>CM008279.1:43811221-44516221 GCA_002319775.1 Fagopyrum tataricum | reverse complement strand
CACCATTCCCGAGAGGCGAGGATTATATATATACCTCGTGTCACATATATTCATATACATCTATTTATACGATTTGAGTGATGAACTATATAAAGATGATTAACCGGGTAAATGTGTGACATCATGATTATGTGTTTATGATTCTCCGATTTGTGTTTATGCTTATGCATTATCTATATATATATGTGTATGGTTAGCTAACGGTTTTATACCGTGTTGTAGATCCTTTGCAGGTTAGGAGAACTACAGAGTGATTTAGATGGGGTGATCCGCTGAGGGCTCCGTACACGGGGTTATGCGAGGGTTATGGGATATTTTGGATGTGCAGATATATGTTTGGTTTGTACTCAGCGGTTCTTCTGTAAACCTTTTGTTATATATATACAGTTTGATGTTTTGGTTTTAATCTATATGTGCCTTGTTGTAAGATCCAGTGAACTTGTTGTCAGGCTAGGGTCAGGATCAATTGTGAGATCCTAGCCCAGTAGTGCCTCGAGTCCTACGGATTCGGGGTGTTACGAAGTTGGTATCAGAGCCTTAGGTTGACAACAATGGCACTTGTAATCTGCGATAAAGGTCGAATAGATAAATAAACAAAACCCGAAAGGGGTCTGACTTTTCAAAAGATTTTTTTGTTTGAAATGAGTACAAATGTTTTGGGATAGCGTGTACGTGAAGCCATCACCCCTCTGAAGACCTCGACAATATAAATATATATAGATATTACCTTATGTGATGTTGTGATTGACTTTATATATATCTATACATATGGCATATATATAGCCTTATAGGTTGGGTGTAATTACCCTGTAGATGGCTCAAACTATAGTTGTATCTGCAGATGGACGAGGTAGGGGTAGATCCCCTCTTCCTCCAGTAGAGGTAGGACAAAGTCAGATTTCTACTGTTGATCTACCGGCAGCGGAGGAGGTCTATGAGGTTGTTGCTGAGAGTGTCGTTCCTAAGACTGGGAACGGTATAGCTGGGAGACATACACCACAGCGAGTCCAGTCAGATGACTCGGATTATGTCTATATGAGGGGACCAGATTTCCGCGCGTACATCAGACAAGTGTAGGAGGTTGCTAGAGCAGGTAGACATATCCCGGATCTGCCGACACAGGAGGGATCATCTAAGAGATCCCATGGAGTTACACAGGTACCAATTGTACCGGCACGTGTTGCTGAGATTATTCAAGTTCCAGAGGAGCATAGAAGGTCTGAGAAGAGACAGCGGACTGGGCAGACCAATGGTGCTGGTGGGGTTGTTGGTTCTGAACCCGAAACCAAAGACGTCCAAGTTACCCTACATCTACACAAGTTGCAACTATGGGTCGACGGTGCTTTAATTGTGCTAGTTATGGACATATACGATCAGCGTGCACGAGGCAGACATTGATTTGCTATACTTGTGGCCGACCAGGTCACATAGCTATTTTCTATTGACAGGGCATAGCTTTATCACAGCAGGGTTCTTCTCCTGCTAGTGTAGCGGGAGGTGGGCAGATGTCACCTCAGCAGCAGCAGACACATGGACAACAGAGAGTCCCAGATCGTCCTACTACTCAGGGATCTGCTCTTGGGTCGAGTAGAGATAGAGGTCGTGGTGGGAGTACCACTGACACCAGAGGAGCACAGGGTAGAGTTTTTGAGCTGAGGAGTGCAGAGGAGCCAACTGCACCGACTGCTACAGGTACCATTCTGATCCATGGTTTACCTATTAGAGTCTTATTTGATACTGGAGCTACGCATTCTTTTACATCTGATGCATGTGTTGAGCGTTTGAGTCTAGTTACGACTGAGGGGATACTCTTTAGTATAGGGTTACCCGATGGTAGTAGGGTCAGTGGTACCCGTGAGATTCGTGATTGTCCCATTTCTGTAGGGACTCGTGTGCTACTTGTTGACTTCTTTGTCATGCCATTAGTGCATGAAGAAGTAATTTTAGGTATGCATTTAATGGATGGACATCAGGCGGTATTTGATGTAGGTAGGAGGACTGTTACCCTCTCTACCGAGTTAGGTCAGATAGAGGTTTTCCGAGGTTGGGACCTTGGAAAGTCAGGCATGGTTATCAGCGCGATACGGGCAACGAGATTGATTGCACAGGGTTGTGAGGCCTTCTGGTGTTATGCCATGAACGAGGGGGAGAGTCCAGCGTTAGAGGATATCTCAATGGTCTGCGAGTTTACAGATGTATATGTTGAGCCGTCCAGTTTGCCGCCTCAGAGGAGTGTGGACTTTGGTATTGACTTAGAGCCTAGTACGAGACCGATCTCGAATGCCCCATATCGGATGGGGCCTGTCAAGATGCTGGAGCTGAAGAAGCAACTCGAGGAGTTGGCTAAGAAGGGTTTCATCCGCCCTAGCGTATCCCCATGGGGAGCCCCTGTCCTCTTCGTGCGGAAGAAGGACGGATCGTGGAGATTGTGTATTGATTACAGAGAGCTGAACAAGGTGACCATCAAGAACAAGTATCCATTGCCTCGTATTGATGACTTGTTAGATCAGCTTCAGGGAGCGACAATATTTTCCAAGATTGACCTGCGTTCAAGGTATCACCAGTTGAGGGTGAGAGAGCAGGATGTACACAAGCCAACATTTCGGACCAGATATGGACACTACGAGTTTGTAGTGATGCCATTTGGGCTTACGAATGCCCCAACAGTCTTCATGGAGTTGATGAACAGTATATTCATCGACTTCCTGGATCAGTTTGTGGTAGTCTTCATAGATGACATTTTGGTGTACTCTCGCAGCAGAGAGAAGCATGAAGGACAACTGAGTACTATATTACAGGTTTTACGAGATAGAGAACTTTATGCTAAGTTCTCTAAGTGCGAGTTCTGGATGCCAGAGGTAGCATTCCTGGGTCATGTTGTTTCCGCCGAGGGGATCAAAGTTGATCCGGCGAAGATCAAGTCAGTAGCAGCCTGGACGACGCCGACGAACGGCAAGGAAGTACGTAGCTTTCTTGGCCTAGCCGGTTATTACCGACGCTTTGTGGAGGGATTTTCTGTTATTGCTCGTCCACTGACGAGTATGTTGAGGAAGACTACCAGATTTGTATGTTCTGAGCAGTGTATGTAGAGTTTTGAGGAGCTGAAGAGACGTCTGACTTCCGCTCCTATCTTAGCACAACCAAAGGGCACAACTGCTTTTGTGGTTTACAGTGATGCATCCAAACTAGGCTTGGGATGTGTGTTGATGCAACGGGGCAGAGTGATTGCATATGCGTCTAGACAACTGAAGACGTATGAGGAGAACTACCCGACTCATGATCTGGAGTTGGCAGCAGTAGTTCATGCACTGAAGATCTGGAGACATACCTGTATGGTGTTACATGTCAGATCTTCACAGACCATAAGAGTCTAAAGTATATTTTCACGCAGCGGGAATTGAATAACCGCCAGCGCAGATGGCTTGAGCTGATCAAGGACTTTTATCTGGAGATTTTGTACCATCCGGGGAAGGCAAACGTTGTCGCTGACGCCCTAAGCAGGAAGACGCCTCGAGAGCAGGTGATTGCGAGGCTGACAGTTCAGCATCAGTTACAGAGAGACCTGGTCTGGTTAGAGTTGGACATCCAGTTTCCTGATGAGGATGCCTAGTTGAGTACTTTAGAGGTTATTCATGATCTGTTGAGTGAGATCCAACAGAAGCAGGGGACCTGCACGACATTGATGAGGATCCAAGAGAGGATGTCTCGGGATGAGACACCACAGTTCCTTCTAGGTGCAGATGGAATATTGAGACGCCGCGGTCGCGTCTGTGTACCCGCTGATGCGGATCTACGACAAAGGATATTACAGGGGGCTCACTGTACGCCTTATTCAGTGCAACCAGATACGAGTAGATGTACCAGAATTTGAGACGTTCATATTGGTGGGGAGGGTTGAAGCCCGATGTGGCAAGATTTGTGGCACAGTGTGCGACCTGTCAGCAGGTCAAGGTAGAGCATTGAAGACCTGGAGGTGAACTCCATCCACTGCCTATACCGCAGAGAAAGTGGGAGGACGTCACCATGGATTTTGTGACTGGGTTGAGACCGAGTAGGAGGTTTGATGCCATCTGGGTAATAGTTGACGGACTGACGAAGATGACACGTTTTATCCCTATTCGGGAAACGTGGCCAGTGAGCAGATTGGCTGAGGATTACACTAGACAGATAGTGAGACTCCATGGTGTACCGAGGACGATCGTCTCAGACACAGATGGACGATTTACCTCGAGGTTCTGGCAGCAGATTCAGACTGCCCTGGGGACGAGTTTGCACTTTACTATTGCGTTTCATCCTCAGAATGATGGTCAGTCAGAGAGGACCATTCAGACACTGGAGGATATGCTGCGAGCTTGTGTGTTGGACTGGGGACAAGTGTGGACGGATTATGTCCCACTAGTTGAGTTCTCATACAACAACAGTTGGCATGCATCTATTGGGATGGCCCCATATGAGGCACTGTATGGACAGAGATGTCGTACTCCGTTATGTTGGGATGAGCCGAGCAGTATTAGTGGTTTGACACCTGATCAGATTCGGGATGATGTTGCTCGTGTAGCACTGATTAGAGAGTGGATGCTGACTGCACAGAGCCGTTAGAAGTCTTATGCAAATAGGAGGCGTAGACCCCTAGAGTTCAGAGTATGAGCCCATGTGTGGCTGAGGGTGTCTCCGACACGAGGTGTTAGACGCTTTGGCATTAAGGAAAAAATGAGCCCCGATATGTCGGACCGTTTGGGATTCTGGATCGGGTTGGGAGCGCAGCATACAGGTTAGCTTTGCCTCCGAGATTAGAGGGTGTTCACCTTGTGTTTCACGTGTCTCAGCTAAGAGAGTATATACCAGATCCGAGACATATTGTGAGTTATGATGATTTGGTGGTCGAGCCGGACCACACTTTTGTTGAGCATCCGATTTCAGTCCTAGAACGAGGTATGAGACGCCTGTGTTCGAAGGACATTCCTATGTTGAGGATACAGTGGTCGAGACGAGGACCAGATGAGGCTACATGGGAGACTGAGGATAGTATTCAGAGGAACTATCCAGAGTTCTATGCCGAGATAGATGTACCTGTAGGATCGACGAGTAGATCTTAGTACTATCTTGGTGAGTGTTATGCTTATGTGCTTATATGCTATGATGTGTTTATTTTCGTACTAGATATGATGTGATATATGATCTTATTAGATCTTGTTGTGCTAGTGCGATTGATGTGTATAGCTGGAGATGGCTCTTTCCTCCATGCTATTGAGATACGATTAGGGTTCAGCTGGAGATGGTTATTCCTCCATGCTATTTTGATGGACATAGTCTTGCTGGAGATGTTTTTCCTCCATGCCCTTGTGATGTGTTGATGGTTTGGCTAGAGATAGTTTACCTCTATGCCTTAGATAATACAGTGATCTTGCTGCTGGACTGTAGAGTGATTCAGATGGGGTGATCCGCTGAGGGCTCCGTACACGGGGTTATGCGAGGGTTATGGGATATTTTGGATGTACACATATATGTTTGGTTTGTACTCAGCGGTTCTTCTGTAAACCTTTTGTTATATATATACAGTTTGATGTTTTGTTTTAATCTATCTGTGTCTTGTTGTAAGATCCAGTGAACTTGTTGTCAGGCTAGGGTCAGGATCCATTGTGAGATCCTAGCCTAGTAGCGCCTCGAGTCCTACGGATTCGGGGTGTTAGATACACACATACACACATACACACATGCATAAATACTCACACACATACAGACACACCACTACACCAATAATAAGTATTGATAGCGTTTGAAAAACGCTATAATATAGTCATAGCGTTTTTATAAACGCTATGACAGAGAGTCCGCTATAATAGGGTTATGGTTTTTCATAGCGTTTATGCAAACGCTATGAAAAATTGGACCATTTATAGCGTTTCAACAAGCGCTAACAAAAACTGGACCATTTATAGCGTTTCAGCAAACGCTATGAAAAACTAGACCATTTATAACGTTTCACCGAACGCTGTGAAAAAGTGGACCATTTATAGCGTTTCAGAAAACGCTATGGAAAAGTGGACAGTTACCACTGTAAAAATAGGGTCATTTACAACGTTTTATAAACGCTATGAAAAATGCGAAGGAAATAAGGTCAAGTATAGCGTTTTCTGAAAATGCTATTAAAAACCCGTGAAGACGCTATAAAACCCAATAATAGCGTTTTCTCAAACGCTATACAACCAATGATATCGTTTTCCTTAAAACACCATAAGAATCCAATAATAGCATTTCTAAACAAATAACGATATTTCCATAAACGCACTGTTTCAATTAGAAGAACATCAAACATTAACCACATTGTTGAGTTTTAAAGATTCAAAATGATACAGAACCATAGTATTTTAACACAATTGTCGTACAAGAGAACAACGTTTCACAATATTAATCTAAAACAGATAACCAGCTAAATGACAACTTTGTCCGATCGATGGCCATGCAATTTTTGTACCAATATCTTCAATGCACTAAAGTCAATTAGCCAGGCAATTGATGTACATTGGTGTAGGAAGAGCCACCCTTTCGGTAGAATTTCCTTTTCGCCTACTGCACTCAAATTGAGAATGTTCAAAAGAGTATTAGATCCAACTTTTATCAAAATACACACCTTATTCTACTAAATAAATGGACTTCCACATAATTCTTTACCCCAATATGATGAGCTCTAAAGTTGCTTTGTACTGGGAGGGAATTTTCATTATTGTTTTAAGCGCAAACTATGCCTCTTTTCTCAAATGATTGATGTTCTTTGACATAATTTCAGTGAAGTTGACAAACTAAACCGACCAAAAACACAGGTTAATCAAGATAAAGTAAAGCAACAAAAATCTCATATCAAGGTCAATCTTCTCATAAATCGATTATGTAAATAAGTTACTTGAAATTTATCAAAGTCACGAGAAGGAATGTTGTCATCAAACTCCTTCATCATCTCCCAAGGTCCATCACCAACCCCAACTAGTACAATTGAAAGAGGATACTTGCTGATACGAAGAGACAATATTAGACTTTATGAAAAACTTAGCAAAATAAACAACTAATTTACCTTTTGCCTTCACAATGGCATCAATAGTCCGCTGCTATTGAGGACTTAGATGTCCATGTTCAGTATCAATACTTTTGGTAACCTTTAGCTCATAATTATTGGCCTTGCCTGGAACTAAGGTGAAAGGTCATTAGATAAACACAACTATTCCTCTCATCATAAGTACAAATTTTTTATTTTTAAACACAACTCTCCCTCTCATCAACTTTACATGATTCACATTTGTCAAATTATTTTTCCTTAAGTTTGGTTCTTAAGCTCATAATTAACATGTAATACATACTGCGAACTAGCAATCAGATAGGAAAGAAACCATGTAGCAAATATTCTCATCCAAGCATATATTTGTATATATAATTCAACTTAATTTTGAAAAAAACTATTTTGAGAAAAAAAAATATGAAAATGCATTACCAAGGAATTGTTTTGCTGTAAGTTTGCATTTTGGATCAAGCTCCACATTTGTTTCACCAAACTCTTAGTACTCTCAAAAACATGGAATCATGGATCTTGCTAGAAATATATCATCCTACATAGAATGGCATGTGATACACCTTGTTCAGATTCTGCCAAAAGACAATCACAAAAGCAATTGAGAACCCAAATTACAAGTTCTACCGGGATGAAATATTGTACAAGAGAGTGGGTTATGTTTAGCAATGAAAAAAACACACAAGGATGAAGGAATCACATGTAATCAAAAGCTTCATATAAATTTATGTATCCTTGGATTTTCACTACCATGAAGTTGAAAAGATGAACATAAACTACTATTTACCAATCCGCAGAGGAACTCCACATAACAATATATAAAGAATCACTCCTACACTCCAAATATCTATCTCTAGTCCATAGTTTTGCATGAAGACTTCTAGAGCCAATAAATTCAGAAAACCTGTTACTTGAAATATTCATCAGAGAAAGAAAGAAAGAAGTGAAAAAGAAGAAGAAGAAAATAAAAGCATATACAACAGTAGTTGCACAATCTAACAAAATAACAATTATTTTCATGTGGTCTAGTAAACAATTGCAACAATGTGCGGAAACTGGGGAAGATATTGTCCAAAAATTTGAATAGTTAGTAACAAATGAGGCTATATAAGATAGTAGAATGCACCATTCCTTAGTCTTAATCACTTATGCATAAATAAACTGCTCTAGCAATACAAAAAAAAACCTTGTAAATTGGGAGGGGCTACGCACAATTATTGTGAACTTGCATCTCCAATATGAAAACACCCCGTTTACCTACTTACAAGTCCTAACCTTAAACTTCTCATGCAAATAACACTCAAAACATTCCATAAAAGTAAGCTTTCATCCCTTTATACAAGCAAAAAACACTCAAATATGCCATTTAAATTAAAAAAGGAAATATAAAAACTATGAAACAATTTCATACCTATATTGTACGCTTCTTGATCAATTGATTGCTCAAGCTAGAAATAACGGCACAACAAAAATTTATGTTCTTTTAATGTCCACGGGAATACTCCTGCAAATCGCGAATACTTAAGATAGGTAATGAGGTTGATGAGAAATAGTAGATATTAAATTTCAAGACATACTTTATGGAAGAAAAAAAATAGTTTAGTTAAATTTTGGATTCATAGTTACTACTAGTGCAACCTTATTTTTCTAAAACTATAACTAGTAGCCTCATGAGTAGCTTATGGATTCTAAAAAAGATAAGGCCCTTCCGTAAGAGCGTTAGCTGATCCTGATCTCATACTAATTTGGAGTTTCTTGAGAAGTGAAAGTAGCATAGCTGATCACCAATTGTCACTTACCATTCATAAGTCCACTATAGCAGTTGAAAGAGATAAAGTAAATATCATATTTTTGTCAGAAGTTCAGAGTTGCAAGGCTTTGCTACTGCATCTTCATATCCTAAAAGATCACAATAAAAGACAATCAAGCAAGGAGACAATCCACAAAACAATGTTGCTTTTCAACAATGGAGATTGAAATGGAGATATGAAGGATAAAATCCACAAAACATCATAAATACAAGACCTTCATTCTTCTGACTACTGTCATTTCCCTACTCAAAACAATGTTTCTTTTAAACTATACCAACATTTTTGTGGCTAAGAGTAATAAGAAGCCATAATCAGTGGTTGTGGTTTATGCAATTTTTTCTCAAACTTAGGATCATATAAAGTAGATAGACTAAGAAACACACCTGGAACTTCTAATACTAGCAAAAGCAGCAAAAATTCTTAACTTGAACCGGTTTCACAAAGTATGGCACAATAAAAATACGGAGATCAGTTTTCAAAATAATTTTTATGAGTTCTTACTGTCAAGTATAATCCATGATACCAATAGCAATGTCAGGGTATATCACTTGGTAACACAATGCACATCAACGTCACAGCAAATGCCTTATACATAAACCCACAATCCCAATCAATAACATCAAACGTCGATACTCTTGAGGGTATTACAAAAATTATTACAAATAACTTGATTTTAGGGTTTTTGTTGGGGGTTTTCGTATTAGTGCAACCTTGTTTTAATTTTCAAATATTACAGTCGAGATTCTTTTTAATAACCCTTAAATTTCACAAAACAACCAGTAGGCAAAAGAAGTGCTTGTTGATTTTTTGATAAACTACTGAATAAATAATTCATCAAGGTCTTTCCTATATATCATAAACAAATCATTGCAATCCACAAGACAAAGCAAACAATAAAGGAACTTGCCAATAATCTGGTTGATGGGGGTGTGCAACCTGATGAACCAAATGATGATGTGCCAACTCTAACTCTAAAACAGACAGTGATTAGAGCCCTAACTCTAAAACAGAGGGAAAAAGAGTATGAAAGCACATACCTTCAAAAAACATGGTAGAAATCGAGATAGGATACGATAGTGATTGGAGCCCTAGATTCTTGTCTAGCAGGTAACGATTAGTGTACGAATGGAGCCAAGAAATGGTGAGGGAGGAGAGTTCGATGACAATTGATGGAACCTCGCCGGAAGATGGTTGCTTGGAGGCTTGGAGCCCTAGTTGTTCTCGCCGCTATACACGAAGCGACCTGGGGAAAGATGATTAGAAGGGAAGAGGGGGAAATCGTGAACTTTTCATTCAATCTATAGCGGTTTATTTATTTTGACGGAAAATTAAAAGAAATTGCACATGCGCGCGTTAGGGAATAAAGAAGGCTTAATTTTTAATAGCGTTTATGTAATTACGAAACGCTATAAAAAAAATCAAACCGCAAATTACAGCATTTATGATACAAACGCTATCATTTAATGCTATAAAAACTCAATTTTGTGGTAGTGCGCACACACACAAAGATAGTTGTGTGGACCTATATATATATTTGTAAATTTTATATGATATTTTAGAATAAATACGAGTAAGGAAATTTGTATAGAATAGAATATAAAAATACTATTTTTTAATTTATTAGTTAAGATAAATTTAGAGGAAAACAAATTACTATAAGGTTGTGTGATAGGTCCACAATAATTTGGATTTATGCTTGAGATAAAAGTATGAAAATCTGGACAACTTTTAATAATCGATAAGTATTCTAAATAAAAATAATTTTAACAATAATTTAACTTGAAGAAATAAAAGGAAAAGAAAAATAGAAAGTCTGATGATGAAAATAAAAATTAAAGCCTATATCTACGACTAATTAAAGAAAGTTGTTAAAATACTTAGTAGGCAAAAAAACACCTTTATCAATTATAAAAAAGAGAAAAAATAATTTTGTAAATTTTTTTTGCAAGTTAAGTAACAAAAATTATCTTTTAATATTCAAAACAAGATAATTAACTATAAATACGAATATCCGCGATTGTTCATGAAACGAAAACAAGGTAAGTGGCTCATAGAAATCAAGTCTTGTAACTTTGTTTTTACTTTTTGTTTCTTTATTCTTTAACATATTTGATTTGTGATAATGGAGTTGAAACCGATTGAACTCATTGAGGTTAAGCCTGGGGTGATTTCATCACCAAACAAAAGCATGCACATGTACGTACTTCCATATAAACAAAAGAGGATAATGGAGTTGAGAGCGATTGAATTCATTGAGGTTAAACTTAGGGGGTGATTTCATCACCAAAGAGCATATACATGTACTTGAACCGCCATTGAAAAAGCGATGCATCAAGATCAAGGGACCGAAGCTGCCGGAGATTCCCCAACGTCTCCAACCAGAACCGACTTTCATCAACAAACAACATATACATGTAGTTCCATGTAAACAGAAGAGTTTGAAGCTCTTAGGAGTAGTGAACGGTTTTTATGAGGAAACGCCATTGAAAAAGGAAAGTACATGTATCGAGATCAAGGAACCGAGGCTGCCGGAGATTCCTCAACATCCCTATAATCTTCCACCGATGTACAAGGACTTGATAATAGCCAAGGAAACAACTATTGTGAAATTGATAATGGAGAGGACACTGATGACGACTGATATCAACCCTAACCAAAACCGACTTTCGATGTCGTATAAAAAGGTGAATGACAACTTCTTGACTGAAGAAGAGGAGACATTGATCGGAGAGAATACAAAAGCAGGGAAAAGTAAGGTGATGAACAAGCTTAAGGTGATGGTGCTTGATAGTTCCCTACAGATGCGTACCATGAGATTCACTCGCTAGAATGGACAAAACAAGACTGGCTGGAGGTATGTTCTTATTCATGACTGGAATCAGCTTGCCCGCCACAATGGCTTTGTAGTAGAAGATGCAATTCGAGTTTGATCATTCCGAATTGACGGTGCTCTTGGCTTCATCATTCACAAAGTTCAACAATGATTCTTTCTTTAAACAAATTCATTACGTTCCATTTGTTAGTATTATGTTTTTGTTATTGAATAATGTTCATACAGTAGGAGTTACTAATTTTGTTTTTTGTTTTTTGTTTATATTAAAAGCTTTTTTTGTTATTGAATGTTGTTTTAGCAACGAGAGTATGTAAATTAAGCTTTAGTTCATATACACATCAAAGATTTAACAAAAACTAAACCCAACATATTTACCAGTATATTGAGCTTTCATTTAAGAAAATGTCGTAGTGAAACCATTCTTAAATGCATTTGTCATTTCCATATTAAGAAAGAAAGAAGACACGGATTGTGATTACAAACTGACAGACGATCACTAATTATTGTATAAGAAACTTTAGTTCTATTTTTAGACTTTGACTACTATAAGAAACTTTAGTTCTGTTAAGACTGTTGTTCACTTAAAAGTTAATTTACAATTATAGTGTTGTCATGTGCAATAATGTTTTCACTATAAGCTCTTATTTTGAAACTTGAGACACCGGAGAAGCTGACTTGAACAGTTAGTATTTCACATTTATAGAACAATTTGAGTAGTTCTAGGCTAAGGTCTTGTCTCGTTCTTACACCACACTATCCCATTCTTTCATTTACAATGTACAACAAACATATCAAATGCTATTACATAAAAATGACAACACATAAAGAATACCACCATCAAGCAACTTTAAAAGGCCAAAAAGACAAGTTCACAATCAAGGAACTTGGCGTTTAAAGTGATTATAAGAGGCAAAACTGCATATCTGGTTGCATTTTCATCTATGTGGCATAGGGAGCCTCACTTGATAATTGTAGACAAGATACATTCCCAAAACCAAAAAAACAAACAAAAACACCTGACAAAATAACAATTTCATGCTCAATATCCTAGTAAAAAACTCCCTAATTCTTATACTCGTCGACGACAATTGCTTATGTTGTGTTTTTGTAGAGAAGCTCCTAATGTCCATGAAACATCACAAGGATAAAAAACGATCTTAAAATTTCCAAGACAAAGGGTGTCTCTAACTAATGATACTATGTACAAAGCTTTAAAGCAACATTGTTGTGTAGGGTATTGTTTGTTTGATGAAATTTTTGGATCAGTTCATGAGCCTTGGTCCAGATTTCTGTCAGTTTTTTTGTTCAGGAAGTTCTAAATGATGTAAACTACAAAGAATCCATATTAAGCATGAAACTGCATATCAGACTTGATCTCTATGCCAAAAGTTGTCCTCATTAAGTGGAACCAACGCAAGCATCTGCAACTTCTCATGCAAATAACACTCAAAACACTCCATTTCCCTCCTCTGGGTCCAAATGGTGGCCGGCCCATTGTATGTTAGCCAGATCATACACAAACCGACAACTATCTTTGTCACCTTCCTCGTGTGTGCCTTTTCCTAAGTCAACGTTAATAAACGCCATATTCAACTACCATTAATGAGGACATTCAAGTTAGCGTAACTCCGACATTAATGGGAAACTTGAAGACGACGGTTATGAAGTGACGAGTAATGGCCGGTTAAATGCCCTCGCGACCAGAGTAAATTAAAACAAAACCTCTACTATGCCACCGTCGCCTATCGTTCGTTTTTCCTCTCCCACCTCTCTCACGAACCCACGTTTGTAGACAAGCTAACTATCTCCTCCGCCTTGCCCTATCACTCAGCCTCACCGAATTGCCCACAATAAGGCTCAAACCCACAACCTCTTACACATTTAATTGTAGCCGTAGAGTGCTGAAGAGGAGAATCGAACCCGAAACGTGGTGGTACTCCAGGAGGGGCCGAGTGCTTGTTGTTACTGCCCACGGGGTTTGAACTCACGATCACCTGCCCACCATCCGACACGGTCAGACGTCGTTAACCTTGCAACTAGATCCGATTCCGGTTAGCCCCAAACCTGTTTAATTCCGTCAATTTTGATTTCCGTTAAATTAAGTTTCCGTTAATATTTATTCACGAGTTATAATTATTTAATTAATTATTGTTGTGATAACATAGTAAATTAATTTAGGAGATATGTTAATAAGAGTTAACGTCGATGACGGATAGTTGTTGATTTTGCTAGAAGAACCAGAATGTTGGATTTAGTAGATTGAGAAGTATATGATTGCAACCGGATGAAGCATGTTAAGAAGTTAAGTGGTTTGATAATGTTAAGAAAAATTATTTATTTTCGAGATAGCGAGTTTTAATAAAACGACTATACCAATGACAAGATAACTTAAAACCTAAGTTGTTAGGAAAAGTCAGGATGTCGAGGCGAGATATCATACGATTTATTAATATCAATATATGATGCTTATTATTTTCTAACGATCGTGTTGTTTAGATCTTGACACTTCTTGGAGCTTATTTCGTCTCCCTTCCTTTTCCTTCCACAAATTTTACATGGGTGATCTCGGTTAAGTCAAATTCAATCGGTGTCAAGTATAGAGAATAGTATTGTGAAGTGTATCTTATTGAAAAGACGAATAGGATATATATACAACAAAATACGTAGAGAGAGAGAGATGAAGATATTGATACAAATCCTAACATCCCTAGTATCACGATAACAACCAAGACTAACACTCAGGACTTATCACTAATATCCCCTCTCAAGTAAGACATTCTTTATAAGTCGTAACTTGGTGATGAAAGTGTGAAACCGAGCACGATCCAGTGGTTTAGTGAGTATGTCAACCAGTTGATCATTTGTTGAAACCTGAGTAACCCTTAATCTTGCACGTTGAACTTGCTCCCGCACAAAATAGTAAGCTAAAGCTATGTGTTTCATTCGAGAATGAAAAAATGGGTTGGCATTGAGATTAGTGGCCCCAATGTTGTCAAAATATACCACCGGAGGCTGCTGAGGTCCAAATTGAAGTTCTGTAAACAGATTTGTTACCCAAAGAAGCTCAGAAGTCGTATCCGCCAATGCTTTGTATTCCACTTCTGTTGACGAGCAAGCAACCGACTTCTGTTTGCGTGAACTCCATGAAATTGGATTGCAGCGATAGAATAACAGATAACCTGTAGTAGAAATGTAGTCGGACTTGTCTCCAGCCCAATATGCGTCAGAATAAGCATGAAGTTGAGCCGATTGTGTAGTTGTTATGTTGATTCCAAGAGAAGTAGTTCCTGAATGCTATCTTAGTAGTCTTTTTAGGGCATTCGAATGACATGTTGTTGGACAATGTATAAATTGTGACAGTTTGTTCACTGAAAAATCAACATCTGGTCTGGTAAGTCCCAAGTACTGCAGACTTTCAACAATCATCCTATAGTCATTAGTGGCAACAGAGAAGAAGTATTGGTATGGAGAGTATTTGTGCCAAGCATTGGGGTTGAGACATGCTTATCTTCATCCATACATGCGCGTTGTAGAAGATCAGCAACATACTTTCTTTGTGAAAGAAATACACCAGTTGGAGTCGGTACAACTTCTACACCCAGAAAATAATGTAACATTCCAAGATCCTTCAGAGAGAACTTCCACGACAACGCATCAACTAGTTGAATAGATTTATCATTGCTACCAATAACAATGATATCATCAACATAAACCAACAAATATACCAAGACAGACTGTTTTGTGTAAATAAATAGCAAAACATCTGCTATGGAGTTGATGAAACCTAGTTGCAAGAGAAACAATCTCAGAGATGTGTACCTTGCACAAGGTGCTTGTTTTAAGCCGTAGATTGCCTTGTGTAACTTGCAGACATACGTTGAAAATTGAGAACCGACGAAGCCCGGTGGTTGACTCATATAAACATCTTCCTCTAATTTTCCATGTAGAAAGGCATTATTCACGTCCAATTGCCGCAACTTCCAGCCTTTTGTTATAGCAATGGACAAGACAAGCCTAACAGTTACAGGCTTCACCACCGGAGCAAATGTCTCATGAAAATCCTAACCTGGACGTTGGTGAAAGCCCTTTGCAACCAACCGAGCTTTGTACCGGTCAATCGATCCATCAACACGATACTTGACCCGAAAAATCCACTTATTGCCCACCAAGTTCTCTGTTCTAGTGGGCAGGACTAGAGTCCATGTTTTGTTTGTGATAAGGGCATTATACTCTTGCTGCATAGCACTTCTCCACTCCGGGGATTTGAGGGCATGGCTAATGGTATGAGGTTCTGTTGGTGATGGGGAAGAAACGATAGCCGTAAGATTGAGTTTTTGGATAGGCTTAGAGACATTTTTTTTGGAGCGGGTGACAATTCCAGTAGACCGGGTAGGATTAGCAGGTCTGGCAATAACACGTGGAGCTGACAATGAAATCTGGGAATTGGTAATGGGCGCAGTTACATCGGGATGACTATAACTGGTCGGGGTAGGTGACGTACCAGATGGTACACGGGGTGACACTCTAGCAGTGGGGTCATGAGCATTGTTATTGAGGATTGTGAGACCAAAGTTGGCCCACTCATCTGAACATTGTGACACTGCCTTTGAACTGGACGGTTTAAAGTTCTGATAGGAAAACTCAGATTCAACAAACTTGACATGTCTGGAGACATAAATCCGTTTAGTTACTGAATCCAAACACTGTTACGCACTTTGATTAGCCGCATATCCTATGAAAACACAAGGGATGGACTTTGGTTGTAGTTTGTGGTGATTGTACGGCCGGAGCCATGGAAAACACAAACAACCGAAACCTTTGAGCTTACTGTAGTTTGGATGTGTCTACGTGAGTTTGAAAAAAGGACTGACATTTTGGATTGTGGGAGTAGGAAGGCGATTGATGAGATAGGTGGCTGTGATCACGGCATGAGGCCAGTGATCTAGAGGAATCCCATACTGAGTGAGTAGAGCGAGGGTCGTTTCTACAATGTGGCGATGTTTGCGTTCTGAGACATCATTGTGCTCGGGCGTATGGGGGGAGTAGTGAGGTGTGTAATTCCATTTTCACTCAGGTAACTTCGAAGAGCAACATACTCTCCTCCGTTGTCTGAGTAAAAAAATTTTGATTTTGGTTTGAAAAAAATTTTCGACCAGATTTTTGAATTTAATGAACATGCCTTTTGATACGGGAATAATCCCGCTAGGACTCGATCTAGGTGCAAATGACTCCGTTGAACTCAACCTAGAACCAAACGTTGAACGAAAAACAAAGAAAGACACAAGGAAATAACGAAACTCAAAGAAGAAAGAACCAAGGAGAGAAACAAGAGGAAGAACCTCGATTCTGAAGGATCAAGACCCAAAACTCCGTCAATCCTCAACCCAATCCACACTACAACCTTACACAAGCCTCAAGAAAGAAGCAAGCGCAAGGAGGAGGCGAGTGAAGGTTTGAAGCACCAATCTTGGGATCGACACAAGAAAACTCAGCCAAGCTTAACAACTCACAACGATATGCCAACAAAAAGCTCTCTCTCTTGATTGATTTTGTAGAAATAACAATGTCTTTTGCAAATGAATAACGTAACTAGAAAATAAACTAAGGAGGCTATTTATAGGCACTCCTATCCTAAAAGAAAAAGGTAAAATAAAACCAACAATATAACTTAGGAAATTAAAGAGAGCTCCAATTATAGCAACAAAACACAAGTTTTTAGAAACTAGGGTTCAGAACATCTCGGCTTCCATCTCGGTGTCGTCTAACAATCCCGGCCGAGATCCGTCACAGGCTACGCCCGGCGCTTCGCTCCTTGCTCCGTCCGCCATCCGTTCGCCCGCCGTCCGTAACATTTGGTACACTTTGAGCTGATGTAGTCACGAGGTGAACCATGGTGGTCGGACGATCAGATAGTCCTTGCATGGTACCATGCAACGTAAGGGTTGCGAATGATGTTGAAGCATAGTCTTGTATATCCTTAGCTCTAGCCCTCGTTATAGGACCTTGTGTAGGAACTTGTGTACCTTGCGTAGGACTTTGTGTAGGGATATGTTCTTGTGTAGGCTCTATAGAGGATGATCCTCCATCATACTCCCCCACTTGGAGAGGATTCGACCCCAAATCACATTCTTGGTCATTTGTTGCGTTAAAAGGACTCAAATCACCTACATTGAAGGTAGGGCTCACACCATATTCGTCCGGCAACTCAAGGACATAAAAGTTGTCCCCAATCTTGCGGATCACCTTGAAAGGTCCATCACCTCTAGGAGATAACTTGGATTGGCGTTTCTCCGGGAATCTTTCCTTGCGTAAATGCAGCCATACCAAATCTCCCGGTTGAAAAATCACCTTCCGTCTCCCCTTGTTCTTCCTTGACGCCACTTGTGTAGCGTTGGCCTCTAGTGTATCTCTTGTGCGAGCATGTAACTCTTTGATTGTCTCGGCCTATTTCAAAGCATCAAAAGCCACTCGCTCCTCCATAGGCAACGGTGATAAATCAAATGGTGTTAAGGGGTTAGTTCCATAAACACATTCAAAAGGAGTAATGGAGGTAGACGAATGCATAGTCCTATTGTAAGCAAACTCAACATGTGGCAACACATCTTCACATTCCTTTGGATTATCCTTCAATAAAGCCCTAAGAATAGACGTTAATGTTCTATTAGTGACCTCGGTTTGCCCATCCATTTGTGGGTGACTAGAGGTTGAGAAAAGCAACCTTGTACCTAGTTTACTCCAAAGGATTTTCCAAAAGAAACTTAAGAATTTAACATCTCTATCACTTACTATGGTTCGAGGTACCCCATGTAGCCTAACTATTTCCTTAAAGAATAGATTAGCTATGTTATATGCATCATCCGTTTTATGACAAGAAATAAAATGTGCCATTTTGGAGAACCTATCAACCAAAACAATTATAGAGTCCCGTCCTTTCTTAGTTTTAGGTATTCCCACTATAAAATCCATGCTAATATCCTCCCAAGGGGAACTAGACGTGGGCAATGGTGTGTATAAGCCGTGTGGTTTTAGCTTGGGCTTTGCCTTAAGACAATCAATACATCTCTTAATCATATGTTCTATGTCCTTAAGCATATGTGGCCAATAAAAATGTGATTGTAGCATGTGATAAGTTTTATCCCTCCCAAAATGACCCATTAAACCTCCTTTATGGGCTTCCTCCACAAGCAATAATCTAAGGGAACATTTTGGCACACACACTTTATCAACCTTAAACAAATATCCATCAAACAAGAAATATTTATCAAAAGGACCACTAGTCATGCATCGGTTATATATGGCTCCAAAATCCTTATCATCAACATATAATTCCTTAATGTAAGCAAAACCTAACACCTTAGAATCTAATGTTGTGATTAATGTGTGTCTCCTGGATAGGACATCGGCTACTATGTTATCTTTTCCTTTCTTATACTTGATAATGTAGGGAAAAGTCTCAATGAATTTCATCCACCTACCATGCCTTCTATCTAGCTTATCTTGGCTTCTAAAATACCTCAAAGATTCATGGTCCGTCTTCAAAACAAATTCTTGTGGCCATAGATAGTGTTGCCATGTATTAAGTACTCTAAATAATGCATATAATTCCTTATCATACGTAGAGTAGTTCAAACAAGCACCTTTTAATTTTTCACTAAAGAAGGCTAGATATTTACCTTCTTGCATTAATACTCCTCCTATGCCAATGCCGGAGGCATCACATTCAACCTCAAAAGGTTTGGTGAAGTCCGGGAGAGCTAGAAGTGGAGCATTGGTGCGACATCTCTTCAACTCCATAAATGCTCTCTCTTGAGTCTCCGTCCACTCAAATTGCACCTTCTTCTTGGTTAGGGACGTAAGGGGGGCTGCAATTGTGCTAAAGTCTCGGACGAATCTCCTATAGAACATTGCTAGTCCATGGAAGCTCCTCACGTCTCCCACTGAGCGTGGAGTAGGCCAATCCATGATGGCTTTGATCTTGTCTTCATCAACTTGTAGTCCCTTAGCACTCACTATAAAACCAAGGAAAACAACCTTGTTAGTACAAAATTCACATTTATTAAGATTAGCATATAAGTATTCAATTCGTAAAGTAGAGAGGACTTCCCTAAGGTGTTCTTCGATCATGCTCTACTAATGACCTACTATAGATGAGAATATCATAAAAATAGACCACTACAAACTTACCTATATATGATCTTAAAACATGATTCACGAGCCTCATAAATGTGCTAGGGGCATTTGTTAGCCTGAAGGGCATCACAAGTCACTCATAAAGACCAAACTTGGTCTTGAAAGCGGTTTTCCACTCATCACCTTCCCTCATCCTAATTTGATGGTAACCACTCCTAAGATATATCTTAGTGAACACGGTGGCTCCATGAAGTTCGTCTAACATATCATCTAGACGTGGTATAGGGTGACGGTACTTGATGGTTATGTTATTGATTGCTCTACAATCAACACACATCCTCCAAGTGTTATCTTTCTTAGGTACTAAGAGGACCGGAACTGCACAAGGACTAAGACTCTCCCTAACATACCCCTTATCTAGAAGCTCTTGAACTTGGGATTGAATCTCTTGGGCTTCCTTAGGGTTCATTCTATAGGCTGGTTTATTAGGAAGGGTTGCACCGGAAATTAGGTCAATTTGGTTCTCTATGCCTCTAAATGGTGGTAAACCAACCGGTATCTCATCAGGGAACACATCCTCATATTCCTCTAATAGGCCTAAGATTGGTTTTGGAAGGATAGCTTTGGTGTCCTCACTAAGCATGGTCAAACTCTTACACAAGGTCATCAAAAATGTGTCTAAGGAAGTAAACGTACACAAGTAGTCCTTCTTAGATTATAAGTGAGGGTGGAATGGATGTGCTAAGAGTGCTTGGTGAGGCTTGCCGTCTACTTTATCTTTATGCCTAGACATATTTTGTTTTTGTGTAGGGGCATGGGACACATTTTCCTCATTTCTTTTCTTTTCATAATATTCAACAATTTGTAAAGGAGTCATAGGTTTTAAGGTCAACGTTTTTCCATTAAACTCAAAGCTATGTCTATTAGTGAACACATTATGTATGACTCTCCTATCATATTGCCAAGGACGACTTAACAACAAGTGAAAAGCATTCATAGGCACAACATCACAATCTATAGTATCCTCATATGATCCTAAAGTCATGGTAATTCTAGCTTGTTTGTTTACCCTAAGCTCACCACAATCATTCATCCAATGCAGTTTATAGGGTCGAGGGTGATAGAAAGTTAGAAGTTGTAATTTACTAATCATTTCAGAACTAGCTATGTTGCAACAACTTCCCCCATCAATAATCACATCATCTAGTATGAAATAAATTTTCTCGTTGGTTATCCTCACATGGTGCTAGTTGTGCATGCAATGTACGTATAACAATCAATGATTCACCATGTTCATACTTTATGCCGTCATCACTATCATGCATGTCATGTTCATGATCAATATCATCATTGGGTTCTCTATCATCTTCACTTTCATATTGTCCTAAATGATTGACAATCAAAGTTTTCTCATTGGGACATTCCCGACTCATGTGACCCCTACCTTGACATTTAAAACAAACAATGTCCCTAATTCTAGGTGAAGGGTTAGAAGTACTCCCTCTATGACCATTTGAAGGCTCATTCAAAGGTCTTGTTTGTGTAGCTTGTGTAGCTTGTGTAGGGTTCCTTCACACATTGTCTTGTGTCGGGGTGCTTGTCCGTCTCTCTTCTCTTTGGCCCGGCGGGCCTCGGCTTGGGCCCGACGGTCGGTTGTTTTGTCTCCAAGCTCCATGTGCTCCATATGGTGGCGTGCCATCTCGGCTTCTTTGCTTGGACTTTCTCTCCATCTTGATGGCTATGTGTAGCAATTGCTCCATGGTGCTATAAGGATACATATCAACCTCGTTAGATAAACTCGAATTTAAGATGCGTAAGTACCTTGCCATAGTGTTTTCCTCATCCTCGAGCACGTTAGCTTTCACCATGGCCATTTGCATGGTTGTGTAAGCTTCTTCGGCACTCCTGCTTCCTTGTCTCAAGTTTTCTAGCCGTTGGCATAGCTCCCGGGCATGGTGGGGTGGCACAAACCTAGCTCTCATGAGGGCCTTCATGTGCTCCCAAGTGGCTTTTGGCGGATCCAACGTCCTTACACGTTCTTTGACAAGATTGTCCCACCAAACTAGAGCGTATCCCTGAAATTCCAAGGCTGCTAGTTGTACCTTCTTGACCTAGCCAAAGTTATGGCATGACAAAAATTTGCTCGACCTTTGTTTCCCAATCCATGTATACATCCGGATCGCACTTGCCTTCAAATGTGGGAATCTTGATCTTGACCTTGCCTAGGCCATCTTGCTCTTGGGGTGGCCGGAAGTAGTCTCTATCTCGACCTCGCCGAGGTTGTTGATAGAATCTCGGGTACTCTTCCCACACGTCCTCTTCATTGTGTACCTAGTGTAGGACCTTGTGTAGGGACTTGTGTACCTCGCGTAGGACTTTGTGTAGGGATATGTTCTTGTGTAGGCTCTATAGAGGATGGTCCTCCATCACCTTTGGTATCTGATTTGAATTTGAGTGGATAACACCTTGTATACCGAGTGAAATGGTCCACCATTACCAAATAATACCGAAAGCCATCATATGATTGTACTGGGGAACTCCAAACATCGGAGAAAATGACTTCTAAAGCACGACTTGAAGTAATGGAAGTTGAATAAAAAGGAAGCTTATGAGCTTTATTGATATTGCAAGCAGTACACTGAGACTGATCATATGTTGAAAAATCTAAGGAAAACAACTTTGCTAAATCTTGGAAGACACGTGATGAGGGATGACCAAGTGCATGATGCAAGCCGCTGGGAGAGGCTCGAACTGCACTGTTGACTTGTGGAGACTTATTTGGCCAATAATAGACACCATCTATGCAAGGACCTTTAAGTAGAAGAGTTTTGGACTTGAGGTCCTGCACCATAAAGCAATTTGACAAGAAGATAACGGCATAAGAATCATTCTGGGTTAACTTTGACACATAAATAATGTTCTTTGTCATTTCTGGGACACAAAGAACATTAAGTAACTCAATGTGTTTGGAAGGCGTGAATTTTATTGTAGACCCAGAGTGAGTAATTTTTAAACCCTTACCATTATGTCATCAGGCCCTGAATATGGGTAATGAAGTGCTAAGTTATCAATGTCATTCGTAACATCATGACTTGCTCCACTGTCAACCAGCCACTGCGTGTTTTGTTAGTTTGAGGTCATGGTGTTAACCTGCGGGTTTGGAAAGCGAACTGAAGATGGGGGTCCAATTGTGGGATGTAGGGCTCGAAACACTCGGCATTGATTGAGCACGTGCCCTACTACTCTACACCACTGGCATCTACTCTTAAATGGTTTTGACCCAGAATTGGATTGTGAGGAGGGATTGTTGGGTACTTGGTTATTTTGTGTTTGATGGGAACGAGTTTCATTGTTGTAGGTGGGAGCGGAAGAAGACCATGAGTTTTGAGAATACTTATCATTACCACGCTGAGACTTTTGTGCATTCAATGCCGTCATCGGCCCTTGGGACGTCTTAGCCATATTCTTCAACTGGAGTTCATGGTTGATTAACTTCTCATGAAGAGCCTCAAAAGAGATTGCTGTGTCCCTGTCATTTATAGCATGGACAACTGGGAGATAAGGTTCGTCTAGGCCCCGAAGGACATAGCCTGTCGGGTCTTCGGGAGCCACTGGTGCCTCAAGAGATGCTAGCAAATATTCCAGGGAGCGTATTTGTTGTAAGTAAACCGTTATCGAGTCCGTTCCCTTCATCACTGAGCGCAGCCTATACTTTACCTGCTTCACGTGTCATCTGGATGGGTTGCCATAAGTGAGGCGAAGTGTTCGCCAAACGCCACTCGTAGTTGTGTCTGCTGCGACAAAGCTGGCCACTTCAGATGATAATGTCCCGAGCAATGCCCCATAGACAAGCTTGTCTTGACGAACGTATGTTTGATACGCCGGGTTTTGTGCTGAAGAATTCTCCAGGGTTTGAGGTGGTGCAGTAGTTGTTCCAAGGACGTATCCATGGAGATCGAACCTTTTAGAGTTGCAATAACTGCTTGCTTCCAATTGAAGTAGTTTGTGGGAGTTAATTTGATGATATTGGTAAGAACTACCACTGTGAACGGGTATAGAGAGAGAGGAAGATATTGCTACAAATCCTAACAGCCCTAGTATCACGATAACCACCAAAACTAATATCAAGTTTGTCTAGTATGGGAACTAGTATCACGATAACCACCAAAACTAACACTCAGGACTTATCACCGATATCAAGTTGGTCTAGTATGGGAACACAGTTACCTCATCTGTCGTACGAAAATTTGAGCGTTTTGTTACATAAATGTCTGAAATCGAAGCTCTCGAATTCAAAACAAGCTAAGCAAATACATGCTTTTTTGGTGACAAGTGAAATGATTGCTCATTCTGCTTTGTCACTGGACAGTAAACTTGTGGGTCTATACGCTAGTTGTGGTGATCTCCATTATGCAGGGCTTCTGTTCGATAAATTGCCCAAACCAAACATTTTTGCTTTGAATTGGATGGTGTCAGCCATGGCATTCCATGGCCATTATGAGAAGGCTATTGGGTATTTCTCAATGGTGCAGAAATCTGGAAATGTGCCCAATAAGTACACATTTTCGTCCGTCTTGAAAGCATGCGTTGGCTTGGTGGATTTAAGCAATGGGAAGGAAGTTCATGCAATGACCAGTAAAATGGGTTTTGGTTCTGATGTTTTGGTGTCCAATGCTCTAATTGATATGTACTTTAAATGTGGGAAAATAACCTTTGCTCGTAACCTGTTCGATAGAATGCCAAACAGAGATGTTGCTTCTTGGACTGCAATGATCTCCGGGTGTTGCAATGTTGGAATGCTGGAAGAATCAATAACCTTGTTTGAGAGGATGAAGTGGGATGGAATACAGCCTAATGATTACACTTGGAATGCAATTATAGCCGGCTATGCTCGGATTGGAGATTGCGATCAAGCACTTCGCCTTTTTAATAGAATGAACACAGAAGGGTTGGTTCCTAATTTAGTGACTTTTAATGCACTTATCTCAGGCTTTGCACAAGGAAATCAAGCTGTCAAGGCAGTTGAATTGTTCAAGAATATGATAGCTAATGGCATCAGACCAAACTGTGTTACCATAACAGGATTACTTCCTGCTTGTGAATCATTGGGTTCAATCCAAAAGGTTAGAAAAATTCATTGTTTGATCTACAGACTAAATCTGGAAATCAATGTATATGTCGCTGGTGCTTTGATTGACATGTATGCCAAATGTGGGAGCATATTATACGCAAATAGCGTCTTCCAACAAAGTTGTGTAAAAAACATTCCAATGTGTAATGCTTTAATAGGGTGCTATGCAAGACACGGTCTGGTGGATTCTGCAATGCAGTTGTTCGAGCAAATGCAAAGATACTGTCTTAAACCCAACCAAGTGACTTTGGTTTGCATTCTTTCTGCTTGCAGCCATGGAGGCTTAGTCGAGAAGGGCATGGAGATCTTCAGATCAATGAAAGAGAAGTATGGTGTAGAAGCTAACAAAGAACACTATGCTTGTGTCATTGATCTCTTATGCCGCGCTGGAAAAGTGGAAGATGCTTATGAAATGGTGATCAGAGCAAAACCCATGGAAGGTTATGAATCTGCAGTAGGAGCCTTCTTGAATGGGTGCCAGATTCATGGGAGAAAGGATCTGGCAAAACGTGTAGCTCAGAATATCTTGCAGATGGAGTTGAAAAGGCCGGGAGGTTTCGTGACACTATCAAATATCTATGCTGCTGATGGCGAATTCGAAGAGGTTGAGAATGTAAGGAAATTGATGAAGCTTAAAGATGTTCATAAAAGGCCAGGATTCAGTTCACTTTCGAAGAAGACATAGATCTTTTGAGCTGGACTTTATTGCTTGATGGAGGTAAAAGCTGATGGCTTTGTATGTTGAAGTTCGGCTGATTTATGATCATCAGAGGATATTTGGGAACCAGCTTATGGGAGCTTATTGGGGTTTATGGAGATTATAGAAGCTGAAAGAAATGGCATTTAAATCAGCTCCCCAGGGTAGCTGATGGAGATTAAGGTAATTTTTGTGCCAAAGATAACCTATTGCCCTCAAATCTGAAGCTGGAACCCAGGTACCATTTTTCAAGCTCCTCTTCCATTTCAATTTGTAATTCTGCAAAGCGTCGATACTTTCCCACATTGTTTAATGCTTCAGTGTAGATACGAAACCCTAAAACTACAAAAGCGAACAAATTAAGAAAATGATATAGATATAAAAGCAATGGCAAATTTGGTGCTGAAAGAAGAACATTTAAACAGAATTGAAGAGAAAAGTAGACCTGGAGAAAGATTGAGAATGAGGTTCAGCGAGCAAGGAAGACCATGAGAAGTGGGAGTGAGATGGAGGTTCATTGTGCGGAACATAGACATTATGGATGTTCAACTTGCAGAGACATCGCTGCGTCAGCAATGCTTTCTGCAAGTTTACATGAGGTTAAGAAAACATGAAGAAAAAAAAAATATTACAAGAATATGATCAATATATATCAAACAAAAAATAGTTCCTATACCATAAACTCACTTTTATTATTGAAAGTGACTAAGAAATAGTTCAGTTGAGGTTGGTATGGACTATTGTTGTCATGTTGATGTGTAATAGCCATATTCATAGTTGCAGTGACTAAGAAATAGTTCAGTAGGCCAAAGTTCTTGGCTTGGATTTTGCCTAGAGATTGTATAGAATTATTTTTGTACTGGTTATGTTTTTTTATATGTGAGCTCATCAAGTTTAATTCAAAGTACTTCTATTCTTTCCCTCTGAGTTTGTTATCAACTAATAAGCACATTTGCAATTTCATAAACTCTATAGCATGCTTAAAACTTTAGTTGAGTTTTGAGCATGACATAATCAATTTTGACTATGTTTAGTGCTGTCCAGAAAACCAGCAAGCCATGAACACCAAATTGTATTGATTCATATCCTGCTATAGACTTTAACTAATTTATCTTTGTAGTTGATGTATAGGTATATTTTGTTCAAATTTTACCCTCTAAAGCTGAGAGCTATTCATGATAATCACTCATTTATGTAAGAGTGTTATTCATGATATATGCTAATGATGCTACTAAATTCATTAGCTAAAATGATGATTGTTGAGAAAGCTTTAGAAGCTAATTTCATTTCCTTAGAGTAGCTTCAATCTTGTGCTGTTTTTTTTATATAGTTTTTCTCATTTATAGTTTTGTTCATGTTTCCTGAATATGTCGGCATAACTTGATGATTTTGTTTTGTGTTAGCTTGAACAGTCACAATTGATAAGTTTTATGCATCGTCTTGAAAGAACCATACCAAAATATATCTAGGAAACATGATAAGACAAACATGAGATCCTGATGGCTATTAGGACAGCCCTGTATAAGTATTGTTCTAGTTATAACATTCATATTGTATTTCTTCATTCACATAATATCCTAGATAGTCCATGTTTATTGAATACACCGGCATAACTTGATCAATCTGTCTGGGGTGTTTGATCGAGTATGGTGAACTTGGAGCAGTTTCCCGTTGATTGTAAAGTTGCCATGAAACCATTGAGTTTTGGTATTCATCAAACTGTGCTGATCAAAATTAAGTAGAGCAAATAGTGAACTTTTTAATTTGGGGTCATAGAGAAATTGTTTGAGGATTGATGATTAGTAAATCCTAGAATCGTCCATCTCACATGATGTTTAGAGTCATGTTACTATTGTTTCAAAAAACATTTAGAAATTGTCTGGATTGAATGATTGGTAAATCCCAGAGGATTCTCATTAAATTAGCCACTTTTTCATGACATGTTTTAACTTTACTGTATGGGGACCAAATGCAAGAGCTTAACACCTACATACACTAGCAACTTTCTCATGAATACATTAATCGAGAGAATTGGTAGTTTGGTAAATCCACAAACTTGTGTTGATTCATAATGTATTAAGTGAATTTAATAAAACCAACTTACAATTATAATTTCTTGCTAACAAACAGGTCACAAATTTTTATTTTTTTTAGTAGGATCCAATTAAATTTAATAAAACCAGCTTACAAGTATAATTTTTTTTTTTTTTTATATTGTTTAGGATAAAGCAATTACAAATTAAATTTTGTAAAATAAACTTATAAATTTAATTACAATTTGAATTAGCCACTTTCTCATGCAATCTTTTTTTTTTTTATATTACAAGATATAAGTTAGGAATACTCATGTTTTAGAAGTGCACCAACCTAGAGCGTTCTTGCAGGTGAAAACTTAAAGTACGGAAATATCGCACGAAACGGTAGCAAGCAGGTCATGGTCATATGTAGCAACATTGATTTTCTTGAAAATGTGAGTGATAGTAACTTCTTGAAAGGTCGACGGATGAAGTTGATGTCATATATAATCATGTTATTTTGCATGGTAGCCCCAAATTTTGTGTTAATACTGTTAATGACCATAAGGTTGTTACCTTCCACATTAATTTGATTAATTTCAAGTTCTTCAACTCTGAGGAAACCATGTTTTAGTGTAATGGCTTCCACATTTTCTATTGAGATATTATCACATTTTTTCCATTCATAGTTGACTACTTGAGCATTATGATCTTGTAGGATGTATCCATAAACACTCTTCTTATTTGAAATTTTTATGTCATTTGAAATTTTTATGGATCAAAGTTTAATTTAATCATATTCCGATGACATTTTTCGATGAATCTTTTTTATTTTTTTTATAGTTAGTTTTGTCTTCGTTCCTATTAGAGAGATTCCACGAAAGTATTTAGGAATCTACGATTTGCTTGATGTTAGTAATATTTTTTATTTTTTATTTTATTGTTTTGGACATACCAACTATTCCACCAATGAAACATAAAGTTTTAAATTTCTTCAGTTCGGTTTTGTTATATATCATCCTTATGTTCATTAGTAATGATCTCCTGTTCAAAATTGTTGGGTCCAATAGTTTTTCAATTTCTGGCTTGATCTCTTTCGCACTTTGTTGAATATGTGTGAATTTTTAAAAAAGAGATGTTAATTTTCATAGGGATATTGTCATAGAGTTGATGCATCATAACTGGAATTTTATGCGATTCAAGTCTCCCTTCTATGGGAAGACAATTTTCTGTTAACTTTCATATGAAGGTCTTAATGTTTGGGGGATAATGAGCCCCCACAACCAGTTATAATCATCATCAATATACCTCGTCCGTTTGTATATGAGATGCATGGTAGATTTCGTGCAAAACCAACCCTTCACTATATCCCAGTAGGTTCTATCTTCAAAATGGTTAAATTGTTAATTGGTAGTATAAGATATCACTAATAATTTATGTTGGAAGCAGATTATCAAGACATTCATGTCATCTATGGTTTGCTTTACTATACATAAGCTAACTTTCTCTTGTTGATTAATAATTTTTTAGAGTAAACTACACAAAACTACCCTTAATAATCCCTTTTTTGTAATAAACCACCCTTTATAAAAAAAATTTAGCATAAAACCACCCATAATACTCATCTATTTGCAATAAATCACCCCTTACAAATTTATTTGCATAAAATCACCCTTAATTTATAAATATCTGCAATTAACCACCCTATATAAGTTAAAATTACATCAACTAATTTAAAATTGAAACACAGACAAGGTAAATTTTTATTATTTATATTAATATCATAATTAATTTTAATAGTTTGGTTAAATATTACACTTTATAATAGAAAAATAATTATAAAATAATATAAACAATTACCCATATATACCAAAAATAAAGGGTGAATTTGGTAAGTGTGTAGGTTTTTTTTATCAAGGAAACAAAGTGTATAGGCAAAATTTTATAGAAACACTAACTATGCACTTTTGATTTGTGAAAGAACCCAACGTTATACTCTGTTACCCGACCTTGTTACCCGACCTTGTTACCCAACCTTGTTACTTAACTTTGTTACCCAACGTTATACTCTGTTACCCAACTTTGTTACCCAAATTCACTTATGTTACCCAACTTCGTTGTTACCCGATTTTAATACCTAATGTTCTACATCCAAATTCACTTATGTTACCCAACTTCGTTGTTATCCGATTTTAATACCCAACCGTTCTACATCCAAAGACTGCACAAGAAGCATGCAGGCACAACATGTCTGAGAGATTGTCAAGCCATGGAGTAGCATCAAACCCGGATGAGTCGAATTTAGTTTGCACTTTAGATTGTCAAGTCATGTAGGCATTATATATATTAATTGGAAATGAGGCATGACTTATTAAATATGAAACATCTAGTTACCATTGCTCATTTGTATACTGTAACAAGCAATGAGTTTGTATTAATAAAAAGAGGAAAACAACTACTTGTATTTTGTAACCAGCAACGAGTTTGTAATAACAAAAATAGGCAAAGTACTTGCTTTAACACTACTTCCTCACAACTGTTTCATACAGAGGAATCTAGATCTAAGATTGCATATAACATGTCACTTTAATCATTATCCTCAATTCAAAAAATTATACTGCATCAGATTCTTCACATCATATAAAGGCAAGTAGCTAGCAAGACGATTACCCTTATTGTCATAACACCTTGGTCGATCATTAATTAACACAAAGGGAGAAGAAACATATACATGTGTTAGGGACCTAGCAACTATATGCAATTTGTGCACTATCCTTACTAATAAGTATATATTGAAGTCATCAGATTGTAAAGCTGAAAGATATTAGGGAAAACTTTTGCACGCTGTATACCTTCAGTATACCACCAATCAGCATCTTCCTTTTCAGACTTGTCTAGTTTTCCACCGATAGATAGACCATCTCTCCAATTATTGTATCCCGCGTGAATCCAGATCTCATTGGCCTGAGCAAGAGGACCAGAGCTCCTGTTATAGTACAATCTAACCAAGTTCTTACTCTTATATGTTTGGTGATGCGCCCTTGGATGCTCCTCTTACGTTGACCGTAGACGATGAGGACGAGGCTTTGATGGTTCGCTCAGATGGACCGCTCATCCGATTCCGAGCTAAGGCCATTGCCCGAGCCACCGGATCCATCATCGTCCGCACCACTTCGTCACTTGGACCAGTCGCCGGTATGCCGTGTCTCTACACCACCATGGCATAGGCTACCGGTCCCGTCCACGCTTTTACTTTCGGACTATATTTTGCATGTTTTCCTTTTATGTAATAAAGGGGATATTCCTTATAAAATATTCCCTTTGATCTTATCTTTTAGGGTTTTTCCCTTGTTGGGTTTTTCGTATGTATGTTTGTTGGCCCGTTGGCCCATAGGTGGGCAAGACTCTCTATATAAGGGACCTCTTGCCTCACTTATTTTCCATGTTCAATTTTACTAAGTTTTTGAGAAGATTTTCCTCTTACTTAGCTTGGGCATCAAACTTCCCGTCTACCTCTCAAATTTCTTCCTTGGATCTCGTCTTTGATCCAAGAAATCCATACTCGAGGATTCTTCTTTAGATACAACTTTCAATCTCCATCAAACGGTTTATTCAATCTCTCTAGATCGAATCAACCCTTGTTTCTTCATCGCTTCCGCCCCTTTGGATCTGAATCGAACAACGCCGCACAAAGAATCAAGGAGTAGTTGGAGCTTTGCTGGATCTAGATCCGAAAGTTATCCTTGATTACCTCCAAGGACGCATCAAATTGGCATCAAAGCAAAGGGATCAAAGCTAAGTTCTCTTTACTCTTGTTTTTGTGCGTTATTATCTTCAACCTATTTAGCTTTTTGTTCATGATGTTCTTCGTTTGTTCATGATGTTCTTCATCATGTTCATCCATTTTTCCTGAAATTTTTTTCTTTTGATCAATTTGAAAAACAAAAAAAAAGGAGATATTTGGTTTGCCATCAAACCAATTATCAAAACCGTCTTTTTCTTCAACCGACGCAATCCGACAATTTTGTTAATTAATTTCACCAAATTTCTTGGGGTATTTTTGTTAACGAATATTCGGATATCTCGCATTTGATATTCCAAGAAAAGCAAAAAAGCTCTTCATCAATACGGATTTGTGTTCAAGAAAAAAAACAAAACAAAACAAAAGTGTTGCTCAAAACGTTTCAAAGAAACGAAACACAAAAGTGAAAAGACGTCCGGCAAACCGGTCCATCCGAAAAATCGGATTTTACAAAACGGTCAAAGACCGAAAGCAAGCAAAGCTTGCCGACTGAACAATCCGTCCATCTTCCGCCTCTCCATTTTCTTACATACGTTTGCAAAATATCGCTTGTTTATTTGTGTGTAATTGGTTCAATTTTGTTGGATTTGCCTTACTTGCCTAACCGCCAAACGGCCTTCCCCAAAGTAGAACCCGATAACGCACTTGAACTTGGGTAAAGTTGACTTAACTTGTCTCCTTGCTCATTTGATTGCTTGCAATTGTGTGCTGATTTGGAGCAATGACTAACATTGAATTGGAAACTTCTCAGGATTCTGGTCCGCAAGAGTCCAATGAACCTTTGGCTCAAGAAAATGCTTCGTTGTCCCTCGAAAATTACTTCATAAGGCAAGAATTGGAAGCTTTGAAGGCACAAGAAAAGTCTGATGCCTTGACCCGAGAAAACATTGCCTTGAAGCAAGAATTGGAAGCGCTTAAGGCTCTACGGCTTGCCCAACGTCCCACCCCAACAATTCCGATTGAGACCTTGGTCAATGCTTCCACATCCGATGCACAACGAAAAGGCAAGGGAATTTTAGGAGCCGGACCATCAAACGGTCCCCGGCTTGCGTCCGTCATTGAATACCAGCGTCCCTTACCTCTTGACGGAAATGAGTCCCATGAAGAGGACGAAGAATTCCCCGACCCGACTCAAGATGACTTTCTCATGGTCGATACGGAAAATCGGCACAAGCATTATGAGCCTCAACACCAACGGTATGTCCCTTCTCCACCTCCACCTAGTGTGCCCCGCACCGACCGTCGAGCCCGGGAAGAGCCCCGATACCGTCCCGACTCGACCAACAATTATGGTCGTGAGAATGATCGTTCCGGACGCCGTCGCCAACGGTCAACCCGGCAACCGACGACCCTTGACTTTGCACGTTCGACGCCGTTTTGACTTTGATGAGTATGATGAGCAAAACGATTTCAACGAGTTCTCCGGTGATGAGTCCGACTTGGAACGGGTGGCACATGACCGTCCATGGCACCCACCCATCATGGACCCTTATGAGAACCAAGACCGAGGTGAAGAATGGTTGCCTCCCCAAACCCCACCTAGGCATGAACCACCCGTTCATGGGTGCCACCGGCGTCAAGGCGGCCACCGGCGAGCCCGTGCCGATGATGCCTACATTCCACCCCCCGCCGGACCCCTACCGCGCTCGTAGGGAAGGTAAGTTAAAATTCCCTATCTTTCATGGTGAATATGATCCGTGTGTTTTTCTTGATTGGGCGCAGGATATGAAACGAGCCTTGAAACATTGTCATTATGAGGATGAATACGAGAAAATCGAGGCGGCAACTCTTTACTTTGAAGGAGATGCCAAGTCTTGGTGGAACCGGTATGAGATCACCCGTGAAAGGCGAGGATGGGCACCGTTTGCGACCTTTGAGCAATTGATCTATGTCATGACCAAGAAGTACGTGCCCGAGGACTTCAAGAATGATATGCGGTTGCAAATTGCCGAGTTCAAACAAGGCAACCTCACCCCGGTGGCTTACTTGGCCAAACTCGAGGACATGCACATTAAGGCCGGCGTTTCGGCCTCTCCCTCCCGCCCTTCGCACCAAATTCATGAGTGGGCTTAATGCTTCCATTCGGCGCCGCTTGAGATTGCCATATAAGGATTTGGGGGCATTGTGCCATGCCGCCATGAAGCTCTACAAGCAACAACTTGAGACGCCTCGGTATTCAAGGTATAATTCTTCCTCGAGTCAATATCCTCATTCTTCTAACACACGTACTCGAGATGTGCCTAGTTCTCCAGATGCCGACGCTTCCAAAGGAGCCCAACGGACGGGTCAATCCAATAGGCAAGCGGGTAATGAGAGGGCACCAAACCGTGGGCCACGGCCCGGCGCCTCCCCGCTAGAGGTCAACAAGGACCTTCACCGGCGGCTCGCCCAAGGGAGCCCGTGTGCTACAAGTGTAGCGTTTTGGTCACGTGCAACGTGATTGTCCAAACACCAAACGGGGTTTTGTTTGCCGACCCAGCATATTTCGAGGACGAAGATGATCATCAAGATGGCGATATCATCATTGAGGATGACCAAGATGCCAACCCGCAATTTGGAATGGAACATGTGACGACGAGCTTGCTTGCGCCCCATCAAAACCCGGTAAATTCGCTCTTTGTTTTTCTCGTCGTATTTTGGCTATTAAAGAGTTTATTCCTAGTGATCAACGCGAGAATCTCTTCACTCTCGTTGCTGGTCAATAATACGAGTCTTTCTCTCATTGTTGACGGGGGTTCTTGTTGCAATATTGTCAACGAACGAGTGGTAAAACACTTCAAGTTGCCTACAACCCCCCACCCAACACCTTACAGACTCCAATGGATTTTCGATAAGGCGTGTGACACCGTCACACAACAAGCTTGGGTGACGTTTTCTATTGGCGCCTATGTTGATAAGGTCCTTTGTGATGTTATCAAATGGACGCCACACATGTCCTATTAGGACGACCATGGCAATTCGATCGCCGAACATTTCATGATGGTTATCTTAACCGGTACATGTTCCAATATAATGGAAAACGGGTCACACTTTTGCCTATGACTCCGTACGAAATTTTGGTTGACTATGCGGAACGCAAGAGGCAACAATCTATAGATGAGTCCGCTAAGGCGCCGGCAAAATCGGACCCTCCTCGGAGTTCCGATGTTGTAGGTGCTAGTACTTCCAAATCCCGGAATACCGCCCCCTCTTGTCCATGCTACCGAGTCCAAAGAGTAAAGGCCAATCGTTCCTACGAGCACCTTTTGCCATCTTCGGACCCCGTAATTAAGGACGGTGTGAACCGAGGATACTCTTAGCTCGCCGGCATGATTTGCAACCGGTCATGGAAGGCAAGTTTCCATGTTTCTTGCTTGTTCCGTTTTGTTTATCTACTTCCCATGACCCGAGTAATGTGCCACACGAGGTGTCTTTGTTGTTTTCCGAATTTCAGGATATTATGCCCAAAGCCCTACCACCCGGCTTGCCACCAATCCGAGGGATTGAACACCAAATTGACTTTGTGCCGGTGCTTCTTTACCAAACCGTGCACGTACCGAGCAAGTCCGGAAGAGACGAAGGAGCTACAACGTCAAGTGCAAGAGCTCCTAGACCGGGGACATGTGCGTGAATCCTTATCACCATGTGCCGTCCCAGTCATATTAGTGCCAAAGAAAGACGGATCATGGAGGATGTGTGTTGATTGTCGTGCCATCAAACAAATCACCGTTAAATACCGCCACCGATCCCGCGTCTTGATGACATGTTGGATGAGCTCCACGGCGCCACCATTTTCTCCAAATTGATCTCCGGAGGTTACCACCAAATCCGGATGGCCGAAGGTGACGAGTGGAAGACGGCGTTCAAGACGAAGTATGACTCTATGAATGGCTTGTCATGCCATTTGACCTCTCCAACGCCCCATCCACCTTCATGCGCCTCATGAACCATGTCTTGCGCCGATTCTTGGTATATTTGTCGTTGTTTATTTCGATGATATTTTGGTGTTTAGTACGTCTTTGAAGGATCACATCGGGCACCTTCGCCAAGTGCTCGAGTGCCTTAGACAAGAGCAATTGTATGTCAACTTTGAAAATGCGTCTTTTTCTCGGACACCACTATCTTTCTTGGCTATGTCGTGTCTAAGGACGGACTACGAGTAGACGAATCTAAAGTTCGTGTTATTCGGGAGTGGCCTATTCCTACTACGTCACCATGGTCCGAGCCTTTCTCGGCTTAGCGGGTTTCTACCGGCGCTTTGTCAAGGAATTTAGCACGGTAGCGCACGCTCCATGAGCTTACTACCAAGAGTGTCACGTTTGAGTAGCGTGATATCCATGCTCGAGCGTTTGATGCGCTCAAAGACCGCTTTGTAATGCACCATTACTCCAACTCCCAAACTTTTCGAAAATTTTCGAGGTGGAGTGTGATGCATCGAATGTGGCATTGGAGGAGTTCTCTTACAAGAGACTCGTCCAATTGCCCTACTTTAGTGAAAAACTCTCCGGTTCTCTGCTCAACTACCCTATATATGACAAAGAACTATATGCTCTAGTTCGTTGTCTTAAGACATGGCAACATTACTTGTGGCCGAAGGGTTCGTGATTTATTCGGATCATGCGGCTCTTTCGTATCTCAAGAGTCAAACAAATCTAAGTCGGCGCCATGCTAGTTGGGTAGAGTTTTTAGAGACCTTCCTTATGTCATTCGACATAAGAAAGGCAAGGAGAATGTGGTAGCCGATGCCCTTTCTCGCCGCACTACTACCCTTTCTCGCCGCACTACTACAAAAAATACAATATACTACCTTAAAATACCCCGGGCGTCCTAATTATGACGTATTAAACCCTGGCCGAAAATTTGAAAAAAGAGTTGAGTATATCCGGGATATAAAGTTGAAAGAATTAACTATTTATAAGTCAAATACCTCCCGCCCGGCGTATTTGTGTAAACTTTAAAAAATAAATGCGGTTTATCAACACCCGGGGTATTTGACATCAACAATTTTAGACTAAAATCCGGCATATTTAGCTTGATGCAGATATTACCAAATTGTCTGCGCGGATTTCTCCTCAAACTCATCGTTTTGAAGGGTGAAATTTGTTCATGAACAAAACCCTAACTTTTCCTTTCCCCATCAAGTACAAGTTATCTCTCGGTTGAGCGAAGAAGACCGAAACACAAAACTTGCGGCAAATACGAGTCATCGTTCTAGATTGAGCGAAGAAGATCGAAGAAAACGTGCTACGACAACCAACTGTCTCTCAAGAACTACAAATTACTCTAAGGTATTCTTCTATCTATATTCGCTGATTGTGTTTATTTTGAACAAGGTGCTTTGTATTCTTTTTATTTCGATGTTTAAGTTTATTTCGCGCAAATTGATTTGTGTTCTACTTCCATTATACTGTATTTTCTAAATGTTCTTAATGTTTCTCATTCTTGTCTGATTATCTGACCTTAGAAACAAAGACAAAGGGTTTATGGTTTAGGGTTTAAGGTGTGAGTTTAGACAGAGGGTTTAGAGTCTGTGTAGTCGACTTTTTAGGGTCTGTACAACCGCAAGTTAGGGTATGTTCTTCCACAAGTTGAGTGTCCTGAGTTGTAGCGACAAGCTAGAGGAAAGTGTATATTTTTATGGTCTGTTCAGCCAATGAGTCTAATATGTGATAAGTCCAGCTATTGCAAAGCCTTTATGTGTCCAATTTTACATGTTTATTTGTGAGTCTTTGACTACAAAAAAGACAACTAATATGTGGTGGAAGTTCTTACGACGCCGTTCTTTGTTGTGCTTGGAGGTAAGAATTATGACATGTATCGTTTAGAATCATCTTCTAATCTCAAATGAAATGGTTAAATTGAGATATATCCTGTACGTATTTCTAGAAATTTGCTCTATTATATTGTTTACACGTCTTATGTATGGTGTTTGTAACAATCAAATTTTTATATAAGAATAGAGTGGATTGTGAGAGGGGTTAATATCTGATCTTCTTATTTGTCTGTTTTAGCATGGATGGAAAGTACACATTGATTGGTGGTAAAGATGATCTAGTTCAAGTCTGTAGCATGGAAGATCATAAAGTGGTGGCATGGGGCGAAGGGCATAACTCATTGGTAGTGTTCGAACATAATTGTCTACTTTCCAATGATATATCTCTATAGCTTATTGAATAAATATATGGTTGTCTCGCAATACCTTCCACTGCTTGACTTGTAGCAGTACCTTGACCAACTCCCGGTCCAGAAGCAATAACTAGCAGTTGCAAGTTCAGTGTAAGTAATTTGTGATCCTTCCTTTTTTTTTCCTACTCTTTAGCTACCCAAAATGCAGCGCATCTATAATTAACATTTCTTATGCGAAATTCCCACAAGTAATATTATCTAGTTGAGATGTTTTAAATTATGTCTCTTGAAAAAAATTAAAACTTTATCATCTTGTCCAATAGTAGTATTTAGATTTAAATTGTTTTTCAAAAAACTCCTATACCATATTTTTTGTAAACAATGGGTGCGAGTACATTTTTTTTACTTTTAACACAACCCAAGATTTCAAATTCAAATACTACACATGATATTAAGTGAAGTATTCATGATACTAGGTATGGTATTGTTGCTTTATGCTTTCTTTTGACATATAGTGCCTCTCTTTTCTATGATTTTCTCTTACTTGTGAAGGTCTTTCATCTGCTATCATTTTCTTGCACTTTTTCCCCTTTCAATTGTTTAAACTTAGTTCATATTTGTGGAGGTTGCCTTCTCCTCTATCCATTTTTAGTGTATGACTATCATAGGTTGTTTGTTTTATTTTTCTCTTTTTACTTCCTAAGAAGTATTCAATATTTTTACCATTTTATTCAATCTTATGCATCGATGATGCTTTGGAGTGCAACACATGTATACTTAGAGTCAGCATTTTTATTGTTATGATCATACTAAATCTAATTTGTTAAGAATCTTATAATCTCTGCATTGTTCACGTTTGAGTTCCAAATCAAAATGTTTTTTTGAAATTACTTCAAAAGCTTGAGCTTGGACTAGGATGCAATTTAAAATCTACAATTTTGACATGTTACGTCTTTAAATTCTCTAATGTTGTTGGGGGCATGATTATATATGCATGATGTTGCACTGGGTTTCTGAAAGGTTTTCTTTCAACAAATTGTACTGAGATTGATGCTCACCTTAGTTTTTTCCCAACCATATGTTATCAAGATTAATAGATTATTGGCTATCCTATTCTAAGATTCATATATGATACCTTCTTGAGGTTATTCTCACTTATTGTCAATGTTGGTGCTGAAGACAATGAACAGTTCTTGTTCAGTGTAATGGAGAGAACTGATAGGTAATTCTCACATCTTTTTTAATATACTTGAGCACTTGATAACTTTAGGGTGTTAAATTGAACATTCACTCCGCAATTGAGAATCTTACAGTCCAAGTAGAGGCTTACTTTGGAAGTAGAGTTTTGCCTACAATCTTTAACTATGCACGCAGGCTTGAGGTACAAGTTCTTACTTAATAAGATTATTAATCAACCAATCTCATCAACTTGCTAGCTCAAGCTTCTTCTATTTTGAAGGCCATCCTAAAATTTCTTCCCATTCTACCCAAAAACAAAAGATTGTTTTGCCTTTTCAATTGCAGGTAATATTCTTTGGGACATTTAAATTTCAGGACCTTACATATTTATTTATTTTGAGGATAGATACCTAGCTTTTCTCTGCAGGCTGATTTATTATTATCAAAACATGCAGAAGTTGTGTAGAGAGATCTTTTCTCTACATGTTGGTTTATTCTCTTCAAAAAATGCAGTAGGTTGGGGTAATGTTTTGCCTTTCCAATTTAGAATGAATAGTTATGGTAAAAGAGATATTTAACGTTGCAAATAGCTAGATATTAGTGATTCACTGATTGATTAAGAACAATCTTTGTCAACACACTTTTTATCTCTCAAATCCATTTTAAGCTCTTTACTAGTTTTCTCACAGGGCAAATTAATCAGTAACTCATATTTATCGCCATATCAAAGCATCAAGGTTGCTGCTGGAAAGAGGAGAGCTAGTGGAATTCGTGGTTAACTTTGCACAACTATTGGTTTTTCAATAGGTTGAAAGAGAAGGTCAGTAAGCGTGTTAACACTTCAACATTGAGTCTAAGGTAATACTCTCACACTCCCTCAGGTCATTGTCATATTGTCAATACAAACTTTATTATACCTGGATCATTGTACCCCTCTGTTTAGCAAGATTTTTTTTTTCTAGTTTTTTGGGTAGAGATGATAGATGTTACGCTTTTTGTTCCTGATGTTTAAAGTAGCCTAGTTGACTTTCATGTGTATTGATATTGTTATGTGTGATCCCCGGTATTTTATCATGCAAATAGCCTTGCTTATGATCAAGTTAATTTCAGATTGAGTAGTAGCTTTCTCTTCTAAGTAGATTTCAGGTTGAGTAGTAGTTTTCACTTCCTTTTCTTTGTGGACAACTTATATGTCTACCACCATTTTCCTACTCTTTCCCTTGGTTCCACTATATTAAACTAATTATTAGACATGATGTATAGGCTCTTCACTTACCAAGGTGTAGGAGGTTTTACCAAATGTTTAATTTATGGTGATCTGCATTGGATTAAAATATTCGTCTCAAAACTTTTCAAGATGCTGGAATTCACGAGATTGCACCAGTGAGCTTAAATATAGGTAAATGTTATTTTGATTTCTTAGTTTGTAAGAATCGTGAAGAAGCTTTGGGTTGTTTTTGAAAGGATTTACAGATGTTGTATTGTAGGTGGCAACATGTGCATATTCTAAGTGGCATTAGAGATTGTGGATGATTGGAAGAAGCGGCGAAGTTTATCAAGAAAACGTATTTACAAGAACCATCATGTGCATATTGTAGGTAACATTAGAGATTGTGGATGATTGGAAGAATGCAGAGAAGTTCATCAAACAAACGTATTTACATCTACTGTATCACACTTCAAAATACATGTTTTCATGTTGCATTGCTCCGATAGGTTAGATAAGTTAATACAATAAGTTGTTTTTTTAAATGGATTAGATATTTGCATGAGGCCTTCTATTTGAGGTTCAATCCTCATGGGTCAAGAAGGCAAAACTATCTGTATTGTAATATTTTGAGTCCATGAAATACACGCCCTTTTTTAGAATTTTTTAAATAAATATTTACAACAAGCCCGTGTTTCACCTTTATCGATAACTTTGAGCTATAACTCGTTCTTATTTGCTACATATAAAACACCAAATATGCCGGGCTATAACAACCTATATATGTCGTATGTACATCCGTCGTATATTCTATTAAATAACTCGGATAAATTACGGGAAAATATCCCGGATGTATATCCGGCGTATATTCCATTTAATAAACCGGATATATCAAATACTTTTATACCCCGGATATATCTACACCGGCGTATATAATAGCTAATACGCCGGATATATTAAATAGTATATATGCCGGATATCATTTATCCGGGGTATATACTACCAAATACGCCGGATATTTACACACACGAAAAATGGCTGGATTTTTGTCCGAAGTATATACGCCGGACATAAAAATTGAACGCCCGGGATATATACCTATGGACCTATTACGTCGCTGACTTTTATGCCGGATGTGGTCCGGCATATAAAGCCTCAAATATCCGGGATATTTGACCTTTTTTTGTAGTAGTGCCGGTATGCCCTTCTTGTGTATATGGACGCCAAGATACATGGCTTTGCTCTTATCAAAGAGTTATATGCCACGGATCTTGACTTCAAGGACATATGGGCACAATGCTTCGACCTCCGAGAGCACGAGTCTTTCTTTATTAACGATGGCTATCTTTTCCGAGCGGGAAAACTTTGCATTCCGCGCTCATCTATACGCCATTTGTTGATCAAGGAAGCTCATGAGGGCCGTGGTCACTTCGGTGCTACCAAGACCCTTTCTGCTCTCCAAGAGCATTTCTTTTGGCCCCGGATGCGCATGCATGTGACACGGTTTTGCAAGGGTTGCATCACATGTCATCATGCAAAGTCGCGCCAAGGCCCGGATGAAATGTATTCTCCTTTGTCTATACCAATGGGACCTTGGGAGGATCTATCCATGGACTTTGTGGTCGGGTTGCCTATGTCAAAATGAGGCAAAGACTCCATTTTTGTGGTAGACAATCGCTTCTCCAAAATGGCTCATTTCATTGCATGTAAGAGCACCCAAAATGCTAGTGAAGTTGCCACCTTGTTCTTTGACAATGTGATGCGCTTACATGGGATACCCCGTTCTATCGTTAGTGATCGGGACGTGAAATTCGTGAGTCACTTTTGGAGAACGCTATGGGGAAAACTTGGAACCAACTTGTTGTTTTCAAGTAGTTATCACCCCCAAACCGATGGTCAAACTGAGGTGACCAATCGGACTCTTGGTGCTCTACTTAGAGCCACCACTAGGACCAACCCACGTAGGTGGGAGGACTTACTTTCTATTGTGGAGTTTTCGTATAATAGGTCTAGGCACACGGCAACTAAATTGTCCCCATTTGAAGTTGTCTACGGTCTTAATCTACACACCCTGTTGGACTTCACTCCCCGACCGCTCAAGGACGGAGAACACATCATCGCCGCAAACCGAGCCGCCCAAATCATTGAGCTTCATGAGCGGACTAGGACACAACTTGAACGTCGTGCCGCCCAACTTGCCGGACAACGCAACAAGGGCCGCCGCGACGTCTCTTTTGAGCCTGGTGATCTTGTTTGGCTCCACCTAAGGAAGGAGCGTTTTCCAACTCGCCGCATGAGCAAGCTTTCGGACCGTGGTGATAGCCCATTCCGCATCTTAGCCCGCCATGGCCCGAATGCATACAAGTTAGAGCTTCCGGATTCCTACAGAGTACACCCGACGTTCAACGTCAAGGACCTTGCCCCTTATGTTGAGCTCCTCTTTGACGATGGTGAAACGGGGACGTTTCACAGCCAAGATGGGGGGACTGATGCGCCCTTGGATGCTCCTCTTACGTTGACCGTAGACGATGAGGACGAGGCTTTGAGGGTTCGCTCAGATGGATCGCTCACCCGATCCTGAGCCAAGGCCATTGCCCGAGCCACCGGATCCATCATCGCCCGCACCACTTCGTCACTTGGACCAGTCGCCGGTATGCCGTGTCTCTACACCACCATGGCATAGGCTACCGGTCCCGTCCACGCTTTTACTTTCGGACTATATTTTGCATGTTTTCCTTTTATGTAATAAAAGGGATATTCCTTCTAGAATATTCCCTTTGATCTTATCTTTTAGGGTTTTCCCTTGTTGGGCTTTTCGTATGTATGTTTGTTTGGCCCGTTGGCCCATAGGTGGGCAAGACTCTCTATATAAGGGACCTCTTGCCTCACTTATTTTCCATGTTCAATTTTACTAAGTTTTTGAGAAGATTTTCCTCTTACTTAGCTTGGGCATCAAACCTCCCGTCTACCTCTCAAATTTCTTCCTTTGATCTCGTCTTTGATACAAGAAATCCATACTCGAGGATTCTTCTTTAGAATCAACTTTCAATCTCCATCAGACGGTTTATTTGATCTCTCTAGATCGAATCAACCCTTGTTTCTTCATCGCTTCTGCCCCTTTGGATCTAAATCGAAACAACGCCGCACAAAGAATCAAGGAGTAGTTGGAGCTTTGTTGGATCTAGATCCGAAAGTTATCCTTGGTTACCTCCAAGGACGCATCATTTGGGCCTCAAGGTACCAAAGATTATCAACATATTTTGTTGCTTTCTTGATCAATTCTTGCAACATTGCCCGCTCTCTTTCAACTTCAGCTTTCGCTTGTGCTCTATGAGCTTCAGTTGCAGCTCTATCTTCTTCGATTCGCCTTTTCTCTACTGCATGTCTCTCCTTCTCTACATGTTCCCTAGCCAGTTTCTCAAGTTCCTTGCGTTTCTCCTCAAGCAAGTAATCATCAAAGGCAACATCATCCATTCCCCCTTCAACTGTTATATGGAAGTCAGTGTTATCATTGTTCTCATTAACATTTCCCCGTTGAAGAGGACAAAGTCAACTAAATTCTATAGTTATACCAAATGATATTGAATTGTTACATAATCAATGAAGTAGTAAGAGTTCATAGGTTATTATATTCATAAAAAGCGATAAAAACTTACCTTCAGGAATGCCACATACTACTACAGAAAGTTTAGCCTGAAGAAGAAGAAATTGAATCAAATAAAACTGAACTAAGATATGTTTAAATGAAGAAGGAAAGAGGGAACGATAATAAGAACAAAGAAGAATAGATGGAACTGAACTACGAAGTAAATCCTAGTTGAAAAGGCAAGAAATTAAGGAGAGGGTCGTCACTGTTCGTCCTCACGACTCACAAATCACGACTTCCGTGATAGGGTTTGGGTGGCTCATAGTAGCCAAAATCCCTATGTGCCGCCATATATCCCTGACCATAGTAACCAATCGAAGCGTAGATGCGAATAAAAAACAAATCGAAGCAGAGATGTGAATCATAAACTCATAGATAAGTAGGATGAGATCGAAAATGGTGGCGAGATTGAAGCGAGAAAGATTGAGGATAAAGATGAGAAGATGTTCAATGGGAGAGAAGAAGAAGTGAGCAAAGGATCTGAAGAAGGGGATCCAAAGACGAGCAAAGGAGAGGAGCAAACCTGATGAGAAGAGGAATCGCCGGTCGCCAACCAAATCGCCCAGAAATCGCCTAGGGTTTGAGAGAAAAGAGAGAGAAAAGTAAGCGGAATTTTTTGTTTAAAAAAAAAACCCGTATTTATAGGTACACACTTAATACCCGTAATTAATCCAACCTACACACTTTGTACAAATGATAAAATTAGTGCATTATTTCCCCATTTATCTCAAAAATAAATTCAAATTTTAAAAATTACTAACTCGTATAAAAATTATAACCTACAAAATCAATTCTTATACGGTCTTGACTCTCAACTCCGGCGAAATTGATGATATGGTTTCCGGATTTAACTTTTAAATTAAATAACTTGTAAATTATTTTAATCGACCAATAATCACGTTATTATGACCATTTTTCATTTTAAAAAATCCTAAAAAAACAAAAATGTTATAGAAAAAGTTATAGATTAAAAAATCCCAAAATTGTTATTGAAAAATTGCAATAAAAAGTATAAATTTTTGTAAAAAACTACCACAAAACAATCTGAATAAAAAAAATATATATGTAGGTTTAAGTTTTTTTTTTTGTAGTTTTTTTTTGTTAGTTTACCAGGCGATAATTTATGTACGAATTAGTAATTTTAAATTTTGAGTTATTTTTTGTACATGGAAAATAATTATATTTTTTTGATTAATTTTCCATTATAAATTCTAAGACTTAGTGAAACTATTGAAACTACTTATGATATAATATTGATAATGGAAATTTACCTTATTTATTATTCAATTTTAAATTATTTGGTGTAATTTTTATTATTATGGGTGGTTAATTGCAAACGTTTTAAAAATTAAGGGTGGTTTTGTGCCAAAAATATGATAAGATATGGTTTATCGCAAATAGATGAATATTAAGGGTGGTTTTATGCTAAAAATTTTATAAAGGGTAATTTATTGCCAAAAAAAATTAAGACTTAGTTAAACTATTTGATGTATGATTAATCAACGGGTTTTTGAGATCCATCTATTCATCCAAAAAGAGACAGCCTTTCCATTTACCACATTCCATATAAATAGACTTTTGATACTAAGTACAATGGAATATTATTCGGGTACTTTTCATTGATTGTTTGGATCCATATATTATCTAGTTCATAAAATTAATTTTTCATGATAATTTTATTTACAAGATATTCATATCCTCTGATATCTTGATACCGATCACACCGAGATGTTTCGGTTTATAAATTTCGTTTGAACCTACAAATGGCACATTGCTTTGTCCTTATGTTGATATTATCACATTCTTTATGGGTTGAGATTGGGAGGAGGACTTTGCATTATATAACTTGATTTTATATTTAAATTTGCTTGTATCAAGGCCTTTCTTTCGTTGTCGTGGGACAATGTAGTTGCTTTCCATCCTAATAATTGTTGGCGTGAGCTTGTAACGATTTCCTCAAAAGAGAGATTGGACACTCTGCCACTTATAATTTGTCATCCCAAATATTTTTCCAAATTGATTGGTATAGAAATTACGATGCATTGTTGGAGTCGCCTTTTGGTTATGTTGGGACATATTTGGTTACTTGAAAGCCAATTTTTATAAGCTAACTTTTTATCTTGATATTACACAATGATCTTTTATAGTTTCTAGAAAGAGGTTGTTAGTCTCACTAAATATCTTTGAGAAGGTGATGATATCATTTGCAAAGGATAGGAATGAATTATAGATTCCTTTTTATATGGGAAGTCTTTTTTTTTTTTCTCTTTCATTTGATAGAAATTGTAGATTTTTTTTAGGAACTTCTACTCCTAGTTTATAGAGAAGGGGAGAAAGGAATCTCCTTGTCGTAAGCCTTGGAGAAAGGGAATCTACTTGTTGTAAGCCTCTTTTGGAGTAAACGTGTTAGTCGGGCCATCATTAAATCATAATGAAGAAAGAGACATTGTGATGCATTCCTTCATCCATTAAATAAGTTAATTGTCAAAACCAAAATTTTCCAATACCGGTAGGAAGAAATTCCATTGCACCTGATCGTTTGTTTTTCATATCAAGTTTCATCTATATATATCTTTTTTTTTAGTCTCGAAAGGAGTGAAGATTTTCATGGGCAATCAAAATGGTATCCTAAATAGCTTTATTTTTTTACAAATTGATGGTCCTAAAACCTACCCGTAAGGATGACGGGGTCAATTATAGTAAATCGAGTGTCGAATTCACAAGAACAATGTTTGTATTGTTTATAACAATGAACAACTTAACATGTTAGGCTGAAGAGAGAAAAGATAGGAAAATATGTTTTGTAGAAATTATTTATGGGTAAAACAAAGCAACTAGTAACATAGACATCAAGGTGTATAAAATTATATCTTCGAAGGGAAGCGATCTAAGGATGCGAGGATCCTCGCTATAATGAACAATTACAAAACAAAGTATATAAATAACATGAACTTCAATCAACAAATATGTAGGTAACCATCAAATATAGCCTTTGACATAGACAAACAAAGACCGTGTTAACTAACTTGAGTGTGCTCTTTCAATAATTGTATCAAGCACATCAAAACCCTTTAAGCACTTAGAAATCCAAAAAAGACAAAGAAAAGTCTCGCTTCTGGCGGATGTGGTAGAAAAAGGTACAATAATTGTATCAAGCATAAGAAAACTATTTAAGCACTTAGAAATCCAAAAAAGACAAAGAAAAGCTTCACTTCTGGCGGATGAGGTAGGAAAAGGGACAAAGACCGGAACTTTTATAATAGTTAGAAATCCTCGAGGTTAAGATAAAGAGTTACTCTTAAAACCAAGTTCTTCCAAATTTTTTCCAATAAAAACAGCTCGCTTCCAATCTTATCTAAAACCTTTTATAACCTCCACATCTTTCGAAGGTAGATAGAAGGCATAAATAAACATGATTAGAAGAAACACACCCCTGTTAATATTCTCTAAATTATTTGTATACACATCACAATCGACCCATCATAGGGTTTAGCAAACCCCTTAGATCAAAGAGATTTAGCCATACATGGATCGATGAGAGAAATCAAAGATGACATAACATCCTATCTCACAAGTTGGTGAAGGTGGTATGGGCTGATCTAGACAACTAGGGAAATGAACTAAGACGACATAACATCCTATCTCACAAGTCGTCTCCATCCCGTCTGGAATGTCGTCTGGTATGATTTTGCTCCTTTTCACTTCGGTTATTGGCTAGGATTTCAACGTTACACTTAGCTTCTTGAGTAATCGATCCTCGATCAGTCACATTTGATGTTGAATTATGACTCTTGACTTCAGGAAAGATCGAGCTCTCATGCTTGGATGTACTAGCCACTTGGAACGAAAACGCCTCACAATAGGCCTTGAACGCCTGAAATACAAAACAATCAGAAGTAGACACCGAAATCGAAATATGAATGCATTTTTAGATGCTATCACAAAATTAATTAGTTTTGGAAGCATACCTTTTAGTCTTGATGCTAGAATTTTCGCTATAATATTATAAGAAGAAATTAAGAATAGGTTGATAGGTCTGTAGATATTTGTAGTCATTCGATTATCTAATTTTGGGATTAAGAAATAAATGTATGGTTGAATTGTTATAATATTTTAATAGTTCTAAAAAACCTAAGTGACAAATGAAGAGTCATCATGTCATTGAGATCATATGCCCTAGTTACCGCAAAACATCTTCTCTAGATGAGGTATTCGAATCTTCTTGTGATATCAACATGGAAAACATGAGACAATTGCCCTAGAGAAGCGAGAACATCGGTCACTGAGTTGACTTACGAGGGTTAAAGTGTGAGCCTAAGATCTTGCAAATAATTAAAAGACCCAATTTTAGTATAGAGTCAAATTTGAATTCAAGGTGATAAATGTAATGGTTTGAATCATTAACTACAAACCCAAAAATAATATACGAACAAAATATCAAAGATAAGAACACAATACAAAAAGTAAACACACACAAGATTGATCGGCCCGATCCAGGGAGCAGATTAGTCCGATCCGATCGCCAAGGATAAAGGAGAGGAGTATATATATATGTCGATCCAATCACATACAACCAAGAAACGTAACATCAACCTAGGTGAATAATAAATTAATTCAAAACCCGATCACCACACAACTAGGCGTTAGGAGTGTAGAAGCGGAGTGGTGTACAATTAATATTCAATCTAATTAATAATAAACATATCCAAATATCATATATCATGTTACGAAAAAAACAATCCCATACAACTCTCACGATTTTGTAAGATACCAAAAGGATCAATTACACAACTCTTGCAATTTTGCAACTAACACCTCGACGACAAATCTTGAGTTTTACATGTTATTAGCAATTTCAACTAAAATTTACACATGATAAACAAGTGTCCTAAGTTCTAAAGCAATTGAACAGAAATCTTAAGTTTTATATTGACAAATTTTATCTCGATGCCTATGACTAATCAAGTTATTGGACAATTTCTTGCATTATCCCCCGTCAAGAGTTGTGAGAATGACAACGGTCTACAACCAAGAACAAGCCATAAGTTTTTCTGATATCTGACGGGTCAAATAAAGTGAAGAGCGCACATTTGTGAGACACGCAAGCCCACATTATATCATATTAAAATCAATTGATAATATGAGAAGTAACTCATGAATTTTATATTCTAATCTCATCTTTTAAAGATGTAGGACGTATTCTTGCCTACATTCAATAGCCGCCCCGGTGGCACTACTTCATTCTTCTTTGTCCACCACAACAAACTATGGTTCCTCCTCTCACCGGCTTCCAGAGATGAGCAACGAATCTTTTTTGAACCGAAGCCTTAACATCTAGGTGTTCTCAACCACAAGGCCACAATATGAACACAAAAACAAACCAAGGTGCCCCTTGCGAAATATGACAAATCTTAGTGTACATGTAAAATATGCAAAAGTTAGGGGGAACCGGGCAAAATTAACCAAGATAAAAAAAAAAGAAAAGGAAAAAAAAAATGGTAGGAAGACCTAGCAACTTGCAAGCTCAGAGCTTCACCTGTACCTCTCTCCCTCTTTCTTACCATTTTCTTCTCTCTGCATATACAATACACATTGCAGTCCACCAATCACTTCTCACCCAATTTTCATAAATCTCTTCCCCTCCCTTCCCATATTCCTATTCTGAAACTCACTTTTATGTAATCAAATTTCTAAATCTGTTTCTGAACACTTTTATCTTCGCTCCCTTCTTGATCCGATCTCCATTTCAATTCAAACTTCTTCTTTTTTCAGTATTCACATCTTTTGCTTATTGTTGAAGTTTTCTATCCATTTAGAAGAATCCTCCCGAAGCAAGGTTCATGAAAGAGTACTCAGAATTGACTTCCAGGTTCTTGCGCTCTCTTTTCTTTCTACTTGTTTGCGTCTGTGATCTGTGTCTTGCTGAATGTCGGACTTCGTTTGTGGATTGCATGCTTGTTTGAATTGATAGTCTTGTTTGAATGATTTATATTTAATCGAACTGGTATCTGATTTATTTTAGTGATGTCAATATCTGATGATGATTATTTTCTAGCGATCGTGTTGTTTAGATCTTGACATTTCTTGGACTTGACTTCGTCCCCCTTCCGTATCTTTCCAGATCTATCTGGACTAAATTCGTTTATAGCTGCTTTAATTTCCTCTTATTTCTGTTTGAACTAAAAGTAAAGATGTTTTGGTATCGTTTCTTCTCTAATTGAATGTTATATAATACCATCTGCAATTGCTTGGAGATCTAAGAACGGGCTTATTTGTTTCAAAGACGAAATATTAGAAATCTTAGCGTTTCCTGTTTGAATCAGACTTTGTATTGAAGAATTAATTGAATCAGTTACTTGTGAATTGTATCGTCCACAGGTATCTGTATTCTGTAACTGAGGTTTAAGGTCTTCGTTCCTAAACCTAGAGTATTATGGGTAGAGGCAGGGGCAAGGGGAAGAAGTTGACAGTTACAAGCCATGAGGATGCAGGTAGTGGGGAGGAAGAAAAGGCTCTTATCCAGAAGAGACGAGGAAGGCCACAGAAGCCATTGAAAGATGATATCGATGAACATGAGTTTGACTGCATCAAAGAGGATAACAGTGAAGTTAAAGTTACCAATGCTCTTGAAACACCAGTGGAAAATGGGAAGAAGAGGAAGCGAAATTCTCAAGCCAAAGAAAAGTCAAGTGTGATGAAAGAAGAAACAAGCGCGTCTGCTACTACAGCAAGTGCTGATGAATTGACCAAACCCAGTGGATTTCGACATATCAAGAACAGAAGGAAAAGCACACCTCATCGTGCTGCTGAAGTGGGTGTCAAAGGAACTGTGTTTCTTGGCCTTGAGGCTTCTCCTCATCAATTAGCTGGAATCAGCAGTAAGGTCTGAGCTCTGTTTACTTGTTTAGTATATCATTCTTCATTATTTGTTTTGACGAATTTTCCCCTAAAGTTTCATTAATTTTTGCAGCTAATGTCTGTCTGTCTGTCCTTGTTCTTTCTTGATACTGTGTTTGTATGATCAGTGATAATAGTCTTCGATAACACAATCTTAAATGATACTGCTAGATTCTTTGCACTCCCTTCCAACATTGGGTTAAAGCTGAAGGATTCTTGTCTTGTGAAACACTGCTACTGTCCCATACCCACATAACTGCTTTGCCTCTTGTGCATCACAATGTATTGTCCCTTAATTTATTGCAACCTCCTTTCTTCATGATAATACTCCAAACTGTGAATCTAGTGCATAGCCTTTTTTAATACAATAATTCAAACAGTGGAGGTCCATCTAACAATCTATATCCATATAGCCCGTGGGGAGTTCATTTGTGGTCTATTTGTTAAGTCACACCACCCCTTTGTTGTTGTACAAGATTATATTTATAATATATTTTAAATATGATTATAAATCTATCATACATTTCCAAATCATTTAATATATTATTTTGTGATACCTAACCACAATTAATGTTTATTATTTTATTTTGTTAATCCTAACTTTATTTAGTATCTAGTAGGATAATACCCACAGCTTGCACGAAATGATACAAAATATATTCATAAAATTAAAATAGATTAGTATATTAATCATATATGATAAGTTAATAATCAAATAATTATTTACAACATAAATTACATAAATTTATTATAAAAATATATATATTTTAATCATAATATATCGTTAAAATATTAATTATCATGATTCTCTTTTAAGTATAAAATCATTTTTTTACTTAATATATGAGATAGTCTATTAGAATTTTCAACAAATATACATATTCTTATTTTATAAGCAAAATATTTTTATTAAATTAATTTTTTTTAAATGATAAAGTTTAAAACTTTCCTAAAAGAAAAATAGGATTACTCTATTATAAGATTATCCTATATAAGGTATATCAATGAAAACGTAATATTTTTATAGATTATAATAAATGTGTTCAATATTTTCATTAATGGAGAATGGACTTTGTCATTTTTTTTTAAAATAGGAAATAAAAATAAATGATCATTAATATAAATATATGATATTTAATAAATATCAAATTATTTTACGTTATAAGGTTTATATTCAAAACATCCGATTGTTTAAAATGTGAAAAGTAAATGACAATAATATATCTTGATTTAAAAATAACTTGACTTAAATAATATATATATATATATATATATATATATATATATATATATATATATATATATATATAAATAAAGTGTAATCTTCTAACAAAAAATAGTATATATTTGTTAAATATAGACAATTATTTTTGTTTATATCATAATCTTTTCTTACATATCATGTCATACTTTTAACTAAGAAACTAAATAAAATAACAATAGGAATAACTTATTTAAATATAAATAAGGCATGTGACAAAATCCGATGTGGCTTATTGGGTTGACATGTGTGGAAAAATCTTACGTGACTTAGTGTTGTTATGACATTAAGCAAAATTCAATGTGGCTTAATGAGATGATGACATGTGGACTTACATACTTCTATTTTATTATATATAGTAGATTGGAGAAGATTGACCTAATAAGACCTTAATTTGTATCGATGATATAAACTAGGCCCCTGATTTTTTCGGATTATAAATGAAATAAAAATGGACGGTATTAATGTGTAATATATGCATATTATTAACGATAAATACTAATTGAAGAAGAAGCAAATAATAGTGCCAATATAATTCAAATCCTTCTCTCTCCTCCATCTGCATCAGAAACCGTCCTAAACCTAATAGCCCAGTCGACGATTCATTCCCATACATCCACCAATCCGTCACTCTTTTGGAGATGCCTCTCTCCTTCCAACATCGTCTTGTTGCCGCATCCGAGCTTACCACCGGAGTAGGAACTAAAGCCGCCATCGTAGAGTAAGCATCGTTTCGCCAGCTGTTGTTGCCGGGAAGGATACTTGATACAGGGTTAGCCGTGAGGTTGCCCGATCTTTCAACACCAAGACCTTAAATGAATGAGAAAACGAAAAGAGGCGTGTAGTAGCAAAATGAAGGAATGATCCAATGACGGGATGAATCGTTGTTGGATAGATTTGGTTAGACTACTTGAAGCAACTGAGAGCACACTAGGGAAACTAAGGCCCTAACACACAACTCATAATGATTGAAGAAACCTTCCCGCTATAATCCCACATAGAGAGAAAGATGATTGTCCTCAAAGCACGAGAAGTCGCGCTGAAGTTGATTGAGAGCACCAACTTGCCAATCCAAGTGACACAACTCAAAACAGTCCAAGCTGCTTGGTAAACGAGAATCCACTCGCTTAGTTTGAATAGGATTCCACCTATTCGTTCTCGATTCCACGAGAGAGAAGTAAATACTAAAAGTATTCAAAGTTTTGTGTTTATTGATAAGCTGAGCATAAAGGACGGCCAACCTATGCTTTATATAGGCAGGGAAGGCATCCATTCTAGGGTTTCTCGTGGAATATTCTAAGCTACAGGTCAAATCTAATATCGAGCCCAAACTAACTAGAAGATAAGATAAGATCAAATCTTAAAAAGATAAGATCGTATATAGGGTTGAACTAACAAACCTAAAAGTCCAAAACAATTAAATAAAACAAGCCCAATTATTTAAAAGAGTCTAAAAATGGGCTGAAAATAATAGATCTAATTAATGTCTTATTTAACAATAAAATAGGCCCAAATTAGGGGAATAAAAACGTCCAACTCTCCTTAGACACGCAGCGTATGTAAATCCTTCGAGCTTTCCTCCTTTCCCATGCATACGTGATCATGCATGGACGTGCATGACTGCTTTTCTCCTCATACGTGAATCTCGGCCTTGGCTTCTTCTTCTTGCTTCATACGCATTCATGAATTCAATGGCTATCTCACATGTATATGATTTCCATGTTATCTCCCATCTCCAATAAATGGTCTTCAAGGTATCTCCGGAAATGGTCTTCACATCACTTCTAGGAATGATCTTCTTATCTCTTTTAGAAATGGACTTCATTCTATTTATGGGCTTGGCTTTCATTTCTCTCCTACAAATGTGTTTAAGTCTTCATCTTCCTCTCCTTGGAGTGATCAACACTCCATGCCTCCTAGCTTCCATGCTTATGATCTCTACTCGAGTTAGGTCCTGAGATGCTCTTGCATCAATGCCGCTTGCTTTGCCACTCCTTTTCCTCTCTCCTTCGTCGAAGCCATCGCCGGAGAAGAAGTGCGCCGCCACCGAGCTGCATTCCCCTCTCTTCGTCGTATGTTGGATTCTAATCCGTCGGGACATTCAACGGATCCTTGGTAGCTCTAGTTTCCGGCTGAAGTGGACTTGAGGACAATATCTCTTTGCGTTGGCTTCGTTCTTGGTGTCACAGATCCGAGGTCGGGTTCGGTGGAACGGTGGTGGTGGATTCACAGATACGGCATGTCTTTGCAAAAACATACAACGAATGAAGTAAACTAGTCCTGATTAGGTTTTACAATATTTTGGATAAATACATGTATACCCCTATTTTGTTAAATTACCAAATATGTCCAAAATTTTCATTAGAGAATTCAACCCAAATTTTTAGATTTGTAATTTGAGTAATTAGAAATTATGGTTTTTAGTTGAATCGAATGTGGGATTGAGTAAATTAAATGAGGACTTGTGTAAATCGAGAGGTCTTGTGTAAATCAAAAGATGATTTGTGCAAATTGAGAAGACTTGTTTAAATCGAATGAAGGCGTGGGTAAATCGAGAAGGCTTGTGTAAATCAAATGAGGGTATTAACATTGTGTACTAACTTTAGGTTTGAAGTATAGATTACATAAAATTACAACAATATACTCATATTTAATTAGTCCAGCTAGTAAAGAGAGATGTTATCCGGGCGGCCGAAAATTACTAACGGGACAAGGCGGAAGCGGATTCTGAATATGCCAAGACTTGTGGCTGATGCGGAATCTACTTCCGCCAGATTTTTTTTTTCGATTCAGCCTCATTTGCCTTCACAGTTCACATTATTGGGGCGGATTAAAAAAAATCTGGGGCGGAAGCGCATTCCGCATCCACCCTATATTTACCTTGACATTATTGGGGTGGATGCAGAATCCGCTTTCGTAGTCGCGTTAGTAATTTTTCGTCCGCGCGAATAGTAACTTTGTTAACTAAACTATAATTTTACACATTATAATTTTTAAACTATTGTGATTTCAAATCACAAAACCACTGGACGTTATTCCCGAATTGAGTTGTGATCCATCTAAGTTAAGTTTATAAAAACCATGTTTTGATTTATCCCACTTAATATTGTGTTTTTTTCCTTTTGGTAGAGATAATGTCCTATTGTTGTTGTTTTATATCATAATCGTCCTCATCAATAATGTTAGTTTTTCACACATGGATTTTTTTTTAATGAAAATGATAATTGGACCAATAGACTCATTACTAAAAATGATTTTGTTCTTGAAGAACTAGATGCTTCACCATATAGTTACAACTTGCAATGCATATGAACTTGTTAAGTCCAATTTTGTTTTATTATTTCCTGTAGGAGGTCATGAGCTTTTTATTATCAAGGCTAATGTTGTTCAGTTCGGTCAGGATTCACTAGAACAAAAAAGCCTTTTTATCACGTTTTATTTATCACGGTTCAATTTTTGTGTCTTAAAAAATACTCTTAGAACTATTATCCCGGTTATAAATACTAACCGTGATAAAATAGTTGGGTTAAAAATTAAATTTATCCTAACATCTCGGTTTTATTAAGTGGGATAAAAACAAAGACTATATCCGGTTCAATCTATTGAAAAGATATGGAAATTTCGGTGTTTATTTTAGGATTTTTTCAAGACATATATTCTCTATGTACAAAGTGACCCAACCCTAAGCGTGCCTTCATCGACCTTCCTTTCAGAACTCGATTTTCCCTATCTCTTTGACCTAACATCTCGTGGCAATTAGTCAATTTGTGGAAGTCAACAAAAGTCTACTTTACCTTACATCTTGATTTTGGAAGAGAATCGTTCAATACTTGATTCATCCAGTTTGGGTCTCTTTCTTCGAGTATACATCGATTGTGCAAGAATATATCGTTGTGTTCACGTCCAGCGGTTTGAATCGAGCAAGCATATCAATCGACACCACCAATTCTTTTGGTAAGTCTCTAATCTAACTAATGAATGGAAGATTTTAATTTTTGCCGATGTATATATACTTCTCCCTATCTCTTTCCATAGATTTGATTAATTGCAAGTTAAATTTAGAGATTTGTGCATCTATATGTCCTAATTGTGATAGTCACGATTTTCAAGGCCAAATTCCTTCTTTTGTAGAATTTCCTGCTCGTAATTTTCACTTGCCTTATTCAACCAATTCAACCGAGTATGAACAATTTGACCTAATAAATAGCTAATCATTATTATTCATGTCTAATTAATTAAAAGAGAGCATCATTAGAAGTTAATTTCTCTTTTACGAATGCAATTCACATTTCATCGTAGCTTCCACATTGTTTTGAGTAGTTAGCCATTATTTAGGAATAGTTTCACCTTTTATGCAGCTTCTACTCTTGTTTCAACATCTTGTGTTTAAACGACACTTAAATATGATATAGTAAGTGTTCTTGTTTTGTTATATTGTCTCCTCTATTGAAATTCAGTTAGATATTTTAGAATATACATTCTTGGTTCCATTGTAAGGAGTGAAAAAATCTGAACTTTTACAATTTATAAACAGCTAGAATAAACTCTGTGATCACTTATATTGCACACTATCATGGCTTAGTTAAGTTTTCTATTAATCAACATACAAGCAAAAATGGTAAAAATCTTCATTTTACTTGCACATCTATATAGATTTAATGGTTGTTAAGAATCAACAAACTAAGTCAGAACTGATAACATGATTTATCGACCTGTTTTAGTCATGCATTTAGGTAGATTTTCCCTTTCCGCATTCATGTTTTAGCCTTAGTTTGTGTCATTTATGCTAGTTTAGTTCTACTTTGCAAGAATAGATGTCTACACACACTATTTGTGGCTTTGTAGGATTTGGCACATTATGGAGCTAAAACGACGTAATTGAGGATCAAGCCTCGAAGTGGATGCATTGGAGTTAGCATACATGCACGGTAAAGGGCTAGGAATCAAGATAAAGGCATGAAGGAACAACCAAGGAGCATCTCGGCCGAGATCCACCTATCTCGGCCCGTGATGGAGGCTACTAAAGCAATATCTCGGCCGAGATCCAGTCCGAGATTCTTCCCTGAGCGTTTTATTTCGTTTACGGGCTTTTTCCTTTTCGGCCCAATGTCTTTTAGCTAGGTTTTGTGTATAAAAGGAAGCCTTGGATTCATTCCAAGGGTGTTCGATTTAGCTGGGAGTTTCCCAGAGTTACCCTAGAGGGGGGAGTCGTCTCCTACCCTGCCGTCTTGTTCATTTGTCGTTCTTCATAGTTTAGATTAGTTTAGATTAAAGTTGGAGACTTTCGCATTCGGATTTGTTTGGAAGACATTGTTGATTCGAGTTTTGGAATAAAGTTGAGTTCTTTCTTTCGCTTTTTATGCATACTTTGTTTTTCTTAGCTGTAGATCTTGATATGATTGTTATTAGCTAGATCTTTGTGGTTTCAAGGTTGACAAGGATTTGTTTATACCTTGAATAATGAGGGATTGTTCCCTATAATTGTTTGAATCGCTTTAAATCCTATGAAATGTTTGGTTTTTGGTAGGTTTAGAATTCATCTAAACCACTTCAACCTAAGTTGGAATTAAGTGGTAACTGAGATATTCCTTCTTAGATACAAAAGAGAACTTGTTCCTAGGTAATAAAGATTTAACCTTTATTGGCTAGAATGTTCCATTATTCCTTCCTTTGAGGCAATAATTCCTGAGACGTAACTGTAAAGGGTTATTCGATTCCTTAATTGAAAGAATAAGGTTTAATTATTTATTTCTCCCTCTTTACCTTGAAAGCAATAGGTATTAGGATGCAAACATGTATGTTCTTGAGACGTCATTGTAAAAGAACATTAATTTAAGAAACATTCATCCTTGTATGCTTTTCAAATCATTTATGTTTTGTGAGATTGTCCTGATTCCATGTGTCTAAACAATGATCTTGAACTCTTGGAATCCATTTTATTTCCTTTAATTTGACTATCTTATGTTTTGCTTTCCTTTTAGAAAACAGCTCTTGATTGAAGGTGACATTCAATTGAGAGCAACCCAAAAATCTTTCTAAAACTTTTGATCCTTCTTTCCCTTATCTTTTTCAACCCCTTTTTTTATTTGAGATCTATCCTATCTTTAATCACTGTTGTAGATTAATCCTCCTAGTCTTTGTGATCGACCCTGGAATACTTGTCTTACTTCGTACGATCCATACTGATACGGGGATAAGCCGTAGGGGTTCCCGATCTTTCAACACCAAGGACTTAGGCTAACAAGAGATTGAGATGGACGTGAGGATGGAGATGATCGACGTGGGGAAGGATGGATGAAGGATCCGATGGTTGGGATTGGATCGTGCTGGATAGTGAAAGAGCCTTCCCTTAGCAGTAGTGACTCTTCCTTTAATCTCTGCGGCCGGTAGAACGAGGTCCGGAACGCAAAGAAGTTATCCGGAGTTCGAATAGTGCTCAACCTAAGCTTCGCACCGAGGCTGAACGTTTATCCTAGCTACCAGACTAGACTGGACGTGCTTCTCACCCGTCCAGGGTTTTGAAGAGGCTTCGCACCTAATCAAGACTCGAATCCCTCGAGAAGGAAATACTTAAAAGTATCAATCTGTATATTAGTCTGAATGTTCAAAAATGACGTCCGGCTTGGCCTTATAGGCAAGGTGGGACGTCCCAATTGTGCTTACATGGGCTGCGGGCTTGATCAAAGATCGAGCCCGAAATGAATAAAGAAATGAAATAAAATGCAAAGCGATAAGATCAAATCTTTACGAGATAAGATCTTCTAATGAGAGGATAAGGTCAAATCTTTAAGAGATTTTGACCTTCTAGAAGAAAGATAATTGTCCATAAAATAAATGCAAAAACCCAATTTAAAATGTTTCAAAAATGGGCTGAAATTAAATGGCCCGTCGGGTCTAATTTGGCTACTCAAATTAGCCCAACTCTTTCCTTCGATAATCTTCACTCGACTGCACCTTCTTGGTCTTGCACGTGTATCACTATCCTCGAGCGGCTCCCAAATGCTCCCATCTTAATGTAATGATTACCCAGCTGATGCATCTCTCTTCCTAAATGTTCACCCAGACGTTTGGTTTGAGATCTGGTAATTGGTCTCGTAGGACGTGGTTGAGATGCTCCCGCATCATCCTCCCTTTCTTGAGAAGGATTCGACCACGAATCCTGCACGTCTTCACCGTTGTAGAACGGAGTGAGATCCGCAACGTTAAAAGTGGCACTTACTTCATATTCTCTTGGGAGTTCCAATTTATAGGCGTTGTCGCCAATTTGATGAAGAACTTTGAATAGTCCATCTCCTCGTGCATCTAATTTGTTCTTTCGTTTTGACGGGAAATGCTCCTTGCGTAGGTGTACCCACACGAGGTCTCCTGGCTGGAACACTACGCGTCGTCTGCCTTGGTTAGCTCGTGCGGTTGTGTCTTCCGATCTTTTCATCAAGCGGTTCTTGGTCCGTTCATGGAGTTCCTTAATAAACTCCACTTGCTTCCCTGCTTCAAAATTTTCCTTTTCCTTCATAGGAAAAGGTGTAAGATCTAATGGAGTTAAATGATTTATACCATAAACACATTCAAAAGGCGTAAGCTTTGTAGATGAGTGGACAGTTCGATTGTAAGCGAACTCCACGTGTGGAAATGTGTCCTCCCAAGCTTTAGTATTGCTGCGAATGATAGTCCTGAGGACAATTGTAAGAGTTCGGTTGGTGACTTCTGTCTGTCCGTCAGTTTGAGGATGACTAGACGTGGAGAACAGGAGTTTTGTGCCAAAATTTCCCCAAAGAGTCCTCCATAATGTGCTCAAAAATTTGACACCCTTGTCACTGACAATAGTTTTTGGAATTCCATGTAACCAAACTACTTCTCGAAAGAATAGATTGGACACATTCATAACATCATCTGTTTTGTGGCACGCAATGAAATGAGGCATTTTAGAGAACCTGTCAACCACTACAAAAATAGAATCTCTCCCTTGCTTTGTACGAGGTAACCCTACAATAAAATCCATGGATATGTCTTCCCAAGGTGCAGTAGGTATAGGTAAGGGTGTGTAGAGACCGTGTGGTTGCAAATGAGATTTGGCTTTAAGACAATCCAGACATCTTTTAAGTAGGTGTTCAACGTCCCTGAGCATGCGAGGCCAGTAGAAATGAGCCTTCAATGTATGGTACGTTTTTTCTCGTCCAAAATGCCCCATCAAACCTCCTCAACGGGCTTCCTCAGTCAAAAGAATTCGAAGAGAGCAGTTAGGAATGAAAACCTTTCTCTCTTTGTAAAGTAACCCGTCGAAAATATGGTATTGCCCTACGATTTTCTTGTCTTTACATTCTCGAAAGACTTGGCCAAAGTCTTGATCAGTATCATATAGTTCTTTGATGTACACAAATCCAAGAACTCTGGAATCTAAGGTAGTCAATAACGTATACCTGCGTCATAAAGCATCGGCCACCACGTTGTCTTTTCCCTTTTTGTGTTTGATCACAAAAGAAAAGGTTTTAGAAATTTCATCTAGTTTCCGTGACGCTGATTAATTTTGTCTTGGCTCCTAAAGTGCTTGAGAGACTCATGATCCGTGTGTAGTATGAACTCTCGGGGTTGTAAATAATGTTGCCATGTCATAAGGACCTGAAAAAGAGCGTACAATTCCTTATCATATGCGGAATAATTGAGGGTAGCTCCCTTCAACTTTTCCGAGAAGTAAGCAATTGGTTTGCCTTCTTGCATGAGTACTCCACCAATTCCTATACCTGAGGCATCACATTCGACCTCAAATGGTTTATTGAAATCTGGTAAGCTTAATAACGGGGCCTGTGTAAGCAGTGTCTTTAATTCTTCAAAAGCTTTTTGTTGCTCCTTTCCCCATATGAACTGATGCAGGAGCATCTCTCAGCTCGACTTCACTCCCTTGCACCTATGGGCCTATGAGCAAGAGGAGACGAGTTACCCATGGAGACGATCTCGACCGAGATATGGAGAGAGAGCTCGACCGAGATATGGAGGGAGAGAGCCGAGATCATGAGAGAGAGAACCGAGATCATGGCCGAGACTTGGAGGAGAGAATGGGCCGTGATCCACTTGATCCGTATGAAGAAGAAGCACATCGGGCTGCATTCGAAGGAAGAAGATTTCGGGATAATTTAAGTTGCTAAATTAGGCCCAACTTGCTTATTGTTTTAAAGTCCATTCTTGGACATCTTTAAAATAAAAGATGGGCTTGCTTTTAATTATTCGTTTTGGGCTTTTAAGACTTGTTAGTTTAGCCCTTTAGTTTATTTTATTTCTCTTTTATTTTTTGATCTTATCTCTTGGAGATTTGATCTTATCTCTTTAAGCTAGATTGAGCTCGATCTTGGATCAAGCCCATAGCCTGTAAGAAACCCTAGATGACGCACCTCTAGCCTATATAAGGTCTATGGTGGACGTCCTTCTTGTTTAGCTTTGATTGAAATTAAACACAAGTACTTTCGAGTATTGTTTCTCTTCTATCCCATATTCTTCTCGTGGAATCGAGACACCTTACTATGTGAGCGGAATCCGTTTTCCTAGCAACTTTGGCACTGTTTTGAGTTGTGTCACTTGGATTGGCAAGTAGGTGCTCTCAATCATCTCCGGGTGACTTCTCGTGCTTTGGGGACAATCGCTTTCCCCTCTGTGTGAGATTATAGCGGAAGGGCTTCTTCAAGTCATTCCAAGTTGTGTGCTTGGGCCTTTGTTTCCCTATCGTGCTCTTGGTTGCCTTAAGGGTTCGAACAGATCTATCCATCTATCGGTCCTTCACAATCATTGGATCATTCCTCCATTTTTTATTTCAAGTTTTCATCTTTTTATTCATTTTCTTCATTACGAGTCTTGGTGTTGAAAGATCGGCAGAAACCCGCACTCCCATCCCGGCCGAGATTCAATCTCCGCGCCGCATCCGTCGCCCCCTCGAAACATTACCCGAAACCCTAGTTGTCGCCTCCGGCGTCGCTAAACCCTAACCCTAACCCTAACCCTAGCCGTCGGGCCTTGTCAAACCGGCCCAACCCGACCTATCTCGGCCCATTAACCGAGATCAAAAATAAAAAACTGAACCGGTTTAGCCGGTCCAGCCGTCACTGCCCCGCCGCCGGACCACCGCCGTTGCTCCGCCGCCGTCCGCCGCCGCCCGTGATTAGTCTCGCAAGTGCTTAGTTAAAAAAAAAAGAGACGTTACTTGCGAGCTAAGTTTTTCAGTTTCCGCGGTTGTGCATCTTGTTCGAGTTTTGTTTTGGCAGGCGTCCCTTTTGAGCGTGATTGATTTATATTTGCTTCCCAGGGAGCTCCCTACATCGCTGCAGGGCAACCTTAAATTGCACTCCTTCCCTTTTTTCCTTTTATCCTTTCCCTAGTTTCCTTTTTGCCGTCCCTTTTCTTTTTACTTGTTTCCTTTTCCCCTTATTGCCTTTTTCTCTTTTATTTCCCTATCCCTTTTGTATTTTAATTTTCAAAAGCCGCAAATTATCTTTTCTATTTTGAGATTATTGATTTGTTGGTTGAGAATATTGCAGGCGAGTTTAGTTTTGCTTTTCTTGCTAGCACCACACAAAAGACTTTTTCCCTTTGAGATCTGGTTTGTTCACCTTGTTTTTCTTGCCTGAACGCATTGACCTGTTGATTGCTTGAGACATTTTTCTTGTAGATTCACAGTGATCCTCGCAAACCGCCTAAGAGGAAGTTGCGAAGCTTACGAGATAGGATTTGAGCGAGACACTTGAAGAGGGTAGTCTAAGAAGTTATCTTTAACTAACCTTGACGTTTTTGCTTGTTTTGAGTTATGTCTGCAGGAAGGGAAAACGAGAACCAGATACCCGAAGTTCCACGGGGTACGGATTTCGAAACTATGATGGCCAGCGTCATGGAAAGATTAGATGCCATCGAGGCACAAAACACAAGGGTACCCCCACGGGTGGAGCCACCACCACCTCGTCCGCCCATATTTCGGGCCAATCCGGGACTCATGCAACGTACCGAGACGAGCCTTACGGAGAGAGATGGACTTCGAAGATGAACATCCAGTATTGGAGACTGGAGTATATTCTAAGGCTAAGGTGAAGATACCCCCATTTGAAGGAAAGTGTGATGCTGATGTGTACCTTATCTGGGAGGCGAAGGTAGAACAGATCTGGAGCTGTCATAACGTTTCGGACACTAAGAAGGTACAATACGCTGCCCTTGAATTCACCGGTTATGCCTTAATGGGGTGGAATAACTTGTTAGAGGAGAGAAGGAGAATGTTAGATGAAGACATCACCACGTGGGAACAGATTAAGGCTATCATGAGAGCCCGGTTCGTGCCACCTTACCATGGACGAGATCTGCGCCAGCGACTGAAGAACCTTAAGCAAGGTTCTATGAGCGCAGAAGAGGTGTATGCAGCCATGGAAATGGCTATAGTTCGAGCTGATGTGCAAGAAGAAGAGGAAGCTACTATGGCTCGATATCTTAGGATCTTACACCCTTACTTGGCTCACGAAATAGAATTGTATGCTTATTCTAACCTGACAGATTTGTTGCACCTTGCTGTAAGAGTGGAGAAGAAGCTAAAGTTACGAAGTCAGGACAGGAGATCTCCGAATACCAAGTGGAGAGGAAATGCCGGCCGAGACAATGGCCGAGATTCCGGCCGAGATACACCCATCCGAGACGTCAAGACCCCGGTTCAGCCCACAACCGCTTCTACATCGGGCAACGCTACTACCTCGACACCACAGTGAAGTGGTTCTAGCTCCTCTACGAGAGCTAGAGACATCACTTATTTCAAGTGTCAAGGACGAGGTCACATGGCGCGGGAATGTCCAAACAAAAGGACATTGTTCATCAATGACAAAGGGTATTACGAGTCGGATTCAGATGCTAAGGAAGAGGAAGAAGAGAGACCGGTCTTGCTAGCTGAAAGGGATGAAGCAGAAAAGAGTAAACTGGAAGAAGAATTTGAAACTGGATTATGCCTTCATTCTAATACAATTGCTGAATGCTTAGATGATGAGACCATTGCTGAGTTGGTCACACCTTTACATATGATATCCCCTGTTGATGCGATTGATTCCATAACTACTCTTATTGAGCATCCAGTTGAGTATGATACAGGGAAGGACACGACGGAGTTTGAACAGGAGGCCGTTTCCAACGTCTCACAGGGCAAGGAATTGATATGTTATATATGTGCCCCTCACCCTGTTGTTAATGCTGATTTTATTGACTGCTTTGTGATTAGGAGAGCTTTGAGTATCATACCTTCTCTCGATGAAGATAATCAAAGAGAGAACTTGTTCCACACGCGTTGTCTAGTTCAAGGAAAGGTATGTAACATGATCATTGACAGTGGCAGTTGCAGTAATTTAGTAAGTACGGAAGTTGTTAGCAAACTGCAGTTGACTTCTATTCAACACCCACGGCCTTATAAGCTCGGATGGATGAATGATTGTGGAGAAGTCAAAATCAATCGGCAGGTCAATATCGCATTCAAGATTGGAGCATACGAGGATTCAATTCTATGTGACATTGCACCCATGCATGCATGTCACATCTTACTCGGAAGAACATGGGAGTATGACCGAGATGTAACACATAAAGGAAAAACAAATCGCTATTGTTTTACTTTTTAGGGCAAGGAATTCATACTAAAGCCCATGACTCCCACTGAGGTTACTGAGTATTATGAGAAGAAGAAGAGTAAGGAGGAGGACGCAAAGAAGAAAACATTGATCATCATTAATGACGGTCCTCCTAGAAATTCAGATGCTAACCCTTACACCTGTGCTACCTATAGTTATGTACACAAGGAAATTTGGATGTCCATACAAAACATCGGTCTATTGCAGAGTTTTGACGACGTCCTCAACGACATTCACAAACCTTTGGCTATATATCACTGGGCTCATCTGGCTAATGAATACCCTCACTTGGACATTGTCATTAACTTTGAGGGATTCAAGCTGAAAATTTTCAAGTTAAAGGTGATGGTGGAAGTCGATTTATCTACACAGGAGCCCACGCGACATCTGTGTAATGCTACACTCAGGGAGTATTTCTATCCTCTTAGAGATAAGACTTTGAGGATTTGCGATGTTCAGTTCATACCTAGCACTAATAAATGTGTACTTTCGCCATTTATGTAGGTACGAACGACGAAGAACAGTCGGAGCAGGAGGATAGCACGTCCCAGCAGGAGTTGGAAGAAATAGCTGGAGAGGAAGCACAGAAGACGCACGCTGAGGATGTAGAGATAAAGGACGAAGAGTCACACAAAGATCCAACTGAAACGTCCTATTTCAGCCCTCCAACTAGAGATTCTTACGAAGTTCCCTCAAGTCTACACTCTATGGATTCGTGGTCGAATCCTTTTCAAGAGAGGGAGAATGATGCAAGAGCATCTCTCAGCTCGACTTCACTCCCTTGCACCTATGGGCCTATGGAGACGAGTTACCCATGGAGACGATCTCGACCGAGATATGGAGAGAGTGCTCGACCGAGATATGGAGGGAGAGAGCCGAGATCATGAGAGAGAGAGCCGAGATCATGGCCGAGACTTGGAGGAGAGAATGAGCCGTGATCCACTTGATTCGTAAGAAGAAGAAGCACGTCGGGCTGCATTCGAAGGAAGAAGATTTCGGACTAATTTAAGTGGCTAAATTAGGCCCAACTTGCTTATTGTTTTAAAGCTCATTCTTGGACATCTTTAAAATAAAAGACTTGTTATTTTATTTCTCTTTTATTTTTTGATCTTATCTCTTGGAGATTTGATCTTATCTCTTTAAGCTAGATTGGGCTCGATCTTGGATCAAGCCCATAGCCCGTAAGAAACCCTAGATGACACACCTCTAGCCTATATAAGGTCTAGGGTGGACGTCCTTCTTGTTTAGCTTTGATTGAAATTAAACACAAGTACTTTCGAATATTGTTTCTCTTCTATCCCATATTCTTCTCGTGGAATCGAGACAACTTATTGTGTACGCGGAATCCGTTTGCCCAACAACTTTGGCGCTGTTTTGAGTTGTGTCACTTGGATTGGCAAGTTGGTGCTCTCAATCATCTTCGGGTGACTTCTCGTGCTTTGGGGACAATCGCTTTCCCCTCTGTGTGAGATTATAGCGGAAGGGCTTCTTCAAGTCATTCCAAGTTCTGTGTTAGGACCTTTGTTTCTCTATCGTGCTCTTGGTTGCCTTAAGGGTTTGACCAGATCTATCCATCTATCGATCCTTCACAATCATTGGATCATTCCTCCATTTTTTATTTCAAGTTTTCATCTTTTTATTCATTTTCTTCATTACGAATCTTTGTGTTGAAAGATCGGGCCAACTGACGGCTAACCCCGTATCATGAACTCACTCGTCTTTTTTGTGATTTCATTCAACGGAGCTGCGATAGTGCTGAAATCTCTTACAAACATGCGGTATAAACTAGCTAATCCATGAAAACTTCTCACTTGTGTCACTGTCGTAGGCGTTGGCCAATCTTGAATGGCCTTAATTTTGCTTTCATCAACCTTCAACCCTTGTGAACTCACCATAAACCTTAGGAATGTGACTTGGTTGGAACAAAGCTCACATTTCTTGGGATTGGCATAAATGTGTTGGGCGCGAAGTGTTGTGAGCACTTTCCTGAGGTGTTGCTCATGTTACTTGAGATTTTGGCTATAGATAAGTATATCATCAAAGTAAACGACCACGAATTTACCTACAAAGGGTCGAAGAACGTGATTCATGAGGCGCATAAAGGTACTTGGTGTGTTGGTTAGGCCGAACGGCATCACCAACCACTCGTACAAGCAAAATTTAGTCTTAAAGGCTGTCTTCCATTCATCCCCTTTTCTCATCCGAATTTGGTGATAACCGCTCCGAAGGTCTATCTTCGAAAAAATGTGGGCTCCATGTAACTCGTCTAGCATGTCGTCAAGCGGGGGAATGGGATGTCTATACTTGACAGTAATGTTGTTGATAGCCCTGCAATCTACACACATCCTCCAGCTGCCGTCTTTCTTGGGTACCAAAAAAACTGGTACTGCGCATGGACTTAGACTCTCCCGTACATATCCGTTGTCCAGCAATTCTTGTACTTGCGTTTGGATCTCATGCGTGTCTCTCGGATTCATCCTGTAGGCCGGGCGGTTGGGTAATGATGCGCCGGGCATAAAATCAATTTGATGCTCAATTCCTCTAAGTGGAGGTAGACCAAGTGGTAGTTCATCGGGAAAAACGTCTTGAAATTCCCTCATGACCTGTTGGATATTCCCAGGTAACGCATGGTTTGTTGCCTGAGAAACCCCATCGTCTTTGCTTAGCAACATGAGGTTTGTGTCACGATCAAGGAATTCAGTGTTGAAAGTGACCCGAGACGGATTGCAAACAACCTCTTCTGCGTTATTATCCCCTGATTGTGTGGAAACAATGTTCTGAGCTCGTGGTCTTGTCTTGATCATCCTCTTAATCTCTTCCGGACTCATGGGCTTTAATAAAAATGTAGTGCCTTTGAATTGAAAGATGTAGTGATTCATTCGTCTCTTATGATCCACATTTCGATCATATTGCCAAGGTCTTCCCAACAATAAGTGGCAGGTATCCATAGGGGAGACATCACACAAAATGGTATCCGCATAATTTCCTAGGTGAAAACTGACATTGACTTGTTTGTCAATGGTCAGTTCTCCTTTCTCATTCAGCCACGATATCTTATATGGTTTCGGGTGGTCACCCACAACTAGCTGTAGTTTGTCGACCATCTCTAGGCTAGCAAAGTTGCAACAGCTGCCTCCGTCTATAATCAGTTCACACACTCTATCCTTCACAAAACATCTGCTGCGAAAGATGTTTTCTCTTTGTTCCTCAAACTTATCCATGATTTCTTTTCCTGGCATAAGGATGATCAAGAAAGTAATACTAAACTCGCCTGCAATTTCTCAACGTACTAAAGCCAATTATTTTTGAGAAAGAAAATCAAAAGTAGCCTGGAAAATTTTTAAAAGGTAACGAAAAGGCTCCAAAGGAACAAAAGGTTGGAAATAATAGGTTTTGAGTGGTGCCTGCAGGAAACCAAAAAATGGAACAAAGGATATTCACAGGGATATAATATGAACAATATAAACAAAGAAGCTCCCTTTCTTGAAAAACGAAATGAATATTTTTTAAGAAAGCCGAAGATGATCACAATCCCGTTCCCGTTTCTTTTTTTATATTTTTATATGCTTGCCGAAACCCTAGGGCTGGGCAAGGCTGGCGCCGGCTGGGTGCTGCAATGGCGCAAGAGCGGCGGTTGGCGGTGTTGCAGCGGCGGACGGGCGGTAGCGGCGGACGGGCAGTGGAGGTATTGGTGGCTCCTGGCGGCAGGAAGCCATGGAAGTGGCGGCTGCAGGGGTGGTGGGTGGTGGAAACCGGCTCAGGAGAGGCGGCTGGTGGTGTGTTGGGTGGCGGAGGGTGGCGGATGGTGGCTGGTGGCGGTGGGCGGCGGAAATAGGGTCCCGGCGCCGCAAAGACTCAATTTTTTTTTTGTAAGGCCGTAACCCTAGAGGGACGGCTGGGGTGTGGTTAGCGACTGAGTGGCGGTTTGGTGGCGGAAGAGGGCGGCAGGCGGCGGCAGTGGTGTCCGGTGGTGGAAACCGGAGGGTAGAGGCCGAAAGCTGAAAGCTTTTCTGGCTGGGTGAGGCTGCAGGGGGTGGCGGAGGGCCTACTGAGGGCGGACCTGGTGTGGGGGTCGCGGTGGTGGTGTTGGGCGGTAGAGAGGGCGGCGCTGACGTGAGGCCGGCGGCGCAGTGGTGGATCTCAGGCAGATTTGGCCGAGATCGGCCGAATTTTTTTTTTTAAATGCAGCGACTGCTTCGGTAGATGGCGGAGGAACACAAGGGTGGCCCGTGGCTAAAGACCACGTTCTAGGTTTTCCACTAATTAGCCCTGATAGGTTTGCACCGGTTGATCCGTTACAATATACAAGAAAAGAGAGTAATTGGATCTCAGGTGGAAATTTCTTTTGGGAAAAAAAATTCAGGCAACAATTCAATCTTTTTCAAGTAATTGACAATTAGATTGTGAAAAAGCAGTTGTTAATGAGAATAGAAGACTAACCGTTACTCCTTCTGCCCCAATCGTTTTTTTGTTGAAACCTTCTTGACGAATCTTGAAAACTTCGATTTTTGTTTTTGACGACGGCTGGTGTTGATTATCCATTGCTCTGATGCCAATTTGATATGGGGATAAGCCGTAGGGGTTCCCAATCATTCAACACCAAGGACTTAGGCTAACAAGAGAGCGAGATAGACGTGAGGATGAAGATGATCGACGTGGGGAAGGATGGATGAAGGATCCGATGGTTGGGATTGGATCGTGCTGGATAGTGAAAGAGTCTTCCCTTCGCAGAAGTGACTCTTCCTTTAATCTCTGCGGCCGGTAGAACGAGGTCCGGAACGCAAAGAAGTTATCCGGAGTTCGAATAGCGCTCAACCTAAGCTTCGCACCGCGGCTGAACGTTTATCCTAGCTACCAGACTAGACTGGACGTGCTTCTCACCCGTCCAGGGTTTTGAAGAGGCTTCGCACCTAATCAAGACTCGAATCCCTCGAGAAGGAAATACTTAAAAGTATCAATCTGTATATTAGTCTGAATGTTCAAAAATGACGTCCAGCTTGGCCTTATATAGGCAAGGTGGGACGTCCCAAATGTGCTTACAAGGGTTGCGGGCTTGATCCAAGATCGAGCCTGAAATGAATAAAAAAATGAAATAAAATGCAAAGCGATAAGATCAAATCTTTACGAGATAAGATCTTCTAACGAGATGATAAGGTCAAATCTTTAAGAGATTTTGACCTTCTAGAAGAAAGATAATTGTCCATAAATAAAAATGCAAAAACCCAATTTAAAATGTTTCAAAAATGGGCTGAAATTAAATGGTCCGTCGGGTCTAATTTGGCTACTCAAATTAGCCCAACTCTTTCCATCGATAATCTTCACTCGACTGCACCTTCTTGGTCTTGTACGTGTATCACTATCCTCGAGCGGCTCCCAGATGCTCCCATCTTAATGTAATGATTACCCAGCTGATGCATCTCTCTTCCTAATTGTTCACCCAGACGTTTGGTTTGAGATCTGGTAATTGGTCTGTAGGACGTGGCTGAGATGCTCCCGCATCACATACACTGTGGGTTCGTTGCTATTTAGGGGAATTATTACAGGTTATAAATTTAAAATTATCCCTTCCTTGTTTTACTAACGTGTGAGTTTCTATCATTATTGATAGGGATTTATAGGGTGGTAAAACCAGCGAACAAGAACCATCTTTGTGAAGAATCTGCAAACTAAGTGTAATTCATGTTGAATTCAAATCAAACACAAACTATCTATGATAATTAGACAACTTAATCTAAGGCCATTATCTTAGGATTAGGATCCTTGCCATTATCTTAGAATTAGGCAACCGAATCCAAAGCCATTATCTTAGGATTTGAAGCAATAGTTCTATCCTCACAAGCATCAAATTGTATCTTCATTGTGTTATGAGAGAAGTGAGAACCATTTTTCACCGTCGCCTCGCCATCGGTACTCTCGACTTCCTTTCTTCTAAACCTGCCATTGGTGTCGTCGCATATTCCTCTCCCGTATTCCTCTTACTCCGTTTGTACCTCCTATATTTTGAGATTTTTTGTCACTTTGCCATATAAGTTTATCTCTCTTTAAGCCTAACTAATCAACCATAAAATGCTGTCTAAAATCGTTAGATTGTTCATTGTATAATTAAGAGCCCGTAACTTTGTAAATCATAGTATTTTAGCTGTTCTTATATATATTGATATTGAGCAAAGTAAACTAGAAAAACCTCAGAACTCCCTGCATAATAGGCAAATAACTTAGTGTCATCACTAGCTGAAATAAGCATGGGAACTCCCAAATGTGTATAATCAAGCGTGCTTTTCTTGTCGGCTGATTCTTTTTTCCCTTCTTAACTAGTGAGCTACCTGATGTTTAGAAAATAAAATACACAAGAAAATCCATCAAGGAGAAAAACATTCTAAGAAATGAACATTGGTTTCAAATTGACCAACTAGACAATGCCATTATCAAAACAAACACAACAGTAATAAAAGCATACTAACCTATTCACTAATAGGAATTGAAATGGTCAAAGCCCTTACATCATGCATATGCAGCCTAATACAACCAAAATATACCCATTTCTTGGCAACCTCAAACAAACAACTAGAATTAGAACTCGAGTCAGGAACATTCCTGAAAAGCTTTTAAAGTATCACCTATAATAAAGTAATACAATTGTCACAATAAGTTTGCTTTTAGTTACTAAAGTCATGTAGTTAATATTTGTGTGTGTCAAGAAACCAAATTAAAGTAATAAAAAAGGTAATTCTAAACTTGTATATAAGGAAGATATTCTATGAAAAACGACAAAAATTCAAAAGAACTCACGTGAGAATTTACAATGTCTTGTCAAAACAATTCTTATTTTGTCAAGCTTATATTTTGTTGTAATTGCATTTTTTGGTATATTTAGGTTGGGTATCACGTTTTCAGATCCAATCACACGCATTGTAAATGCTCAAATTTTCCTCAATCATCTCCGAAACAAATTTTGTAGTAAACCAACCGTTTTTAAAGCACCTCCAATATAATCTATCATGAAGTCCATTTTTTTTGTATAATTGTTTACCTATTTTTTTCCCAATATCCGGGTTGATGATGTTTTGCAACCCGTTAACAATTTTGGTGACATCCCACTATCTCGAGTTGTTTATATAGTGACTAAATTTGATATTTGTGTCAATTTAATTGATGTTTTGGGCCATTTTTATAAGCAGTGTCGTTTTTACCCAATTATCATGCTAGTAGTTGATGGTTTTACCATTTTTGACCTTCCAAATAGTGCCAATTTTGAACTCATATTTGAGCTCCAAAAGGTTGTTCCATTTCCAAGACGTTGGTCCTTTCTTTTAGTAATGTTGAATATTATATTTTTTCAAGTAATTTTCATTCACAATTTAAACTCATATATTGTTTGGTTCAACCAGAGTTTTCCACAAGAACTTCATTTGTAAGGCTTTGTTCGTGATTAACGATTTTCTGAACCCAAGACAACCATTCTTTTTTTATTCACAAAATACACCCCAACTAATGATGGGCATGTGTTGGTCCCCTTTGTTCTAGAAGAATTTTTTAATATTTTTATCTAACTCCTCTAGATTATGGCTCGAAAGCATAAAACTTTGCATCGCAAATGTCGGTTTAGCAGCTAGATTATGTTTTATGAGGGTGTTATTGCCTTCTTGCGATAAGGATTTAACCTCCCATTTCAGATGTTGTTGTTTTGTTTTTTGGTTAATGGACATAACATTTTGTGATTGGTAAATGCTGCTACCATTGGTATGTTTTGTTGTTTGGAAAATAGATTTTGAAAATTAATCTTTAGTCCCGATATAGAGTAATACATTTTCAGGATTTGCTTAATTCTTTGACAAAAAGCCACATTTGCTTTAGAAAAAATAATCATATCATCAGCGATAGATAAGAACGAGATTGGTGTTGCTTGTCTACATACGAAGAATCCAATATGATTGTCATAGATTTTGCAATCTTCTTGTAACATTTGTGTTAGGATTTCAGCCCCAAAATGAATAGATAAGGGGACATGGGATCTCAGTGTCTAAGTCCTTTTTATCAAAGAATTGCGCAGTTGGTCCGTTTTTTACAAGAACAAAAATAGAGACTGTAATTATATTGCCTTTAATCCATCTCACAAATTTATTATACAAGAACAAAGAAAAAGAATTGTTCAGTTAGTCCATTAAGTTAGTCATATGCTTTTTTATATCTAGTTTATTAGCAGTCAGGGACGGATCCAGGATGTGCGACACTGGACCGTCGCCCACCCCAAGCGCAAAATAGTGACCAACCCAATTACTTTTTTTTAGTAAAACCGAGTAATCGCAGGAGTTTTTTTTTTTCTTCCAAAAACTCTGTTGCTTTACTCTACCGAAAATTTTTCATATGACATCCTTTGCTTTTTCATAAATTATTTAATAGTTGATGTGACTTGGCTAGTAGCCTGAGTTCTCTGCAACCTACTCAACTCTATGCTCGCAGTATACAACTTTGCTACTTTATTAAATATGTTCTATTTGTCAATGGTTTGCCACCTGGTAAGTAAAACTACAAATTTTAATTATTAAAAAAATGTGTGTATACGTTATTAATTATTTAGGTTGACTAGGCTGAAAGCCGCGCGCGAATACATGGGTAATAGAATCGGTAAATGAACTTCATGACTTGAGCATGATTTCCCAGATAAAATACATGAGTCGGGGAGTATGACATCAACATCAATATTTAAAAAAAAGAAAAAATAAAAACAATGTAGTATAGCTTTCAAAATTTCACTAAAAAAAAAGTACAGCTTTAAAAAGAAAGTAAAGTGAAGAATAATGTATCATAGCAAAAATTGCAATAGCTACACGTGTAAATACACGATTCAGAATCAAAGGTATGTAACTTGCCTAAAGAACACTGGCCCATTTTACTTTGTCATTAGTGTCTACAAATTCACAAATAAAGAAGAAGGTTTATGAAGATATAAACCTGTACAAGACAAGTTAAATGAAATTACAAAGGAAAAGTCTAGTTTATTTCTAAATATGATAAGAACTCTTGGATGCCATTACAACCTATATTCTTCTTCCTTCTCTTCCATATTACTCCGACATCCTCCTGAATCCGGGATGACGCTTCTTTAACTTGTTTAACTTAATAAGCTCAGCATCTAAAGTTCACTTGTTTGTAAAAGATAACTCATTTAGTCTCAGTTGACAACTTAATCATATAGAAACATTAACAAGTAAGATAATTTAATTTTGAACTAGGATCGAGGATCCAATGGGCTCGTTCTAAAGTTAAATTTTAGGAACTTGAATTCAGAAGAAAACATCTAATTTACGGTCCAAGAACTCATTTGATTGCTCATTTGTACATATAAGCAGAAAGAATACAATGTTTGTGAAATGGTAATGAGTGCTCAAAGACGACAAACTTAAAGTAGGAGAGACTTTGATAGTAAACAGTGCAAGGAAATTAAAAATATGACTGTAAAACGGGCAAGAAACTATGATTGGTAAAATGATTTAGGTGGATGAACATAAAGCAATATCAAAGATAACTGCACAAACAAAAATAAAAGTACTTACTTTGCCCAGTACTTTAGATTTTCCCACCACTCTAACAAACTATCCAACATATGACCCTGGTTCCTGGAGTAGTTGTAGTTCTCTTTTAGTTCTCTTTAAGTGCTCTTACTGTTAATCAACATACTTCATGGATTGAGAAACTATTTTATGCATCAATAAAATATGAAGTTGTGAACAGAAGTAAAATAAATTAAGTTTTGAATCTTTCACCACCAATTTTGTATCGGGAGAAAATACAAGCAAATACTTCCCCGATCGAATAATTACGAGATTTTATTTTAGTTTTCAAGTTTATGGCCATATGAATTGAAGATTTTATACAAGAGTCAGACTCAGTCATCAATAGAGACATAAATAACCAAATGGTACTCCCATCCTCTATAGCCTGAAGAAACTCAAATATAGATGTTAAAAATCATAAAGGGTCACTTTTATCTCTTTATAAATCTCAAACAACACACAATTCAATAGAAGATTGTGTCTAGAGTCTGTTTACAAATGGGTTTTATATAAAAGATACTATTGAGGATGCCAAGTTGAGAATAGAGTATGGGCAAGGCTTGCCAACTAAGAATGCAAAATAACAAGGAAAAAATATCAGCAAATAAGGCAAAAGAAGGGGGAAAATCAGCAAAGAAGTAGCACAACAGTTACCTTGCAACTAAATTGTTTGAAGCCATAATATTCACTTCATCTTCTACCAGCCAAGGCGTATCTTGTACTTCTCCTATTCAGATTCAATTATACTAATCAAAACAAAGGAAAAACATACAAAATAATGACCTCTTCTAATCACCCTACGATATTAGTTTCATCGTCGGCGCCCACCCCTTTGGCCAACACCAATCATCCTACGAGAGCTTGTCTTGAGGGTGGAAAGGTTTATGGCAAGAGTTACACCCCCACCTATCATCTTTCGATCCCGTATGAGAAAGGAAAGTCATAGCATATTGAGATTTTAGGATTCTTATTTCTTCATATTAGTTCTTAACTTCATATCTATTTATTAGGTGCTGAGGTGATGTATTTGTAACCAATACATACTTCTATCAATACAAAGACAATTCACATGTGGTATTTGAATCTTACGGAAAATGTCAGCAAGTACATCAAAAAAGTAAAAGACCTTCACCTTCTTCCCAGCCCTAAGATTAGATTTAGCAAAAACTCCCGTTATACCGACATGGAGAAGGGGAATTGATCACCGTACCTGCACAAATTAAGCAAAGATCATATTATAACTAATAACTGATAAAAACAAGGAAAAGTTTTTATAAGAAGTTAATATTTGTAGACATCAAACAATTAACCTCTCTACATCAGCAACAAGGAAAAGCTAGTAACCAACAATTCAAGCAACACTCAGTTAACAGCAACAATGAAAGCTGAGAACTACTTCATGGAAACATTATTCAATGCAAGTGAAAATTCCTCAAAGGAATAAGGCAAATATTGTGTTTACGTTAATGGGAAGCATATAACTAAAAGAAATATTTTATTCTAATGCCAAAAAGTTTTAAATCCTTGATTGCCATCAATATGGCACAAACATGTTGATTATCAATTGAAGTGAAAATGTCACAATTATGCTTTCATCCCCTACAAGAACAGTTGCTATGTGAGGAAATCATTATGAAAAACCAGTATGTGCACAAGTTTGTCATCCTACTCTAAACAAATAACTCCACAAACCACCCTTCCAACATGTATTAGATCAACAAACGTGAAATGTATAGGAGATATTAGAAATAGCATATACCTCTAAATCATTTGCTTTATCAACATAGCAAAGCTTGCTACGCGTCTGTCTAGAAATTTCGAAAGCAACATGAGCAATGTGTTCAATTTGGCAAAAAATGGTCTGTAAATGGAAACAAAAATCATATGGCATGGAGGATGACTTAAAGATATATTAGAAAGGATGGCGGTATGAGAAAGCAAATGATTAATCTCACACATTTCATTAGACAATAAAAAAAAACATTTAGTTACAATATGAGAAAGCAATCAATATTGATGACGGGTTCGGAATCAACATATGATAACCAAGCAGCAGAGGAAAAAAAAATTTAAGCGAGAGTAGCATACCAAATGAATAGTCATTTCATCAAACAACTTCGGTGCATGGTTTTTTGGACTTTTATTTGCAAGGTGCTTTTTGGTAAGCAGGCCTCTTTTATTTGCCTGAAATTTTCTAGCAAGAATAGGCAATGAAGGAAATACATCTCTAGCAACACTATATCCATCAAAATAGTATGGATGAATAACATCTTCAGCTGAATCCTAAACGTATCACAATAGCATGGAGGAAAGAGCCATCTCCAGCTATGAATAAGAATAATACTAGCACAACAAGATCTAATAAGATTATAATCACATCAAAGCTAGTATGAAAATAAACACATCATAGCATATAAGCATATAAACACATAACACTCACCAAGATAGTACTAAGATCTACTCGGTGATCCTACTGGTGCATCTAACTCAGCATAGAACTCGGGATAGTTCCTCTGGATACTATCATCGGTCTCCCATGTAGCCTCATCAGGTCCTCGTCATGACCACTGTATCCTCAACATAGGAATGTCCTTCGAACGCAGACGTCTCATACTTCGTTCTAGGACTACAATAGGGTGCTCAACAAAGGTGTGGTCCGGCTCAACCACTAAATCATCATAACTCACGATTTGTCTCGGATCTGGTATGTACTCCCTCAGCTGAGACACATGAAATACAAGGTGAACACCCTCTAATCTCGGAGGCAAGGCTAATCTGTAAGCTGCGCTCCCAACCCGATCCAGAATCTCGAACGGTCCGACATATCGAGGGCTCAACTTCCCCTTAATGCCAAAACGCCTAAGACCTTGTGTCGGGGAAACTCTCAGCCACACATGGGCTCCAACTCTGAACTCTAGAGGTCTACGCCTCCTGTCAACATAAGATTTCTGACGGCTCTGCGTAGTCATCATCCGCTCTCTAACCACTGTTACTCGAGCCACATCATCCTGAATCTGATCAGGTGCCAAACCACTAATACTGCTCTACTCATCCCAGCATAACGGGGTATGACATCTCTGTCCATACAGTGCCTCATATGGGGCCATCCCAATAGATGCATGCCAACTGTTGTTGTATGAGAACTCAACAAGTGGGAGATGATTTCTCCACACTTGTCCCCAATCCAACACACAAGCTCGCAACATATCCTCCAGGGTTTGAATAGTCCTCTCTGACTGACCATCAGTCTGAGGATGGAACGCAGTCGTGAAGTGCAAACTCGTCCCCAGGGCAGTCTGAATCTGCTGCCAAAATGTCGAGGTAAATCGCCCATCTCTGTCTGAGACGATCGTCCTCAGTACACCATGGAGTCTCACTATCTGCCTAGTGTACTCCTCAGCTAATCTGCTCACCGGCCACATCTCCCTAATAGGAATGAAACGTGCCGTCTTCGTCAATCTGTCCACTATGACCCAGATGGCATCAAAACTCCGGCTCAACCTCAGTCCAGTCACAAAATCCATGGTGACGTCCTCCCACTTCCTCTGTGGAACAAGAAGTGGATGAAGCTCACCTCCAGGTCTGAAATGCTCTATCTTGACCTGCTGGCAGGTCGCACACTGTGCCACAAATCTGGCCACATCGGGCTTCAGCCCTCCCACCAATATAGACGTCTCAAATTCTGATACATCTTACTCGTACTTGGATGTACAGAGTAAGGTGTACAGTGAGCCTCCTGTAAAATCCTCTGTCTCAGCTTTGTATCAGCAGGTACACAAACGCGACCACGGCATCTCAAAACTCCATCTTCTCATAGCAGGAACTGTTGTGCCTTTCCCGAGACAACCTATCTCGTATCCTCATCAGTGTCGGGCAGGTTTCTTGCTTCTATTGGATCTAATCCAACATATCAGGAAGAACCTCTAAAGTACGCAGCTGGGCATCCTCATCAGGAAACTGGATGTCCAACTCTAACCAGATCAGGTCTCTCTGCAACTGATGTTGAACTGTCAGCCTCGCAATCGCCTGCTCTCGAGGCGTCTTCCTGCTCAGGGCGTCGGCGACAACGTTCGCCTTCTCTGGATGATACAGAATCTCTAAATCAAAGTCCTTGATTAGCTCGAGCCACCTACAGGTAATGTCTCCAGATCTGTGAAGATTTGACACGTAGCACCATACAGGTAATATCTCTAGATCTTCAGTGCATGAACTACCGCTGCCAACTCCAGATCATGAGTCGGGTAGTTCTCCTCATACGTCTTCAGCTGTCGAGACGCATAAGCAATCACTCTGCCTCTCTGCATCAAAACACATCCCAAGCCTAACTTGGATGCATCACTATAAACCACAAAATCCTCAATACCCTCTGGTTGTGCCGAAATAGGAGCAGAAGTCAAACGCCTCTTCAAAAACTCCTCAAAACTCTGCATGCACTGATCAGACCACACAAATCTGGTAGTCTTCCTCAGCAAACCCGTCAGTGGACGGGCAATCACAGAGAATCCCTCCACGAAGCGTCTGTAATAACCGGCTAGGCCAAGGAAGCTACGTACTTCCTTGACGTTCGTCGGTGTAGTCCATGCTACTACTGTCTCAATCTTCGCCGGATCAACCTTGATCCCCTCAGCTGATACTACATGACCCAGGAATGCTACCTCTGGCATCCAGAACTCACACTTATAGAACTTAGCATAAAGTTCTCTATCCTGCAAAACCTGCAATACAGTCCTCAGATGTCTTGCATGCTCCTCTCCACTGCGAGAGTATACAAGAATATCATCAATAAAAACCACCACAAACTGATCCAGGAAGTCGACGAGGATACTGTTCATCAACTCCATAAAGACGGCTAGGGCATTCGTAAGCCCAAATGGCATCACTACAAACTCGCTGGAGTGGTATCAGCGCACTTTCCCGTATACCATATGGAGTGGTAGATGCCCTTCCCGTATACCAGAACTAACTAGTTACAGAGAACTTCCCAGACTCCACTACGGAATGAAAGGTAAGTTGTCACAACCACTACAATGGGCGGTCAATATAACATAGGTCGGTAATGAACCATATCGCATGCTATAAAGCATATTACAAACACCACTCAAGCATACATCCAATATAAGGATAGTAGCTAAGTAAGTCCTATGGACTTACCTCAATTTCAGAAATAGTATCACTACGATCAGCTCTCACTGAGGTCCACTCCAAACTGGAGGACAACACGGCCTATACAAGGCATACATATATATATATATATATATATATATATATATATATATCAAACTCCTATCACACAAAGGGGTCACACCTAGACCCAAGGGATCCATAAGGATCATATCCAACTCGTAAACCTCAAAGCCATAACCGGCAAATCTATATCATACTCATCAACATCCGATACCTAGCATGGTACTAAGTCCCTCATACTAGGAAAGGAAAGGGGCTACCCAATTATAGGTAGTCCCGGGACAAGCCGCACCTGCGTGATCAAGGGACGCAGGGGCGGAGTAGACAACCCGCAGGCGCGGCAGGTAGCAGCCGCAGGCGCAGTGGCAAGGAACGCAGGCAACGCAGGCAAGGCGCGGCGCTGGCGCGGGCGCTGGCGCTGTGACACGGCTTCCGCAGGGGCGGCGTCTTCCGGGCGCGGGGGCGGCGACGGTGCAGAAGGTGATCCCGCGGCTTCTCTTCGGCTCTTCACGTGATCAAATCACGTCTTCTCTCATCCAAATTCACACACATACATATACATACGCATTCCAACATTAATCTATGATCAATACATCTAATCCTAAGCTAAGGAAGGAAGAATCAAGGAAAGAAAGAAGGAGAAGCAAGATCACTTACCACCCTTGTGGTCCTAGGCTGCAGGGAGAGATCACACACCTCAGTAGCTGGCTTCCAATCTCAGCATACACACATCCATCATCAACATCAACCACGACACACAACTCTCAAGCAAAACTCCAAGGAGAACCTAGAACAAGATCAAAGAAGATGAAGGAGAAGTAAGAAGGACGTAGGTCTGGAGTGAGGAAGTGAAGAAGGTAACCCTTGCTCAGCAAGGAAACGAAAGAAGTAAAGCAAAGGGTAAAGCACGGATCAAAGGAGTCAACAAAACCCGTTGCAGCCGCCGGAAACCGCAGAGGCGGTTCCCTGGGCCGCAGGGGCGGAAACCCGCAGGGGCGGCAGTCATGCCCGCGGGTGCAGAAAGGCCAATCTCGGCCAAAAACAATCTCGGCTAAGGTCCAATCTCGGTCCGAAAGACTAAGACTCTTACAAAAATAAAGGAGGTGAGATGGGTATAGGCTAAAGGACACAAACTATTGTAGCGATATCTCGTTTTGTCACTCTCGAACACTCGAAATTTATTATTAAGCTATAAATCGATTAGAATCTAGATATGGAATAGAGAAAGACACAAGGATTGATTACCTTAGGATGAAGAGGATTCAGGGCTGACAACACCAGCGGCCGTCTCAAGAACCGGAGAAGAAGATGAGATGTGTTGAAGACTGTCTCAAGATAAACATAAATGAGTTACGGTCGGCGAAATTAGAGTTCTACAAATTGGGAAAAGTGTGAAATACCGGAGCACAGTGAATGCGAAACGCGTTCTGTTGAAGGCCGGCAGGAGAAGATCTTAAATCAAACCGTGCAGTTCAGTCGCAACGAGAAACGATCTGGAGCGCTTTGATGAATTATAGCCATGGTAGACGGTGAGTAGAGCGAGCAAAGAACGAACCAGAAAGAGGAAGACTGGGGAAAGTTATCGGCATATTGAAGCTGAGGGAAAGTAGCCCCCGACTCGTTCAAACAAAGAGAAGATGAACAAATGGAGGAAGGAGAGAAGACCGTGGGAAGAAGAAACGTGAAGCACATAGGTGAAGTGTCAATTCCTAAGGTTGTGTTAAGGAGATGTAATGACGGTTTTACCCCTATCCGTGCACTGTTCAATCACCATACTCCCGTTTTTATTGTGATAAGGATAAGGATATACATATTAATTATTGACTAATAGATATATTAGCTGTTTGTGTATTAGCATATGTATGATTAAATTTATACCTTAATTTAGTTATTATATGTATATACTAACTAGTTTATACTATTGATTAATAGATATATTATATATTTGTGTATCAGCGTACATTTGTATGGTTAAATTTATATTTTCATTTAGTTATAGTTATTATGTGTATATGATTATTACATTAATAGGCACATATAATATAATGGAATTTTTTGTAATTTTGTATTTGTGTATTAACTTTTTATATAAAAAATACGAGAATAAAATCTCGAACTAAATTTGTTTTCTATTAGTTTGAGATGATTAACTGATCATCTAAAAAATAATATATATATATTTAATTATGGGTGATTTTGACATGGTAACTATTTATACATTGGTTTTGATTTTAGTTGTTTGAATACTTACCACCATATTATAACTCTAAGATTTATATATTTTTATGTTTATAGAATTTTAATTTCGCCCATCCACGAAAATTTCCTGGCTCCGCCCCTGTTAGCAATCCACCCTTCCTTACACTTTTTTGTAGCGAAAGGAGTGGAAGATTTCATGTCAATGAGAATATTGTCGTGAATTGATATGTTTGCCATAAAAGGGCCTTGGAAAGGGTGAATAATTTTAGGCATGATGATTTTCATTTTGGTCGTGATTATTTTTGCAATAACTTTGTATACTTCTGAGCAAAGACCTATAGGTTTGAAGTGGTTAATTGTTGTAGGATTATCCACTTTTGGGATTATGGGTATATAAGTATGATTTATTTGTTTAAGCGTTTTTCCGCTTCTAAAAAAATTCTTTCATAACTTTCAAAACAACAGTTTCAACGATATGCCAGTATTTCGGATAAAAACTAGTTGACATACCATCTGGTCGTGGAGATTTATCACACCCGATATAAAAAATGGAATTTTTGATATCTTTATTAGTCGGGGTGTTTGTAAGGTTTACGTTGTCTTCATTACTAATTTGTTTTTAGTAAGTTGCAATTTTTCCTCCAATAGTGATTGATCTAATTTGTTTTAGGGAATTTTCTCAAGAATTTTTTGTTAACTACCAACCGGATCTCGGTTTCAAAAGAGAGTAGAACCATTTATGATCATTAATTCCTTTAAGTGTTATTGATTTCTTCTTTCAATAGCAATGCGATGAAAGTATTTGAAATTTGAGTCCATGTTTTTCAAATGTTTATTTTTTGTTCTCCATCTTCAATATATTTTGTGAAAGGAGAGTAAACGGTTTTGTTTAGTCATGAGATTTCTTTGTATGTTTTACTCTCTTTGGTTTAAGTTATTCAACCTTGTGCCTTGAATTTCCTATAGTTGCAATTCCATATCTTTAAGTTGTTTGAAAATGTTACCGAAATTTACTTTACTTCATTCTTTTGCCTTTGTTTTTAGTTGTTGAGTTTTTTTTGTGAGTTTATACATTTTAGTTCCAATAAAATTGGAATGCCATTTTTGTTTTACAATACTCTCAAAGGAATTTTGTTTAGTCCACTTCATTTCGAATTTAAACGGTTGTGGAGTATAATTATCTGATGTTGATATTTCCAAGGAAATTTGGTAGTGATCAAATATAGTAAAGGCGTGGTTTTTTGTTTTCAAATTTTGGTACCATTGGAGATTTTGATTATGGACTAACACACGATAAAGTTTCTCAAGAATGTTATTTGGGTCATCGCGTTTTTTCTTGCAGGTAAATAAATTTCCTAAAGTTTGGATATTCTCTAAGGTGTAAAAGTTCTTGAAGTTAATCAATCTATTAAATCTACGAATATTAATTGGAGCTCCTCCTTGTTTTTTTGGAGTGTTGTTGAATTTCGCTTAGGTCTCAAAGAATAATGCTTGGTTGTATAGAATGTCTATGAAGCCGGATAGGGAATCCTAGAAATGGTTTTTTGTAGATTCTTGTGGAGGTGCATACGCAAAGATGATGTTCATCTTATAATTCAAGATGTTTCAAGAAAATTTAATACAAATGAATCTGTCATCTTTGAATTTAAAAGTAATTGTTTGGTTTCTTAGTTGTTAAGCTTTCCATAAAAGACATAAGACATCGGCCCTCCAGATGACATGCTAGTAAATCATGTTATCAAAACCTACCGACCTCCATAAACATCATCTGGAGGATTTTCAGATTTTGTTTCTACTAAGGCTATGATGTTGATCTTGTGAATTTTACATACCACCTCGAGGTTTGTCCAAAAGTTACTTCGTCCAATCCCTCTAATGTTCCGGAATTTAGTTATCATTTAAAATGGGTTTTGAAATTGACAATTTGGAAGGCAAAAATTGTAACACCCCGAATCCGTAGGACTCGAGGCGCTACTGGGCTAGGATCTCACAATGGATCCTGACCCTAGCCTGACAACAAGTTCACTGGATCTTACAACAAGGCACAAATAGATTAAAACAAAACATCAAACTGTATATATACATATCAAAAGGCTTACATAAGAACCGCTGAGTACAACCAAAACATATACTGTACATACAAAAACCCATAACCCTCGCATAACCCAGTGTACGGAGCCCTCAGCGGATCACCCACTCTAGATCACTCTACAGCTCTCCTAACCTGCAAAGGATCTACAACACGCTATAAAACATTTAGCTAACCATACACATATATATAGAAGATGCAAGAGCACAAACACACTTCAGGAATCATAACATATAAACATGTTGTCACACATTAACCCGGTTATTTATCTTTATAAAGTCCAACACTCAAATCGTATAAATAAATGTATATAAACATAAGTGACACGAGAAATATAATCCTCGCATCTGATCGCTATTAGCCAGCTGGTGTGGCACCGGCACTCCTCCCCGTATACCCTATGGGAGTGATGAAGGAGTCCATCCCGTATAGCAGATCTGGCCTAACTACAGAGAACCTCACAGACTCCCAGCGGGATGAAAAGGGAAAGGTTATCACGGCCCTACAATGGGCAATCAATATACCATAGGTCGGTAATAATCAATAATGCATGCTAACAAGCATATACCACACACCACTAATGCATACATCCAATATAAGGATGGTAGCTAAGTAAGTCTTATGGACTTACTTCAACCTCAGAAGTAGTCTCAACCACGATCAACTCTCAAACACGATCCACTCCAATCTGGAGGACAACACTGCCTAAAACAAGGCATAACGAAATATCACATCTCCTATCAATCAAAGGGGGCACACCTAGACCCAAGGGATCCATAAGGATCACATCCAACTTATAAACCTCGATAAACTACTAAACTTGAAAGCCATAACCGGCATACAGGTATATCACATTCCTCATCATTCTATCCTCATACACATACCTAGCACGCTACTAACCCGCTCATACTAGGAAAGGAAAGGATCATACTACTCTAAGTAGATCTTGTACAAGACGCACCTACGGAACGGAAAGACGCAGGGGCGGAACAAGGAAAACCGTAGGCAAGCGCGGGCACGGGCGTAGGCTATGAGACCGTGGCCGCAGGGGCGGCAGCTTCCGGGCGCGGGTGCGGTGACACACTTCCGCAGGGGCGGTAGTTCACAGGCGCGGGGTCGGCGATTTTGCAGAACGTCGAGTCCCGATTTCTCTTTCACTCTTCACGTGATCAAATCACATCTTCTCCGTTCCATATTCAAACACATGCATATACATACACATTTTAACATCAATATACATTCAATACATCTAATCCTAAGTTATGGAAGAGAAATTCAAGAAAGGAAGAAAGAAGAGAAGAATGGAGCTTACCACTGTTGTGGTCTAGGCAAGGAAAGGATCACAAACACCTCTTCAGCTGGCTCCCAAGCTCAACAACAACAACATACAACATCAACCTTAACAAGGTCACACAAAACCTCTTCCAAACCAAGAGGAATCCAAGCACAAGATGAAGAAGGAGGAAGTGAGAAGCAAGAAGGACGTGAGAAGCTGGAATGGGAATGAAACCCTTGATCAGAAGCCAAGGAAGACTTAAGGAGAAAGAAAAGAAAGGATAAAGCACGAATCAAAGGGTCAAAAAAGCCGGTTGTAGCCGCAGGAAACCGCATGGGCGGGCTTCCTGGCCGTAGGGGCGGATCACTAGCTCAGCCGCAAGGGCGGCTCTATAAACCCGCGGGGGCGGCTAAGGCCAAAACGGCTCCAAAGACTAAGGCTCTTACACCTCACCTCCCTAAAACAAGTTTCGTCCCGAAACTTGTAAAATCCTCAAACTACTCGGACTCATAAGCCGAGGTACAACTCTCTCTATAACCTCAAACACGTGTATGGAGAAAATCATCAACTCCAGCAACAAAATCACTATCCAAGTCATAGAGGAAATCCATCTCTAGCCATATCATCATCACATCATAAAGGCATAGAGGAAAATCATCTCTAGCTGTATCATACTCAGAACAGAAAGGCATGGAGGAAAAACATCTCCAACAAAACTATGTCCACGAAAATATCATGGAGGAATAACCATCTCCAGCTGAACCCTATTCGTATCACAATAGCATGGAGGAAAGAGCCATCTCCAGCTATAAACAGTAATCATACTAGCACAACAAGATCTAATAAGATAATATATCACATCAAAGCTAGTACGAAAATAAACACATCATAGCATATAAGCACATCAACATAACACTCACCAAGATAGTACTACGATCTACTCGTCGATCCTACAGGTACATCTATCTCGGCATAGAACTCTAGATAGTTCCTCTGATTACTATCCTCCGTCTCCCATGTAGCCTCATCAGGTCCTCGTCTCGACTATTGTATCCTCAGCATAGGAATGTCCTTCGAACGCAGGCGTCTCATACCTCGTTCTAGGATTGTATTCGGATACTCAACAAAAGTGTGGTCCGGCTCAACCACCAAATCATCATAACTCACAATATGTCTCGGATCTGGTATACACTCCCTCAACTGAGACACGTGAAACACAGGGTGAACACCCTCTAGTCTCGGAGGCAAAGCTAACCTATATGCTGCTCTCCCAACCCAATCCAGAATCTCGAACGGTCCAACATATCGGGGGCTCAACTTCCCCTTCATGCCAAAGCGTCTAACACCTCGTGTCGGAGACACTCTCAGCCACACATGAGCTCATACTCTGAACTCTAGAGGTCTACGCCTCCAATTTGCGTAAGACTTCTGACGGCTCTGTGCAGTCAGCATCCGCTCTCTAATTAGTGCTAGTCGAGCCACATCATCCTGAATCTGATCAGGTGTCAACCCACTAACACTGCTCGGCTCATCCCAACATAACGAAGTACGACATCTCTGTCCATACAATGCCTCATATGGGGTCATCCCAATAGGCGCATGCCAGCTGTTGTTGTATGAGAACTCAACTAGTGGGAGATGATCCGTCCACAGTTGTCCCCAATCCACCACACAAGCTCGCAGCATATCCTCCAGTGTCTGAATGGTCCTCTCTGACTGACTATTTGTATGAGGATGGAACGCAGTCGTAAAGTGCAAACTCGTCCCCAGGGCAGCCTGAATCTGCTGCCAGAACCTCGAAGTAAATCGTCCATATCTGTCTGAGACGATCGTCCTCGGTACACCGTGGAGTCTCACTATCTGTCTAATGTACTCCTCAGCTAATCTGCTCACTGGCCACGTTTCCCGAATAGGGATAAAAAGTGCCGTTTACGTCAGTCTATCCACTATAACCCAGATGGCATCAAAGCTCCTGCTCGGTCTCAATCTAGTCACAAAGTCCATGGTGACGTCCTCCCACTTCCTCTATGGAACAAGAAGTGGATGGAGTTCACCTCCAGGTCTGCAATGCTCGATCTTAACCTGCTGACAGGTGGCACACTGTGCCACAAACTTGGCTACATCGGGCTTCAGCCCTCCCCACCAATATGAACGTCTCAAGTTCTGGTACATCTTACTCGTACCTGGGTGCACTGAATAAGGCGTACAGTGAGCCTCATGTAATATCATCTGACATAGATCCAAATCAGCGGGTACACATACGCGACCGCGGCACCTCAATTCTCCATCTGCTCCTAGAAGGAATTGTGGTGCCTCATCCCGAGACATCCTCTCTCGTATCCTCGTCAAGGTCGGCTAGGTTTCCTGCTTCTGTTGGATCTCACCCAACACATCAGGAAGAACCTCTAAAGTACGCAGTTGGGCATCCTCATCAGGAAACTGGATGTCCAACTCTAACCAGATCAGGTCTCTCAGTAACTGATGTTGAACTGTCAGCCTTGCAATCGCCTACTCTCAAGGCGTCTTCCTGCTCAGGGCGTCAGCGACAACGTTCGCCTTCCCCGGATGATACAGAATCTGCAAATCAAAATCCTTGATCAGCTCAAGCCACCTACGCTGACGGTTATTCAATTCACGCTGCGTGAAAATGTACTTCAGACTCCTATGGTCTGTGAAGATCGGACATGTAGCACCATACAGGTAATTTCTCCAGATCTTCAATGCATGAACTACCGCTGCCAACTCCTGATCATGAGTCGGGTAGTTCTCTTCATACGTCTTCAGCTGTCTAGACGCATATGCAATCACCCTGCCCTGTTGCATCAATACACATCCCAAACCTAGCTTGCATGCATCATTGTAAACCACAAAATCCTCTATACCCTCTGGTTGTGCCAAAATAGGAGCAAAAGTCAGACGTCTCTTCAGCTCCTCAAAACTCTACATACACTGCTCAAACCATACAAATCTGGTAGTCTTCCTCAACAAACTCGTCAGTGGGCAATCACAGAAAATCCCTCCACAAAGCGTCGGTAATACCCGGCTAGGACAAGAAAGCTACGTACTTCCTTGACGTTCGTCGGTGTCGTCCAAGCTGCTACTGCCTCGATCTTTGCCGGATCCACCTTGATCCCTTCAGCTGATACAACATGACCCAGGAATGCTACCTCTTGCATCCATAACTCACACTCTTAGAGAACTTAGCATAAAGTTCTCTATCTCGTAAGACCTGCAACACAATCCTCAGCTGTCCTGCATGCTCCTTTTTGTTGCGAGAGTACACCAAAATATCATCTATGAATACCACCACAAACTGATCAAGGAATTCGATGAAGATGCTGTTCATCAACTCCATAAAGATTGTTGGGGCATTCGTAAGCCCAAATGGCATCACTACAAACTCGTAGTGTCCATATCTTGTACGGAATGTTGTCCTGTGCACATCCTGCTCTCTCACCCCCAGCTGGTGATACCCTGAACGCAGGTCAATCCTGGATCATATTGTCGCTCCTTGAAGCTGATCTAACAAGTCATCAATACGCGGCAATGGATACTTGTTCTTGATGGTCACCTTGTTCAGCTCTCTGTAATCTATGCACAATCTCAACGATCCGTCCTTCTTCCGTACAAAGAGGACAGGTGCTCCCCATGGGGATACGCTAGGGCGGATAAAACCCTTCTCAACCAACTCCTCGAGTTGCTTCTTTAGCTCCAACATTCGACAGGCGCCATCCGATATGGGGCCTTCGAGATAGGTCTCGTACCAGGCTCTAAATCAATGCCAAAGTCCACGCTCCTCGAAGGCGGTAAACTGGACGGCTCGGCAAATATATCTGCAAACTCACAGATAACTGGGATATCCTCTAGTGCTAGACTCTCCCCCTCCTTCATAGCATAACACCAGAAGGCCTCACAACCCTGTGCAATCAGTTTCGCTGCCCGTATCGCACCGATAACCATACCTCGTTTTCCAAGGTCCCAACCTCGGAAAACCTCTATCTGTCCTAACTCGGTAGAGAGGGTAACAGTCATCCTACCTACATCTAATAATGCTTGGTGTCTATCCATCCAATCCATACCTAAAATGACTTCTTCATGCACTAATGGCATGACAAAGAAGTCCATAAGCAATACACGGGTCCCTACAGAAATGGTACAGTCACGAATCGCACGGGTACCTCTGACCCTACTACCATCGGGTAACCCTATACTAAAATGTATCCCCTCAGTCGTGTCTAGACTCAGACGCTCAACACATGCATCAGAAATAAAAGAATGCGTAGCACCCGTATCAAACAAGACTCTAACAGGTAAACCATTAATCAGAATGGTACTTGTAGCAGTCGGTGCAGCTGGCTCCTCTGCCTCTACTCGACCCAAGAGCAGATCCTTGAGTAGTAGGGCGATCTGGGACCCTCTGTTGTCCCTGCATCTGTTGCTGCTGAGGTGGCCTCTGCCCACCTCCCGCTACACTGGCAGAGGAAGAACCCTGCTGAGATGATGTTACGTCCTGTCGGCAGAAGACAGCTCTGTGGCCTGATCTGCCACAAGTAAAACAAGTCACTAACGGCCTCGTACGCTCTGGCCGCATATGTCCCGGATCACCACAGTTGTAACACTATCACCTCTTATCTGCAACCGGTGTGGAAGAGGAATAACTCTGGCGGCTCTGGCCTCGCCCTGAACCAACAGCTCCACCAGTACCACTGGTCTGCCCTGTACGCTGTCTCTTCTCAAACCCTCCGGTCTGAGAAGCTCTCCTCTATCCAGCTCTCTCCCTCTCATAATCAGAGGCTTTGTCCTAGTAGTCCATCAGGGACTCACAATGAAATCCTTCCATATAGGTCCGGGTAGTATCCCTCGGTCGTCGGGAGAAAAGATACACATGCTGGTCTGCAGAAGGGGCAGCTGGACCCAGCAATGCCAGCTCCTCCTGAAAACTCCTAATGGCCTCGGAGACTGGTACATCCTCAAACCCAACCTCAACAAAATCCCGCAGTTTCTCCCTCCTCAGTGAGGCAGGGCAGAAACGCTCTCTAATCGTAGTCCTCATCTGCTCATAACTGGTAACTTGTACCCGTACAGACCTCCATCAGTGTTGTGCCAAATCTCTAAACAGAGTCTGCACTAACTCAATCTGCCTGTCAGCTGGACATCTAATAAACTCCATATCTAAGTCTACATGTCCTATCCATAGTTCCACCTCTAGCCCCGCCTTCCCAGAGAAAGGGGGTACTCTCATCTGATGGAATTCCTTCAACCAAGTATCTGGTCGAGGTCCTCTATGCTCCTCTGTAACACTAGAAATCTCAACAACAGGTGCCGGTGCAACTGGCACCTGAGTAACTCCATGGGATCTCTCACATGATCCCCTCTGTGCCGGCAGATCAGGGGCACGCCTTCCTACTATGGCAGCCTCCTCAACTCGTCTGATATACTCGCGGAATGCTGGTACCTCCATGGAGACACGATCCGAGTCATCTGACTGGACTCTCTGGGATCCCTGTCTCTCAGTTGCACCGTTCCTAGTCTCAAGAACGACACTCTCAGCAACGTCCTCATGAGTCTCTTCCGCTGCACGTGTATCACCAGCGGAAATCCTACCCCGTCCTCTACCTAGAGGGGGTCTACCCCTACCTCGTCTAACTGCAGGTAAGGCTCTATTCCGAACCATCTGCAGAGGACACAAACCTAACTTAGAAGGCTATATATATGCCATATGTATAGATATATATTAAATCAATCACAACAGAATATCTATATATATATCTATACTGTCGAGATCTTCAGAGGGGCGATGGCTCACGTACACACTATCCCAAAATATTTGTACTCATTTCAAAACCAAAATCTTTTGAAAAGTCACACCCCTTTCGGGTTTTGTTTATTTATCTATTCGACCTTTATCGCAGATTACAAGTGCCATTGTTGTCAACCTAAGGCTCTGATACCAACTTTGTAACACCCCGAATCCGTAGGACTCGAGGCGTTATTGGGCTAGGATCTCACAATGGATCCTGACCCTAGCCTGACAAAAAGTTCACTGAATCTTACAACAAGGAACACATAGATTAAAACAAAACATTAAACTGTATATATACATATCAAAAGATTTACATAAGAACCGCTAAGTACAACCAAAACATATATTGTACTTACAACAACCCATAACCCAGTGTACGGAGCCCTCAGCAGATCAACCACTCTGGATCACTCTGCAGCTCTCCTAACCAGCAAAGGATCTAAAACACGGTATAAAACCGTTAGCTAACCATACACACACACACACACACACACACACACACACATATATATATATATATATATATATATATATATAAGATGCAAGAGCACAAACACACTTCAGGAATCATAACATATAAACATGTTGTCACACATTTACTCGATTAATTATCTTTATAAAGTCCAACACTCAAATCGTATAAATAAATGTATATAAACATATGTGACACGAGGAATATAATCCTCGCCTCTGATCGTTATTAGCCAGTTGGTGTGGCTCCGGCACTCCTCCCCGTATACCCTATGAGAATGATGAAGGAGTTCATCTTGTATAGCAGATCTAGCCTAACTACAGAGAACCTCCCACACTCCTAGCGGGATGAAAAGGGAAAGGTTTTCACAGCCCTACAATGGGCAATCAATATACAATAAGTCGGTAATAGTCAATAACGCATGCTAACAAGCATATACCATACATCACTCATGCATACATCCAATATAAGGATGGTAGCTAAGTAAGTCTTATGGACTTACCTCAACCTCAGAAGTAGTCTCAACCACGATCCACTCCAATCTGGAGGACAACACTGCCTAAAACAAGGCATAACGACATATCACATCTCCAATCAATCAAAGGGGTCACACCTAGACCCAAGGGATCCATAAGGATCACATCCAACTTATAAACCTCGATAAACTACTAAACCTCAAAGACATAACCGGCATATGGATATATCACATTCCTCATCATTCTATCCTCATACACATACCTAGCATGCTACTAACCCGCTCATACTAGGAAAGTAAAGGATCATACTACTCTAAGTAGATCCTGTACAAGACGCACCTGCGGAACAGAAAGACGCAGGGGCGGAACAAGGCAAACCGCAAGCAAGCGCAGGCACGGGCGCAGGCGCTGAGACCGTGGCCGCAAGGGCGGCAGCTTCCGGGCGCGGGTGCGGTGACACACTTCCGCAGGGGCGGCAGTTCACAGGCGCGGGGGCGGCGATTCTGCAGAACGTAGAGTCTCGATTTCTCTTTCACTCTTCACGTGATCAAATCACGTCTTCTCCATTTCATATTCAAACACATGCATATACATACACATTCTAACATCAATATACATTCAATACATCTAATACTAAGTTATGGAAGAGGAATTCAAGAAAGGAAGAAAGAAGAAAAGAATGGAGCTTACCACTGTTGTGGTCTAGGCAAGGAAAGGACCACAAACACCTCTTCAGCTGGCTCCCAAGCTCAGCAACAACAACATACAACATCAACCTCAACAAGGCCACACAAAACCTCTTCCAAACCAAGAGGAATCCAAGCACAAGATCAAGAAGGAGGAAGGGAGAAGCAAGAAGGACGTGAGAAGCTGGAATGGAAATGAAACCCTTGATCAGAAGCCAAGGAAGACTTAAGGAGAAAGAAAAGAAAGGGTAAAGCACGAGTCAAAGGGTCAACAAAGCCGGCTGCAGCCGCAGGAAACCACAGGGGCGGGCTTCCTGGCCGCAGGGACGGATCACTTGCTCAGCCGCAGGGGCGGCTCTATAAACCCGCGGGGCGGCTTAGGCCAAAACGGCTCCAAAGACTAAGGCTCTTAAACCTCACCTCCCTAAAAACAAGTTTCGTCCCGAAACTTGTAAAATCTTCAAACCACACGGAGTCATAAGCCGAGGTACAACTCTCTCTATAACCTCAAACACGTGTATGGAGAAAATCATCAACTCCAGCAACAAAATCACTATCCAAGGCATAGAGAAAATCCATCTCTAGCCATATCATCATCACATCGTAAAGGCATAGAGGAAAACCATCTCTAGCCGTATCATACTCATAACAGAAAGGCATGGAGGAAACACATCTCCAGTAAAACTATGTCCACCAAAATAGCATCGAGGAATAACCATCTCCAGCTGAACCCTATTCGTATCACAATAGCATGGAGTAAAGAGCCATCTTCACCTATAAACAGTAATCGTACTAGGACAACAAGATCTAATAAGATAATATATCACATCAAAGCTATTACGAAAATAAACACATCATAGCATATAAGCACATAAGCATAACACTCACCAAGATAGTACTAAGATCTACTCGTCGATCCGACAGGTACATCTATCTCGGCATAGAACTCTGGATAGTTCCTCTGAATACTATCCTCCGTCTCCCATGTAGCCTCATCAGGTCCTCGTCTCGACCACTGTATCTTCAACAAAGGAATGTCCTTCGAACGCAGGCGTCTCATACCTCGTTCTAGGATTGTAATCGGATGCTCAACAAAAGTGTGGTCCGGCTCAACCACCAAATCATCATAACTCACAATATGTCTCGGATCTGGTATACACTCCCTCAACTGAGACACGTGAAACACAGGGTGAACACCCTCTAATCTCGGAGGCAAAGCTAACCTACATGTTGCGCTCCCAACCCGATCCAGAATCTCGAACGGTCCGACATATCGGGGGCTCAACTTCCCCTTCATGCCAAAGCGTCTAACACCTCGTGTCGGAGACACTATCAGCCACACATGAGCTCCTACTCTGAACTCTAGAGGTGATACGGGGTTAGCCGTCAGTTGGCCCGATCTTTCAACACCAAGACTCGTAATGAAGAAAATGAATAAAAAGATGAAAACTTGAAATAAAAAAGATGGAGGAATGATCCAATGATTGTGAAGGATCGGTAGATGGATAGATCTGGTCGAACCCTTAAGGCAACCAAGAGCACGATAGGGAAACAAAGGCCCTAACACACAACTTGGAATGACTTGAAGAAGCTCTTCCGCTGTAATCTCACACAGAGGGAAAGCGATTGTCCCCAAAGCACGAGAAGTCACCCGAGATGATTGAGAGCACCAACTTGCCAATCCAAGTGACACAACTCAAAACAGCGCCAAAGTTGTTGGGCAAACGGATTCCGCTCACACAGTAAGGTGTCTCGATTCCACGAGAAGAATATGGAATAGAAGAGAAACAATACTCGAAAGTACTTGTGTTTAATTCATTCAAAGCTAAGCAAGAAGGACTTCCACCCTAGACCTTATATAAGCTAGAGGTGCGTCATCTAGGGTTTCTTACGGGCTATGGGCTTGATCCAAGATCGAGCCCAATCTAGCTTAAAAAGATAAGATCAAATCTCCAAGAGATAAGATCAAAAATAAAAGAGAAATAAAATAAACTAATGGGTTGAACTAACAAGTCTTAAAAGCCCAAAACGAATAATTAAAAGCAAGCCCATCTTTTATTTAAAAGATGTCCAAGAATGGGCTTTAAAACAATAAGCAAGTTGGGCCTAATTTAGCCACTTAAATTAGCCCGAAATCTTCTTCCTTCAAATGCAGCCCGAAGTGCTTCTTCTTCATACGGATCAAGTGGATCACGGCCCATTCTCTCCTCCAAGTCTCGGCCATGATCTCGGTTGTCTCCCTCAAGATCTCGGCCGTCTCTCTCCATATCTCGGTCGAGCTCTCTCTCCACATCTCGGTCGATATTGTCTCCATGGGTAACTCGTCTCCTCTTGCTCATAGGCCCATAGGTGCAAGGGAGTGAAGTCGAGCGGAGAGATGCTCCTGCATCAAGAGGTCTACGCCTCCTATCTGCATAAGATTTCTGACGGCTCTATGCAGTTAGCATCCGCTCTCTAATCAGTGCTACTCGAGCCACATCATCCTGAATCTGATCAGGTGTCAAACCACTAACACTGCTCGGCTCATCCCAGCATAACGGAGTACGACATCTCTGTCCATACAGTGCCTCATATGGGGTCATCCCAATAGGTGCATGTCAGCTGTTGTTGTATGAGAACTCAACTAGTGGGAGATGATCCGTCCACACTTGTCCCCAATCCAACACACAAGCTCGCAGCATATCCTCCAGTGTCTGAATGGTCCTCTCTGACTGACCATCTATATGAGGATGGAACGCAGTCGTAAAGTGCAAACTCGTCCCCAGGGCAGTCTGAATCTACTACCAGAACCTCGAGGTAAATCATCCATCTCTGTCTGAGACGATCGTCCTCGGTACACCGTGGAGTCTCACTATCTGTCTAGTGTACTCCTCAGCTAATCTGCTCAATGGCCACGTTTCCCGAATAGGGATAAAACGTGCCGTCTTCGTCAATCTGTCCACTATAACCCAGATGGCATCAAAGCTCCTGCTCGGTCTCAATCTAGTCACAAAGTCCATGGTGACGTCCTCCCACTTCCTCTGTGGAACAGGAAGTGGATGGAGTTCACCTCCAGGTCTGCAATGCTCGATCTTGACCTACTGACAGGTCGCACACTATGCCACAAATCTGGCTACATCGGGCTTCAGCCCTCCCCACAAATATGAACGTCTTAAGTCCTGGTACATCTTACTCATACCTGGGTGCACTGAATAAGGCGTACATGAGCCTCTTGTAATATGAACGTCTTAAGTTCTAGCTTCTGTTGAATCTCACCCAACAGATCAGGAAGAACCTATAAAGTACGCAGCTGGGCATCCTCATCAGGAAACTGGATGTACAACTCTAACTAGATCAGGACTCTCTGTAACTGATGATGAACTGTCAGCCTCGCAATCGCCTGCTCTCGATGCGTCTTCCTGCTCAGGGCGTCAGCGACAACGTTCGCCTTCCCCGGATGATACAGAATCTCCAAATCAAAATCCTTGATCAGCTCAAGCCACCTACGCTAGCGGTTATTCAATTCCCGCTGCGTGAAAATGTACTTCAGACTCCTATGGTCTATGAAGATCAGACATGTAGCACCATACAGGTTGTGTCTCCAGATCTTCGGTGCATGAACTACCGCTGCCAACTCCAGATCATGAGTCAGGTAGTTCTCCTCATACGTCTTCAGCTGTCTAGACGCATATGCAATCACCCTGCCCCGCTGCATCAATACACATCCCAAGCCTAGCTTGGATGCATCACTATAAACCACAAAATCCTTTGTACCCTCTAGATGTGCCAAAATAGGAGCAGGGACGACTCTTCAGCTCCTCAAAACTCTGTATACAGTGCTCAGACCATACAAATCTGGTAGTCTTCCTTAGCAGACTCGTCAGTGGACGGGCAATAACAGAAAATCCCTCCACAAAGCGTCGGTAATACCCGGCTAGGCCAAGAAAGCTACGTACTTCCTTGACGTTCGTCGCGGTCGTCCAAGCTGCTACTGCTTCAATCTTTGCCGGATCCACCTTGATCCCTTCAGCTGATACAACATGACCCAGGATGCTACCTCTTGCATCCATAACTCACACTTAAAGAACTTAACATAAAGTTCTATATCTCGTAAGACCTGCAACACAGTCCTCAGCTGTCCTGCATGCTCCTCTCTGCTGCGAGAGTACACCAAAATATCATCTATGAATACCACCACAAACTGATCAAGGAATTCGATGAAGATGCTGTTCATCAACTCCATAAAGATTGTTGGGGCATTCGTAAGCCCAAATGGCATCACTACAAACTCGTAGTGTCCATATCTTGTCTGGAATGTTGTCCTGTGCACATCCTGCTCTCTCACCCCCAGGTGGTGATACCCTGAACGCAGGTCAATCCTGGAACATATTGTCGCTCCTTGAAGCTGATCTAACAAGTCATCAATACGCGGCAATGGATACTTGTTCTTGATGGTCACCTTGTTCAGCTCTCTGTAATCTATGCACAATCTCAACGATCCGTCCTTCTTCCGTACAAAGAGGACAGGTGCTCCCCATGGGGATACGCTAGGGCGGATAAAACCCTTCTCAACCAACTCCTCGAGTTGCTTCTTTAGCTCCAACATTCGACAGGCGCCATCCGATATGGGGCCTTCGAGATAGGTCTCGTACCAGGCTCTAAATCAATGCCAAAGTCCACGCTCCTTTGAGGCGGCAAATTGGACGGCTCAGCAAATATATCTGCAAACTCACAGACAACTGGGATATCCTCTAGTGCTAGACTCCCCCCCTCCTTCATAGCATAACACCAGAAGGCCTCACAACCCTGTGCAATCAGTCTCGCTGCCCGTATCGCACTGATAACAATACCAGATTTTCCAAGGTCCCAACCTCGGAAAACCTCTATTTGTCCGAACTCGGTAGAGAGGGTAACAGTCCTCCTACCTACATCTAATACTGCTTGGTATCTATCCATCCAATTCATACCTAAAATGACTTCTTCATGCACTAATGGCATGACAAAGAAGTCCACAAGCAATACACGGGTCCCTATAGAAATGGGACAGTCACGAATCTCACGGGTACCTCTGACCCTACTACCATCGAGTAACCCTATACTAAAGGGTATCCCTCAGTCGTGTCTAGACTCAGACGCTCAACACATGCATTAGAAATAAAAGAATGTGTAGCACCCGTATCAAACAAGACTCTAACAGGTAAACCATGAATCAGAATGGTACCTGTAGCAGTTGGTGTAGTTGGCTCCTCTACACTCCTCAGCTCAAAAACTCGACCCTGTGGTCCTCTGGTGTCCGTGGTACTCCCACCACGACCTCTACCTCTACTCGGCACAGGAGCAGATCCTTGAGTAGTAGGGCGATCTGGGACCCTCTGTTGTCTCTACATCTGCTGCTGCTGAGGTGGCCTCTGCCCACCTCCTGCTACACTAGCAGGGGAAGAACCCTGCTGAGATGATGCTCCGTCCTGTCGGCAGAAGAAAGCTCTGTGGCATGATCTGCCACAAGTAAAACAAGTCACTAACGGCCTCGTACACTCTGGCCGCATATGTCCCGGATCACCACAGTTGTAACACTATCGCCTCTTATCTGCAACCGGTGTGGAAGAGGAATAACTCTGGCGGCTCTGGCCTCGCCCTGAACCAGCAGCTCCACCAGTACCACTGGTCTACCCTGTACGTTGTCTCTTCTCAGACCCTCCGGTTTGAGAAGCTCTCCTCTATCCAGCTCTCTCCCTCTCATAATCAGAGGCTCTGTCCTGGTAGTCCATCAGGGACTCACAATGAAATCCTGCCATATAGGTCCGGGTAGTATCCCTCAGTCGTCGGGAGAAAAGATACACATGTTGGTCTGCAGAAGGGGCAGCTGGACCCAACAATGCCAGCTCCTCCTGAAATCTCCTAATGGCCTCGGAGACTGGTACATCCTCAAACCCAACCTCAACAAAATCACGCAGTTTCTCCCTCCTCAGTGAGGCAGGGCATAAACGCTCTCTAATCGTTGTGCTCATCTGCTCATAACTGGTAACCTGTACCCGTACAGACCTACACCAATGTTGTGCCAAATCTCTAAACAGAGCCTGTACTAACTCAATCTGCCTGTCAGCTGGACATCTAATATACTCCAGAGCGGAGTCTACATGTCCTATCCATAGTTCCACCTCTAGCCCCGCCTTCCTAGCGAAAGGGGGTACTCCCATCTGACGGAATGCCTTCAACCAAGTATCTGGTCGGGGTCCTCTATGCTCCTCTGTAACTCTAGCAATCTCAACAACAGGTGCCGGTGCAGCTGGCACCTGAGTAACTCCATGGGATCTCTCAGATAATCCCCCCTGTGCCGCCAGATCAGGGGCACGCCTACTTGCTCTAGAAACCTCCTCAACTCGTCTGATATACTCGCGGAATGTTGGTCCCTCCATGGAGACACGATCCGAGTCATCTGACTGGACTCTCTGGGATCCCTGTCTCTCAGCTGCACCGTTCCCAGTCTCAGGAACGGCACTCTCAGCAACGTCCTCATGAGTCTCTTCCGCTACACATGTATCACTAGCGGAAATCCTACCCTGTCCTCTACCTAGAGGGGGTCTATCCCTACCTCGTCCAACTGCAGGTAAGGTTCTAGTCCGAACCATCTGCAGAGGACACAAACCTAACTTAGAAGGCTATATATATGCCATATGTATAGATATATATCAAATCAATAACAACAAAATATCTATATATATCTATACTGTCGAGATCTTCAGAGGGGCGATGGCTCACGTACACACTATCCCAAAAATATTTGTACTCATTTCAAAACCAAAATCTTTTGAAAAGTCAGACCCCTTTCGAGTTCTGTTTATTTATCTATTCGATCTTTATCGCAGATTACAAGTGTCATTGTTGTCAACCTAAGGCTCTGATACCAACTTTGTAACACCCCGAATCCATAGGACTCGAGGCGCTACTGGGCTAGGATCTCACAATGGATTCTTAGCCTATCCTGACAACAAGTTCATTGGATCTTACAACAAGGCACAGATAGATTAAAACAAAACATCAAACTGTATATATACATATCAAAAGGTTTACAAAAGAACCGCTGAGTACAACCAAAACATATATTGTACAAACAAAAACCCATAACCCTCGCATAACCCAGTGTACGGAGCCCTCAGCGGATCACCCACTCTGGATCACTCTGCAGCTCTCCTAACCTGCAAAGGATCTACAACATGTTATAAAACCTTTAGCTAACCATACACATATATATATAAGATGCAAGAGCACAAACACACTTCAGGAATCATAACATATAAACATGTTGTCACACATTTACCCGGTTAATTATCTTTATAAAGTCCAACACTCAAATCGTATAAATAAATGTATATAAACATATGTGACATGAGGAATATAATCCTCGCATCTGATCGCTATTAGCCAGCTGGTGTGGCTCCGGCACTCCTCCCCGTATACCCTATGGGAGTGATGACGGAGTCCATCCCGTATAGCAGATCTGGCCTAACTACAGAGAACCTCCCAGACTCCCAGCGGGATGAAAAAGGAAAGGTTATCACGGCCCTACAATGGGCAATCAATATACCATAGGTCGGTAATAATCAATAACGCATGCTAACAAGCATATACCACACACCACTCATGCATACATCCAATATAAGGATGGTAGCTAAGTAAGTCTTATGGACTTACCTCAACCTCAGAAGTAGTCTCAACCACGATCAACTCTCAAACACGATCCACTCCAATCTGGAGGACAACAGTGCCTAAAACAAGGCATAACGAGATATCACATCTCCCATCAATCAAAGGGGTCACACCTAGACCCAAGGGATCCATAAGGATCACATCCAACTTATAAACATCGATAAACTACTAAACCTCAAAGCCATAACCAGCATACAGATATATCACATTCCTCATCATTCTATCCTCATACACATACCTAGCATGCTACTACCCGCTCATACTAGGAAAGGAAAGGATCATACTACTCTAAGTAGATGTTGTACAAGACGCACCTGCAGAACGGAAAGATGCAAGGGCAGAACAAGGCAAACCGCAGGCAAGCGCGGGCACGTGCGCAGGCACTGAGACCGTGGACGCAGGCGCGGCAGCTTCCGGGCGTGGGTGCGGTGACACACTTTCGCAGGGGCGGCAGTTCACAGGCGCGGAGGCGGCGACTCTGCAGAACGTAGAGTCCCGATTTCTCTTTCACTCTTCACATGATCAAATCACGTCTTCTCCATTCCATATTCAAACACATGCATATACATACACATTTTAACATCAATATACATTCAATACATCTAATCCTAAGCTATGGAAGAGGAATTCAAGAAAGGAAGAAAGAAGAGAAGAATGGAGCTTACCACTGCTATGGTCTATGCAAGGAAAGGATCACAAACACCTCTTCAGCTGGCTCCCAAGCTCAGCAACAACAACATACAACATCAACCTCAACAAGGCCACACAAAACCTCTTCCAAACCAAGAGGAATCCAAGCACAAGATCAAGAAGGAGGAAGGGAGAAGCAAGAAGGACTTTAGAAGCTGGAATGGGAATGAAACCATTGATCAGAAGCCAAAGAAGACTTAAGGAGAAAGAAAAGAAAGGGTAAAGCACAAGTCCAAGGGTCAACAAAGTCGGCTGCAGCCGCAGGAAACCGCAGGGGCGGGCTTCCTGGCCGCAGGGGGGGATCACTGGCTCAACCGCAGGGGCGGCTCTATAAACCTGCGGGGCGGCTAAGGCCCAAACGGCTCCAAAGACTAAGGCTCTTACAAAAATGCCCGGTGATCCTAATTTCGCGAGATATAGCCCATGACATTCCTAGTTTTGTTATAAGTAGTGTAACCAAGGACAAACAAATATCTCTTTTGGTCATTGGAGACTTAGATTATATTTGAGACTTTAAAATCCTTGTAAATATGAAAAGTAGGTGAAAAAGAAAGCTTGGAGGCCCTACTTTCCTTGAGTAAAAAATGTTATCACCATGGATATTATCCGATACAACCTGATTTAGTACATATAAAAAGGTCCAATGGACCAATGTCTTGTTTTGTGTGTTGAGATTGGTAAGAAAATTAAATGGATCATAGAAGATATATGGTTTCTTAAATTGATCTTGTAGAAGAAAATTTTGGTGTGTGAGGTAATTGGTAGCTTAGTTGTTATTGTTTGGTTATTTGTGTTTTTAATAGACGAAAATAGAAGATTTAGAAAAGTTGTGAAATATTTCTCCTTAAAAGGAATATCCAATTTGACATTCAATGAGTGCAAGCCCTTTGAAAACTCAAGTCCTTGAAAAATCCAAAGAGAAGAAGAAACCGAGTACAAAATATCACCATTATTATAAAAGTTTGAAGTTTTATGGTTTAGCTTTTTCAAAGCTTGGTCATATATGTTTGTTTTTGTAGGTTGTGAGCCTATATTCATGTTGTTAAGACCATAAAATAACAAGTTGTTAAAGTGGGACAATATGAGTTGTAGCCCAAAACGATTCTTGTAGAAACTAAGGGCCCATTTGGTTTTAACTCCGTAAACGAAACGGAAATAAATCAGCGTTTCATCAAAACGTAGTGTTTCATCAAAACGCCGAGTTTAGAGATAATGAGTTGCTAACCTTTTATATCTCACATATGTCAACAACGCAGTGTTTCATCAAAATGCATAGTTTGGATTAATGAACACGGGTTCAAGAGAACTAACGTAACCGGCTCAAACCTTTTCCTCTTCATTAAACCCGGTCTGGTTTATTCTTTAGGTTCAAACCGACTACGTGGGCTGCATGGATCGAGAATCTAGCTCGAGCCATCTTCATTAGTTCCGAGCCATGTCTTCACTTGGAATCAGACTAGATCGAGCCCAGATTTGGTTTATAGCCACATGTTCATCATAGCCCAATTTGGATTCCATTACAATTCACCCTCCTAATGCTTGTAAGATGTATTTGAAAACTTTTGAAAAACGTTTACAATAGTGGATTTGGATTCCATCATCGATGCAAATTCTTGAGGGATGATCATGTGACTCCCTTCAGCTTGAAAAAGTCCTTGTAGAAAACAAACTTGTCAGTAATAACAATTTTGGTTCTAAAGTTTGCAAGATTTACCTCACCATCTATCTTTTTCGTATACAATTCTTTCTTCTCTAATTTAGGTATGATATAATGGTATTTGACATCAATGTGCTTAGTCATTTCATGGTATACAAGATCCTTGCACAAATATGGAGAAGATTGACTACATGTATGTAGGGTAGCTACATAAGGTGTGTTCTCAATTTCTTTCAAAATACCCTGTAACTAGACAACTTCTTTAGCAGCTTCAGTAGCTATTATATACTCATTTTTAATGGATGATAAGGAATCAATATATTATTGTTGTGACTTCCATGACACACAGTCCCCCACCAGTTGTATAGAAAACAAGTTTTGACTTCCTAGTATCTTTGTTACTTGCATATTCTGAACCAACATAGCCTAGCAAGCCTTTGGACTTACTATGAGCCCCATATTCAAGTGAAAGATCCGTTGTTCCTACAAGATACTTAAGTAGGAATTTCATAGCACACTAGTGTTTCTCAAAAGGGTTAGACATATACCTACTAAGAATACTAACAACAAAGGCTAAGCATGGCCTTGTACGTATCATGGCATACATAATTGATCCTACAATAATATCATAAGGGTACATTTTTCATGTGACTGATTTCAGCATTAGACATAGATCCTGACTAAGTAAGATCCAAGTGAGCACCAAGAGGGATACTAGCATGCTTATCAGTATTAGAACTGAATTTATATAGCACTTTTAGAATATAATCATGTTGAGACAATCATATTTTCCTTTTAGGTCTATCATGAATGATTTTAATACCAAGAATTTTCTGAGTTGGACCAAGATCTTTCATATTAAAAGAACTTTTCAAAGAAGCTTTAATATTAGATATTCTAACTTTAGATTTACCTAAAATTAAGATGGCATCTACGTAAAGAAGAACATACAAAGGAGCATCAGATTTAACATATTTCAGATATATACAAGAGTCATAAGAACATTGTATGAATCCTAATTTTTTCATGCAGCTATCAAACTTTTTATTCCATTGTCTAGGAGATTGCTTTGAGCCATGTATGTATTTATTCAACAAGCAAGCACGATCAGGATATTTCATGTCAATAAAACCTTTGGGCTTGCGCATGTATATGATTTCATCAAGATCACCATATCAAAAAACAGTCTTAACGTCCATTTGTTCTAATTCATAATGATAAACAACAACAATGGACACAAGAAACCTCAAATTATATTTGACAACAGGAGCAAATATTCCATTATAATCTTCACCTTCTCTTTGGGTAAAACCCTTAGCTACTAATTTGGCTTTAAATCTAGGAGCATTGGAAGGATTATGACTTTCTTTGACTTTATAAATCCATTAGCAACCAATTAACCTAGCATATGTAGGTTTAGGAACTAAGGTCTAAGTCTTATTTGCTATCATAAAATCAATATCCTCTTTCATAGTAGTTATCCAAGATTTAGCATTAACGCATTTAACAACATGCTCATATAACTCATCAGTAGGAACATTGATCACCTTAGAAAATAGAAAAGCATACTCAACATTATAAGATAGATCATTTACATCATGTTGTTTAAGAAGATTCATGTACTTGGGATTTGACTTTCTTAGTCTAGGTTCTCTATCTCTAGTCAATTGATAATCAGACAAAGATGGAAGAGATTGCATAGGTAAGGATGCATCGGGTACAAAAATATAAGACAAAACACCATGATAATCATGTTCAGAATAAGATACATGGGATAGGAGTGACTGTCACTTTGTGACGTTGAGTTGTCATCTTGCCCACCTACTCGGTGAGGTGAAACAACTTCAAGATTTGGATCATCAGAGTCATTATTAGTAGACTCATGTTGCTTTGTGCTTGCAGTTGGAGTATTAGAAGACTCCACTGCCACACCATTTTCCATGTCATCCTGAGTGAGTTGTTGGCTCGAGCTGGGTACATAGAATGATTGTTCTACACTTGTGGACCTGTTATCTTGCTTAGTAGAATTATTAGCAATATTTTTAAAATGGAAATCATGTTCATAAAAGGTTACATTTCTACTAGTTATGACTTTTTAAGCACCAAATTGGACAATCAAAAGCTTGTAGCCTTTAACCCCTTAGGGTAGCCAAGCATAACATATTTTAAAGCCCTAACATTAAGTTGGCCATCAGAATGATGAGCAAAGATAGTACAACCAAAAGGTTTCAGATGAGCAAGATAGGAGGTGTTTGAGACCATAGATCTTGGGGAGTATTAAAAGAAAGGGCACTACAAGGTGATCTATTTATAAAATAAGTAGTTGAAACAATTGCTTCACCCCAAAAAAATTGCTTTAATATAGAGGATAAAAGCATACATTTAGGTTTTTCAAGAAGGGTTCTATTCATCCTTTCATCAACACCATTTTGTCGAGGGGTTCCAAGGACAGCAAGGTGTCTTTTGACACCATGTTCTAGGCAAAAGGAGTTAAACTCATGGTTGCAGAGCTCTAACTTAATATCATTCATAAGCATTTAAGCTTGTTGTTTGTTTGACCTTCTATTGTAAGTTTTCACAGTTTAAAATGGTCAAAGGCATCACTCTTATTCTTAAGCAAGTAAACCCAAACCTTTCTATTAAAGTGGTCAATGAAGGAGAGAAAGTATTTCCTTCCTCCAATGGTGTGTACCTGAGTAGGGCCCTAGAGATTAGATTGAACATATTCTAGGAGAAAGGTGGCCTTATAAAGGGATCTATTAAAGCTGGATTTAGTGGTTTTACCTAAAATACAAGTTTTACAAGCCTTAAGGGCACTAGGTCGAGCGAGATTCCTGGCACTCAAGAATATGATTCCACCTATTCAACTCTCCTCTTCTCAAGAAGACACTTGATTTCACAAGCAAAGAAATAAGATCAAAGATAAGGGATGAAAAACTTTTAGCCTAATATGCCTTCTATAGGTTATGGGGTGTCAACTACTAGATCTAGGTTTGTCAAAAGATAAGATCAAAGATAAGGGATGAAAATATATCCAAAAAGTCCAAAACAAAACAATTAAAAACAAGCCCATAATTTAAAAGATCTCCAATATGGGCTGAAATTTAAAAAAAAATCTAATTAAGTTCAAAATTAGCCACTTAAATTGGCCCGATTCTCTCCATTATTTCGGTCATTCTCACGCAGTCTTCCACGTGAATCCATGCAATTCCTTCCACATGAATCCATGCAGCTCCTCATTCGTTTCCATGCAAATTTGTCTACTCCTCTTACGTTCCAAACGCATATCAACCTTGCATGTAGTTGCATGGGATCATCCTCTCTTGCATAGTACATGAAGAATTCTACACGTTCGCAACATACTTTGCATGTGATATGGCCTCCTCCTGCTAGCCTCCATATCATCACTTACTTGCAATGTGAGGTCCATGTAGCTTAATCCATCTTCTCATGCCATGCAAATGCTTCTTCCTAGATCTCCATATCATCACTTGCTTCCTCTTCCTACTTATAAGTGAAGTTAAGCTCCGAGATGCTCTTGCATTACCTTGACCCTTCAACCAAGAACACTTGGAAATTGATTTTCTTGGGACAAATTAGTACTCATAGGAGCAATCTCCGTTGAGTCAAACTCATGTGAAGCTTGCCATGATTCATCTTGAATCCTACGACGCTTATTTGGGTGTTCCTCATCTAAGGTCATGTTAATCACTTCCCTAGGCCTAGGGGTGAAGGGTCTTCTTCAAAGATGGCATCCTTAGACTCTATTAAGGTATAAACTGAGATGAAATCATTTGGTTTATCACATAAAACCTAAAAGCTTTGGAGTGTTTGACATAGTCAATGAACACACACCAAACACCTCTTTCACCTAAAGTCTTAAGTTTGTCTTCATTGAGCCTAACTATGGCTCGAAATCCCCAAACTCGTAAGTAATGTAGGCTTCGCTTCCTTTTGTACCATAATTAGTTAGGAGTCTTCTTACTTCTTTTGTTTGAAACAAATAAACAAATTTTTAAGACTTGAGTAATAGGGCATCGTATTTACCATCTCTTTAAGCACTCGATTCTTTCTTAAGGCCACACCATTTAATTGTGGTGTGTAAGGTGTCGTGGTCTCATGTATGTTTCCACCACTCTCAAAGTATTCCTTATCCATAAATTCACCACCACGATCTGATACGGGATTAGCCGTGTGGTTGCCCTGATCTTTCGACACCGAGACTCGAATGAAAACAAAGATGGAAAAGACGTGAGAATGAAGAAAAAGACGTGAAGATAAAGGAATGATTTGATGATGATGATGGATCATAGCTAGATAGATCTGGTCAAATCCTTGAAGCAACCGGGAGCACATTAGGGAATATATGGCCCTAACACACAACCCGGAATGATTGAAGAATCCTCCCGCTATAATCTCACACAGAGGGGAAAGCGATTATCCACAAAGCAGGAGAACTCCCCAGAAGTTGATTGAGAGCATGATAACATGATTTATCGACCTGTTGCATTCATGGATTTAGTTAGATTTCTCCTTTTCGCATTCATATTTTGACCTTAGTTTGTTCCATTTATTCCTGTTTATTCTACTTTGCAAGAATAGATGTCTACACACGCTATTTGTGGCTTTGTAGATGATTTGGCACATTTTGGAGCTAAAACGACGTATTTGAGGATCAAGCCTCGAAGTGGACGAATTGGAGCAAGCATACGTGCGCGGAAAGGGTCAATGATCTCGGCCAGACCAGACCGAGATGGTCCATGATCTCGGCCGAGATTTCATGGATCTCGAACCGAGATGGTCCAATCTCGGCCGAGATTCCATGATCTCGGACCGAGATGGTCCGAGCTTGGCCGAGATTCCATGGATCTCGGACCGAGATGGTCAGATCTCGGCCGAGATTTCCGAAGTTCCGACTCGCTGAGTGTTCTGTTGCCAAATCCCGGTCCCGACAGGCCTGATCTCGGCCGAGATTTTTGCGCGAGATTTCATGTTCGACGATTTTCGTTAATCTTGGATCAGTTTTGGCCCAGCCCGTCCTTTGGAAGGTTGTTGCCTATAAAAGGAAAGCTCTAGGTTATTTCTAAGGGTCCGAGTTAGTCCGTTTCTATTAGGGTTAGGTTACCCTAGAGGGGGAGCCGTCTCCTTCCTCTTCCCCTCTTCTTCTCCATTGTTCTTCATTAGTTTAGAGTAAAGATTCATACCTTGATATTCAGTTTTGTTTGGAAGACATTGTTGAGAGATTGTTGATTCGAGTTTGTCAAGATTGAAGGTTTTCAATTATTGAAGTTAAGTTCTTTTTTATTCCCTTTGTTATTTATTTATTTTTCTTACTTTGATATGATTGTTATTGGCTAGAACCTTGTGGTTCCAAGGTTGACAAGGATTTATTTATGCCTTGGATTATGATGGATTAGATTGTGCTTCGTTTTGGCTTTGAATTGCTTGAAATCCTAGAGGTTAGTTTGGACTTGAACCTAGTTAGAATTCTTCTAGCTAGTAACCTAAGTTGGAATTGAGACTTACCCAGTGATATCCCTTCTTAGGTAATAAAGGTTCATCCTTTATTGGTTGAATGTGCTTAGATTCCTTCCTAAATAGGGTAATACTTGAGACTTACCCGGTAACGGTTTACCTTTCCCTTAGTTTGTAGTCTGGTTTCTTTAGAATTTTCTACCTCTCTACCTTGAGACTTACCCGGTAATAGGTAGTTGGTTTGGAACTAGATAGTCTTGAGACTTACCCGGTAATAGACTATCAGCCTAGAAACGTTCATCCCTGTGGCTTTTCTACCATACATCTTTATGAGTCTTCCTGAATCTATATGTATAAACAATGATATTGAACCCTTGGAATCCATTTTCTTTCCTTTAATTTGATTATCTTTGTTTTCCTTTTTGTTTGTTTGTTTTGACTTTCAATCAATAGTGACAGTTGGTTGCGAGTCCTTAAAAACCCTTTCAAAACCTTTTTGACTTTTTTCCTTATCTTTTTCAACCTCCTTTCTTTAATTGAGATATATTATATTTATAATCATTGTTGCATATTAATCCTCCCAGTCCCTGAGATCGACCCTGGAATACTTGTCCTACTTCGTACGATCCATACATTGTGGGTTCGTTGCTATTTAGAGAATTATTACAGGTTATAAATATAAAACTATCCCTTCCTAGTTTTGCTATCCTGTGGATTTCTATCTCTTTTGATAGTTGTTTATAGGGGTGTAAAACCAGCGAACAAGTTATTGGCGCCGTTGCCGGGGACTGAGAAAGATTAATTTGTTGTTTTTGATTATTTTTAGTTTAGGTCTTTCTGGTTACTTTTGATCTTGTTCTCTTTCTGTCTTTGCATTCTTCGGGTTTAACAAAATCATTGCGAGAAACCTTCGAGCTGATGAGTTAGATGAAACCTTGGAGCGGATTGACTATTTGGAGATAGAACTAGAGTATGAGATTTTCTTGGTGAGCCGAGTGGGAGAAAGTGAGGAAAGATTAGAGCAGATTGAGTATCTAAAGATGAAATTATGTACCAGAGAAATGAAGCAGGAAGACAACGGAAAGAACTTGAATCTAGGTACAAATACACTATGGAGAGAATTAGCATGCTCTATGAGAACTTAACTCCCAGGGAAGGACCTCGAATGTTAAACCAGTTGCAAAGATCGAGGGAGAAATCTGTAATCTTCTTAACTCCCAGGGAAGAGGTTCGACCAGACGAAGAGGACGAAGAATCGGGAAGTCTTGTCCCGATCTCGGTCGAGATCACTCCTATTTCGGCCGAGATTAAACAGCAGAGAGAATCTCGGCCCGAGATCCCACCTATCTCGGACGAGATTTCCCAACAGAAGAAAAATCTCGGCCTCATCTACACTCATCTCGGCCGAGATTTCTGCCAAAGCTGGCCGAGATCCTCAAAAAGTCGTTCCGAAGTCTCCCGTCCTACTCGAGCTGCGCCTAAAAGCTGAAGCGCAGTGCCAAAGGAACCTCTCAAGGTCAGATTGAAGCTTCTTTATCATCTAGGGATGTTTTCAAATAAGTATGGGGTAACCCACAAGACTATTTCATACCACCCTCCAATATTGGGAAGAGTGGAGATCTTCCATCAGGACATGAAAAGAGTTCTCAAGAAGAAAATTTATGAGTCCTGTGAAAAGTGGTTGCAAGGACTGGATGAGCAGTCCACGATTTTTGTTGTGAGCTGACACAACCATAGAATTGGGTCTGGCTAGGGACCTTAAACCAAGCGCTTCTCGGTAATAGGTAGTTGGTTTGGAATTAGATAGTCTTGAGACTTACCCGGTAATAGACTGTCAGCCTAGAAACGTTCATCCCTGTGGCTTTTCTACCATACATCTTTATGAGTCTTCCTAAATTTATACGTATAAACAATGATCTTGAACCCTTGGAATCCATTTTCTTTCCTTTAACTTGATTATCTTTGTTTTCCTTTTTGTTTGTTTGTTTTGACTTTCAATCAATAGTGACAGTTGGTTGCGAGTCCTTAAAAACCCTTTCAAAACCTTTTTGACTTATTTCCTTATCTTTTCTAACCTCCTTTCTTTAATTGAGATATATTCTATTTATAATCATTGTTGCATATTAATCCTCCCAGTACCTGAGATCGACCCTTGAATACTTGTCCTACTTCGTACGATCCATACATTGTGGGTTCGTTGCTATTTAGGGAATTATTACAGGTTATAAATATAAAAATATCTCTTCCTAGTTTTGTTATCCTGTGGATTTCTATCTCTTTTGATAGTTGTTTATAGGGGTGTAAAACGAGCGAACAAGTTTTTGGAATCTCGGACCGAGATGGTCCGATCTCGGTCCGATATCATGGAATCTTTGCCGAGATTGGACCATCTCAGTCCGAGATCCATGAAATCTCGGCCGAGATCATGGACCATCTCGGTCTAGTCTGGCCGAGATCGGTCCATCTCGGTCCGAGATGCGATCTGCTTTGTTCCTTCACGTGTTTAGCTCGATTCCTCACCATTTCCGCGTACGTATGCTTGCTCCAATGCGTCCACTTCGAGGCTTGATCCTCAAATACGTCGTTTTAGCTCCAAAATGTGTCAAATCACCTACAAAGACACAAATAGCGTGTGTAGACATATATTCTTACAAAGTAGAACTAAACAAGCATAAATGGCACAAACTAAGGCCAAAACATGAATGCGAAAAGGGGAAATCTAACTAAATGCATGAATGCAACATGTCGATAAATCATGTTATCAGAGCACCATCTTGTCAATTCAAGTGACACAACTCAAAATAGTCCCACCTCTTTGGTGAATGAGAATCCACTCGCTCAGTTGAATAGGAATCCACATATTCGTTCCCGAATCCACGAGAGAGTATATACTAGAAGTATTCAAAATGTGTTTGGTTTATTGATAATCTGTTGAATAATGTGCAGCCTCTATGCCTTATATAGGCAGGGGAGGCGTCTCTAGGATTACAAAGAGAAGAGCGAAACTATTGGCTGAAAAGCTAACCCTAAAACCTAGACAAAAGAAAACATACGATTGAATTTTTCAGAGATAAGATCAAACTAAAGGGCTGAAATATAACCTAGAAAGCCCATGAATAAAACGATTAAAAGCTGGCCCATAATAATTTAAAAAAGTCCAATTATGGGCTGGAAATAAAAGATCTGGTTAGGCCTAATTTAGCCACTTCTATTAGCCCAAAACCTTACTCCTTTCCATGCTTCTTCACGTAAACTCTCTTCAAGCTCATCCCTCCAATCTCGTTCATTTTTATCCGATCTCGGCCTCGTCCTCTCCTGTTCTCATCTCGGCCGTCCTCGTACGTATCTCAGCCAGCTGATTCTTGGTCGTCATCTCCCATGTATTGGACAACAACGTTGGAACCTCGGCCTCCTTCCTTACGTAAATCTCGGCCTTCAGTGTTCATGTCTCAGCAGATTACATACAAGCCTCAGGATCCTCTTCGTATTTTTATCTCCACTTAAGCATGTCCTTCCTGTCAAGATAGTCGTCTTCTCTTGGTCTTTATCCCAAGCATGCATGGACGTGCATGTGTACGTTTCCTTTTATGCATGAAGAGCTCTACTCGTTCATTGCATTTTGAACATGTGATCATGCCTCCTTGTCCTTGTTTCCATGCATGTGTTTCATGAGGTGCAAGTATGGATCCATGCAACTTGATCCATCTCTTGAATCTCTACATATATCTCGTTCTAGCTCTTCACATGATCATATGCTTGCTTCTTCTCTTCTTCCAAGATTGTGAAGTTAAGCTACTAGATAATCCAACATTATCCTCCCTTTCCTGAAAAGGATTCGACCACGAATCCGATAAGTATTGGCTTGATCCTTGCTACTACGTCATTTCTAGCTCGGTGATGTGACAGTTTGAACCTTGTTGTGGCGTCATCTCATTTTGGAACGGAATCTCCTGCTTGATCGGCATATCCCACTGTATGGTACCTACACGAAGTGACAAGACACAACTTTTGTTAGAATACGGTGTGAATAGTACCTACTAACCTCAATGTCTTATCTTGAAGAGATGAGAAAACTTCCCTGGGATAAAGATTATGCAAGTAAGGTGTAGGTGAGAGGTCAGATAAATCAATATCCACAATTACTTTACAGTTAATGTCCTCAAAAGTAGTAGTAATACTCAAAGAAGGATATTGAGTAGTTATATATCTCCAATGGTAAATTGCAAGTGACCTGTGAATATCCTTGAGTGACTCAATGAGACTCTCAACCATACCAATCTCATACATGGAGGATATAAATTCCTTGCAAATATAGCTATAAACAGGACATGAAAAATGATCAAAACGTGGAGTACGTCCTAGCATATGCCGCATTGGTGATCATCAAGGTATTCTTCTTAGTATCCTCTTCTTCTTCTCATAGTACTCAATGACTTCCGTGGGTGTCATGGGTTTGAGTATGAAATCCTTGCCCTGAAAGGTAAAACAATAGCGGTTAGTTTTTCCTTTATGAGTTACATCTTTATCGTACTCCCAAGGTCGCCCAAGTAAGTTGTGGCATGCATGCATGGGTGAAATGTCACATAGGATTGTGTCCTCATATGCTCCAATCTTGAACATGATGGTTGTATGTCTGTTGATCTTGATTTCTCCATAGTCGTTCATCCATCCAAGCTTGTAAGGTCGTGGGTGTTGAACGGTGCCTAGTTCCAATTTGCTAACAACCTCATTGCTAACCAAGTTGCTGCAACTTCCACTATCAATGATCATATTACATACTCTTTTGTGGACCAAACAATGAATATGGAACAAGTTCTCTCTTTGATTGTCTTCATCCATAGAAGGTAGAATGGTCAAGGCTCTTCTAATGACAAAACAATCAAACAAATCAACATTAGTTCAGGGGTGAGGAGAACAAATATAACATGTGCCTTCAACTCCCTGAAGGCCGTGAGATTCAACCATAATCTCGGCCTCTCCTATAACTTCAGTCGTGGTCTCATCTATTACTAATTCAGCCGGATGCTCAATAAAATCAGCAAGTGGGTCAGTGATAAAAATAACATCAACAAGGACTGAAATGGATGAATTAACTTCGACAACATACTCAATAATTTCAACACTCGTAGTAGGAAGCTTGGCATCACTAAAACACATAGATGGAGGTGAAATAATCTCAGCAGTAACACTATTATCTAAGCACTCAGACATCTCCATATCATGACTAGAAATTTCAGCAGCTATATCTAGAACATGCTCAGTAATAGCAATCTCAGGAGAAGCAATATCTAAAGTACTTAAGACAAGACAAGATTCAGGAACGATCTTACTAGTATGGTGACATAATCCCTCAGCAAATGGGATTTCAAGATCGTCTTCTACATCTTCCCATTCAGCCATGAAGGCCGACTTCTCCTCTTCTGTCTCTTCCGGTCGAAATTTGACTCATAGTGTCCCTTGTCATTGATAATCAATGTCCTCTTGTTAGGACAATCTCGAGCTATATGGCCTTGACATTTGAAACAGGTGATATCTCTAGCTCTAGTACTAGAGATATAATCAATTCCTTAGGTGTCGAGGTAGGAGTCTTATTCGGTGCAGGTGCAGTCACGGAACTTGCAGACCCTTGGAAATCTCTGTTGTTGTTGGCTGGATCTCGGCCACTACTGTTCTGTTCTCGGTCGAGATCTTTGTTGGAACTTCCTCTCCAAGCTGTAGGAGTTTCTTGGCTCCGTGCCTTAATCTTCTTCTCAACTCTCACCGCGAGATGTAATAGATCTGTCAGGTAAGAATAGGCATAAAACTCTATCTTGTGAGCTAGAAAAGGGTGTAAAATCCTAAAAATTTGGCCATGGTAGCTTCTTTTTCTTCCTGTACGTCAGCTCAAACGATGGCCATCTCCATGGATGCATAGCCTTCTTCCGCACTCATAGAACCTTGATTCAGATCACTAGCCGTTGGCGCAGATCTCTTCCATGATAAGGTGGGACAAAGCGGTCTCTCATGATAGCCGTCATTTGCTCCCAAGTGGTGATAGTCATGTCTAGAACTCTTCTCCTCCTTCAATAGGTTATTCCACCACATTAATGCATAGCCAGTAAATTCAAGGGTTGCATACTGTACCTTTTTGATCTCTCAAACTTGATGACAGCTCCAAATCTATTCTACCTTTGCTTCCCAAATAAGGTAAAAGTCAGAATCACACTTCCCTTCATATGGTGGTATTTTCACCTTAGTTTTTGAGTAGATAACAATTTCTAGCACGGGGTTTTCTTCTTCTCTTTCATCTTGGAATTCCAACTCTCTCCTTATGAATCTTCTGGGTTGCATGAGTCCTAGATTAGCTCGAGGTGGCTAATGTCTAGGAGGTGGAGGTGGTGGATCGTGTCTAGGAGGCGTCCTCTCATCCATCCGTGTCTCCAAAGTGTCTATCTTTTCCATGATCCGTGTCAGCATGGCTTCAACGTCCACAACTCTATGGGTGTCGGCTCCTATGTTCTCCATTTACCTACCTGAAAAAGACATCACTCAAACAAGCAAACAAGTTAAGGTTAGTGAACATAGTAAGCTACCCCTCACAATTGTATCTCTCTTAACCCCTTTTCTTGTTTGCTTCATAGTTCCTCTTAGTCGGTTTGAGAAGATCACTATAAACTTGCAAGTAGTACTTCAAGCAATGGAAGGTCAAATGTGTTCAGAGCTACAATCAAATAAAGCGATTGACCTCAGATATCAAAAAGGAAATGGTTTTATTAAGTGGTGCTTATGAGAAAAAAGCAAAACTAGACTCGCTTGTAAATTCTCAACCAAAAACAATTATCTTAAATAAAGATAAATGTAACTTGAAAATAAGATGGGGAATGGTGAAGGTAAAACAAAGAAGGAAAATATGAACCAGCCGGGAACTATAAACCGTATGAACAACAGCAAACTCACAACTTAGTCAGCAAGCGACGTTTTTTTTTTTGCTAACTGCTCCCTTTCTTTTCTTTTCTTTTCTTTTTTTTAACTTGGAGCACAAGAAAACGGAATAACCAAATAACCAAAACCCTATTAGGGTTTGTACGTGACGGTGCCATCAAGCTTCTTTCAACAACCTATGGTGGCTCGGCAGCGGTCCGGCAAGGGTGAACCAGTGATGGTGCGAGCCCAGCAAGGTGATTCCGGTCCGGTGGTGGTGAAACGGGTTCGGTTCAAGAGGAGAACCGGTGGTAGAGATATAACCAAGAGGTCTCGGTTCAACGTGTAGAAATCTTTGGTGGGTTTGGTGTGGTCAGACCGGTCTAGAGGGTCCGGTGTGAGGTGATTCGAACCGAGGGGGTTCAGGGACGGTCTGGGTTCGGTATGTGATGGACCGAGGGTTAGGGTTTTGTGAATGGAGGATTTCAAGTGGTTTCAGGGGGATAGCACGGTTTAAGGGTTAGGGTTTCAGAGGTGGTGGAAGTCGGCCAACATTTCTATTGGCACATGGTGGTTTAGGTTTCCGGCGAGGAAAGCACCGGTTTTTGGTGATGGTGGTGGCCGAATGTGGTGGTGATGGTGGTGGGTCTAGATTCATGTGAATCTTGATCTAATCGCACGAAAATCGGACTTTTGATGCAACCAATTTGTTGGCAATTCGATCTTGAATCTTGTGAATTGTTTTCCAATTCAAGAACAAGGAAAAGAATAGATCTTTGTCTGAGGTATGGGGAGATGAAAAACATTCCACAAATAATCTTTTTTAAGAAATTGAATTTAGAATTAAAAAATAATAAAACAACGAGAATAGTAGACTAACCGTTGCGGTTCCTGCTCCGGTGACTCTTTCTGTGTAAAACTTTCTAGATTGATCTTGAAAGCTCCATTTTTTTTTTGAAAATAACGTGAATATGAAATACGGAGTGTCGATCAATGCAGCTCTTATACCACTTTGATACGGGGTTAGCCGTGTGGTTGCCCTAACCTTTCTACGTCAAGACTCGAATTGAAAGAAAGATGGAAAAGACGTGAGAATGAAGAAAAAGACGTGAAGATGCGAGAATGATCTGATGATGGTGATGGATCGTAGCTGGATAGATCTGGTCAAATCCTAGAAGTAACTGGGAGCACACTAGGGAAATTATGGCCCTAACACACAACCCAAGAATGATTGAAGAATCCTCCTGCTATAATCTCACACAAAGGGGAAAGTGATTGTCCCCAAAGCACGAGAAGTCTTCTGAATTGATTGAGAGCACCAACTTGCCAATTCAAGTGACATAACTCAAAACAGTTCAAGTTGTTTGGTGAACGAGAATCCACTCGCTTAGTTGAATAGGAATCCACCTATTCGTTCTCAAATCCACGAGAGAGTAAATACTAGAAGTGTTCAAAATGTGTTTGGTTTATTGATAATTTGTTAAATAATGTGCAACCTCTATGCCTTATATAGGCAGGGGAGGTGTATCTAGGGTTTACAAAGATAAGAGCGAAACTATGGCCTGAAAAGCTAATCCTAAAGCCCAAACAAAAGAAAAGATAAGATCAAATCTTTAAGAGATAACATCAAACTAAAGGGCTGAAATCTAACCTAGAAAGCCCATGAATAAAATAATTAAACGCTAACCCTTAAAAAAAAGTCCAATTATGGGCTGGAAATAAAAGATCTATAGTTGGGCCTAATTTAGCCACTTGAATCACCCCAAAACCTTCCTCATTTTCATGCTTCTTCACGTAAACTCTCTTCAAGCTCATCCCTCCAATCTCGTTCATTTCTGATCCGATTTCGGCCTCGTCTTCTCTTGCTCTCATCTCGTCTCGGCCGTCCTCGCACGTATCTCGGCCAATTGGTTTTCGGTCATCGTCTCACATGTCTCGGACAACAACGTCGGAACCTCAGCCTCCTTCCTTACATAAATCTCGGCCTTCAGTGTTCATGTCTCGGATGATTATGTACGGGACTCGGGATCCTCTTCGTATGTTCATCTCCACATAAGCATGTCCTTCTTCCCGATATAGTCGTTTTCTCTTGGTCTTTATCCCAAACATACATGGAGATGTATGTGTACGCTTTCTTTTATGCATGAAGAGCTCCACTCGTTCCTTGCATCTTGAACATGTGATCATGCCTCCTTGTCCTTGTTTCCATTCATGTACTCTGTGAAGTCCGAGTCGGGATCCATGCAACTTGATCCATCTCTTGAATCTTTGCATATATCTTTTTATAGCTCTCCACATGATCATATGATTGCTTGGTCTCTTCTTCCAGGATGGTGAAGTTAAGTTGTTAGATGCTCCTGCATCACGATCCGTGCATAGTCTTTTTATTAAGGTACTTGTTGCAAGTCAGATTCATTCTTGAATACATAAAATTTGTCTAAGGCATCACTCTTTGCAAATTGTAGATATACGTAACAATACCTAGAGTAATCATCTATGAATGTTATGTAATAATTCTTCTTTCCTAATGAAGGAGTTGAGTGCAAGTTGCCTAGATCTGAGTGGACTAAGCCGAGCATTGGTTGTTCTCTTTCAATTCTAGGAAATGGAAGCCTTGTTATCTTGGTCAACATGCACGTTTTACACTTATCTTTTGGCAATTCAAGTATAAGTAAGTGCATGCCATTTAACAAAATCACAATTGGAAGAAGATGACAATGTAAATAAACTATTATTATTAATAATATTAGTATTATAAAGTTTATTACATAAAGAGAGAAGAAACATATTTTTGTTTCAATGGCAAAGTCTACAAATGTGTCTCTCCTAGATAATACACATAACAGTCGCCTTCTATGACTTGTTTGAAGCCAATGCCATTGAGTACACCACCGGAAACCACATTCTTTCAAATGGTCAGTGCATGTAGTACATTTGACAAGACTAGTGTATTGCCACTTGTGAAGTATAGATCAACCCGTCCTCTTCCTAGAACGGGGGTGGTAAACTCGTTTTCCATATTTATGAGTGATCCATTGTTAGCAACATCATATGTATTGAACCAATGCCGATCTTTTCAAACGTGAGTTGTTACACCCGAGTCCACCCACCATCCAAAGTCATCATCCTGCATGGACAAACATTCAAAAGTCAATGACACATGTTCAAATAAGAATTTATATCAAAGTTAGAATCAAGACTCATAAAAGAGTCACCTTGGTTTGGGGGGTTTTGGCCACTTTGACCTCCACCCTTTAATCCATCGTCCTTAGTCTTGTAGTCCCGTGTGAAGTGGTCAGTCTTGCCACACTTCCAAAAGCACCTTTCGGGTTCTTGTCAACATTATCCTTGTTGGACTTCTTGGACTTCTTTCACTTTTCCTTGTCCTTATCTTTGTCCTTTCTTTTGAACATCTTCCTTCTATCCTTGACATCCATCATGTTGGTCTCGTTGAAAGTAATAGTTTTATCCTCCTTCTTGATTTCACCCTCTTGTTCCTTAAGGCCTTGTTCAATTTGAAGGTGAGAATCAAGTTCCACCAACGTGATTTCTTCCTTCTTGTGCTTTAGCACATGGCAGAAGTCCTTCCATACGCATGACATGTTGAGTGACATGTTGAGTGAACCTCCTAAGAATGACATGTTGAGTGAACCTCCTAAGAATCCGGAGCAATTCATTATATTGTTCCATTATTGGCCTTGAGTCCACCATTTTATACAAGTTAAAATCCGAGACTAAGAATTTTCGAGATGAAGCATCCTTCGCCATATACTTATACTCTAGTTGATCCCATATCGATGTTGATGACTCTACACTTTGGTAGACGCCAAAAAATGCATCATTCATGTCATTGAGAATATGACCATGACATATGTAGTCATCATTATCTCATTGCTCCTTTGTCGGACAATCAATATCTCTTCCACCATACATTAGCCGGCTCGGGCGGCCTAGGTGTGGTGAGGAAATAAGCGACTTTTAATGTAGTCAAGAGAAAGTGCATTTTCTTTTGCCACCTCCTAAAGTCTACACCCTCAAAATTATCCAACTTTCCAAAGCGAGAAGTCATTTATATCATTAATGTCTTACTCATTATTGATCAATCCAATTCTACAAAATAATAAACAATAAATACACTTAGAAGATTGTTGGAATTCGGCGTTTGGTTTTAGACCAAAGGGTCGTAGTCTCACTTAAGTGAGTAGTCGGTTACCCCAATTGTCAATCAAATTAATATAACTATCTTGAAGTGAAATCAAATTATTAACGAAAGGTTTGTAATCTCCACAAAGGAGTAGACAAAACTCAACCAATAGTTTGTAATCTCTGAAAACGAGTAGACAAAACTTCAATAGAAACTAAGTTCAATTGCAATTCATACACCGATTGTTATATGTTAAAACATTTAATTTGGATTATGTAATGAGTCATTCATAAATTAATTTTCCTTCTAATTGTATTCTCCCCTACACCAGATATATCCAAATACCTTAAAGGGATAAAACGTTACACGTTACAAAGACTAAGTAAGTGACTTACTTGTCTTATTGTGTAAAGAAAGATTATTTCCAAGTTTCATTAATACAAAACCAATCTAAGATGGATACCTATCATTTGTTAGTACAAAGGAATTATATTGGTCTTTCGAGTTTTTCAAACAAGCTATAAGAAGGCATATCCAATGTCAGCACGATCATTCATCAATTGTGTGATAATGTTATACGCAACTTATCATGGTTTGAGTCGTTTCTTAGGATTCTGCCTTGATCTATCCAAATACCGATCTATCTCCACCATTGGATCATCCTCTTTTCAAACCTCCCACACGCCCATTCCATCGTTTCTTTTGGAGTCGAATGATCAGGCCATCTCACATGGCTAACCCCGTACCACAAGGTCTGACCCTTAGCATGTATGAGGTGAGCGCATAACCTTTGTTTAAAGGTCTCAATTTAGTATAATTGTGTATATTTTATCTGTGTATGAGTTAAAAGCATATTGCCTCCTTATCTGAGTGGTTGGGACTCCTCAAAAGAAGCATATTCTTCCTAGTCGGAGGTTTCGAGTTTGACTCCTACTAGGGTTAAACTTTATGTGTATAAAAATCATGTTAGACTGTGGATCTGCGATAAATATCATACCTTTGAAGATGTTGTGAAGTTGGACAGTTCTTGTGATTGCGCTTTCCCATGATGGGGTTTACCTGACTAGTCTAGATGTCTATGCTTTGGCTGCAATCACCTTAGGAAAGAAGGGAAGATATTTTATTTTTTAAAAGATAAATCACGAATAGCAGAGGGTTGGCACAAAGAAAAAACAGCCTCTTCTATATCTTTCAAAGAGCTCCTTCTTGGCATCACTTCGCGCCTTCCCCCGAACCCTATGATTTTAGGGTTATATTTTATGTGTAAAAAAGTCTTAAATAAATATATAAACTTACCATCGATAATATATATATATATATATATATATATATATATATTTTGCATAATTATAGTGTTAAAATCTTTGGATGAACAAAAATATAAAATTACCAATTTAGTTTATGAACAAACATTTACTACAATTACAAATATAATTAAATTTAACTCTTAGTTATCATTTGATTGGAAAATACGTGTTTTGATGTATTTGATTTTCTTTTTCAAATTAATATTAAATTATTAAATCATTTATACATGACCTCAATAATTCATTGACTTGTCTGCAACTACCAATTTCGATCTACGATTTGTAGACCCAAAAGGTCGAGGACCGCATTCTTGTAGGGGACCATCAACGTCTATTTGAATTCTGAACCCAGACAAGACTTCACATTTTGTCTATGCTGATTTCCATCATAGTTGATGTATTTTTCTTTTGAGAACCCTAGACGGCAACTGTACTGGAGATGAGTATTCAATTTTGTAACTTGTGCAGAAAATAGCAAGGGCAATAAATTACTAACCGTTGTTTTAATTCATCGTCGAGCTTCATCTTATTTCTCAATTTCACATATAATAAAATCAAATGGAGATGCTATTAGGAACACCCATCCCAGTAGCACCAGGCTGAGAATAAGGCTTCAACAACTCATAAGGCACAACTCCAGCCCCACATCGATTCTTCAAATTCTCATCAACATTTCTTCCATCCACAATCCCATCTATCTCCTTCAACCTCCCAGAAAACCTCTCAAACGCAGCGTTTATAACCGAATTCTCCGCCCACGACGGTTCCGGCTTTTCTCCAAGATACTCCTCATCCGGCGAGTGCGAGGACAACACATCAAGAATCGCCATAATTTTCGTAGCTTGAATTTGAGACGGAAAACACTGCAACAAACTCGCCTCCGGTTTATCCAAGAAGAATTTCCACTCCTCTTCGGTTGGATCTTCTGTTGGCATATTTTTTCTAGCAACAGTTGGTCGGTTAGGGAAATATCCACCGTACGCGTATTGCCCGAAGTTCACCGCTGCATGGTGTCCTGAAGCTACCCATATGATAGTGGTTAGGATTCCGATTAGGTCGTCGGTGGAATCGAGGTTTGGCCACCATGGCTCGTCTTTCTTGTCTCCGTGGCCTTTGCACTTGATTTCAGTCCACCATGATTGTAGCTCCTCGTCTGATTTCACTAATTCTGATGATTTGTAGTAGTGATTGACGTAGTCGGATACCCATTCTTTGATTGAATCCCATATGAGTAGCCCGTCGTTGGCAAATGGATAGTCTTCGATTGTTAGTTTAAGTCCGTGAGGTGCAGATGGATCCTCAACAGCCATTCCCCTATACAGTTACAATTGAAGATCAGTTCTTATTGCTAAGATCACCAGAACATCTACAGCAAGATATCCATTTTAGGTTTCTTTATTGACTTTTAGTTTCCAAATTAATTAGTTTTTTTTTAGGAAAGTACCTGCTAATTAGGTCTGCTGGTAGGGCTTGTAGGTCGAACTGCCATTGCTGGCCATAGATGACAGAGCTGACCTCAATTGAGTACTTGCCAGGAGAGAAAGAAGACTCGATGATTCCACCTGCATTGATGAGGGCTTCTCGAGCAAGTGCATTGATCTCCATGGTGTATCGGAAATGAGGGTGTAGAAGTCTGTAAATGGGGTGCATGGCACTCAGTTGGCGGTTTGTTGCAATTATGTAAGGTTCTACACAACAGTGAGTCCGAAGCCTGTCAACAAATTTCGATATATAGCAACCAATGCTTAGCAACTCAAAATGAAAGCACGCGAACATATATATATATATTTGTATGAAAACGCGTACCAGTGGCTGATAAGTTGGTGGTAGCCGGCGTCGTGGGCAAGGAAATGAGCCTTGGCAAACCTCCAAAGCCAACAATGAGTGGCATTTCCCGTAGGGGTGAAAACTTCTTTCCATTGAGGTTTGGTCTTAGAAGGTGGTCGAGTTAGCTCGATAGCAATTGGCTTCAGGGTATCATTAGGTAGTAGGAAGAAGAGTGTGCGAGAACCATACATGGTAGTTCCCTTAAGCTCTCTCACTTGGTTCACATAGGGCAAGAACGCATCATGGTAATCTATTATGAACAACCTCTTTTGTTTTATAGCCTGATCATTCAACCGACAACAGATTCAATATGGCACAAACCAACTCTTTGGAGATCAATATATGTATATATATATATATATATATATATATGAAAAGAATGCAATACCTCGTCAACAGTACAAAAGCCTCTGATTTGTTTCTCAACGAGCTCCGTGGTAATTGCTGATTGAGGTGGACCGTAGATCTCTGGATCAAGTTTACTCTTCAATGGCCATTCCTACAAGTAATTCAGTAACTTAGCACAGATGAGTAAAATTGAGATTCAGAAGACCAAATCGTCTGCGTATAAGCACATACCGTGACCAATTGAATGCTACAAGGATTTAGACCAGCAAGCGTTTGGCGAGCCAACTCTTCGTCCCTAATCCATCCAAATCTATCCCCTAGGGATCAAATCATAGACAATTGTTCAGTCAAAGAAATAGTTATTAATTAAATAAATGCGTTGATAGTAATGGATGTTTGAAATTGTGCATACTGTTGAATAACGCAGGGGGTTCAAACCGGAGAATTCCTTCCTGGCTACTGGTAACGGCCTTGACGAGGCGTGGGATGATATCCTTCAAGCCGATTTGCTTTTCAATCCCGGGGAGCTTAACCCCTTCATCAAAGAGCGATTCAATGGCAGTAAAGTAAGGGAATCCAAGCTCGGAGTCGACCATCGCCGTTTCCAGAGAAGGAACAACCGCATGAAGAACACAGTATAATGTCGTCGCCGAGAACGTCAATTGCTTTACACCTGAAAACTGCTCGTCTCTCGGGACGTACACGATGTTGCTCCTCGTCTCCGATAACGAATCTAGGTTTTACAAAATTATCAAAATCGATCATAGATACGTTTCGAAAACATCCATAAAGGATTTGAGCAGGTGAGCCTCGGATTACCTGTTTTGCAACGACGTCGTCCTGTCCTGCAACGTCTCGGATAAGGATTCTCCTTGCCGCCGAGAACTGGGCGCTTGAGATCAGGATTGTTGTCAGGATCACCCAAGTCATTGTAGGTATCGTAATCGTATATCCTATCGTAACTCTTGCGCTCTCCTTGTCCGTCTCCTCTCACGAGCTCAAGCTCCCTTGCTCGGTGCTTTTTTAATCCGGCGGGTGTCTCCGACGGCAAGTAAGACTGAAATTCCCGCGAACAAGCAAGGGCATTGTTGTCTTTTAATATATTTTATTAATATCATTTTTGAATGGTATGAATAGCAATAACGTTGTAACGCGAGGATACCTTATTTGTGAAGAAGATTCTTTTGTTAGGGTTATCAAATTTAGAGTGGACCCAGGAGTTGCAAGCGATGTGAACATCACCGAGAGGGAGTCCGGATAGCACAATGGTTGTGAGGTGCATTTCCTTGTGATGTTCATTTTCAACGAGGATGGCCCCCACTTCTCCAAACTCGATGGGGACCACAAACTCAGCTTCGTACGTCGCCTTGTTACCTTCTTGGCTTTTCCTATGTGCGTAAGCCGTTATCCTATCTTTCTCCAGTCCATTGCCTTCACATATCACATCAAATCGATTTTATTTGAATGCGTCCAAGTATCATTACAAACAAATACATTAATTATACAATCAATATGCTGATAATAAATTACAAATCCTATATATACATATCTATATTTATAACGTATATATAAATTTACCTTAAAATATTATACACGACTAACATATCATCAATATTTATAACGATATATAAATTTTTAAGATTAGTTTATTATAAACTAAATGTGGTATATCGTTCTTTTTATTAAAATAAACATTTCATTAGTTAATTGACGCTATCATATTTTAAAAATTATAACATTTAATAAACAAAAATCAGATAAAAATCGAACTTATTAGATTGGAGATTTAACAAACTAATATATTTAAATTTTTTGTATTATATTTTCAGCGAATTATGAGACTTTAGTCAGAATAAATTGAAAACTAATTTTGATTACTTAAAATAAATGAAGTTTTAATTATGAGCTCTCCATATTAAAATACTTAGTATCATAAAGAAAGTTGTTTAAGAAGGATGTAAGCTCTACTATAGTACTAATAGACATGGATAAAACTGAAAGTAATTTATACCGGGCGTAGGTAAGCGATAACATGCACTTTTTTTTTAGTACTCTACAAAATATGTAAAAAAAAATTATAGTGCGTTTAGTTTTGTAGGTAAGTAATTTTTTAAATAATTATAAAAAAAAAGAAAAAAGAAAAAAGAAAATAATTAGTTTAGTTAAATGTTATTTTTAATGATCTTAGGAGGAAGAAGAAAAAACAAATTTTATTTTGTTACCCAATATTTTAATATCCAACCCTAATACCCAATATGTTAATGTTCAACCGTAATACTCAATGTGTTAATACCCAACATAATACCCAATATGTTAATATCCAACATATCTTAATACTCGAGTATGGTACCCAATATGTAAGTATTCAACCGTGATACACAATATGTTAATACTCAAGTCTAACACTCAATATGTTTATACTTAACGTAATAATGTAATACTAGTATACTAATACTCAACATTTATATACCCGACTTCACATACCCAACTTTACGAACCAAACTTCACTAACTTAGCCAATATTAATAACTCAATTTTACATACACAATTAATATTTTTTGGGACAAATTATGAAATTTCATAATTTTGGGTAATTCTCTGCAATTATAACTTTGGATAATTTTCTATAATTATCTTTTTATGGGAAAAATCTGCAAATTCAAAAAGATGAGTTATTAACACAATTACAAAATATAGTAGCATTTTTGTAATTTAACTAGTTTCCCAATCGATCGTTAGAGGAGAATGCCAATTAGGGATTCTTAACACATTCGCAGGCGAGGGCGCCCGGGTCCTCGACTCGTGAATTTGGCTATCTAAATCTCCGATCCGGTGATGGCAGCACGGAAGGCAGCTCGGGCTGGCGAGGGCAACACAGATGGTTGGTATTAGGTGAGGGCATGTGAGGGTTGTACGTGGAGCTGCCAAACATCCGGCGAACATTTGTTTCGTGTTTTTAGATTTTTATTTTTAATAGTTAAAAATGAAAGGTGAATACTTTACCGAGATTAAAACAAAATGCATACCTAACTTTTCAATAAAAATAGTGCATTATTAGCTAAATAAACTCTTTTAGACACGGGTATTTATAGGTCGTTGTCGATTAGAAATTTTTTTGTTTTTTTTCTACAAAATTTTTTTGAAATTAAAATTTTATTTCTCAATTAATAATCTAATTATATTATCGAGACAAATTTTAAAAAATAAACAGCAGAATACGGGAATACTAAACTAGTTATTAAAAACTTAAAATTAAACATGTATTTGGGTTGACGGCATTTGGTGACATAGATATGAACTTTGGTGACATTTTGAGACGATAAATTTGGATAAATAGCATCTAGAGACTAGAGTTAAGAAAATTTGACAGAAAAGCAGCATCTATTTGAAAAATATATTCATAACGTTTATTTGCTGTGAGCAAGAGACGTACTCGGGTCGAGGTGTGAGCTTAAAAGTTCCAAAAGGAGCGTTTTCCCGAGCAAATCTGAAATATCATCGAGTCCTCTAGTCAACCCAAGGTTTGTAATGAGCCCTCCAATGCTTAGCTGCACCGTTACCAAGGCTTTGACGCGCACAGCCTTCTCCGCATCTACAGCCTGTTGCGCCGCTTCTGCCTTCACCACACCCCTCTCCCGGAGTCTGAGGCGGCCCCACCGCTTTCCCCGTGTTGCCCTAACCAGGGTTGGAGCTCCCAGGGTACATGACGACCTGGATAAGCACCCGGGTCGGGTCAGCAGCAAGGTGGGCTTGCAGCCTGCGTTTATGTTGTAAACCTGAGTGTTGAGCATATTTAATTATTTATATATATATGGTGATTGACTGATTGTGGGTGAGTTGAAGGTCAAGGGGCCTCTTCGATTTGCTTCTTGGAATACACGAGATATCAATTTATAGATCGTACCAGTGCTTACATACCACATGTGGGATCACCCTTGTCATTGCAAATTAGGGTTTTCAGTAGGTCACATCATATTCTATATATGGATCGTTTACATATACCATTCTTATAATTCACTTCGTCCAATAATGTACCTTTTATTATTCTATATATATGCTAAATTAAATTAATTATTTAATCAAACAAAGAATTAATTCTTAAATTTGGTTAACCGTGTTTCGGGTTACTATTTTTTTTATCTATAAACTTGTTTAACCCCTTGTCATTCAAAGTTTAAAAACTCAATGTTTAGTTATTCTATTTTGACAATGAGTTAGGATCATGTAGGAACCTCTCTTAGAGTAGGGAATAGGGACTTATAATAACCGTTGAATTAATACAGATGAACGTCTAAGATTTAATATTGTTTATGTTAATAATTAATGAGAATATTATATTGCCTCTAATAAAATTATGATAAAAACATTTTAACGACCAAATTTTCTCTATAAAATATAATAACGACTCAATATGAAAATAAATTATTTAGAATTGTTCGTTAAATTTGGTCGTTAAAATTTGTAATATGGAAAAAAATGCTGGTTAAATTTAGTCGTTAAATATTTTATAAGAAATTTGATCGTTAAATTATTTTCATATTGGGTCGTTATTATATTTTATAGAGAAAAATTGGTCATTAAAATATTTTTTATATAATTAATATAGTCATCGTTAAAATTTTGTGGGTTGTTAAAATTTTATAGAGAAAATATGGTGGTTAAAATGTTTTCTTCTCATATTTTAACTACCAAAACAAATTTTAATGACCAATCTTAACAAATTTAACGGGCAAATTTCTCTATAAAATATATTAACGACCAAATATATTAACGATCAAATTTCTTATAAAATATATTAACGATCAATTGCTTCAACGTTTATTTTTGGATAGTCCAAAAATAAGAAATATGTTTTCCTAATTTGTATTTTATTTAATGAATGAATGATGAAAAATGAACAATCATGTGATTCTCACCTTGGGAAGCTTATTATGCATCTTCCATCATGAACGTACAAATTTTAATCCAACGGATCTTAGGAGTTCATACTCCCTATTCTAAGGGTTGTTCCTACCGGATCCTGACCCTATATATATATATATATATATATATATATATATATATATATATATATATATATATATATATATTTTAATAATTTGTTTTAAAGTCACTATTTAAGGGGGAAAAAACAGTTTTGGAATTTTTTAAATATACTATTTGTAGAGAGAAAATTCTGATTTGAATTAGATCAAGTATTGATTTAATCAACTATTTAAATAAAAGATATAAAAATCTCCTATTTGTTGAAGCAAAAAAATCCAAGATTTTATATAGACTCATTAGAAAATAATTTTTGGACTTATTTAAAAATTTCCCAGGTTTAAATTGCTTATTTAAAAATTATTTAGATTTTTCATATTTGTTAAAAAATGAAAAAAATGAAATTGGGTATCCCCATTTCATAATTGGATTCAAAATTGTTTAAATACCAGCCGACAATTTTCATTGAAAGGAAAAAATCGTGATACAGAATAAAGGTTCATATCAAAAGATAAACTATTTCTAACTGTAGTTATCTGACTATATTTTTCAAGCATTTATTATAAGAGAATGAAAAAAAATGTGTGGTTTTGGTAGGTACGTATTTTTTTTGATAATGGGATATACAAATATTCTAATAATTAATTCAAAAAAAATAGTTTAATTAATTAATAATGTTTGCTAATAATCCTAAAAATATAAAAAGAAAATTACATATCCATTTCATGTAACCAACTTCACGCCTCCAACTCCACTCATATTCGTACTCAATTTCACTCAAGTATTCAAACACGTTTATCTATCATTATCTCTCATTTTTTCCTCTCATTTTTTTCACTCAAATACTAAAAACTTACATCGACACCATTCAAACCTTAAGTGATTGTCACACTTTTCCCCTCTTAATCCCAGAGGGTGATACAATTACACTAAGTGTATGATTATTATCCTACACTTAAAATCTTGATAATACAAGTGTTAAAAAATTGCTTATTATGTTTTACTCCTTCCGTTCACAAATAAATGTCGTTGTAGCCTTATACTTTTGTTCAAGAATAATTGTCATTCTATCTATTTTAGCCTTACTTTATACATTTACCCTTCTATCATATATATTGTGTTAGTTATGATTTTCAATAAAGTAAAAAATATTGGAATGATTAGAAATATATTGGTATATTTCATAAATTCTTTAATAAATGTACAAAAAGCTAAAGCGATAATTATTTGTGAACGGAGAGAGTATTAAATTATTTTGTGAAAATCGAGAATGTGTCATAATGCAGGTTTATAGGATCACAAAATATAAGTATAAAACTCTTGGTATTTCTTCATTCTTTATCGTCAAAACTTTTTCTATTTTTGTTGATTTTTTGATTTTTTTTCAAAAAAAATTCGGTCTCTATAACAAAAAGTGTTCATTTAGCCCCTTTTAAGAAAATACTCTCTATGTTGTATATTTTCATATATTAGTTAAAAATATAAGTTGTTATAATTAAAATTTTATAATGTTTATTATTTTCTTCTATTTACAAGCTACAATTGATCATAAAGAAACAAAAAAAAACATATATAACGAATTTTTTTTCTTATTAAGGACAACTACTCAAAATATATCAATTTAGTATGGTTACAAACGGTATTTAAATGAAATCTGAAAAATAAGTATCCGTTTAGTTGGAGCAGTGGAATGAAATCTGTTAAGGGGATGGAATGAAAATGGAATTGATTAGATTACTTTCATGTGTAAAAAGACATCTAAACAAACATAACTTTGATTGATTCGGAATCATTTCGTTACCGGGAATGATTCATAGCGATACCAAACGAGCCCTTAAATAATAATAATGATGTTGGGGTCTATGACATAATAATATCCAAATATTAATTTGTTCACCGAAAATTGGGACGTTAATGATGAACATATACGAAATGAGTATACTTATGTTACATTCCAAAGGCCGGTTTCTTTGTAACGGGTGATTTTGGAATTTTATTTATCTATTTTTAATAGTAAAAAAATGAAAGTTTATTATTTGTCTACATAATAAAATTAAAGTGTATACTTATTTTACACAATAAAAATGAAGGATTTGAAAAGTATACATTTTTTTTATAGGTGTACAAAATATACACTTTTAATTATAAACGAATCTTTTTATCAAATGATTCTAGAAAGAAGGAAAAAATAAATAAGATAATAGTTAATTTAGTTAAAATATTATTTTAATAATTCTAGAAAGAAGAAGGAAAAAAAATACAAAATCCAACTTTCAATATCCAACCTCACTCATGTACCCAATTTCGATTATCCAATATTAGTTATCCGATTTCAATATATATCCAACGTTATATATCCAACTTCAGTTACCCAATATTAGTTACTCGATCTCAATACCCAATGTTAAGAGACTATCTCTCCTTATCTGTTAGTTTTGGCAGTTGAGAGACTCAGTTACCTTATCTCATAAGTAGTGGATAAGCAAGAATAGAAGCCGATCTAGCTTTATAGAGGAGGGTCGAAACTCTCGCATATTTTCTTTGTTGATGATATCACTCTTTTTGTGGAAGTTTCGACCACCCAAATGAAAGTGGTCATGAGATGTATTGACGTCTTTTGTAAAGCTTTTGGACAAAAAGTGAGTCTTTCTAAGTCAAAGATCTTTGTATCACCTAATGTTCCGTCGGAGATTCGTAGGAGCTTGGAACTTTTAAGCGGGGTTAAGGTTACCAAGAACCTTGGAAATTACTTAGGCATGCCGATTCTCCAAGGTCGGGTCAACAAGAACACTTTTGGACCTCTTCTTGATAAAATTAACGCTAAGCTTAGCAATTGGAGAGGTAACACCTTGTCCTTTGCTGGAAGGATCATGATAACATGATTTATCGACCTGTTGTAATCTTGCATTTAGTTAGATTTTTCCTTTCCGCATTTATGTTTTAGCCATAGTTTGTGTCATTTGTGCTTGTTCAGTTCTACTTTGCAAGAATAGATGTCTACACACACTATTTGTGGCTTAACTTTGTAGGTGATTCTAAACATTTTGGAGCTAAAACGACGCATTTGAGGATCAAGCCTCGAAGTGGATGCATTGGAGCGAGCATACGTGCACGGGAAAGGGCTATGAATCAAGCTAAAGGCATGAAGGAACGACCATGAGCCATCTCGGTCTTGATCTCGGTCTGACCTGCCCAAGATTTGTCTAATCTCGGCCGAGATTCCTTGATCTCGGACAGAGATCCATGATCTTGGTTGAGTTGGAAGCTACTATTGTAAAATCTCGGTCTCCATCTGGTCTCGATCTCGGTCGACCCGAACGAGATGCCCATGACAATGAAGACGAGTTGAAATCTCGGCCCCGACAATGACCATCTCGGCCGAGATCCTTGACCGAGATCCTTCCCTGAGCGTTATATTTTATTTTACGGGTTGTTTCCTTTTGGGCCCAATGTCTTTTAGCTAGGTTTTGTGTATAAAAGAAAGTCTTGGGTTCATTCCAAGGTGTGTTGGGTTGTTCCCAGAGTTTACCCTAGAAGGGAGGAGTCGTCTCCTGCCCTATCCTTCTTCTTCAACCATTGTTCTTCCTAGTTAGTTTGGATTAAAGATTCGCACTTTTGCATTCAGATTTGTTGAGAGATATTGTTGGATTCAAGAATTGAGAAGATTGGAGGTTTTTATTCATTGAAAGTTTAGTTTTTTCTTTCCCTTTTGTTATTTCTTTATTTGTCTTTTGATATAATTGTTATTGGCTAGAACTTTGTGGTTCTAAGGTTGACAGGGATTTGTTTATGCCTTGAATTATGATGGATTAGATTGCGCTTTGAATTGGCTTTGAATTGCTTGAAATCCTAATGGTTAGATTGTACTTGAATCTAGATTAGAACCTTCTAAACTAGCAACCTAAGTTGGAATTAAGACTTACTCGGTGATATTTCTCTTAGATACATGAGTGATTAACCATATGTAATAAAGGTGAAACCTTTATTGGTTTGAATGAGCCTGATTCCTCTCTAAGTTGGGTAAATCCTTATACTTACCCGGTAAAGGGTTACTTGATCCTTAGTTAGATAATTTGGTTTGTAGTGAATTTCCACCCTCTCTACCTTGAGACTTACCCGGCAATAGGTAGTTATGATTGAAACTAGATGATCTTGAGACTTACCCGGTAATAGATCATCAGCCTAGAAACGTTCATCCCTGTTGCTTTTCTACCATATATCCCTATGAGTCGTCCTGAATCCTTATGCCATAAACAATGATCTTGAATCCTTGGAATCCATTTTCTTTCCTTTAATTTGATTATCTTTGTTTTCCTTTTATTTATTTGATTTTCAATCAATAGTGACAATTAATTAATCCACCACACTCTTTCTCAAAACCTTTTTGATCTTTCTTTCCCTTATCTTTTTCAACCCCTTTTCTTTATTTGAGATATATCCTATCATTAATCATCGTTGCAAATTAATCCTACCAGTCCTTGTGTTTGACCTTGAAATACTTGTCCTACTTCGTACGATCCATACACTGTGGGTTCGTTGCTATTTAGGGAAATTATTTACAGGTTATAAATTTAAGACTATCCCTTCCTAGTTTTGCTATCCTGTGAGTTTCTATCATTCTTGATAGGAATTTATAGGTGTGTAAAATCCAGCAAACAGATCACACTGACTAATTTAGAGCTCTCCTCACTTCGTGTCTACACTATGGGTACCATGTGACTACCGGTGAGTGTATGTGACCACATTGATAAGATTTGTAGAAACTTCATTTGGGGAAACTCCAATAGTAGGAATAAGATACATACTGTTAGTTGGGAGACTATTTGAATACCAAAAGCTAAAGGAGGTTTGGGAATTAAAAGTATGAAATCCTGAATGAGGCACTTATAGGAAAGGTTGGATGGCGCTTCATTAAGGAAGTTGGTAGCCTTTGGATGGATACCATATGTAACAAGTATGCGAGACCTTCAAGGAAAAGCACTCTAATCCTTCTTATGTGTGGTCAGGTATTCAGAAGGGTCTGGAGAAGGTGGTTCGTAAAGGAACTAACTGGTCATTAGGTGATGGTAGGGAAATCTACTTTTGGAAAGATACTTGGTTAGGTAACAACCCTCTCATTGTGTATGCTACCACCGATATCGACCCAAGTGAGAGATTGAAGAGTGTTCGTGATTTTTGGTCAGAGAAAGAAGGATGGAAATGGGAGCTTGTAATTGATAAGGTACCGAACTCTATTTTGTTTAAGCTGGCGGCAGTGAGTCCTATTGCAGGAGGACAAGAATACCATTTTTATGGTGATAGGGAGAAGATCAAGGATGAGCTCACATGGTCCTTCTCGGCAAACGATGAATACTCAGTGTCTTCTGCTTATGCAATGCTACATGAATCTGATCTTGTTGCATGCAAAAAGGATCATTATTCACAAAAATATGGAAGATCAGAGCTCAACAGAGGATTGTGGTATTGATATAGAAGCTGGTGAGTGGTGGGGTCCTGAGTAATGAAGAGCCTTTTTGAAGACATATCTGAGGTTGTGATAAGTGTGCTTGTTGCAACAATCACGTGGAATCATATCCACATTTTCAGAGACTGTTATGATACTATGACGCTTTGGAAGTCTCTTCATACAGATATATACGTGGAAGATTTATTTACTACTCCCTTCGCCACTTGGATCCGAGGTAATCTATTATCTAAACGTTCTTTCAATAGCTATTACATGTGGAATGAATTTTTTGCAGTAGTTATTTAGTGGACATGGAAGTGGAGAAACGAGAGAGTGTTCAATAAATCAAATATCAATCCGGATATGACGCGAGTGGTGAAGGAGAAAGCCATGGAATACATTAAAGTATGGAATAAAGAAAAAGGTATCGGGTCTCTCAGAGCTCAAGCTAGGACTATCAATTATATTAAGTGGGAGCTTCCACCGGAGGGTGTGGTCAAAATTAACACGGATGGAGCACGTAATGGTAATGGTCACGCTACTGTTGGAGGCGTTCTTAGAAATAATGTGGGTGTGTGTATGGTTGGTTGGTTTCGTTGCTAACCTTGGATTATGCACAGTCCCCATGGCCGAAATGTAGGGTGTTCTGCATGGGTTAAGTATCGCTTGGGAGTATGGTTTCCGATCAGTGATTCTGGAAACAGATTCTTAGCTCGTCACCATACTTTTGAAGAAAAAGCTTCCCAGTCATCACCCATTGTTTAGTTTGGCACTTAGATGCCATGATTTCCTTTGTAGAAGTTGGAATATATATCTAGCTTCGTCAATCGTCATGCCTTTCGAGAGGCTATATATACATATCACGAACAAGTCTACGATTTTAATTAACGAACTATCTATTTTTTTCATTTTAAGATTATCATTTTTCTTTCTTCTAAATTTTTTAAAGATATCTCAATTATCTCTTTCTTTCTAACCGATATTTTAATTATCTCTTTTCTTCTTCCTAAAATTTTCTATGATATTTTTATTATCTATTTTCTTCTTCCAAAGATAACAAGATACATAAAAATAATTTTTTTTCTTCTTCTAATAATATTAAATTTAAATTGCATAATTAGTACCACATATTAAAAACAAGTACATTCATTGTATCCGATTAAAAAAAATGCATTAGTACTTCATTTATTTCATAAAAAATTACATTATTACGATTAATTTCACGAAAAATTATATTGAAATAAAACATATTATTAACGTAAAAAGGGAAAATAGCAACAAAATAATAACTAAGTGATGAACACGGATTGGAGGGAACGTGGAGAAAATAAAGATATTTGCGCCCCTCTCCTTTTCCTAATCTGTGACGTCAACTTGGTCGATTTGGGATTTTGGACGAGAGTTAAAACAAATCCTTCAGTTTCCTTGTCTATTTACAAACCTCAGTTAAATTAATATTAGAACATCTTTAAAGTAAGTTAAAATTGCTTACAAGGGAAATTAAGAAGTCGAACTCACAAGGAGATGGGATCTTGGTAGAATGATAGTCAAATTGAAACTAGCGTTTTGTTGGTTTGGACAACTTTACAACTCTCCCGATCTCAACCCGTCTTATACACGTCAAAGTAAACCTACGCACACAAGCATTCGGTTTTTCAAACTTATATGTAGTGATGGAAATGGGTGCACAACCACCCCGACCTAACCGATCCACCGAACCGAAAATATGGGTAAAAACCCGAGTAATTCCGGGTGGTGGGTGGTTGGTGGGTGAATTGACGAGAGGTGGGGCGAGTATGGGTGGAGGTTCAACCATCCACCACCCGCCCTATCATCCACCCGCTTTGTTTCACCCGTATAAACTATACACATAATTGTGGGTATAATAGTTTTGTAAATGTATGTTCTATGCTTTGATATTCCTAAAACTGATGAGTATGAACTGAATTTTTGGTATTCCTAAAACTGAAGTTATGTATATAAATGTATGTTTTGTGCTTCAATTACAAAAACCACGAGTTGATTAGTTAACAACTTCGCTCAAGAAGCATCAAGGAGATAGTTAGCATGTATGATCATTGTAAAACAAGATGGAACTCACCTATCTCATGCTCCAAACTGCATTGTCATATAGAGAATTTTTGAGAAGTTTAAGATTCATTATCATATGTTTAACTTTGATGTTCCTAGAGATTATGAATGGGTGTGGATTGAAAATATTTGCTCGAAATTGTCTAAGTTTGACAAGGTGACAAAGATTTTTCGGGGAGAAACTACCCAACAACTAATTTGTTATTTCAAAACGTTTATCTAGTTCAAGTTTAATTTATTTGTTGAAATGGTGTTCTAGTTTTGATTTGATGATCAATGACATAACTAGAAACATGTTTGAGAAATTTGATAAGTATTGGTCGAGTATAAGTGGAGTTTTGGCAATAGCAGTAATTTTGGACCCAAAAGACAAATTAGAATGTGTTGAATGATATTTAGCAATATATACGGCGATAAGACCTTTTTTGATATTGAGAAGGTTAAAACTTTAATGTTGGATCTCGTATGAGTATCAAGACTTAGGTGAAGACATTGAGGATTAAGAATATGTAAGTCCAACTTCTAGATTGCTTGGGAGGAGACATATAATTTTTTATGATGATGATTTTGGTCAAGCTAATTATTGTTTGAAGAAGGCTACTGTAAGCTATGAGTTGGACTATTATTTTCAAGAAGTTGTATTACCTGATAATAAAGATTTTGATGTTCTTATCTTTTGGAAAACTGATCTAAAGTGCCAAACTTAATTTACAAAATATTGCAAAATACTTTTTTAATAATTTTCGTGCCTAATGTTGCTTTTGAAAGGGCTTTTATATTAGTATAGGTGGACGAGTGGTGAGACCTTATCGTTCTATACTTCATGATGTTATTGTAGATGCATTAATGTGTTTATGATGTTATTGTAGATGCATTAATGTGTTTGCAAAATTGGATTGAGAGCAATTATGTAGGTGATCATATATATTTATACTAATACCCTCTTCTTCTTTTTTTTACTTATGAATTATGATATACCCCTTTCAGGATTTCTAATTATAATTTGGGTTTTCGATCGATATGCAAATAGTTGATAATATATTGGAGGATGTTGATGTTGAAGATTCTTCTATGAAAGCTTATACCCAAATATGTATACTTTTGACCTTCAAATTTTAATTAATGGTCAATTTGATTTTCTAATTATTTTGTAAAACTTTTTTTTTATGTTAGGACATTAGGTTGTTGAAGTAGATCGCTATATCGAGCTCTATAGGAGTCATTTTGATTTATGTTGATTCATATTTGTTATATACAAAAAATTTTGGGTTTGTTTGCATCATTTTGGTTTGTAATATTTAAAAATCTTTTTGTTGTTGGTTTATCATGTTGCATTATATTTCGTGATTTAGTAAACTTTGATTTGTATTATTTTAAATATGAAAATAGTCATACACCTTCAAAATTCTAAAAACGAAAGAATTACTTCACATCCGACTATTTCACCCGAATACCCGATATGTGATGGGTTGATGGGATCTGGGTAAACTGCTAAGTACGTGAGTGATGGACGAGATGGAGACAACTTCAATAAGTTGGGTAGTTGGTGAAAGTATTACTTCCACCCATTAAATGATCTGTTTTTATTCCTATTTATATGTTAAGTTTACAAATTTTATATTTTCGTGTGACACATTTCCATACAAATCCCTGCACATTAACGCTTGGGCTGGAAACCCTAATTTTTATCAACGGTCAAATGAGATGCATATCGAAACAAAACCCACTGAGATTTGGGCTATTTTGGTAACTTTGAGTTCTAAGAAAGGGGTATTTGTGGTATTTGACTCATATTTTAAAGAAAAACAATTTACACATGCAACATCTCTGTACATGGACCATATGGTCCTTGTTAATGGTCCTTCTCTGATGGTCCCTCATTATTGGTAGTTTCGATGTATTAAAAATAAATTTTACTCAAATAGACACGTCTTAAGTTGTCATGTAATATGTATGTTGGATTTTATGCCTTAGCCTTTGTAATCAATGGCTTACACGTGTTTTAAATGGCAGAGCTTCATCCCAATTATTCAGCAAAGAGTTAAAATCTTGTCAATTATTATAAATCCGATTTCATTTGAATACAGTAGTATACCCGTGAAAAAATCTTATATATCCAAACAAACTTCATTATATGGCTAACATTTGTTTGACAATCAATTCTAGACTATCTTCTCAAGGATAAATTTTTAACGAATACTTTTAATATCTTATATATGTGAGGATAAGTATTCCATTGGACCATGGGCATATAATATATATTTAGATTGTTATACAAAAATCTTTAATATTTAATTGATATCTTAAATAATGTTTGCACGAATTGAATATAATTATTTAATATGTGAATATTAAGGGTTTGTTATACATGAATACTAACGGTTTGTTTAAGGGTTTTAGTATATGAATAAATTTTATGAAGAATTTTCTCTATTAAGTATTTCGGGAAGGAAGAATAAAAAGATGGAGAACAAACATAATGTATGTGATATTGTTAGTTTTTGCAGTATATCAAAAGAGGAGAAAATTGGGTTAGGAATCCATCAGGATATCAAAATTTGTTTATCTATATACTTGTATACTAAACGCTAAGTATGAATTTTTGTATGTCGATACTCATATAGAGAGAGGGGTTGATTGTGCTGAGGAGGGTCTTTATGGAGAGGAATAAGGAGGGTTGTGACGAGTCATACGATCAAATCAAAATGGACGCCTATGATTGAGCATTAATCATAAAAACTTATACTTGCAAGGCTTTTACCATCTCACAACTATTATTTTCGTACCTACATGCTCAAATAGCAAAAGCCGTTTTTTTTTTTTTTTTATCAAAACCCGCACACTTTGTAATGATATGAGGGTAAAACGCTCTCTTCTAGCCGTCACCGTGGGCGATTCCAAGAGAGGGTTTCGATCCTTGCATGATCATTCAATTCCTCCCTCAACACACTATTAGTTTTCTGCTCATCTCATACATCCACATATCTATTTTCTTCACATCCTTACGCCTATATTCATTCCATTCATTGCATTTTCTGTCCATCCTCTTGTGTGTTGTGGTGATTGTTTTTCCCAGTTTCAAAGGTCCAAGGTGTCTAGTACGTCCAAGCCGTGTCAAGACAAGCAACGTTGACGCTGGCCAAGGCTGAAGTGTGAATGGAACGTAAGAACAAGGGCATAGGGGTGGAGGAAGTAGAGCCGGGCGGAGGCGTGGTGGTTTGCCCAAGCGGAGGTTCAAACCGTTGGAAAACAAGGCTGGAAAACCGATGGAAGGAGGTGACCAATCATGTGAGGCGGCTAGGGTTGACCCGGCGGTGGAAGTCTCGTCCAGATTCGGTGCATACGTGACAAAAAGGGAAACTACAAAGATGGAAAAAAATACACAAACTTTCCAAAATGACATGGCCAACAAGGAAAGTTACCAAGGGGAGATTGGCACAAGAGGAAAGAATATTGGCCGGCATGGAAAGGGCCTAAAGGAGGGCATCAACAACAAGGACGATGTTCATACTACAACGGCAGGCGGACGGACGTCACAAACCCTTCCGGAGAAGATTATGGACTCGAAAATACCGAAGCCGCCAGCCGCCATGGGTTCAGACATGCCCTATGCTCGAGTTAATACGATGATTGTGTGACTATGGGCCAAGACCGTACCAATGATGAAACTAAAGGTAAGGTTTTAACCTTGAATAGGCTAGAATCGACACTGCTTCATCTTGTGCAGGAGGCTAGAAGGAAAGGTAAAATGAGTAAAGGAGGTGATGTTTCTACCGACAACAAGGATCCCGTCGCTAAGGAAACAAAGTGCACTAGCACCGCTGACAAGGAGCTCAACACTGGCGGGATGTATAGCCCAGGCAGTATGCCAAACAAATGCTCGTCCGCCGCTGACAAGGGAGAGCCCGCCGTCGAGACAAAAGATGGTTGTAATGACAAGAGTGGTAAGACGATCATAAACCCCAATGATATTGAAATTAGCTCGACTAATATGCATGCTAGGAGTCTAGAGGTGGAGGTCAACAACCAAGGCGGACAGATTTACGTTGGGACGGAGGTGGAGGCCGAAAGGAGTCAAGATAAGACCATGAGGGGTGTGCAGGGCCCGCCTGGTTATGAGGTCGAAATTGGCTCGACTATACCACATATTGGGAGCATGGAAATGAAGGCAACTTGCTCAAACGGACAAAGAGTTGATGAGACGGAGATGGAGGCTGGATTGGGACAAAGGGATGATATGGAGGGCAAGAAGGGGGTATCTGCTAGTGCCATCGAAATTCCCTTGACTATATCTCAGGTTAGGAGGCAGTTGGAGTCAGTAGAACGGCCAGGTGGGAATATGAAAATTCTAGCTGATAGTGACCGAGCATTGATCATGGCGCTAACAAGGAAGTTGATAGCAGGGACGGGAAGCAAACGGCCTGTGGCTCCTGGCATGGACATGACCGGGACGGAAGGGAGTAACATAGAGGCTAAGCACTTAGCCTTGACATTAGCAGAGTCGGTCTTGCACGAGGAAGACCGCACAGGTATGGATGTTGAAACCGTCTTTGACATTGATGATGTAATGTCTGAGCATGATCATGTAATTGATAATGAGCTAACTAATCGTATTTTGCATGCTCTTGCTTTAATGTCTGGAGATAATGGTATGCTTGTTTCAAATGATCCTAGTATAGAACTTGCTTAAACTAGTAATGTTGTTGGCATGGATAAGAATAATATGCAACTTGTTAGGATAGATGTGCATGATGAAACTGCTATCCGCTCTACTGAGATGATTGTTGATAATAATAATGATATACATGCTAATAATAATATTAATGTGGTTACGCATGCTACTAGCATTGGACCTAGCATTGAAAAGGGAGATAAAACTGATCAATTCAGACCCCGTGTTATTACTCATGTTAATCGTCCGTCTATTTTGCCTTTGAATGCTAGAGTAGGTTCTAGACCCGGATCTAGTGTAGTGAAAATGGGTAGTAAGACTGACCCTGCTAACAAGGAGTTTCTTGATTTGCCCCGCATGGGCACTAATACCGTTGCTGGTGAGGTTCCTCCAAGGCCTAACGCCTGGACGAAACCTTTACCAAAATTTTTTATGAATAGGGGCATAGGGGGCAGTCTATACACCCCCAATGGGTGACACGGTCAAGATTAAATGTACTGAAGCTCTTCCTAGAGAACAGGTTTGGGGTAGTTGCCTTTTAGGTCAGTATGTGGGATATAATCCGGGTTACCTTGTTATAAAAGACCTTCAACAAACTTGGGGGTTCAGTCTAGACTTAGGATGGAAGCTGGTTGGTTAATCTTTATGTTTGACAATAATGGAGATAGGGATAAGGTGCTCCGGGGAGGACCTTATCAAATACATGGGAGACCGCTAATTCTAAAACTTCTCTCGGATAAGTTTGCCTTCAATAAAAGGGATGTAACGACCATACCCATCTGGATTAGGCTTATGACATTCCTTATGACTTCTGGTCCCCGGGTATTCTGGGACGGGTCGCTTCCATGGTAGGTAAACCCTACATATGGATCCGGTCACGGGGGGAAGGAAAAGGGGATCCTATGCGAGAGTGTTGATAGAGATAAACTTTGCCAAAGATATCAAAAGAGAAGTTACTCTTGAGTTTAATGATGGTGTTGATGTGGTTTGTACGGTGCTAATTGAGAATGAGCCAAAGTACTGCAAGGGTTGCTTTACTTTTGGCCACAATGAAGAGGACTGCTCCTTTAAGGAGAAAAGAGGTGTTCCGGGAGAAAATAGGAAAGGAAAATGTTGCTCCTAAAACTCAGGTTAATGAGAGAATGGTCATTTGGGGGACTAGACGCTACTCCACAGTTGAAAAAGGAAAAGTCAAGATTGGTGAGGAACCTGGACTTCCTGAGAAGGAGGGTGAGACTGAGGTTGCTAGGGCTAAAATTGTTAGTAGACCTACAACTGATGTCGAGAGGCCCATGAGTAAGTCTGCTATTAGACGTTGACGACGCCGAGAGGCGAAGAAGGCGGTTAATGACGAGACGCTGGACGTGAAGGTCGGCCGGGTGGCTGCTATAAAGACCACTTTGGTAGAGGGTGACCGAAACGGGCACAGAAAGGAACGTACTTTTGGGGAAGGAAGGGCTCATAAGGATGGCACACACAAAGGAGATATGATAGTTAGAAAGAAAATTTTACCCCAAAAAATGAATATTAAATCTTCATCTGGTAAGAAGAAAGTTGTGGTAGAAGAGGAATATGATACCAGGTTTGAGGAGAAATTAGAAATTACTGAGGTGGGTTCAGATGGGGATAGTACAGACTATACCTATACAGAGAGGAGTGAAACTGAAGTTGATAGATATGAGGAGGCCACGGAAGTAGGGGAGGATTCTGAGGATAGCCTGGGTGAGTCGGATCAGAATTGGGAAATAGAGCAGGTGAGTGTTGAGAGTAAGAGAAAATCCTTCGCCACCCCTAATATTACAACCTATAATGCATACAAGGCCTTGGAAACTGAAACTGATAATGGTAAAAGGACAGACAAGGATGAGGGGTTCCAGAGAGTGTTATCAAGATCTGATAGGCGTGCACACCGCACCCAAAAGATCAGAGATAGCAGTGATAAAGTCCAAACACAAGACATTTCTAAAGCTCCTAGGATTTGTAGGCAGCAGAGGAGGGATTTTGTTGTTGTACCTGAGCGCAGGTCCACGAGACTTGCCTCTAGTTCCCAGATGAGAGCAGATATTAGGGCTCAGGGGAGGACCACTAGATAGATGGTTTTCCGATGAGTGTCATCTCCTGGAATGTGCAGGGGTTTACCCAACCCCGGAAACAAAAAGGGTTGATCGAGCTGTTGAGGGAGTTTGATGGTTGTTTGTGTGGTGTGTTTGAGACCAGGTATGAGTCCAGACCTCTAGATATTCATCGTGTGATGGCTTCCAGATTTCCAAACTGGAAGTATAACACTAACTTTGCAGTGGATGATATGTGTGGTATTTTGGTCCTTTGGGATGATACTCGTCTCGACCTTGTAGTAGGAGAGATTGGGGAACAGTTCATTGTAGTCTTAATCACGTGTAGAGTGACTAGGGTGCAGTATGGGGTATGTTTTGTCTATGGGAAAGGTAGCATTGCCTACAGGAGGCAAGTGTGGGATCCCATTAGATGTTGGTTTAGGGACTACTCCTTACCCTGGCTTGTCTTGGGTGACTTCAATAACGTCATGTACCCAGATGAGAGGATCAATGGGAAACCCGTACGGATGTATGAGTGTAGGGGTATGTTGGACGCGTGTCAGGAGTTGGGGCTTACAGATGTTCCATTCACAAGTGATAATAAATACACTTGGACGAATGGCACTATTTGGAGTAGGATTGACAAGATTTTAGTCAATTCTGATTGGTTGGACCAAGAGATGTACTGTCGTGCTAGTTTTCCAAATAAATGGCAGTTCTCGGATCACAAGCCGGCTATAGCTCATCTTACTCGTCTTCCTCAGGCTGAGAAATCTAATTTCAAGTTCTTTAATATGTGGACTTCGCATGACCAGTTTCATGAGATTGTCAAGGAGAATTGGAGTTGTCACCTCCGGGGAACCTACCAACTCCGTCTCTGTAGTCTACTTCGTGGTATGAAAGGTCCACTTCGTGGGCTTAATAAGAGACATTTTGGTCATATCTCTGAGAAGGCTAAAATGGCCAATGAGGAATATGCCAGTTGTCTTGAAAGTGTTAGGGTGGACCCGAATTTTGAGGACCTCCGGGCCCAACTTGAGGGTTGCAGAGTTAAAGCCAGAGGCTTTCTTCTGCCGAGAGAAGTTTCTTTGAGCAGCAGGCTAAATCCAGGTATGTTCTTAACAGTGATAGAACCACCTCGTATTTCCATGGTCTCATGAAGGCAAATGGGCAAAGGAATTTTATTCCGGCCGTTCAGTTGGCTGATGGCTATACCACCACTTCTTTGGAAGGAGTAGCTGAAGAGTTTGTGACCTATTATCGGGGGCTTTTTGGGACAGAGAGACAGGTGGAGGAGGCCCCGAGGCAGTGGTTTGCGGTGGGACCGCGGGTTAAGGACCAGGACCAGAGGAGACTTATTGGTCCGGTTTCTAATGATGAGATTAAACAGGCTCTCTGGTCAATTGGAGACCTTAAAGCACCTGGTCCTGATGGTTTCTCTTCTAAGTTTTTCAAACAAACTTGGGAGACAACTGGGAGTGAGGTTTGTGCTGCTATCTGGGAGTTCTTTATCAATGGGAAACTACTTAGGCAAATAAATCACACTTCGGTTTCTTTAATTGCCAAAGTTGATTCCCCGACTCGAGTGGACCAGTTTAGACCTATTTCTTGTTGTAATGTTGTTTATAAAATCATCACTAAACTGATTGCAAACAGATTAGGACCATGTCTTGGGTACCTTATTGACCCGGCACAATCTGCTTTCATATCAGGGAGGTTGATGTATGACAACATTTTTCTTGTCCAAGAACTTTTGCGGAGATATAATGTCAGAAGGGACACTAAGCGTTGTTTCATGAACATTGACTTAGCTAAAGCTTATGACACAATTTCCTGGAAGTTTATCCGCTAAGCCATGACAGAACTGAGTTTCCCGACCAGGTTCATTGACTGGGTGATGGAGTGTGTCACCACGACATCTTACTCCATCCGGGTAAATAAAACTATGCATGGTTTCTTCATGGGTAAGCGTGGGTTGAGACAAGGGTGCCCTATGTCTTCATTGTTGTTTGTCATCTGCATGGAATTCCTGTCCAGGATGATACGCAATGAGACGGCTAGACCAGAGTTTCGTTTCCATCAGCATTGTGAGGAGCTTAGGATCTCTCACTTGATATACGCGGATATTGTCGTCCTCTTTTGCAGAGGAGATGTTCAGTCTGTAAGCATCCTTATGGACTGCTTACGCAGATTTGAGAAGATTTCCGGTTTGGCTGTTAGCCTACCAAAATCTTCTATTTTCCTAGCTTCCGTCTCTGAGACAGAAGCAAATGATTTAACATCGCTATCGGGTTTCTCCACGAGAACTTTTCCTTTCTGATATTTGGGAATTCCAATAGCACCTCATGTCTTGCGGGCAGCTGATTACTCCCCTCTTCTTCACAAGATTGGGAAGAACATATGTGCGTGGAACAAGAGACATCTTTTCTATGCAGGTAGACTCGAGTTGATCAGGACGGTCCTACAGGGCACGGAGAGTTTCTGGCTGTCTTTGCTGCCGGTTTCCGCACTAGTGATGGACATGCTGACAGGACTTTAAAGACAGTTCCTTTAGAGTTGGCCCAGAGTAGCTTGGACACGGGTATGCACGCCCTGGAGAGAGGGCGGTTTGGGTCTCCTTAACCTTAGGTGTTGGAACTCGGTCTTTATGTGCAAGTACTACTGGCACATTCATGCTAAGAGGGACAACCTTTGGGTAAGGTGGATCCATCATAGATATCTACAGGTGGTCGAGCCAGACCATTGGGTAGCACACCCGACGTGACTCGCCTCTAGTGAAGGCAATCATCGGAGCCAGAGACGAGGCAACCACCTTTGTGGATGAGGAGAAGACGCTGAAGGAGGTCCTAGAGAGTTGTTGTTATGGTGACAAGTTTAGAGTCACAAAGGCCTATGATATGATTAGAGAGCATGGAGAGGAGGTGGACTGGTTCAGGATAGTGTGGGACGCGGGCAACACACCCAAGCACTGCTTTATCCTTTGGTTGGCAGTTCTTGGACGCCTTTCTACCACAGACAGACTACACTTCATAGACATTGACCTTACCTGCCACTGGTGTGGCCTAGAGAGTGAGTCACATGACCACTTGTTCTTTGGCTGTACATATGCGAGGGAGGTTTGGAGGCAGGTCTGCCACGGATTCCGGATGCCTACAAAGATGATCACAAGAGCCGACGTCATGACTTACCTACTTAGCAATGCACCAGGAAGGAGTTGGACGAGTAGGGCACGCATCTATGCCTTCTCGGCGACGATTTACTACCTATGGCATTCCAGGAATGCCCTGGTGTTTGACCGGAACAGGATTCCCATTGATATTCTGGTCCGGATGATTAGAGGACATGTCTACACATTACTACATGAGGCCTTCCCGTCTAGGGTTGCAAAGAGGTTCGAGATTTAGTCACTTCTTGTTTTTTATGCCAGAGTTGTATTATGCTCTTGGTTCGCTATGTTTTGTGTTGACTCTTTGTTCCGGACTAGGGACTCATTTGTTGATGGCTTTGCCGAAGGTGAATGATAACTTGATCCGATGGAGAGGCACGTTGTTGGTTTATGAGTGTCCCTCTCTGCTGATGGCCTTGCCGAAGGTTGTAGGGTCTTATAGACAGTGCCGCGAGGTTTTTCAATATTATATTTATAGTCAGTTGATGGTAGATGGTACGTTCAGGAGGTTTGCATGCTTACCTGGAGTACTAGGGCTTTGTATTACGCCTTTGATGTTGATGATGTACTCTTATGATCTGTAGGTTTGGCCAGGACTTTTCTGGTCCTGGTTAAACTGTACTCATCATCCTTTCTATGAATTTATTATTTACCAAAAAAAAAAAGACGTTAATTTTCAAACATGATTAATCTAGCGGGTTGAGTGATCACACAAACCACATAGAGAATCTAATAAGAAAATTGATCAAACAAATCAATAAGAGATCTAATTACATTTCATGAAAAATCTCTCCTCCTTGTTTGGTACGGGGATAAGCTTTCAGAGTCCAAATCTTTTGATCAAACAAATCAAACCAGGTTTTTTGGAGAAATGGGGAATGATCCGATGATTGTGATGGATCGTTAAATGGATATCCTATGAAACAACTTAGATAACCCTAGGAAAACTTAAGGCCCTAAGAACACAACTAAGTATGATCGTAAAACTCTTCCGTTACAATATTACACAAAAAGGAAACGATGTTCATAGCTAGAGGATAAGAAGGAGGCTTGTTAGCGACAAAGAGCACCAACTTGACGATTCAATTGAACACAAAACGATTCAAGCTATAAGGTCGAATGAGGCTTCACTCACTCACTCTTTAACATAGAAGAAACAACACACAAAGGTGTAATGGTAAATGTTGGTTTATTCAAAGGTTACGTCAATGATGCATTGAAGGCTGCATTTTAACGTGAATTCTATGGCCAAAAAATCAGATTAGAACACTCTCTAATAAGATCTAAGTTAGCCTAAAAGACTTAATTAAAAGATGAGCTTAAAACTAGTTTAAAAGACTCAATTATTAAAACATAAACGTGATAGTCATTAAAAAGACTAATTGAGATGAAATTAAAACAATTCATGGGCTATAAATATAGCCATGAAGCACGCCCACGCTTTGTCATAGGTATCCATATAGATGTCCAAATGTGTTGAGTTTGACCGGATTATTTTGACTCGAGTCTTAGACACTTTTACCCTTTATGTCTTCATTTCTCTTAGAAATAATCTTCATTTCTCTTTCATCTTGAGTGAGTTTTATCCTTCCTTTTCTCCTTCTAGGAATGAGCATCACACTTCCTTTTGTCCTCCTTAGAGATGTCTCCGCTCCTTGATTCCTAACTTTCATGATCATTGTCTCAAGTCGAGTTGGATTTAGAGATGCTCCCGCATCATTATTAAAATCAAATTGATGCTTCTCTATCCCATTTATCTCTTCTATTTCTCAAACCTTCATTGAAGAATCATCAAAATTTTACTTTTTTTTCAGTCATTGAAAATTTCAAAGTGAAAAATTTATTCAATGAATCCCTTTATATTATATTCTCATTGTGAAAATCAAAGTTTCCACCAATCTAGTTGAAAAGTTGTGATTAATTTTCTCGACTATCAACTCAAACTTTGGTCTTAGTTTATTGTTTAAGTTTGAACACGTTGATTTGTGTTCATACATTAGATTTTGTTCATCATTTTCTCGCATCTCTTGATACGGGGATTAGCCGTGTGGTGCATCCCGATCTTTCGACACTAAAGACTCTTCTCAATCCTTATTACATGAATCAAGCAAACGAGATTTATATCGTATAGAGGAGGTTACGGATGGCTCAGAGGAGGCTATAGGGGCGGTTGAATGATCTGATGGTGATGGTGAATCGGTAGATGGATAGATCAAAGTCGAACCCAATGAAACAACTTGGAGCGGACTATGGAAACTAAGGCCCTAACAAAAAACTATGAATGATTGTAGAACCCTTCCGCTACAATCTTAAAAAAAAAAGGGAAAACGATTGTCCCTAGAGCACAAGAAGGAGGCTTATGAGCGATTGAGAGCACCAAATTGGCAATTCAAGGTGACACAACACAAAACAGTCCAAGCTATAAAGTTGAACGAGAATCCACTCACTCTCTCTTCTCAAGGAAGACACGTGAACTCCGTGCAGAGAATACTAAAAAGTATTAGTGTGTTTATTCAAAGGTCCCCCAAGTAAGATGTGACATGCGTGCATGGGTGCAATGTCACATAGGATTGTGTCCTCATATGCTCCAATCTTGAACGTGATGTTGACCTATCGGTTGATCCTGATTTCTCCACAGTCGTTCATCCATCCCAGCTTGTAAGGCCGTGGGTGTTGAACGGTGCCTAACTGCAATTTGCTAACAACTTTATTGCTAACCAAGTTGTTGCAGCTTCCGCTATCAATGATCGTGTTACATACTCTTTCCTGGACCAAGTAACGTGTATGGAACAAGTTTTCTCTTTGATTGTCTTCATCCATAAAAGGTAGAATACTCAGATCTCTTCTAATGACGAAACAATCAAATAAATCAGCATTAGTTAAGGGGTGAGGAAAACAAATATAACATGCATCTTCCGCTCCCTTTAGGCCACAAGATATATCAGAAATCTCGGCCTTCCCTATAACTTCAGCAACCGTCTCATCTATTACTAATTCAGCCTGACGCTCAACAAAATTAGCAAGTGGGTTAATAGATAACTTAGCATCAACAAGGACTGAAATAGGTGAATTAATTTCAGCAACATACTTAACAATCTCAGCACTCATAGTAGGAAGTATGACATCATTAAAACACATAGATGGAGGTGAAATCTCAGTAGTAATACTATCATCTAAGCACTCAGACATCTCCATATCATAAATAGAAATTCAGCAGGTATATCTAGATCATGCTCATCAACAATAATCTCATGAGAAACAGTATGTGAAGTACTTAAAATAAGGCAAGAGTCAAGAACGATCTTACTAGTATGAAGACATAATCCCTCAACAAATGGGATCTCATAGTCGTCTTCTTTAGCCTCTCTCTCGGCTACTAGAGTCGACTTCGATCTCCTCTTCTATTTCTTCCGGGTCGGAATTTGACACATAGTGTCTCTTGTCATTGATGATTAATGTCCTCTTGTTAGGACATTCTCGAGCTATATGGACTCTTCCTTGACATTTGAAACAAGTAATATATCTAGCTCTAGTGGTAGAGTTAGGATCATTTTCCTGAGGTTTCGAGGTAGTAGTCTTGCTCAGTGTAGGTGCAACTACAGAACTCTCAGAGCCTCGGACTGCTCGGCTACTGCTGGGAAAATCTTGGCCACTGCTACTTTGATCTCGGCCGAGATCTCGACCAGGACCTCCTCTCCACGCTTGAGGGGTTGTCGGTCTTGGCTGCGTATCTTCAGCTTCTTGTCAACTCTCATAGTGAGATGTAGTAGATATGTCAGGTTAGAATATGCATACAACTCTATCTCGTGAGCTAAATAAGGATGCAAAATCATAAAATATCGGGCCAAGGTAGCTTCCTCTTCTTCCTGTACGTCAGCTCATACTATAGCCATCACCATGGACGCATAAGCTTCCTTTGCACTCATAGAACCTTGCTTCAGGTTTTCTAACCGTTGGCGCAGGTCTCTCCCATGATAGGGTGGAACGAAACGGGCTCTCATAATGGCTTTCATCTGATCCCACGTGGTGATATCCGTGTCTAGAACTCTTCTACTTTCCTTTCACAAGTTATTCCACCACATTAGAGCATAATCAGTAAATTCAAGGGCAACATATTGTACCTTCTTAAGTTTTGGAACGCGGTGACAGTTCCAAATCTGTTCTACCTTTGCTTCCCAAATAAGGTACACATCAACATCACACTTCCCTTCACATGGTGGTATTTTTACTTTAGCCTTGGAGTAGACTTCAGTTTCTAGCACAAGATTCTCTTCCTCTCTTTCTTCCTCGAAATCCAACTCTCTCCTTTTGAATCTTCTAGGTTGCATGTTCCTAGATTAGCTCGAGGTTGTGGTCTAGGAGGTCGATTTTGCCTAGGTGGCGTTCTTTTATCCATCCATGTCTCCAAAGCGTCTATATTATTCATAATCCTTAGCATAGCTTCAAAGTCTACAACTCTTGGGACGTCAGCTCTTCCCCTATTCTCAGTTTCCCTACCTGAAGTAGACATCACTCAAAACAAGCAAACACATTAAGGTTAGTTAACAACCTAAAGCTACCCCTCACAAGTGTTTCTCTCTGTAACATTTCCAGTTTGCTTCACATCTCCTCTTAGCCGGTTTGAGAAGATCATTGTGAATCTGCAAGTAATAACTCAACGCAAAGACAGGTCAAATGCGCATAGGTGGGCAAGACTCTCTAGATAAGGGACCTCTTGCCTCACCTATTTTTCCATGTTCAATTTTACTAGGTTTTGAGAAGACTTTTCCTCTGACTTAGCTTGGGCATCAAACCTTCCCGTCTATTTCTCAAATTTCTTCCTTGGATCTCGTTTTTGATCCAAGAACACCATATTCGAGGATTCTTCTTTAGAATCAACTTCCGATTTCCATCAAACGGTTTATTCGATCTCTCTAGATCGAATCAACCCTTGTTTCTTCATCGCTTCCGCCCCTTTGGATCTGAATCGAAACAACGCCGCACAAAGAGTCGAGGAGTAGTTGGAGCTTTGTTGGATCTAGATCCTAAAGTTATTCTTGGTTACCTCCAAGGACGCATCAAATTGGCATCAGAGCAAAGGGATCAAAGCTAAGTTCTCTTTACTCTTGTTTTTGTGCGTTATTATCTTCAACCTTTTTAGCCTTTTGTTCATGATGTTCTTCGTTTGTTCATGATGTTCTTCATTTGTTCTTCATGATCTTCATGTTGTTCATCATGTTCTTCATCATGTTCATCCATTTTTCCTGAATTTTTTTTTCCTTTTGATCAATTTGAAAAACAAAAAAAATAGGAGATATTTGGTTTGCCATCAAACCAATTATCAAAACCGTCTTTTTCTTTAATCAACCCAATCCGAAAATTTTGTTAATTAACTTCACCAAATTTCTTGGGGTATTTTTGTTAACAAAAATTCGGATATCTCGCATTTGATATTCCAAGAAAAGCAAAAAAACTCTTCATCAATACGGATTTGTGTTCAAAAAAAAAAATGTTGCTCAAAACGTTTCAAAGAAACGAAACACAAAAGTGAAACGACGTCCGGCAAACCGGTCCATCCGAAAAATCGGATTTTACAAAACGGTCAAAGACCAAAAGCAAGCAAAGCTTGCCGACTGAACAATCCGTCCATCTTCCGCCTCTCCATTTTCTTACATACGTTTGCAAAATATCACTTGTTTATTTGTGTGTAATTGGTTCAATTTTGTTGGATTTGCCTTACTTGCCTAACCGCCAAACGGCCTTCCCCAAAGTAGAACCCGATAACGCACTTGAACTTGGGTAAAGTTGACTTAACTTGTCACCTTGCTCATTTGATTGCTTGCAATTGTGTGCTGATTTGGAGCAATGACTAACGTTGAATTGGAAACTTCTCAGGATTCTGGTCCGCAAGAGTCCAATGAACCTTTGGCTCAAGAAAATGCTTCGTTGTCCCTCGAAAATGACTCCTTAAGGCAGGAATTGGAAGCTTTGAAGGCACAACAAAAGTTTGATGCCTTGACCCGAGAAAATATTGCCTTGAAGCAAGAGTTGGAAGCTCTTAAGGCTCTACGGCTTGCCCAACGTCCCACCCCAACAATTTCGATTGAGACCTTGGTCAATGCTTCCACATCCGATGCACAACGAAAAGGCAAGGGAATTTTAGGAGCCGGACCATCAAACGGTCCCCGGCTTGCGTCCGTCATTGAATGCCAACGTCCCTTACCTCTTGACGGAAACGAGTCCCATGAAGAGGACGAAGAATTCCCCGACCCGACTCAAGATGACCTTCTCATAGTCGATACAGAAAATCGGCACAAGCATTATGAGCCTCAACACCAACGGTATGTCCCTTCTCCACCTCCACCTAGTGCGCCCCGCACCGACCGTCGAGCCCGGGAAGAGCCCCGGTCCCGTCCCGACTCGACCAACAATCATGGTCGTGAGAATGATCGTTCCGGACGCCGTCACCAACGGTCAACCCGGCAACCGACGACCCTTGACTTTGATGAGTATGATGAGCAAAACGATTTCAACGAGTTCTCCGGTGATGAGTCCGACTTGGAACGGGTGGCACATGACCGTCCATGGCACCCACCCATCATGGACCCTTATGAGTATAAAGACCGAGGTAAAGAATGGTTGCCTCCCCCAAACCCACCTAGGCATGAACCACACGTTCATGGGCGCCACCGGCGTCAAGGCGGCCACCGGCGAGCCCGTGCCGATGATGCCTACAATCCACCGCCCCACCCGGACCCCTACCGCGCTCGTAGGGAAGGTAAGGTTAAATTCCCTATCTTTCATGGTGAATATGATCCGTTTGTTTTTCTTGATTGGGCGCAGGATATGAAACGAGCCTTGAAACATTGTCATTATGAGGATGAATACGAGAAAATCAAGGCGGCAACTCTTTACTTTGAAGGAGATGCCAAGTCTTGGTGGAACCGGTATGAGATCACCCGTGAAAAGCGAGGATGGGCACCGATTGCGACCTTTGAGCAATTGATCTATGTCATGACCAAGAAATACGTGCCCGAGGACTTCAAGAATGATATGCGATTGCAAATTGCCGAGTTCAAACAAGGCAACTTCACCCCGATGGCTTACTTGGCCAAACTCGAGGACATGCACATTAAGGCCGGCGTCTCGGCCTCTCCCTCCGCCCTTCGCACCAAATTCATGAGTGGGCTTAATGCTTCCATTCGGCGCCCGCTTGAGATTGTGCCATATAAGGATTTGGGGGCATTGTGCCATGCCGCCATGAAGCTCTACAAGCAACAACTTGAGACGCCTCGGTATTCAAGGTATAATTCTTCCTCGAGTCAATATCCTCATTCTTCTAACACACGTACTCGAGATGTGCCTAGTTCTCCAGATGCCGACGCTTCCAAAGGAGCTCAACGGACGGGTCAATCCAATAGGCAAGCGGGTAATGAGAGGGCACCAAACCGTGGACCCACGGCCCCGGCGCCTCCCACTAGAGGTCAACAAGGATCTTCCTCGGCGGCTCGCCCAAGGGAACCCGTGTGCTACAAGTGTAGCGGTTTTGGTCACGTGCAACGAGATTGTCCAAACACCAAACGGGTTTTGTTTGCCGACCCAACATATTTCGAGGACGAAGATGATCATCAAGATGGCGATATCATCATTGAGGATGACCAAGACGCCGACCCGCAATTTGGAATGGAACCATGTGACGACGAGCTTGCTTGCGCTCCAGCACAACCCGGTAAATTCGCTCTTGTTTCTCGTCGTATTTTGGCTATTAAAGAGTTTATTCCTATTGATCAACGCGAGAATCTCTTCCACTCTCGTTGCTTGGTCAATAATACGAGCCTTTCTCTAATTGTTGACGGGGGTCTTGTTGCAATATTGTCAACGAACGAGTGGTAAAATACTTCAAGTTGCCTACAACCCCCCACCCAACACCTTACGGACTCCAAAGGATTTCCGATAAGGCGTGTGACACCGTCACACAACAAGCTTGGGTGACGTTTTCTATTGGCGCCTATGTTGATAAGGTCCTTTTTGATGTTATCAGGATGGACGCCACACATGTCCTATTAGGAGGACCATGACAATTCGATCGCCGAACATTTCACGATGGTTATCTTAACCGGTACATGTTCCAATATAATGGAAAACGGGTCACACTTTTGCCTATGACTCCGCACGAAATTTTGGTTGACTATGCGGATCGGAAGAGGCAACAATCTATAGATGAATCCGCTAAGGCACCGGCAAAATCGGACCCTCCTCAGAGTTCCGATGTTGTAGGTGCTAGTACTTCCAAATCCCGGAACACCGCCCCTCTTGTCCATGCTACCGAGTCCAAAGGAAGTAAAGGCCGCATCGTTCCTACGAGCGCACCTTTGCCATCTTCGGACCCCGTGATTCAAGGACGGTGTGAGCCGAGGATACTCTTAGCTCGCCGGCATGATTTACAACCGGTCATGGAAGGCAAGTTTCCATGTTTCTTGCTTGTTCCATTTTGTTTATCTACTTCTCATGACCCAAGTAATGTGCCACACGAGGTGTCTTTGTTGTTGTCCGAATTTAAGGATATTATGCCCAAAGACCTACCACCCGGCTTGCCGCCAATCCGAGGGATTGAACACCAAATTGACTTTGTGCCCGGTGCTTCTTTACCAAACCGTGCCGTGTACCGAGCAAGTCCGGAAGAGACGAAGGAGCTACAACGTCAAGTGCAAGAGCTCCTAGACCGAGGCCATGTGCGTGAATCCTTATCACCATGTGCCGTCCAGGTCATATTAGTGCCAAAGAAAGACGGATCATGGCGGATGTGTGGTTATTGTCGTGCCATCAATCAAATCACCGTTAAATACCGCCACCCAATCCCGCGCCTGGGTGACATGTTGGATGAGCTCCACGGCGCCACCATTTTCTCCAAAATTGATCTCCTGAGCGGTTACCACCAAATCCGGATGGCCGAAGGTGACGAGTGGAAGACGGCGTTCAAGACGAAGTATGGACGGATGGCTTTTCATGCCATTTGGCCTCTCCAACGCCCCATCCACCTTCATGCGCCCTCATGAACCATGTCTTGCGCCGATTCTTGGGTATATTTGTCGTTGTTTATTTTGATGATATTTTGGTGTTTAGTACGTCTTTGGAGGATCACATCGGGCACCTTCGCCAAGTGCTCGAGTGCCTTAGACAAGAGCAATTGTATGTCAACTTTGAAAAATGCGTATTTTGCTCGGACACCACTATCTTTCTTGGCTATGTCGTGTCTAAGGAAGGACTACGAGTAGACGAATCTAAAGTTCGTGCTATTCGGGAGTGGCCTACTCCTACTACGGTCACCATGGTCCGAGCCTTTCTCGGCTTAGTGGGTTTCTACCGGCGCTTTGTCAAGGACTTTAGCACGGTAGCGGCCCCGCTCCATGAGCTTACTACCAAGGGTGTCACGTTTGAGTGGCGTGATATCCATGCTCGAGCGTTTGATGCACTCAAAGACCGCCTTTGTAATGCACCATTACTCCAACTCCCAAACTTTTCGAAAACTTTCGAGGTGGAGTGTGATGCATCGAATGTGGGCATTGGAGGAGTTCCCTTACAAGAGACTCGTCCAATTGCCTACTTTAGTGAAAAACTCTCCGGTCCTTCGCTCAACTACCCTACATATGACAAAGAACTATATGCTCTTATTAAAGAGTTATATGTCACGGATCTTGACTTCAAGGACATATGAGCACATTGCCTCGACCTCCGAGAGCACGAGTCTTTCTTTATTAACGATGGCTATCTTTTCCGAGCGGGAACACTTTGCATTCCGCGCTCATCTATACCCCATTTGTTGATCAAGGAAGCTCATGAGGGCCGTGGTCACTTCGGTGCTACCAAGACCCTTTCCGCTCTTCAAGAGCATTTCTTTTGGCCCCGGATGCGTATGCATGTGACACGGTTTTGGAAGGGTTGCATCACATGTCATCATGCAAAGTCGCGCCAAGGTCCGGATGGAATGTATTCTCCTTTGCCTATACCAATGGGACCTTGGGAGGATCTATCCATGGACTTTGTGGTCGGATTGCCTATGTCCAAACGAGGCAAAGACTCCATTTTTGTGGTAGTCGATCGCTTTTCCAAAATGGCTCATTTCATTGCATGTAAGAGCACCCAAAATGCTAGTGAAGTTGCCACCTTGTTCTTTGACAATGTGGTGCGCTTACATGGGATACCCCGTTCTATCGTTAGTGATCGGGACGTGAAATTCGTGAGTCACTTTTGGAGAACGCTTTGGGGAAAACTTGGAACTAACTTGTTGCTTTCAAGTAGTTATCACCCCCAAACCGATGGTCAAACGGAGGTGACCAATCGGACTCTTGGTGCTCTACTTAGAGCCACCACTAGGACCAACCCACGTAGGTGGGAGGACTTACTTTCTATTGTGGAGTTTTCGTATAACAGGTCTAGGCACACGGCAACTAAATTGTTCCCATTTGAAGTTGTCTACGGCCTTAATCCACACACACCGTTGGACTTCACTCCCCGCCCGCTCAAGGACGGCGAACAAATCATTGCCGCAAACCGAGCCACCCAAATCATTGAGCTTCATAAGCGGACTAGGACACAACTTGAACGTCGTGCCGCCCAACTTGCCGGACAACGCAACAAGGGCCGCCGCGACGTCTCTTTTGAGCCCGGTGATCTTGTTTGGCTCCACCTAAGGAAGGAGCGTTTTCCAACTCGCCGCATGAGCAAGCTCTCGGACCGTGGTGATGGCCCATTCCGCATCTTAGCCTGCCATGGCCCGAGTGCATACAAGTTAGAGCTTCTAGATTCCTACGGAGTACACCCGACGTTTAACGTCAAGGACCTTGCCCCTTATGTTGAGCCCCTCTTTGACGATGGTGAAACGGGGACGTTTCACAGCCAAGATGGGGGGACTGATGCGCCCTTGGATGCTCCTCTTACGTTGACCGTAGACGAAGAGGACGAGGCTTTGAGGGTTCGTTCAGATGGACCGCTCACCCGATCCCGAGCCAAGTCCATTGCCCGAGCCACCGGATCCATCATCGTCCGCACCACTTCGTCACTTGGACCAGTCGCCGGTATGCCGTGTCTCTACACCACCATGGCATAGGCTACCGGTCCCGCCCACGCTTTTACTTTCGGACTATTTTTTGCATGTTTTCCTTTTATGTAATAAAAGGGATATTCCTTATAGAATATTCCCTTTGACCTTATCTTTTAGGATTTTTCCTTGTTGGGCTTTTTTCGTATGTATGTTTTGGCCCGTTGGCCCATAGGTGGGCAAGACTCTCTATATAAGGGACCTCTTGCCTCACCTATTTTTCCATGTTCAGTTTTACTAGGTTTTGAGAAGACTTTTCCTCTGACTTAGCTTGGGCATCAAACCTTCCCGTCTATTTCTCAAATTTCTTCCTTGGATCTCGTCTTTGATCCAAGAAAACCATATTCGAGGATTCTTCTTTAGAATCAACTTCCGATTTCCATCAAACGGTTTATTCGATCTCTCTAGATCGAATCAACCCTTGTTTCTTCATCGCTTCCGCCCCTTTGGATCTGAATCGAAACAACGCCGCACAAAGAGTCGAGGAGTAGTTGGAGCTTTGCTGGATCTAGATCCGAAAGTTATCCTTGGTTACCTCCAAGGACGCATCACCCGATCTTTCAACATCAAGACTCGAAATGAAGAAAATGAATAAAAAGATGAAAACTTGAAATAAAAAGATGGAGGAATGATCCAATGATTGTGAAGGATCGATAGATGGATAGATCTGGTCGAACCCTTAAGGCAACCAAGAGCACGATAGGGAAACAAAGGCCCTAACACACAACTTGGAATGACTTGAAGAAGCCATTCCGCTATAATCTCACACAGAGGGGAAAGCGATTGTCCCCAAAGCACGAGAAATCACCCAGAGATGATTGAGAGCACCAACTTGCCAATCCAAGTGACACAACTCAAAACAACACCAAAGTTTCTGGCAAACGGATTCCGCTCACACAGTAAGCTGTCTCGATTCCACGAGAAGAATATGGGATAGAAGAGAAAAATACTCGAAAGTACTTGTGTTTAATTTCAATCAAAGCTAAGAGAGAATGACGTCCTAGAAGGCCTTATATAGGCATGTTGGACGTCCTCTAGGGTTTCCAACGGGCTATGGGCTTGATCCAAGATCGAGCCCAATCTAGCTTAAAGAGATAAGATCAAATCTTTAAGAGATAAGATCAAACTAAAAGGAAAATAAAATAATTAAAATCAAGCCCATCTTTTATTTAAAAGATGTCCAAGAATGGGCTTTAAAATAATAGATCTAGTTAAGGCCTTATTTAATAATAAAATAAGCCCAATTAGCTCTAAATAAAACTTCCAACTCCTTAGACATGCAACTCCATGCTTCTTGACATCGAATCCTCCTCCTTGCCCATGCATACGTGATCATGCATGTCATCTCCCATCTCCAATCAAAGGTCTTCAATGTAACTCCGGAAATGGTCTTCTCATCACTTTCATGAATAATCTCCTTAACATGTTGAGGAATGTCCTTAATTCTTCCTCTCCTTCTCCTTAGAGTGATCAACACTCCGTGCTTCCTAGCTTCCATGCTCATGATCTCCATTCGGGCTAGGTCCTGAGATGCTCCAGCATCATCCTCCCTTTCTTGAAAAGGATTCGTCCACGAATCCTTGATGTCCATCCAAGGTGGCATCCATGCGTGTATAACACCTATAAGATCAACAAAGAACACATAAGAGGTGTATATACCTGTAGGAGAAGAATTGATATCCTGAGATGCTCCAACTCCTTAGACATGCAACTCCATGCTTCTTGACATCGAATTCTCCTCCTTGCCCATGCATACGTGATCATGCATGTCATCTCCCATCTCCAATCAAAGGTCTTCAATGTATCTCCGGAAATGGTCTTCTCATCACTTTCATGAATAATCTCTTTAACATGTTGAGGAATGTCCTTAATTCTTCCTCTCCTTCTCCTTAGAGTGATCAACACTCCGTGCTTCCTAGCTTCCATGCTCATGATCTTCATTCGGGCTAGGTCCTGAGATGCTCCTGCATCAGTGTTGGTGATAGGATTGGTTCAAAGAGAGAACCATAGGTAAGAGATCAATATCAGGTGGAGATGTAGTGATCTTGGGCAACTAGGGTTGCGAAAAGGGGGCGATGGTGGTGACCGAGGGTTGTTATGGTAATGGTGATAAGTTTTCCAATCAAGAACGAGAAAAAGATTAGATCTTTGGTTGTGGTATGGGGAGGTGAAAAACATGTCACAAATAATATTTTTCAAGAAATTGAATTCGGAATTGAAAAGCAATAAAACAACGAGAACAGTAGACTAACCGTTGCGGTTCCCGCTCCGGTGACTCATTTTTGCGTAGAACCTTCTTGACGGATCTTGAAAGCTCTGATTTTTTTTGTGGATGGCGATGTGAAGATGGTGACTATACGAGGTGTTGATCAACGCAGCTCTGATACCACTTTAATACGGGTTTAGCCGTGTGGTTGCCTTGATCTTTCAACACCAAGACTCGATATGTTGGGCCGGGCTCTCCCGGGCACACTTTGATATGGTAAACTCTAGAAACTCCGAGCTCTCCCGGACACACTTTGGAATGAATCCAAGGCTTCCTTTTATACACAAACCCTTGCTAAAAGATGTTGGGCCGAAAAGGAAAAACTCGGCCGAGATTGCACTGATCTCGGCCGAGATTGCACTGATCTCGGCCGAGATTGCACTGATCTCGGTCTGGACTGACTTGATCTCGGCCGAGATTGGGTCTGGTCGGGTCCGAGATTTTGGATCTGACTTCAATTTCTTCAACGTCTGGAAAATCTTGGTATGTACTGTGAGGATCTCGCCCGAGATGCCGACCGAGATTGCACAACAGAAACTTGGATCACGGCCTGCGATGAATCTGGTCGTGATCTCGCCCGAGATGCTTCCTTAGTCGTTCTTGATGCCTTTAGTTTGATTCTTAGCCCTTTCCCTTGCACGTATGCTTGATCCAATGCATCCAATTTGAGGATTGATCATCAAATACGTCGTTTTAGCTCAAAAATGTGCCATATCAACTACAATGACACCAAAAGCGTGTGTAGACATCTATTCTTGCAAAGTAGAACTAAACAAGCATAAATGGAACAAACTAAGGCTAAAACATGAATGTGGAAAGAGAAAATCTACCTAAATGCATGACTAACCGTTGTGGTTCCCGCTCCGGTAACTCATTTTGTGTAGAACCTTCTTGAAGGATCTTGAAAGATCTTATTTTTTTGTGGATGGCGATGTGAAGATGGTGACGATACGATGTGTTGATCAACGCAGCTCTAATAGCACTTTGATACGGGTTTAGCCGTGTGGTTGCCTTGATCTTTCAACACCAAGACTCGATATAGATAGAAGATGGATAAGACATGTGGAGGTAGAAAATGTGTGATATGGACGAATGATCCTGATGATGGTGAAAGATCGGTAGATGGATAGATTTGGTCAGATACTTGAAGTAACCCGGATCACACTAGGGAAACTAAGGCCATAACACACAACCATGAATGATTGAAGAACCCTCCCGATATAATCCCACAAAGAGGGGAAGACGATTGTCCGCAAAGCATGAAAAGTCACCTGAAGTTGAATTGTGATTATCAACTTGTTTGATCCAAAATGATACAACACAAAACAATCCAAGTTGTTTCGCAAACGAGAATCCACTTGCTCAATTGAATAGGAATCAACCTATTCGTTCCCAATTTCATGAGAGAAGTAAATATTGAAAGTATTCAAAGGGTTTGTGCTTTATTAATTGGTTGAGGAAAAACGTCTCCCCTGAATGCCTTATATAGTTTGTAGGACGTCCTCTAAGAGTTTACTATGATAAAATTTAATCTACGGGTCAAATCTAATCTAGAGCCCAAACAAGAAAAAGATAAGATCAAATCTTAAAAAGATATGATCATATTTGGGGCTGAACTAACAAACCTAAAAGCCTAAAATAAAACAATTAAAAGTAAGCCTATAATAATTAAAACAAGTCCAATTATGGACTGAATAAAAGAACTAGTTGGGCCTAATTTAGCCACTTGAATTAGCTCAGAACCTTCCTCATTTCCAAGCTTCTCTACGCAAACTTTCTTTAAACACATCTGTCCAATCTCGTTCATTCCTGAACCGGTCTCGGCCTCTTTCTCTCTAGCTCTTATCTCGTTCATCCTCACGTAAATCTCATCCAGCATGCTCGTGATCCTTGGCTTCCATATCTCAGACAGAAACGTTGGAATCTCAACCTTCTTCACGTAAACCTCGGTCTGTAGTGCTATGATCTCGGCTGAGTATGTACGTGCCTCGAGCTCCTCTTCAAATGTTAATCTCCACATAAGCATGTCCTTTTTCTCGAGATAATCGTCTCCTCTTGGTCTTACTTCCAAATGTACATGGTGGTGCATGCATATGCTTCCTCTTATGCATGAAGAACTCTACTCGTTCCTGGCAACTTGAGCATTTGATCATGCCTCCAGGTCCTTGTCTCCATGCATGTGTTCCATGAGGTATGAGTTAGGATCCATGCAACTTGATTCATCTCCTGAATCTATGCATATATCTCTTCCTAGCTCTTCACATGATCATGTGCTTCGTTGTTCTCTTCTTCTAGGGTGGTGAAGTTAAGTTGCTAGATGCATAATATTCCTTAATTATATATTTTTTATTTAATATTTGGCATTCTTTAGTTGTAATGATTAATATTCAACTCTTTACGTAGGTTGTTGATGATGTAATTTGTTTTTTGTATATAGTTGTTATGGTTTCATTCTAAATTTCAGTTTTTACTTTTTAGATATATTTATTTCATTATTTGAAATTACATATCATTTAAAATTATATTTTTTGCATAACCAGCAATACTTTATTTAGAATTAAAAAATTTATATCAAATTTTACAAATCTCGAACAAGGCTCATTTAAAATTATACTAATGTATTACTCTTGTCTTGCTTGGATATTTGTTAATTTTTTTATTTGAAATTGAGTATGCCCATGATATAAATAAAAGATGGGAAGGAGAGTCGGTGATATATGATGCATCTAGTCTGTAGACGCACTTTTATTAAATTGACTATAGACTAAGTATTGATAGATTAGTATTTTTTGAATTATTTTTAAAATCACCGTATTATGTTAAATATATTTTTATATTATCAATATAATTAAAAATGTGAATTTAATTTATTCAAGTTTGTTGAAAACTATTTTCTTTAAAAATCTTTTCCCTATAATATAAACACATTTAAAATAAGACATAAATTGAAGAACAAAGTTCGATTGTTTATTAAAGTATACAAGTACAAAGCTAAAGTGTATGATTCTCGTTTTGCTTGATACCATAATCATTCTTACAATGCGGTGTATAACATATAATACAACATTCATACAATGTCACCAAAACATCATCAAATACATATTAACTTAGCAATTATAGAAACTCCGCAAAAACTCATAAGAATTTTAAACTCCAATAATTCTTCCAACTTATACGATTTTTAAACTTGGTACTTCGTAAGTTGAGCCATATTTTTATTTTTAAACTTGGTATTTCGTAGGTTGGGCCATATTTTTATCAGATTTCTAAGTCTCGTGGGTGATGTAACGATCTCCCTATTGGAAACATCCAGTGACCCACTCGTACCGAACACATCTTGATGACCAGATGAATATTTAGTGTTCGATATATATAGTGAGATTTTAAGATTTTAACTTATTGAAGAAGATTATCCGAGAAGTTTTGAATATTTTCTACGTTAAAATTTTTTAAATGAACGATAAATCAGATTCAACAATTAATTTGTTTACGTTAAAATTTGTTAAGTGAAACGATAAGATCATATTCAACGATTTAGATTTTTATGTTAAAATTTTTTTAGTAAATCAAAAATATTTATTGGCTTAAATTGTAATCTACAAAAAAATTATGCCGGAAAGAAACGTGAGCCGCCACGTCAGCATTACAACGATTGTTTTAGTATAATCTTATATATATTATAGGAGTAGCACTCCTTGCCATGTGTCACACATAAAAATGCTAACAATCACGTGTCATTTTAGCATTTAACCACAGCTCACCGAAATATTAATTAAATTTATTCATTAAAAAAATATTTAAAGAAATATGTATTAAAATATAGATGCAAATATTGATTCTGATGAAAAACAAAGATATTTCCTAATCGAATCTTAATTAAAAAAAACACCTACGTCTTCCCCTAAACATCTTTCCAATCACCTTTTTTGTTACCTAGATATGTATAACAGATCAATCACATCCATAACAAATTTTGAGAGTTGTTACGTGAGATCTTTAACACCAACAACCATCTTATAAATAACGTCCAAACTATCTTTGCTTAATCACTCAACCCCGTCTCCTACGTCTTCCATTAATCATCTTTCCAACCTAAAATTCAATATAGAAATCTTTCAACAATTGAGGATATCGATGATAGAAATGGTTTGTATTACAACTCATGTAAGCAGTGTAGGAAGAAGGTTGAAAATAACGGTGATTCGTTTTGTTGCTCAAAGTGTGAGCTATCGGTGAAAACGTGATTCCAAGGTATATTATCCTATCCTATCTATTTTAGTTGCCAATTAAGTTATGGTTTGGTTCTTTTTCTGAATTCAAATTTCAAAAATAGGTTCAAACTAAGAGTTAGGGTTCGAGATTACTCTGGCAGTACAACTTTTGTTATGTTTGATCGAGATGTTCAACGTCTTTTGAACAAGTCTGTATTATCCATTGTAGACTCTCTCGATGAGGTATTCAACCATTATTGGATTTGTTCACTCACTTATATATAATTTGTCTTATTATCCTAACTTTGTTCATGTATTTTGTGTGTTTATGATGCAGCAATCCGACTTAGAATCTATACTGGATGATTTGCAAGTGTTGCTAGGAAAGACATATTTGTTTATGATTGATATTGATCAATATAAACTAGACGGACATACATCTCGATCTAGATCTGATTTTACTATTTTCAAGCTAACCGATGACCCCTCAATAATATCTGATATCACCAATCGTAGTTCATCAAACAATTCGGTATTTCTATACATTCTAAATAATATAAGATTTCCATAACTATTTATTATTTTTATTTTTATTTTTGATAATGGAAAGAGGTTAGATTGGACTACCTCCTAGAGGTAGTCCAACCTAAAGCATCATTGCGGATGAGAACACGAAGTTCGGGATCTTCAGAAAAATTGGTGTTGGGGGTCGAGATTCCCAGATGGGTCAATCGGTCAGCAACACAGTTTATCTCTCTGAAAATATGCCTAATACGGATCTCGTCAAAGAAGCGAAGATCCAATCTGGAGTCGGATATAATCATCTCGACCTCCCACGGACAACTCCACAAACCTTGTAGTGCCTTGATTACACATAGGTTATCACCTTCGATTTTGATATTTTTAATTTGTAGTCTGATTGCCTCTTGTAACCCAGTTTTGAGGGCAAAAGCTTCGGCTTTTATGACTGAATTGAAATTATTTTTTTTAGCGTCGAGGCTAACGATATCACAATTGTAGTTCCGAATAACATATCCAATAGATGTGATTCCCGAATCGAGTTTCGATCCATCAAAGTTAAGTTTAAAGAAGCCGGGTTTTGGTTTTTCCCATTTAATATTGTGTTTTTTCCGTTTGTTTGAGATATAGCTTTTTGGTTGTTGTTTTATGTTGTAATCGTCCTCATCAGTTATGTTAGTTTTCCAGTTATGTATTTGGTTTTTGATGAAAGTGATAACCTTATTATCAGGGCCCATAGGTTCGTTACTAAAGATAATTTTGTTCCTAAAAAACCATATACTCCACCATGCAGTCGCAAGGTACGTAAATTTCTTTGTTCCTATTATGTCTTTAATTTCTTGTAGGATGACATGAGCTTTTTTATTTTGGAGGTTAATTTTGTTAAGTTCGGTTAAGATTGTTCTATCGATTTTGGCGATAATTTGTTTAGTGTGATGACATTCCAAGAGCAGGTGTAGTAGGTCCTCAAGATGATGGTTGCAGAGTCCATAACTATATTTATAATAACACATAACCTTTTTTTAATAAATTGTTAATTATATTATAATTTTTGTTAAATAAATGTAACCTCCTAAATCAAACACATTGGCGACAGAAGGCTCTATCTCAAGATCTATTTCTATGGTTGAAGGCTCTATCTTGAGGTCTATTTCTATCTATTTCTATGGCTGAAGGCTCTATCTTGAGGTCTATTTCTACAATTGAAAGCTCTATCATGAGGTCTGCTGATTGAGTGAATTCAAAGGTGTGTTTAATTATCCAAGTATCTTTTATTGAATTATATCAAATAATAACTAAACTTATAGAATTTAATTCTTTCTTCATATTAACATTTTTAATTATATTTTTTGTTCCTTGCAGAATTCACACGTGCCACATACTAATCCATTGAAGAGAAAAATTGATTTCATTGAGATTAGAGATGACGGTGACGCTGATGGAAAAGATGACACCCTTTCTAGGACTAAGAAAATTGTTTCAATGAAGATCGAGAAAGAATCCTAAGTGCAGTTACAAGGAGTCCAAGCCAATTTGTTTCTTTTGATTTATTTATGCTCATTAGGAATAAAAACTTTTTGTCTTTTTTTAGCTAATGTTTTGTTCTTCATCCTCTTAGTTGGTGAATTGATTCAATTTTAAATTTTTTTGGTTAAATAATTCATAAATGATTTGTACATGCACTATACGCAACCAAATTTAGTTAAAGTCTTATTTAATGAAAATGCATACCTACAAAGACTTCGTTTATCCCATTTTATAAGGGTAGCACCTCATGAATCCCATTGGGTAGTCGGATGTATTATGATTCTAACAAATATATTAGCTATCAGTATCCTCATATATAAGTAAACTTATCCCATTTTACGGTAAAGTTACCTTACCGTAATTCATTAAATGCCCTATTTTGGCTTGCTGTTCATATCTTTTACGTTTCAACTTCTTCATCTTTTTTAATAAAGAGAAAGATACCCTTTTCAATACAATGAAACATAACTCATTATTTCAAATAATAATATCAATTTTTTTACGAAATGTACAAGAAAAAAGTAGATATGCTTAGAATTGAAATGTGATTTAATCATAGATCAAGTCAAATTCTATAATGAAGCTACTTCACTCGCATTATTCACAAAGTTATTAAAACATTTTATGAGAAGTTAACTTAAAATTTAAGTCAACCGTCCAAAAGAACAAAATACACTCATTATTATACCATTTACAAAAACCTCATTCCACCAATATCAACAAGCAATCTTAATGTATTCTATAATATTATATAAAGTGTACAAATATTTATTGTAATATAATAAGTATCTAATCCATCTAATGACAAAAAAATAGTCTATGTATACCCCTTACAAATTTACTGTAACAAGTAATATTTTTATCAAATCTCGTGCAATGCATGAGTAATACACTAGTATATAGAATAGAAGATATATAAAAAGAAATATAGATAGTTTTATTATTGTTTCATTTTAATCCCGTTCTTTATATTCACCGCCTTGCATATATTATGATTACGGATTAAATTGTCTTCTTGTCTTCTTCGTGGCATGAGTTGGGCCTGATGGCTGTCTATTGGGCAATTCTGGAGTAGAATTATACTATGACGGTGTGGGTCTTGAGCCCAAAGAAAATATTTAGGCCCATTGCAGAAATGTTTGCTGCCCAATATTATCACGCCACGATGTCGGCCCTAATATCGTCATCGTCGACGATAGTGGTGACTGCTGGATGCTGAGCTGAACGAGGCAAAGCAATGGTGTAAATGCTAAATCATACAGTGGCGGGAATATTTTTCCTACTCCCTTCCGTTCTTCTTCCAAAAGACCGATTGCAGCTCACAGTAAATCAGTAGAGATCAAATCGTTTAACCCTAATTTTTCAAGGAGATAGTGGCCATGGAGATTGGGGGTAGCAGTGAGAGCCCTAGTGTGCCGAAGAAGGGCAAATCTAAGACTCCCAGAAAGCCTAAAGAAAGCGTTCTCAAGCAAAGTAATACTCTCTTCTTCTTTTTTGTTCTTACAATCTTATGTTCCATCTCAAATTCTAGGGATGAACTAGTGTGATTTGTTTCCTTCTTCTCCCTTCCAGAATCGCCTGCCGAGTTCTTTGCTGAGAATAAAAACATTGCTGGTTTCGACAATGTGAGTTTACATTTGATTGTTAGCTAGAACTTTGTCTATTTGGCTAATTTCTTATGATGTTGCTCAGGTGATTCATGTTTTTTTCTTTCTATTTCATTTCTAGGATCTAGAATGCTTCAAATTTTATTTTCTAGCGAATACCAGTTTCCGAGGAGCGTAATGTTATTTCTCTTATTGCAATTGATTACTATGGCATTTCTCTGATATGTTTCAGCCAGGGAAGTGCCTCTATACTACTGTGAGAGAGCTCGTTGAGAATTCTCTGGATTCAGCTGAGTCCATATCTGAGCTTCCTGTGGTAGAGATTACAATGTAAGTTATTGAACTTTGTGCATTGCCACTATAAGTTGACCATTCATCATTCATGTTTAGGACTGTTTGTTCTTTAATCAGCTTTGCTGTTGCAGTGAAGAAATTGGAAAAAGCAGATTCAATTCCATGATTGGTCTCATTGATCGAGAGCGTGTTGATGAGGCACTCTACGATGACTATGAGACTGCTAAAGTTCGTGAGGTCTGTATTTATATTTCACTCTTCAATTCAAGACATAAATATATATAATATATCTTCTTGTGAAAGTTCTAGGACTTAAATAGCAATTTCTGCCTTATTCTAACATTGAACATGAGACTGACAAAGCTCATGATGTCTTGTTGGCTTTGTTGCAGTGTATGCTTGTCTTAAATCCTTAGTTAATAGCTTATAAGTAATCTAGTAGGAAGAATTAACTAATCAGTACAATGAACTTCTGCTGCCTTTGCTTCGATATCCAAAAGTAAATAAGAGAATATATTTACACTTACGATTGGACTGTAGATAGGACGGTAGTCAATTTTGGGCTAATTCTTTGACCTACATTGCTCTAACTTCATGTCAATAGAAACGCCTTGCTAAAGAAGCTAAGGAGCAAGAGATTCAAGCTAAAAATGTCGCCCTTGGGAAGAAAGTCAAAGAGCTTTCTGTTGCAAAAGCTGTTAAAGGGCGAGGTGAAGCATCATTTTACAGGGTGATTTGCAAGGTTTGATATACACTTACTTTTGCTTATCACCCTATGTCCTTAGCATTCTATAAGCAGTTTTACTAATTCTAAGTCTCTTTAGGACAATGGGAAAGGAATGCCTCATGATGACATCCCAAATATGTTTGGGCGAGGTTCGTGTCTTTTGATTGCCTCACACTCGTTCTATTCATTTTGGAGCTACTAGGTAAGGTTACTCTAAATATATGTATGTCTATATATATATTACTAACATTCTATTTTATTTTCAGTTTTGTCTGGAACAAAATATGGTTTGAAGCAAACACGTGGAAAGTTCGGTCTAGGTGCAAAGATGGTACGCATATGCCTGCTCTTCATTTTGTAGTGTCATGGGCTCATGGCCATAATATATAGTTATGATCTTTATAAAATATTATTGCTATAATTTATTTCATATCTGATTTGTAAGATATATCATAAGTGTAAATGTGAAATCGAGCGTCCCGCTTGTTGCTATATTCTTGTCTGACACAGTTTCTTGATCCACATTGAGCTTCACTAGGCTTTAATCTGGTCCAAGATGAGTACTGGACTCCCTATTGAGATTGCATCAGGAATGAAGGGCCAAAATTTCCAAACATTCTGCCGGCTGGACATTGACATTCATCGGTATGGTTTTAGTTATGCAGGGATACCATCTGTATCTATCTTGCTGTACTTGCAATCCTGCTGCCTCAACAATTTTTGGCATAGTTCATGTTTTTCGTGCAAGAACATTTTTTTGTCACATTCGTGGTTTATGTGTGAACTTTCTTATTGTTGATTACATTATGGAAATTCTTCTATTCAGGAATACCCCTCACATTCATCTACATGAAAAACGTGAGAACAAGGAACGATGGCATGGAGCTGAAATTCAAGTTGTTATTGAGGGAAACTGGACGACTTATCGAGTATGTACAAAATTGCTATGCTAATTTTCACTTTTCTGTATACATATAGTTTCTTTTTCAGATTCATGTCACTAACATTAATCTTGTTTCTGCATTTGCAGTCTAAAATATTGCATTATATGCGCCAAATGGCTGTCATCACACCTTATGCTCAGTTTCTTTTCAAGTTTGTTTCTGAAACATCAGAGTATGTTTCCTTCTAAGCATTTTCCAATCTGTCTTCTGCCACCACCAGGAAACAATAATTTTGCATACTAAAGCTAAACTTCTTTCTTAACCCAGTAAAAGTCTTACTGTAAAATTTGCACGAAGGACTGATGTAATGCCTCCAGTACCCGTGGAAACAAAGTATCATCCTTCAGCTGTTGATCTACTATTGATCAAACAGCTCATTGCAGAAACTTCCAAGCAGGCCCTTCTCCAGTTTCTTCAGCACGAGTTTGTGAATATAGGGAAAGCACATGCTGAACGCCTGATCGGTAAGTTTTTATGTCTCATATTGTACGGAGCTAACAAAGTTGATGATGCAGCAAGTGTTGACATGAATTTCTTCTATTAATATTCATAAGATCCTCGGGGGAATGTATTATCAGCTATATAGCTCTGCTGGTGAACTTTTTAAAAATAAGTAGTAGAAACACCATCAAGAACTTCTGCAGAATAAAATTGTTTGAATATAACAAGCAATGCGAGCATAAGATTGTCAAGTGAAAAACCCTTCACAAATCACCAAGAAGAGTGAAAACACCTACCCCTGGGGGTTTCAAGGTAGTTTTTTAAACCGGTTGGATCGATTTTGTTAATGGAGTGTTTACAAACGAGTCCCCCTTCAACCACAAGTAACACCACCCTGGGGTTGCCTAGCCTGGAAGTGCTCTGAGAGGTGGCAGAAATCACCACACACACCACTTAAATCTTAAAATAGAAACATTCTGTAATTCGGAACATGTTCTCCAAAACCTGTAGGCTTCTGAATTTCTGATAGATATATGATTCACTTTATAAGGCAATTGACTTTCCAAAATTACAATTTTTCTGGAAGAAATAGAATCCCCATGGTCACGGGTGTCTGAACATGATGAATGTCAGCATGATAGAATCTAAATCATAAAAGCATCACGATAAAAAAAAATTAACTCAAACTTTTATTTAAATAACATGAAAATGGTTTCCCTGATCATCGGAAATGGATTTCCCAGTTTGCCTCAAACTTTTATTTCAATTAACATGAAAATGGTTAAACATCTTTTTAGAACCAATCATTCATTTCTGGTCATCGTACTAGTTTTCAAACATCATGCAGCCTAAGTTCTTGATCCAATCCATATCTAGCAGACCTTTGTCTTCTTCAATGGACTCGTTCAAAGGCCGAACAAGTGCATCTATATTCTTTGATCGAACTACTTGAATTCTCTGTCCCTCATGTTTGGAGCTCACCAGTTACCATCGCACACAACAAATGCTTAATCAATCATTTGAAGAACCAATCATTCGCTCATAGTTTGTAATCATTAAAACTGGTTTCAGCATCGAAAACAACAAATGCTATTACAATCACATATATCTAGAAATACTTTAGTACATCAACCTGTTAATACCCCTGAGTTTAATTCCATGGGTGTTTTTTTTGGAGTTAATACATCACTTATCAGTCTAAGATCTGACTGTTGCCTTATTTCAGGAGAAATGGGCCCAGAGTTTAGTCCCAAAATGGCTGTAAAATCATTAACTGATCAGCAATTAGTTCGCATTCATCAGTTGTTTCGACAAGCAAAATTTGATGACCCTAGTGGGGATGTAAGCTGCTCTTAATGTTGACAAATTTATCTGGCTATGTTGTTTTTTCAAATCCGCATTGCTGAAACTATGTTGACTACATTTTGCAGTGTCTCAGTCCTGCAGGAGAGTACAATTTGCGGCTGGGTATTATAAAGGAGTTGCATCCTGATATGGTGGCGACCTACTCAGGCAGGTTGTTCTTGCGTGCCACATATATCTTCTTCCTCTTGCAGTCTTGCTTCACCTCCATATTATTTTTCAGTTGACTGAGGACATAATTTAAAATACTTTGTTTGTAAACCCTATATGTAGTCCTCACGTATTTGAAGGCCACCCATTTTTGATAGAAACTGGGGTCAGTATTGGTGGGAAAGATGTTAAACAGGTACTATTACCCTAATATTTGAATTACTTTGTTAAAAATGAATAATAATTGCTGCATCAAGATGATTCCGAATTGATAATGCAAATGTGTAAACATCAGTATAGTGATGATTTGAATACACTAACTGATGGCTCCAGATTTGTCATAAATCTTAGGGAAGAGGGCTAATGCACATGAACTTTTTGTATTATGCTTTTAGAATAATCATTGCTCATCCATATTACAGGGTTTAAATATTTTTCGCTTTGCAAATCGGATTCCTCTTCTTTTTGAACAAGGAGCTGATGTTGTCACCCGAACTGCTATAAAGAGGATCAAGTAAATAATTATTTTCTAAGTTCCCTTGTGTTATTTAGCTTCAGCAGTGAGATTTCTATTGATGTACATGATGGGACATATATTTTTATTTTCAGTTGGACAAACTACAAAATCAACCAAAATCAAGACAAGATTGGAGTTTTTGTCAGCATTGTGAGTACAAAAATCCCCTTCAAAGGAACCGGGAAGGAATACATTGGAGATGATATAAGTGAAATAGCATCTGCTGTGAAGGTAATCACCTAAAGCCGCACTTCTGATGTTTCTCAATTATGTGCCCTACGTTCTGACCATGATTATTTTATCAGCAAGCAATCCAGCAATGCTGTGTACAGCTGAAGCTGAAAATAGTGAAGAGAAATCAAGCTCGAGAGCAGCAAGAGAGAAAACGAAGCTTAAACAAGTAAATATCTGTATAGTTGTGAAGCAATAAAGCATCTTATTTTCCAGTCTGATTATATTCAATGTATCCAATTTCAACAGGTACATTCCAAATGTTGCAAACGCTTTATATGATGTTTTGAAGGGGATGGCACAAGAACACGTAACAAAGAAGAGACGTTTTGAGGGCAACCAAGCAGACATGGTAGAGAAGGTAGCAGCTCGTGCAGTGACAGTAGATGTGCTCAAGGAAAAGCTGGCTAAACACGTTGAACAGGTGAGCCGAGGTTGCTTATGAGAGCATCTTCAACCTAGATATTGGGAGTTTCTTTAGCAATTTCTCAACATAAAAATAAAGATTAATGTCAGAATGGGTTAAAGAATGTCATAAGTGGAAAGAAGTTTCCAAGGGAAGAAATGAATCTCGACTCTTGCCTGATTCACACAAATCAAGGAAATTGTGGATTTTTGTTTTTGCCCAATTGTAGGGAAGTAAGATGTGTTTTAGTGGAGTGACGTAATTCAAAATAATTTAAGAAAACTCAGTTAAATTTTGGAATGGAATCGGGAGGTTCTTTGCTCTTAGTTCATTGCCATTCGATTCTTGTTTAGTTGTTTATTTGGTGTTGGAATTTAGGGATGACATACCGTTGACATTTGCAGGTGGACTATGAGATGGCGCTCGAATATGCTACTCAGACCGGAGTCAGCGAAGAGGCTAAAGACACTGTTTACATACAGGCATTAGCACCTATAAAGAACTTTGTCGACCTCAAGAGTCCTGCATTCGTTTACAGATTCTTCCAATAGGAAAAGGATTTTTTTTTTTTCAGGGCACCCAGTAATATCATAATTTCAATAGTTTTGGACCATTATAGCGATTGATATACTGCAACGATAATTGTATCTGTATTGTATTGTTAATTTGTTATGTAATGTCATGTCTGTGTTTTTGCAAATTTGAGTAATGTGTTTAAATCACGAACTCATCTACGTTTTGGGTCCTCAATTAGCCCACAACTGTCAGAATATACCCAAGGACTAATTTGGGACAACTTGTACAACTTAAGGAACCATATTGAAAATATAAAAAAGTTTGGAGGACCACCGTACAATAATCTTTAAAATTGAATGGTGATTCGGGTGTCTGCATAATTGCGGATGCTGTACAGCAGAATCGTCTGCACACATTGATTGTTCTTTCATTCTTCACCTCCTTCCACAAAGATTTTAGCCACTTTGTCTAAAATTATTCTCACAGCTTTTTTCATTGGGCATTCGACGAGCAATTGAACAGTCTATCACTTTTTGCGTCAATCGCCTTTGTCTGTACCCAATTGGTTATTTTTAGTAATTGAAAAAAAAATATTTTATTTTTGTTTGGGTTTTGCAAAAGTTAGTTTTTGCAATTTCTTTATTTATTTTGGTTAAATTCCTCTCCACTTATGGAAATAGAATTTTATAATGCAAAAAGTGAAAATAATTGTAATGAAAATGATTATTTAATCAAACAAAACAAAGAACCTGCAAAAGCGGTGATCCGAACCCGCATTTGGCGACTCCCTGCGGCGTCTCCGTTGCTGTCCCTCTTTTGACCTTTGCAAGCCCCTCCTGTTTTCATTTTTCATGCCCAACTTTCCTCTTTCCAATTTTGCCTTCGATTCTCTGATTCTCTTCGAAACACTTTGGATTAGGCTTCGTGATTTCCACATCCATCATAAACTTATCTTTTGCTTTGGTGATTTCGAGCAATCGATAGCACGAGAATCCTTAGGGATTCAGGGTTGCTGCAAAGTGTGATTGTCGGATTGAGCGTTCAATTTTCGTAGCTAATGGCCGAACTGGACGAGATTGGGGCCGAGATTGGAGCTGATTACAAGTGAGCTTTGAATTACTCGGAAACCCTAATTTCTATTGCTTTTCTTGTTTGTAGCTTATCCGTACCTTGTTCGTTTTTACCCGCCAAGTTCGAATAACCTATGTTTACAATTTTTTCTTATGATTTGTCTTCGTATCCATGACCGTTTACTCAATATTTGACATGCGATTTCATGTTAGGAAAATTAGTCACCTTTCAATCCATCCGTGAATTATGATTGAGGAATTTTTCTTTTGTTTTTGTGGAATGGTTGTAGTTCGGATTTGGACATCGATGAGATAAGGGAGGGGAACATAGCAGAGAAGGATGTTAGTGATGAGGAAATTGAAGCAGAAGAATTGGCGAAGCGGATGTGGAAAGACCGTGTTAAACTGAAAAGGCTCAAAGAGAGACAGAAGAAGCTTGCAGCGCAACAAGCTGCTGAGAAGTTAAAGCCAAAGCCAACTACTGATCAAGCTAGGAGGAAGAAAATGTCTCGAGCACAAGACGGCATTTTGAAATATATGTTAAAGCTGATGGAGGTTTGCAAAGCAAGAGGCTTTATCTACGGTATCATTCCTGAAAAGGGTAAGCCAGTAGGCGGTGCTTCCGATAACTTAAGAGCATGGTGGAAAGAAAAGGTGAAATTTGATAAAAATGGACCTGCTGCTATAGCAAAGTACGAAGCAGATTGTTTACTAATGAGTGAGGTTGCAAAAGGGAAAGGAATTAATCAAAGCACACTTCAGGATTTACAAGATGGCACATTGGGATCACTATTGTCTTCATTGATGCAACATTGTGATCCACCTCAAAGAAAATACCCACTAGAGAAAGGAAATCCTCCACCTTGGTGGCCTTCGGGAAACGAGAATTGGTGGGCAGGAATTGGTTTGTATAAGGGTCAAAGTCCTCCATATAAGAAACCCCATGATTTGAAGAAGATGTGGAAAGTTGGAGTCTTAACGGCGGTGATCAAGCATATGTCTCCTGACATTGCAAAGATTAGGAGACTTGTGCGTCAATCGAAATGCTTACAGGATAAGATGACTGCCAAGGAAAGTGCAATTTGGTTAGGAGTTTTGAGCAAGGAGGAATCAATCAATCAGCAGCCTAGTAGTGATAATGGTATATCTGGTGTTGTAGAGGGCCCACCAGCAACCCGTGGTGGGAAGAGAAAGCCTGCATTTAGTAGTGATAGTAGTGACTATGATGTTGATGGTACTGATGACACTGTAATATCGGCATCGTCGTCAAAAGGTGAAAGGATTAATCAAGAAGGATCGATACCACCAGTTGAACCTAGTAATGACCCTGAACAGCCTGCGCGAGATAAACATTTAGTGCAGAAACAGTCCCAGAAAAAAAGAGCTCGTGTAAAATCAAGACCTGCAAAAAATCAGCCTGTACCAGATTCAAATGAGAACATGGCTGATAATCCAACAATCACGGTGCCTGACATGAATCATGATGCTGTATACACTGTAGAAGAATCTGCGCCAACTAGAAATGAGAGGATTACTGTTGAATCTGCACCAACTAGTAATGCCAATCTCATTGAGTACCAGCAGAGTGTAAGCCAGCAGGAGAACGAAATCGTTAATCCTGCAGTACCTCCAATCAATGATTTTGTTGTCCATTCCCAACCAAATATATCAAGTTTCAGCCATTTTAACCTCTTCTCTGCCATCCCAGAAACCAATAACTTGCCAACTCAGAGCTTATATGCATCCCATCAGCACTTTTCATATCCATCTTTGCCCAACACCAATTTACATCATGGAGGGGGTTATGGTTACTGCGATCCATCAATTAAATTTGGTTCCAGGCATGATGAACAGCAATTGCATGTCGGCATCAGCCATACTAATATTGTGCCCAGACATGCTGAAGTTCATCTCGAGCTTCAAAATAGAACGGACTATGATGCCACTGGTGGGAGCTTGAGGCAGTATGCAGTGGATTCATTTCAGCCAGAGGTGAACAGACCTATTGAAAGTCATTTTGGAACGCCACTCAATGAATTATCCCTAGATTTCGATTTTCCTAGCCCACTTGATCTTGGAATCAACAGTTCGGGCGCACTTGATGAGATCCTTGATGATGATGATTTTATGCAATACTTTGGAGCTTAGGATGCTGGATGTGTAGTATTTAAAATAGTAAGTTATGTTTTCACTTATTAGCTTCATATCAGAGCATATAGTTTTTTTTAGTCTCAGTAACACGACTAACATTTAATCTGCTTCTTTTCTTTCCCCATTTTTTCAGGTTTTTGCCTGGGGAAATTGGCATGCTCTAAACAAGGTGATATCATGCTCAATCTTTGCAACCTGAAAGTGTACGTTAGAAAGTGGAGCTCTGGTAAAATCTGTAAACGCTATTTTGCTCCCTCAACATAGGGAAAAAATTTCAAAGATTGTAAATAGTTGATTTGTTAGAAATCGAGGTTTATAAAGTTTGAAGTTGACCAACCATTCTTGTCGCACTTCCGATAGCGTGTTTATGTTTGTTTCTGATGTGGCTGCATAATTTTGTCTCCTTTTCAAACAGGTTTGACCTTCTTGATCTTGGTATGTCTGTGCTAATATTTTCTATTAAGCCTATTACTGATGTCTTGAGAAGTGAAATCTGAGTTAACTTAGAGGCTTTCTGTTATTACTAAACATTAATATATAGAAAGACTAGTACAGTAGAATAAGCTTAGACTTTTGCTGTTGGAAAATAAATTATTATATTCCTTCATCACTTATAAAATGATTTGCTCATAGCATTCGAGGTACTTCAGCCTCTGAACTGTCTCCACTTTCTTGTATGTTTTTAGTCCTTGGTTTTAGATGTGTTGGCGTCTGTAACTCACTTAGCCTTTAAAAATGGATCGAAGTAGAACCCTCCATGAGTGAAACTACTCTCTTGATTTTGCTGTTGGATAGAAGCCCTAACCCCATTAGAAAATTCCAAATGCTCGTGTGGTGAACCGTACACGAATTTGGATCTTTGTTTTAGCTTTCAGTTTCCTCAGTTCTATTTGCTGACAGAAAACGGCATATCTGTACCCTGTCTCTTTTGCTCCTGATGTTCTAAGTAGAAGAAAGCATTGAAGAAATGGTTATCAACAGAAGCCTAAGCTTTAGAAGGAAACAAATCGCAGTTCTGCTACTTCTTGTGCTTATGCTTCCCTTGTTTGGATGTGGGTCTCGCATCTGTGAGTTTCTCTCTCCCTCTTTTTAATTTTCTTGCAGAAATACTTTCCATTCTTGAAAATTTTAACTTACTGTGAATGATTTATTCTCAGTTCCTGAACAACGACAAGCACGAAGAACAGCAAAAGACAATGATAGCATGGAAGTCCCTGCTTGTTCATCCAAGGTTCATACTTTACACATGTTACCATACACTTTGAGCTCTTGATCTTTGTTCTTAGTTTCACTGATCTCTGCATATGGTTTGTTGCAGACCAACAACTACACTGTGCGAAGCAACAGAAACGCATCATCATGGTCTGGAGTTCACGATTCAGATAGGCTAGTTCCTACAGGTCCCAACCGACTTCACCACCGGCACCGCTGAACTGAGATAAGCTAATGTTCTTCTTACAAAAAAAAAATTAGGAAAGAGTTGCCCAATTTAAGTGTTAGTTTATGTACAGATAACCTTGGAGCTGAATTCAATCCAGTATTAGTGTGGCTTTAGGGTTTTTGCAGTACCCATATGAATGTTAAATCATTCAATTTTCAAAGCAATGCAGCTATTCATCTCTTGATTAATTTCTCTTTTTTTTTGATTTTTGGTGTACGACAAGGAATCATTGCTTATGCATAATAAAAGGCGGAGAGAGGGGTAGGTCTACTTTGTTATGTTGTCGAGTGAGTGCAGAGAATTGAGGTGGACGATCCCCATGAATTTTGGCCATTATGTTTCCCTTGCACTGTCCCTACAAATTACCAAGTTGGATTTGAGAGGTCATTAGTGGGGATTTGCATCGATTTTGCTGTAATCTGTCGGGTTAAACTTGGCTAATCGAAACATAAAATAATTCTTAATTATTGAGTCCCCGTTCAAATACTAGCCTGGGTATTAAACGGGCCGGCCCAAATGGAAATGATCCAAGTGGGCCTCAATCTTGAAATTTGAAATCAAATGGATCAAATCGATTTGGACCATTTAGTCCTGTGCATCCGGTCCAGATCGGACCGGAATTTTCAAAAACCCGGACCGGTTGGACCGGAATAACATAAAATAAAAATATATATTTTACGGACCGGTTGGACCATATGGTCCTGTGCAAAAACTGACCCGGATACGGTCCATGGTTTTGGGAAATTCTGGTTCCGTCTAGACCGGGAAAAACCGGGTTGGACCGAAATACTAGATTATATATATATATATATATATATATATATATATATATATATATATATATATATATATATATATATATATATATATATAATCTGGTATTCCGGTCCAGAAAGAACCAAAATTTTCCAAAACCATGGACCGGAGACTGTATCCGGGTCAGGTTTTGCACATCCCTGGATTGGATATCGATAGTAACAGCAGCAAAACAACTCATACAGTATGAAACATTAAAAAAAAAAAACTTCTTGTTACAAAGCAAGCATGAGCCACTTTGACTCCCTGGCTTGTACATCCATTACATACAACTTGTTATGCTACAGACTTGTGGTTGCACACAACTTTGCACCTAACAATTTTATCCTCAACATAAAACCCCGGCATCACCAGTATCTTAACCTGGCTTCTCCCCTGCACACCTCTCTGCTTCTCCGTCGCTAACTCTTCCATATATCCAGCATCAAATGCTCTGTTCTCTTCCACCCTTAGAATACCCAGAGGCGGAGAGAAAGAAAACGCGAGCAAATGTAGCAACCAAACACACTTAGCTGCAACAAAAAACGACTGCAGTAGCTCTTCCGGCCACGCCCTCATCCACTTAAGACTACTCATAATACAACTCATCTTCTGATCACAATATCTACTAAACTCTTCACTATAATATTTCGTTCCTTTTCGTATCACCTCGTTCCAGCTCAAATTCCTCAACGCAACAAACGATGAAAACTTCGCTTGTCGATCCTGTTGCGGATCCAGCAGCTTAGGCGAGCCGTTCTTCTGAAACACGCAGTTCTCAAAGTCCTGGTAGAGTGTTTGGTTTATAATACCTTCTAGATGTAATGACACAGACTTTGAATACTTTGAGGTTAAACACACCTTGTATGGCTGTAATAAAGAGTTCAAATTGTTGATTAACTGAACATCTTTTTCTTCGACTTGTCCGATTAGTAACTTACAGAATTGCTTAACCGAAAGCCTTGCTTCTGATACAATCTGTATGAAACCTTCCGCCATCACCTCCTCACTAACCGGCATGTTTGTCTTAAGGCTTCTTTGCTGAGTTTGTCTTAAGGCTATCTTTAACTCTTCACAATATCCTTCTAGAAGCTCGAGCTTCTTTCTTAGATCGCCAAACGAAGACTTCATCTCCGCCACCTCAGCTAAAGCCGCGTCTCTCTTTTGATTCGCATCAAGAAGCTCCTTCTTGAGAGCCTCCTCAGATTCCATTTCAACAAGAGAATTAGGCTTCTTCTTTAGCCGAGGAAACAGACGTGAAAAGACTGTTCCCTTGCTCTTAGGCTGCTGTGGATTGACGGCCATGTGAGAGTCTGTGAGTGGAATATTATCAACATCATTAACACTAATTCTGCAATTATTGCAGGAAGAAACAGATTTAAAGTCTCCTAAGCTGTTTCTTCTTCTTGATCTCAAAGCTTCGGCCGTTGGAGAGGTTTGGAGGACAGTGATGTGGTTAGTGCAAGAGCTGGTTACTGATCTCGCATCTTGATCAATCTGGAAATGTGAATCTAACTCTTTTCTTGAAGATCCATTTTCTCTCATGTAATCTGATTGCATCATTCGACTCCCGTATTGTTCGCCACCACCGTACTCTGTTATTGCCTCGTCTTCATAACTCTGTAGATGAAATTTAATAGAATACATATTTGTAAAGACAGACACGGATAGCACAGTGACCGGCAGAAACTGACAGTACACAAAATCTCAAGTAAACTACAAATAAACATGCTGCTAGTGCTGATTAATCTTGAAAGATGAGACCCACGGAATTATTAATTGCAGAATCCATGAAATTGATAAAAATGAATTCAGCTTGTTTTTGTAATTTACTAACAGGCTCATCAAAGCATTCATTACATGAATTTATCTCATCATTGTGTCAACTCAACAGTAATCATTTAAAAACACCTACCAACCCAAAATTTGACTGAGAAAGATGAAAACTTGGGAAGAGCAGAGGGAAATGTAAAAGTGCAGTACTTACAGGGGTGAAAACAGGGTAATCGTGAGCAGGGAGGTGGAGAAGAGGAGGACGTGAAAGGGAAGATGGAGGAGAAGAAGTGAATAGCCCTTGATTTGTAGGGCTGGTGCCCTGAATAAGGGCAGCATGAATTGCTCTGAGCTCTACTGCTTTTGCGATGGCTGCTTGTATCTCTTTCCGGCTTGATTCAGTTCTGATGCTACTACCATTGTTGGGTGTACTGGTTGCAGCCATTAATACACGAAAATCGCAAATTCGCAGTGGTATGAGATTTGAAGGGTGGAAATGAATGTAGATAGCTCATATCTTTTGGAGAGCCATAGAAAAATGAGAATGAAGTTTGGATTGAAAGAGACTGAAGCAGAAAAGGGCAAAGATATGTAAAGGTTAATAGGAATGAGTGCATGTGACAGAGTAGATAGGGGCCTGCCTAAGAAGAAGATATGGAATTTACCAAATTGCCCCCTTATAAGCTTCATTTTGTTACATTAATATTTTATAGGAGTGGCGGGTAAGTGGTGAATTTGATACTATTCATGTAATTATCATCATCGCACGATTACACGTTATTTGCTATAATAAAGCCTGTATTTCATCCCTTAATTAGTCTTTCTCTGTTAAAGTAGTACTTATTTACTAATACCAACTTCACCCTAAGCAAAAGAGCTCTACTGTTGACAAAGTTACCGAAATACCCTCGTCATAATGACTATATAATATACAATCATGCTTTTGTCTTTTGGATGGAAGTTCTGCAAAAGACGATGAAGAAGAAAGGGTTTAGGAAAGCTTGTCGAGTTTCGTTTGTGGGCTTGCATGAATAGTCATTTTCCAGCTTATTATTCCTTCTTTTTTTTTACTGCCAATTCTTTCCAAAATGCAAACTTTAACTTTAAGTGAAAATTATAATATATTGGTAAAGAAAAGAAAAATAAAGTGGGGCGTGAAAAGACGAAGCTATTTTATGTTTGAGAATTGAGATAGGGTTAGGGAAGTGTTGTCCTCTTTCCTTGTCTGTGTCTCCTTGCAAAGAGGATTCTTCTGTAAATCTACCTTTGTTAATTTGCATGCTTTGCTTGGTAGCCCAACTGTCTTTTCTTCTTATCATATGCATATTCATACGTACTTACTGTTTCAAGTCATAATATGAATACATGCATGTGCCAATGCTAAGACTCCCTTCCCCCTCTTTCTCTTTGTTTTCTATCTTGCTGATCTTTATTTGTATTGCATTTCTATACGTTTGAGTCTTTGCTTTTCAAACTATGCTTCTCTCTTCCAAAAAAGTATTCCCTTAAATTATCATTTTTTATTTCTCTCGTTCCAACTGTAGCACTACTATACATGGCGTCCAACGACCAATGACACTTATCCAAATTGATGCCCATGTAAGTTTGTTGTTTTATATTTTGTCTAAAGTTACATGACACACGTTTTCAAGTTTGGATTGTTATTTATGTGTTTGGAAGACCGTAAATACACTAGCGAATGTGTTTTTTTAGTGTTTTTTTGGTAGTGTTTTGTGTTTTTATAGTGTTTCATTTTTATAAAATATGTGTGCGTGTTTGGTCATAGGCTCCGTTCGGGAAGAGAACGAAGTTGTCGGAGTTCCACTACACCACCGTCGCTCAACTGCAAGTCTGCTAGTCATCAAAGAATTTCTAAATTCGAATTGGTCGAAAATCAAGAACCCAACAAAAATTTCCTACTTATAGGCAATAGAAGTATGTGCATTTCAAAATTATATTTGATTGCTAAAAACATTACATGGCTTGGGGAAATATGTTTTCCACTCAAACGATCTAGCACCATAGTTCTAAAGTTGTAGGAAACACCTTTTACGGATATCCGACCTACAAAAACAAAGTATGTACAACTTATCTTGTTGAAATTTGAAAGCAATAATAGGACATTACAAAGTATTAGCTCCTATGAAAGTCACAAAGAGAAGGTCCATCAAAATATAACTCATTTTTTCGAATTACTCCAGCATACATAGAAGCAGAACTTTATGATCTAAGATGGAAGAACCGGTTAACCCGTTCTCATGTGCTCAAGAGGAGTGAAAGCCAAGTTTATGTTGTAACTCTTGCCATCTATTCTATTTTTCATTAGGTCAATGCAAGGAAGCCTAAGATTTGCCTCTTCATCAAACCAACATTAGTAGTCAAAACCAATTCATTAGCAAGTAAGACTCTGAGAATCAAAAGACAAAAAATACCTAATAAAATAAGACTCGGTAAGGATTAAGATCATGATATACTGCTCTCTCTTTGCTACAACAGTATTCCAAAGCTTGTTGCAATAGGTCAGCATCCAAATACTACATATCTTCATTGAAATCCATATCCATCATTGTTGATTTCTCAATAATTCGCAACCACAACGGGAAAAATTACGTAACACCATGAAATGAAACACAAGCCTTCAACAGATCTCCCTTCGAAACCCTAGAATAACAATAACAGCGAATGGTTACAAATAACCCACCGGTTCGATTTCTCGTTTTCCCGACCAAAATCGATGATCCAAACAACGCTGACAGTAAAATTCTCAATCGGAATCTTCGGGGTCAAGCAAAATCGGCATTCGAAATAGTTCCTCAACAATTAGTTTTTTGTATCAACAGATTCCAAACAACGAAAGAAATTGATGGTGTGAGCGGGAAAGTGAATAAAGATCATATTCAATTGGGAGGAGAGGAAGAATGGAGATTCGAGAGCCTCGAAATCGCAACAACTGAATAAGAAGCTCCGGCCGAAGAGAAACATGTCTTTCTTCCTTGAAATTGCAGCCCTCGAAATCTGAGAAGCTTTGGGAGAAGCATCAGCGTTCGCCTCCAAGGATGAACAAATCGTCGACGCCGGGGAAGAGCTTTGTCTCTTCAGTTCTCAATTCCAGGTGAGAGAATGTTATAGATATACCTAGTATTACTCGTAATAATTGTGAACTGTAGGGGTAACAGAGTATTTTTGTTCTCAAAAACACTATCCAAAAACAAAAAACCTCCTCCTCTCTACGGTTTTTAAAACACTCAAAATAAACACGTTTCACTCAATTACACTACTCCTACCAAACAACCCTAAAACGAAAACACTAATTTACACTACAAAACACTAGTGTAAACTACTTAGCAAACACAACCAGTATGTATTTTTTTTTTAGTGTTTTTAAAATCAAAATGATTTTCTTGTCATTATTGTTAAACATATTTACGATATTTTACCAAGTATGAAATTAGTACCTTCTCTCACCAAAACCTTTGGCCGATGCTTGGAGAACATCTTCTCGCTAGTCGCCTGGCGTTTCCGACGATCTCTTCTTCCTTGGAGGCCATCGCCGCTGGAGAGGTTCACGCCGTTGCTGCCAACATCTTCTCCCTAGTCTCCTGGTGTTTCCGGCGATCTCTTCTTTCCAACAACCTCTGCTCTCACCAAAACCCTTCTTTCTCTCTTCCTTAGTTGGGACAATTTCAGGTATTTGCAATATGAGGATTACATTTGGTGAAGATGTCGTATTTCTCCAATCTTTCCTCGATTGAAATTTGTAGAAGGGATTTAGGGTTTGGTAATTTGGGGTTCGGTAAGTTGATTTCCAAACCAAATTACCATAAGAATTCAAGTGATGAGCCAAACTTTTGTTGAACTATAAATGTCAAAGCTACGGTTTACAAGGATGTTGCTTTGAGTTTCATTTTTATGGTGAACAATGGAAGATACATTGTCCAAAAGTTAAAAGACAGTGAGCTCGGAGAACTCCTTGGGGAAGATTGGATCAAGAATCAGAATGCAAAGGTTCAACAATTCCATGTGAACTATGAGAGAAACTCGTGGAACAAAGTCCTTGGTGCACTGAATCTAGATAATGGGCCGCTCAAGGATAAGCTCAACCTGTTTAATTCTTACTTTGAGGAGATATGCAAAGCTCAATCTTCATGGGTTGTATTTGATGATCAAACTAGAAACTGTGTATGCAATATTTGATAGGTCACCTTCACAAAAAAAAAAAATTTGATAGGTCACTACTTTGTTTAGCCATAAGAAGAAGAAACAGTGAAGTAATGGAATGTGAAGAAGAAGACCATTTTCAGAAATAGAAATCTGCAAGCATAACAATGTCTTAGAAAGATACAAAAATCAATATTTAATCGACTACATGAAAGATGTTACTCATGACAAACTCAAAAGAGAAAATAACAAACTTTACTTAACAAGCTTACAACTCACCAAGAGACATGGTATTCAACTATTTTGATTTTTTTAACCTACAACATTTATTTTAGTCTTTCTAGCCCCAAACACTGAATTTGAACCACGTACATTTGAAATGAGTTTATTTCAGCCCAAAACATTGAATTTGAACCACACCATAACCCAAAACTCATACTAAGATGTGCTATTAAAATCAGATTTGTTGTTGTGATTGTGATTGCGGTTAGGGTTGTTGATGCGAGAGCATTTCAAGACTCAACCTCGCCTACAAGCAATAGGAGAAGAGGGAGAATCAAAGTCATTTCTTGGAAAGAAATGAAAACCAATTCCATAAGACAAATGAAGACAATTTCTAAAAGAGAGATGAAGACCATTTTTCGGAGAGAAATGAAAATCATCCTCAAAGAAGAAATGATGACCATCTCTAGAAGAGAAGTGAAGACCGTGTATTGTAGATGGAAGATAGCAAGATTCGCGTATGCATGAAATTAAGCTAGCTTTCCAATACAAGTACACGTGTGAAAAGAAGAGATGATGGATCGATCTTATGCTAGAAGATCATGTATGCATTTAAGCTTATCTACCATGCATGCATGGAGAAGATGGCCAAATTACACGGCGAATTTCGGCCCAAGTATTATTATTTTCCAGCTCATAAAAGACATTTTTAATCATGGGTTATGTTGTTTGCTTAGGGTCTTTTATCGTTAGTTGTTGGTCCACGTTATTTTAACTATTTTCTTTTAATTTAAGACATATAATAGGGATACCTAAATGATAGAATTTAGAAGATCGTATCTTTCACAAGATAGATCTTATCTTGCATAAGATAGATATTATCACATCCTAACTTTATAAGATAGATTTTCACCAACTCCTATATAAGGACAAGGCTACACACATTTTTCATACCAATTCAATACACAAAATTTCAGCTTTGATTTAGCAATTCTTTGTTCTACCAACGTGCGTGCGCGCAGGGGGGGGAGATGCCTCGTCTACCCCATAACTTGGAATATTTTGAGTCGTTCTACTTGCCAAGTTAATTGGTATCTTCTCGGATCATTCACAAGTTTCCTTCAAGTCGTTTCATAGGGTTCGACCTATCTATCCAGCTACCGATCCATCACCATTATTGGATCATCAATCTCCATCCCCTAAGCATCCTCTGAGCCAGCCGTCAGCATGTGACAAGCGTATTTCCTTAGTTCGTTATAATAAACTTATCAAAGTTAAATCCGGACTTAAAACTAACCAATGTATAGCGATTAAGCAAGGGTCGAACCCAAGAGAGTGAGAGATGATTAAAGCGCAGTTTAGTTTCAATTATTAGTATCCAGGGGGGGTTGGATTGCAATATGTGACAAGACAAAAACATATAATTAAAGTAAAGATGGTGATAAAAGCAATGAGACAAACACTACACTAGGTTAGATTTCCGCTTGCATATAACTTGGTTGGTTCTTTTTAGAAACATTCAACAATTGTTCTCATCTTGATCATATTTATGCATTAAGCCAACCGACATTAACACAACTTAACAAGTTTCTAATCCGTAAACCTACAAGACCAAACAACAAGTTAGCATTCTACCAAAGATAAAGAGATACATAAAAGAGAAACAATCCGTTAATCTTATTATGTAGTTATATTCGTTTTACACTTAGATAATCACAATCCATTCATACCTAAGAGTTTGCTACTGGATGAATGACCCGAACCCGGAACCAATTAACCTTAGCCTTTTGCATGCAATTATACAACTTAGGTGATCAAACTAAGTGGAAAACAATCATACAAAATAAGTTAAACACAAGGAATATTACACAAAAGTATACTGAATAATACTTCTATTGAAAAGAAGTTACAACCAACTTATATGAAGCTTTAATCAACCCAATGTAGCAAGGAGACTTAGCACTCCATACAAATGACAAATTAACAAAGAGAGGGGGTTTTTTTTGGGAAAATGAGGATGATTCTAACATCAACCTAGGACTTCTATTTATACTAGAAATGACACTAAATGGGAATGAATGTGTTGTGTAAACAGCCACATTAAATGAGATTAAATGGGTTGTGTAAACAACCACATTAAATGGGAATAAATGGGATGTGTATAAACAGCCACGTTAAATAGGAATAAATAGGCTGTGTAAACAGCCACATTAAATGTGAATAAATGGGTTGTGTATAAACAACCACATTAAATGAGAATAAATGGGTTGTGTATAAACAGTCGGAGTTATGTCGTTTGTTGCACAACCGCGGGCGCGGATCTGGGAGCCACGGGGCGGTTTAGTGCAAAACGCTCCATCTTCAACTTAACCGTGGGAGCGGCTGAGCGACAAAATGTCGGCTTGGTTGTCTTCTTTGATCTTCTTTCTCTTCCAAGTGTTGCTGCATCTTTTGTAATTCTTCATTTCTGACTTCTTCAGTTGGATGTACATAATAGAAACACAAAACAACCAAAGGACTCTAAATAACATGCTAAAACTACCTAGATATGATAGTGATTCCATCACCTATCAAACTCGCTCATACTTAGACTCTTACTCGTCCCGAGTAAACCAAAAATCTAACCAATGTAAAAACAAAAGTCTCAGGAAGCATGATGAAGTAGGAGGTAACAAGGTGAAGCATGCTAAAGGGAAAAACAAAAATTTACTAAAGAGATGTGAGAAAAGAGAAAGAACTATCATCCTTATTGCTCCAAGAGTGACCTACCCGTAATCCTTCTTATGTCTCCTCTTCTTATGTCGCCAACGTCAGAAAAGGGAGACCTAAAACTCGGGTTTCGCTCATTTTGCCAAAGTGCCCTTCCGGATTTTCACTTTGCCACTTCTTTTTTTTTTTCAATCTCACCCATTCTCACATCACTCAAGTCCAATTTTGCACCAACCTAGTGTTGGTCGGACTACCTTCTTATTGCCTAAACCGCCCTTTCGGATTTTCGGTTTATCCAAGGATTTTTCATGCCTTTTTTCATTTTCTTTGGCTTTTTCTCTTTTTTTTTGTTGACTGAATTACAAGCTGAAATTTCAAACAAACAAACAAACTATACAAACATGATAGAATCCCTCCCCCATACTTGAAGATCACTTTGCCCTCAAAGTGTGCAATATGGAGGCAAAAGTAATAAATGGGAAAGGGAAGGTGTGAACTCACTAGTGGGATGGTCCGGCTGATATGGGAAATGAGAGAAGTAATGCTCTTGTCCCTGGTGGAGCTCAGGTGGTGGCGTGGTCGATAAGTGGAGGTGAGTATGGGGAATAGGGTTTGGGTGGAGAAAGATGGTGAGGGAAAGAGGGATGGTGGTCAGAGATTTGAAAGGAGGTGAAATATTTTTTTTTCTGTGTAAAACCACGGGGGCAATGGAATTTCACCGCAAGGGCGGTGGTTTTGAGCCGCGGGGGCGTCTTCTTAATAGAAAACCTTCTCCTTTTATTTCCTCGGGTTGCCTCCCGAGTAGCGCCTTTATTTTACGTTTGTGGCTCGACGTAAGACCTTCATCATTGAGCTTGTGCTTCCTCCAGAACCATTTCGTCGATCGGATCGTTGGATACTCTCTCATGGTACATTTTTTAGTCTTTGCCCGTTAACTTTGAAAACCTTGTGTGATTGTGGATCATATAGATCCACCGCACCATATAGATGTACTTCGGCAATGACGTATGGACCTGTCCATCTGGAGCGGAGTTTTCCTGCAAAAATATTTAGACGAGATTGAAACAAGAGGACCTTGTTACCTAGTTGGAAATCCTTTCGGAGGATGTTCCGGTCATGCCATGCTTTAGTTTTCTCTTTTTAGGTTGTGGCATGGTCATAAGCATCAAGCCGCAGTTCCTCCAGTTCTTGCAGTTGGAGCTTCATGGCTTGAACCATGAAAATGGTCCAAACCAATAATTGATAATAAAAAAAATAAAAGAACTTTAAACACTCAAACTCCCCGGAAACGGCGCCAAATTTGACAAGCGTATTTCCTTAAGTCATTATAATAAACTTATCAAAGTTAAATCCGAACTTAACATTAACCAATGTATAACGATTAAGCAAGGGTCGAACCCAAGAGAGTGAGAGATGATTAAAGCGCAGTTTAGTTTTAATTATCAATTATTAGTAACCAAAGGGGGGAGGGGGGGTTGGATGGCAATATGTGACAAGACAAAAGCATATAATTGAAGTAAAGATGGTGATAAAAGCAATGAGACAAACACTACACTAGGTTAGATTTTTCCGCTTGCATATAACTTGGTTGGTTCTTTTTAGAAACATTCAACAATTGTTCTCATCTTGATCATACTTGTGCATTAAGCCAACCGACATTAACACAACTTAACAAGTTTCTAATCCGTAAACCTACAAGACCAAACAACAAGTTAGCATTCTACCAAATATAAAGAGATACATAAAAGAGAAACAACCCGTTAATCTTAATATGTAGCTATATTCCTTTTACACTTAGATAATCACAACCCGTTCATACCTAAGAGTTTGCTACTGGATTAATGACCCGAACCCGGAACGAATTAACCTTAGCCTTTTGCATGCAATTATACAACTTAAGTGATCAAACTAAGTGGAAAACAATCATACAAACTAAGTTAAACACAAGGAATATAACACAAATGTATACTGAATAATACTTCTATTGAAAAGAACTTACAACCAACTTATATGAAGCTTCAATCAACCCAATGTAGCAAGGAGACTTAGCACTCCATACAAATGACAAATTCACAAGAGAGGTTTTTTTTTTTGGGAAAATGAGGATGATTCTAACATCAACCTAGGACTTCTATTTATACTAGAAATGACACTAAATGGGAATAAATGGGTTGTGTAAACAACCACATTAAATGAGATTAAATGGGCTGTGTAAACAACCACATTAAATGGGAATAAATAGGATGTGTATAAACCGCCACATTAAATGAGAATAAATGGGTTGTGTATAAACAACCACATTAAATGAGAATAAATTGGATGTGTAAACAACAATATTAAATGGGAATAAATAGGTTGTGTATAAACAGCCACATTAAATGGGAATAAATGGGTTGTGTATAAACAACCGGAGTTATGTCGTTTGTTGCACAACCGCGGGCGCGGATCTGGGAGCCGCGGGGGCCGGTTAGTGCAAAATGCTCCATCTTCAACTTAGCCGCGGGGGCGGCTGAGCGACAGATTGTCGGCTTGGTTGTCTTCTTTGATCTTCTTTCTCTTCCAAGTGTTGCTAAATCCCTTGTAATTCTTCATTTTTGACTTCTTCAGCTGGATGTACATAATAGCAACACTAAACAACCAAAGGACTCTAATAACATGTCACCCCCATATCAAGATCTAAACCTCGCTTGTTTGATCCCTCTACTAAGTTGTTCACTTATAAAATGATAAACCCAACATGATAAAAATGTCCATTAAATATTGAGAAATGTCTTCCCATTCCATAATCACTCCCTAACTTGGGATTTCGTATGATGGGTTTCGTCTTCGCGAAGTGTCCTACTTTGACCAAATTATAGCACGGGTATGTCCATTAGGGGCGGCCTGCCTTGATATAGTTACACTCAACAAAAGACCAAAAGGGTTTTGCATTTTGAGGAATAATGATGCGTTGACATTAGATATGACCATCAAACCAATAATTATAAAGAGTTATAAATAGTAAAGGAGTTTACTTACCTTGATTATATAAGGTAAGACGAAGTGCCTGAATACGCTCGAATTTTATATAAAATAGGATCTGAAAATCATTTTACTCTTTGAAATAACTGAGTACAATGTGCAAAACCTTTTTTTACACATTGTCAAAATTTTAAAGTTTTGCCTCAATCATTCATATTCTTATTTGTAAAATGTTTTCATTCCATTTTGTTGTTAAAATGCTTGTTGAAAACCTTAAGTTCACACTTCAACCTATTCTTGAGAAGAATAAGTTAACCTAAACCAATTTCCTAGATTGGAAACAGAACATGAGGATTACTCTCATGTTTAATGACCAACTAGATGTCTTGGAGAATCCCGTCCCTAAGCTCACCGAAACATCTTCTAAAGAGGATAAGCATGCAAATAAAACGATAGTTGATAGGTATCAATTCTCAAAGTGTCGAATAGTTGATGTTGGTTGCTATGGAATCTGGTCTTCAACAAAGGTTTAAGAAGCAGGATGCCTACAACATGATAACTAAACTATGAACTTTGTTCAAGGAACAAGCTAGGCTTGAAAGGTACTTGACCTTAAAAACTATCATGAGCGGCAAACTCAACATAGAGAAACTTGCCAACCCACATGTGTGTAACATGAAAGGTTTGTTTGACAAGATGGCCCGACTTGGTAACAAGTTCACTTTGGATACATCGATGGATGTGATCCTCAACTCTCTCCATGTTGGATTTGCATATTTTCGGTCGACGTATCATATGAATGTCATGAACAAGTCCCTTAAAGAGTTGCATGTAATGCTCAAGACGGCTAAGGAAAACATTATGGATGACCTGACGAAAGAAGTTATGATGGTCAAAGCAAATGGGTTCAAGAAAGGACACCAGGAAAAACACATAATCGGGGAAAGAACAAGAAAGTTGCTCAACCTAATACCAACACTCACAAGATAAAAATCGTTGTTGAACATGAGTGCTTCTATTGCAAGGGAAAGGGGCAGTGGAAGAGAAACTACCCCAAGTACTTGGAAGATAAGAAGGGAACGTCTCTACTTCAAGTATTTATGTCATCGAAATTTTATCAACTAATTTTAGTTCATGGGTATTAGATACCGGATTTGGATCACACATTATTTTGAATGTGTAGGGTCTAAGAAATAGAAGAAAGTTGCAGAAAGACAAGGTGAATCTTCGAGTTGGAAACGGAGCAACAGTCGTTGCGCTGCCATTGGAGATTATAGTCTACTTTTACCATCTAGCTTTGTTTAGAACTTAATAATTGTTATTTTGTTCTTTGCATTACTAAGAACTTAATTTCAAATTTCGTTTTGAATTTAGAGGGTTTATATATTTATCATTGATAGTTGTTTTTCAATCTATAAAAATGTTGTTTTTTATGCCCAAAACTACCACTTATATTACATGTTTTTCACATAACCACCCCTTATTTTTTTAATTCATTTAACCACCCTTATAATAAAATTGTTAAAAAATCAACACAGCGTTGAAATTCTGTTACATTCCCGTTAGTTTAGTGGGGGCCCTTTCAGTAAGAAATATATTATATATGAAACAAAGTAATAAATTAAAACCCACGATAATACTTTTAAGTTGAAATTGTTTTTTCTTAAATTAAAAACAAACTAAATCCTCAAATAAAAAACAACCCCCAAATCAAATCTTCAAGAAAAACTAAAAAAAAAATAAAGGGTGGCTAGTGACTTAAAAAAATTTTTTTATAAGGATGGTTAAATCAAATCTAAAAAATAAAGGGTGCTTAGTGACTTATAAAAATAAAAATTAATATACCTTTATCCGATTTTAGAATAAAGGGATTATATATGAACAAAGGAGGAAAGTTTAAGGACTTTAATGGAGCAAGAAAAAGGTTAGAGACTTATTTGAACAAAAGGTTAGAGACCTATTTGGACTTTATTTGAAAGGTTAAGGACCACCGATGCTATTTGCCCTTCTTTTAACTCAAGGTTACCGTGTAAATATCAAACCAGTAAGTCTTTTCATAGGATACAATACCCAAAATCAACCCCTATTTTGGAAGAAGCATATCAAATAGAAACTTAGGGCTTAAGAATAAGAACTAATTTTCAAAAAGGTGAAGGAGAAGGAATCTGATTGCGGCTCGAAGAAGAGCAACTCCAAGTGAATTGAAACAGACCAGACATGTTTCTAGAATGGAAAAGAGGATGAGGACGAGTAAAAAAGTATGGTGTATTTTTTTCCATTGGTTTCCCTTAATTTCCTTTTATTTTATTTTATTTTTCTGATTTTTGAAGAAGAAATGGAAAACAACCGAAATTAATAGATGAGTTAAAAATGGGTACAAACGGAAACGAAATATGATGGTCACTAATTGAAAATGACAAAACCTCAAGGGCATCAAATTAAATATTAATTTTATAACTTTATTTAGAGATTTGGGTCCAAGTTTTGAATAGACAGAAATAAAATCGAAGGTAAGACCCTTCACAATGGAAGGTCTTGGGGCTACTAAACCCCTACATGTCATCGGAAATTGATGACATGGATGAAAGAGGGGTTAGTAGCCCCGGGGGGCGACCCCAATATTGGGGTTGACCCATATTTGAGTAAATTCCGTCATTGGTCTTTAAACTTTGAAACGTTTTTCTTAGTAGTCCTTAAAGTTTAAACTCTGTTTACTAAGTACCTAAACTTTGAAACGTTTTTCTTAATAGTCCCTTAAGTTTAAACTTCTCTTACTAAGTCCCTAAACTATGAATGTTTTGCGCACATAACCCTTCCGTCACTCCAAGTTGACGTGACATATAACATATAAAAAAACCATTTAATAATTTAACATTATTTATATTTATTTTTTAATAAAAATGTTTATATTGATTAACATTAATGTTTAAGAGGATAAAAAGAAATTAGGATTTAATTTTATAACTACTACGATTGAATGTTTGATGTTAATCGTTACAAATTAGGATTTAAAAGATCAATCTAGTGTTTTTTTTTTTTGAAAAGCCAATACTCATTTATACTCACACACTTGAGTGCATTGGGAAAAAAGGGACATAAATTAAAATTAACAGCATTAGCATGGAGAAGACTAGCTAGCTAGTGGGCAACACGGTTGCCATCCCTTCTTGTAAACTTCCATGAACAGAGATCAAAGCCTGCACCCTTCTTCCTCAACAGACCAAGAATGCCTCTCAGGCCTCCACGATTTGGATAGCCATTGTTAAGCATCGACACCCGTGTTGCAGAATCCGTCTCGCATTCAATATGTTTCCAGCCTCTCTCCTCCGCCAACCTGATCGCCCACACCAGCGCCTCACCTTCAGCAAGCATAACCGAACGAGAGCCCTGTAGGTGGGCTAAAACCGCTAGTAACACAGTGCCGATGCAATTACGTGCAACCACGCCAATTATAGTCCTCCCATCATCAGTGTCTGAAGCATCACAATTAAGCTTAATCACTCCACTTACGGGACGCATCCATGAACAACCGGGAGCAGAGCAAGAGAGAGGTGTGTCACTAACATCAACAGTACAATTAACTTCCTTCATCAAAACAGCAGTTTCAAAAAGAACTTCCTCCACCGTTAACCGATGGTCCTCAAAAATAAGTTTATTTCTTGCTTTCCAAATAACCCACAATAACACCATCCATGATTGTTGATCAAACCAAGAAAATTGCATAATCTTCTCCAGCCACTGTTGCATAGAGGAGATATGAGAAACAGTATGAGCAAGAAGAGGGGAAAATCCCAAATCACCCTAGCCGTTGGACAATGGCCAAGAACATAAACCACGGTTTCCACTTGTCCACATATACGGAACCAAGGATCAACCTGAAGGCAACGAAGAGCCAGATTTCGAGACAAGGGATAGATTCAACGCAAGCTCTCCAAGCGAATTCCTTTACCCTAGGAATCATTTTCACCTTCCAGAAATTCTGTCATAAAACACTTTCCGGAGAAGTCGACGAGGACGAAGAAGTGCGATCCTCTGCAGAAAGAGTCTCCCTAGCCAAGTGCTACGCAATCCTCACCGAAAAAAGACCATTGGTGGAAAAGAACCAGTAAACTTCATCAGCTCTTCTCCCCAAAACTAAAGGGATTCTCAAAATAAATTCTTGATCAGTAGTGCAAAAGAACTCCCGCAGAGCCTCCTCATTCCATCTCTCAAGGTTCCAATCGATTAGGTCAATAACACGAAGATCGAGTGGGGTAGCGGGCATACGCATAATCAGTTTAAACAAAGAGGACGGGGAAGCCATTGATCTTTCCAGACAGACAACGTACTTCCGTTTCCCACATCCTAACATAAATTTCTAGAAAGAATGTCCCTACCCTTTTAAAAACTCCTCCAAGAGTAGCTTGGTTTGTGACCAATTTTTGCTTCCAAAAAAGAGTTATTTAGAAAGTACCTGGCTTTAAGTAACCTCGCGCTGAGAGACTCCGGATTAGTAATGATTCTCCATCCTTGTTTTGCAAGAAAGGCAAGGTTGAAAGCCCGCATGTTCCTAAAGTCCATACCTCAATCATCTTTAGCCTGACACATTTTATTCCCCGTCACCCAATGAATTTTTCGATGTCCATTTTGTGAGCCCACCAAAACTGACTCATCATCCTCTCAATATCCAGACAAACCCCAATCGGCATCTCAAAACAAGACATAGTATAAGTAGGGATAACATGGACCACGGCTTTTAAGAGAACTTCTTTCCCCGCCCTACTGAGGAAAGTTTATTTACATCCCTTAACTTTCTTCCATACACGTTCCCTGACTTGCGAAAAAATAATATTCTTTGATCTTCCAACCATTGTTGGTAACCTCAGGTATCTCTCATGTTTACTTACTTCTCAGATGCCCAATAAGCCATGAATATATGCCCGACATCCGGTACTCACATTACTACTGAACGAAAGCTCTAACTTCGCGAAATTAACTTGTTGACCTAAGACTTCTCCGTATTCACGACGTATTTTGACAATTTCACTGCCCTGTTGACAAGATGCCTTAGCGAATGTAACACCCCAAATCCGTGGGACTCGAGGTGCTACTGGGCTAGGATCTCACAATGGATCCTGACCCTAGCCTGACAACAAGTTCACTGAATCTTACAACAAGGCACCGTTAGATTAAATACAAAACGTAAAACTGATATATAAATCTCAAAAGGTAATACATAAGTACCGCTGAGTACAAATAAAACATAACTGTACATCAAAAGATCCCATAAACCCCGATAACAATCCAATGTACGGAGCCCCCAGCGGATCACCCACTCTGGATCACTCTGCAGCTCTCCTAACCTGCAAAGGATTCTACAACACGGTATAAAACCGTTAGCTAACCATACACATATATATAGATGATAAGCATAAGCACAATCACACCACAAAGAATAATAACAATACATCGTCATGCTTTCATACATTTACCCGGTTTATTATCTTTATAAAGTCCAATCACTCAAACATATATATATATATATATATATATATATATATATATATATATATATATATATATATATATATATCAATATGAACATATGTGACACGAGGAATATAATCCTCGCCTCTGGGTGCTCATGGTAGTTGGAGTGGTCCTTGGTCACACTCACCCGTGTACCCTGAGAGAATGGAGAGTGGTCAACCGTTTACCAAGTCTGACCCAACCACAAAGAACCGCCCAGACTCCAAAGGGTTGAAAGGGACAGCTGTCAAGCCCTACAATGGGCAATCACTATACCATAGGTCGGTAATCATCATATCTCATGCTATAAAGCAGATAACACATACACTACTCATGCACACATCCAATATAATGAAGGTAGCTAAGTAAGTCCTATGGACTTACCTCAACCTCGGAAGTCTCAACTCAACTCAAACGGCTCCAACTCTAGAGATCAACACTGCCTAAACAAGGCATAACAACATATATCATACTCATATCCATCATAGGGGTCACACCTAGACCCAAGGGACCCAAAAGGATCATAACCTAACTCGTAAACCTCGAAGGCATAACTGGCATAAACGATAACATGATCAACCTCATTCTATCCTCATACACATACCTAGCATGGCACTAACCCTCATATTAGGAAAAGAAAGGATCTACCTTACTTTAGGTAGAACCGGAATAAAACGCACCTGCGTGACACAAGGGACGCAGAGGCGGAAAGCAGGCTACCGCAGGCGCGGCAATGCTCGGCCGCGGGCGCGGTGACCGTGGCCACAGGCAAGCGCATGCGCGGAAGAACGCGGGCGCTGACACTGGGGTTGTTGCCGCGGGGGCGGCGACGATGCAGAGGCAAATCCCGCGATTCCTCTTCGGCTATTCTCGTGATCAACTCACGTCTTCTCTTCACCAAAACTAAGCATATACATATACATGCACATACCAACATCAAAATCCTTAAACATGCATCTAATCCTAAGCTAGGAAGATGGAATCAAGGAAAGAAAGAAGAAGAAGCAAGATCACTTACCACCCTTGTGGTCCTAGGCTGCAGGGAGAGATCACACACCTCAGTTGCTGGCCTCCAAGCTCAACATACACACATCCATCATCAACATCAACATCAAGCCACACAACTCTTCCAAACTCTAAGGAAACTCAAGCAAGATCAAGGAGGAGAGAAGGAGAAGCAAGGAGAACGAGAGAAGGCTGAAGAATTGAGGTAAAACCCTTGATCACGAGCCAAGGAAAGAATAAGAGGAGGAAAGGGTAAAGCACGAGTCAAAGGGTCAACAAAAACGGCTGCAACCGCAGGAAACCGTAGGGGCGGGTTTCCTGGGCGCAGGGGCGGAACAACAGAGGAGCCGTAGGGGCGGCCTCGTAGACCCGCGGGGCGGCTAAGGCTAAACTAGCTCCCAAAGACTAAGGCTCTTACAGCGAAGACCACACTGTCGTCAGCAAAAAAAAAGTGAAATACGGGGTGCGGAAGGAGCAATTCTAATCCCATGAATAGTACCGCAAGATTCACTTGCTCGAATCAAACTTGGCAAACCTTCCGCATAAATCAAGTACAAAAAGAGGGGACAAATGATCCCCTTGACGAAGACCTCTGTCAGGAACGAACAACTCGGACGGAACCCCGTCCATCAAAACTGAGAAAGAAACTAAGGTGACACATCTCATAACAATATCCATCCACCTCCCAACAAAACCCATAGATTCCATACAAGCTTTCAGATAACTCCATTCAACCCTATTATAGGCCTTGGCCATATCCAACTTGAGCGTCATATAACCTTGTTTAGCGACCCTAGTCTTCATATAATGAAAGATCTCAAAAGCAGCTAGCACATTGTTAGTGATAAGACGCCTAAGGACAAAAACACTATGTGAATCAGAGACTACCTTTCCAAGACACCTTTTAAGTTTGTTAACTAGCACTTTTGCATAGATTTTGTAAATGGCATTACACAAGCTAATAGTAGATCATTATAAATTTATAAGAAATTTATAAATTTCTTGTAAGTTTATAACAATTAACATCAAATAACAATAGATTGATATCTTAACCCCTGATTTGTAATGATCAACATCAAACATTCAATCGCAAATAGATTATTAACTTAAACCATAATTTATTTTTTATCCTCTTATGTTAGTCAATATAAATGTGGGTTTTACAATAAATAAATAATATCAAATCATTTGACGATTTTTTACATGTCATCTACCACGTCAATTTTGAGTGACATAAGGGCCATGAGCGCAAAGCATTCATTATTTAGGGACTTAGTAAGAGAAGTTTAAACTTTAAAGACTAGTAAAAATAATGTTTCAAAGTTTAGGGACTTAGTATGCAAAGTTTAAACTTTAAGGACCAATAAGAAAAACGTTTCAAAGTTTAGGGACCAATGACGTAATTACCCACCCATATCCTTTAAACTTTTTTTCATTATTATTTTTTTGATATAAAACGACGTCGTTTTGGTCTGAGTATTTGCAGGGGGCAGCGCGGGCAGCGTCACATGGCGCGCTCTGACTGCTGGATTATAGCCAGTGACAACACGTCATGTGGTAGGGTTGTTTTTATTAAACTTAAAGCTCGTTGTTCTGCATAAATATTAATTAAAAATAAAAATAAAAATAAGATTTGAATAAGATTTAATTTTATCCATGACACCCACTTTGCATATGTTTTGATTAAAAAATTTTTTGACTTCTTTTAACGTATATAGGTTTTTTCAGGTTCAATTTTCTCCATAATTTTATAATATAATATAATTTACATCGAAGGAAGGCGGACAAAAAGTTGTGCCACCAAACCTTTTTGAATAGCGAATCAAATCCTCCTAAAAACATCAATAGACTTAGGAGATATAACGTTGTCATGCAAGACCCGTTGCATCCTCTTGAAAACTTCAATAGCATCGGGCGCAAGAAAACCAAACGTTTTGAAAGCAAACGGTAGAAACACATGTTGGTTTTCGATACAAGCCCTCTCATGTTTAGCCATCTTAGCAGATGTCGCATTAAGCGCCGCCTTGTACACCACAAAGTCCCACTACCCAAACAAACTAGTGGGGAAACCTTTGTCAAATCAATGCAAGCATGTTTCCCACCCATCCATCCAAACACCAAGACATTTGTCGGCCTCAACGTAGACCTTCCCTCACGTGGATTAGTCAACAAGTTCACATGCACCTCATTCTTAAATGAAACTCCCGCTCACCTAAACACATCACACTAAACATCACGGACCAGATCGTGCCTGTATTTGAAGCTAGAAAGATCTTTACAATGAACAACATGCTTCCCAAAAGCATCCAAAACTCTTCAACACTTGGGCATATGACAAATCTCATCAACCGGATATAGAGAAATCATAAGGCGATACTTAAGAACCGAACGATACCCAACAAAGACATACATTGCCTAAGCCCATCAATGGGTATGGCAAGAAGAAAATCTTGGCTATGAGCTGACTGAAGACACTTGAAAACCGTTTTTTGTGTATGAGTCAATCAAAATCAACTTCTATCTCCTGCATTGTCTTACTAAAAAGAGCATTCTATGTTGGGCTTAGGGGATGATGTTCTTTATAGTAAAAACAGAAAGATCGAAATCCGGAATGAAAACCTGAAGTTTACCCAAAGCTCCATAAAACTCAAAGCTCATATCAATAACTCCACTGTCACGCAAAATGTGGTCTTGCAGGCTCCAAGACTAGGCCTTGGAAGCAACAAAAGCAAAGGAAGATGCCCCCATAGCATAATATATCCCAAGCCCCCAAGCCGAATAAGCAGAGAAGCAAGCCGCCACCGAAGATCTCCAAAAAAGGGTCCCACAAACCACAATATCCTCGATTGATCTACGAAGCCCAACATAAAAAATACATTTTAAAATGGATCTTAGACGTACAATGATACATTAATTTACAAATAAAATTCCAATTTAATAAAAAAACAATTTAAATGATACATTAACTTCAATAGCACATAATTTAACATAAGTTTGAAATAAAATGATATATAAATATACAATTTGTTAATTTGCTGAAAATATATATACAGTTCACTAATCTACAATAATATTATTAATATATAAATGATATATACATTTACAATTCATTAATTTATTAGAAAAAAATAAAAAGTGAAAATAAAAGTTTCGGAACACTCTATTAAGAATGAAAATAAGTGAAAAGCTAATATGACGTGATAAAAATCTTGACGATATGACATTGATGGGCCGGCCCAAACTAATAAGGACGATTAAACATTGCCACCCTGGTAATCGTGAATTTCTAACAATGCGAAGCTGGCAATCCGTGACTTTCCGAGCCCAAGCCAAAATGACCGTCAATAGGAAACATAATCTACGGTTCCCAATCATCGTTTCCAAATAATTTTAAATTCCCGCCCCTTGAACAATACACAGCCTCATAGGCTCTCCAATTCCCAAACACCTATAAAAAACAAACGCATTCCACCAGCAATACTGCAATACAGCCAACACAAAAACCTTCAAGCATAATCAATCGAACAAATCACATTCCTTCAATTTCCTTTGCTGAAGTATCTGAAATGGCGAGAACCAAGCAGACGGCTAGAAAGTCCACCGGCGGGAAAGCGCCGAGGAAGCAACTAGCTACCAAGGCCGCTAGGAAATCGGCTCCAGCAACCGGAGGAGTCAAGAAGCCGCACAGATTTAGGCCAGGAACAGTGGCTCTGAGGGAGATTAGGAAATACCAGAAAAGCACTGAACTACTGATCCGAAAACTTCCGTTTCAGAGGCTGGTGAGGGAGATTGCACAGGACTTCAAGACAGACCTGCGTTTCCAGAGCAGCGCCGTCGCCGCTCTCCAGGAGGCTGCCGAGGCGTATCTCGTCGGATTGTTTGAGGACACTAACTTGTGTGCGATCCATGCCAAGAGAGTCACCATAATGCCAAAAGACATTCAGCTTGCTCGTAGGATTAGAGGCGAACGAGCTTAGAATTTTCACGATTTGCATTCTAATTTCTTCGTTTTGTTTCTCTTGTCTCTTGCTTGCACCGGTGGTATTGAGTGTTGAAATCAATACCTCTGTTGTTAAGAGTTTGTAAATCTAATTGAAGAGTAGTGCTGATTACATGTTGCATTTGGGGACTTTCGTTTATGTTAAAAAGTATTTTGGGCCTTCACTATGGTGGGCCTTCACTATGGTGGGCCTTCACTATGGGCCTATAGCCCAATTCGTTATCGATGCAATTGTTCGGCCCAAAACTTGCATTCTTTGTTGCACGGTTGCACCGTCTCTTGCCTAGCCATAGTGCCATCTCAATTCGGGCCAGAAGCCTACATCTGGTCTCGCATCTGTCTCGAACCTATCAGGTCGCCGGCCATTTTTTCGACCACCGCCGGCTGGATTCTCTGTCTTCCATCCTATCTCGTTCACTCAGCGTTTCTCCATCGGTTTTCTCGTTGCCGTTAGCTCTCGTTCTATTCGACAGTTCACGAATATGATTCACAGCGATATACGTGGTATGGTAATTCCTTCAATTCCTTCGCTTACTTCACGATTTCAACCCTTGTACACCTCCCCCTACTATTCAAACTCCTGATTTCATGACCTAGCTCGGTGAGTTCACAGATGCGTGAATCTTTTACCAAAACCCTAAATCGTATCCCTTGGCTGTTTGGCTGAGATCGTGGTCAATGGAGATTATGGCTCATTCGGTCGACAATGGTTGATAAACCTTGTACATATATCACGATGTCAGCCGATGGTGGTCGGTGAGAAGCTATGACTGTTTCAGTGAGTTACAGTCTTTACAGTTGTTAACCATCACTGATGGTCATCTTTCATTGTTCATATTGTTTTTGTCTCAGAATATTGGACTTGAATTGAATTTACATACGGGCGTGATGCTTGGATCAGTTGCTTGATCGAGCTTTGGATTATGTTTTGATGGATGTTGGAAATTGATGAACTAGGTGTGGTATATTGTTGTTTTTGTTACTTATCTTTGATATGTTTTTTCTTACTTATGCATAGTTAATTTGCTCATACATATGCCAGCTTCTTGTTAGGCAGAGGTCGAGGAGTAATTGAAGTTGATTTACATGAAAATTTTGTTGAGTTAATTCATTTGTTTCCATGGAATAGAATTTTTTGGTGGAAATGCTATTATCTATCACATTTAAGTTTGTTAGTAAATGCATATCAGAGATTTTAATTATTCCTTTGTCGTTTTCGGCCATTCCTATTTTGGACCTTCTTAGATTTTGTATCACATTGGTACATCATCAATATTAGGAATCCGTCTGTAACGCCATTCCTATTAAAAATACAATATGGTTTCAGGTTGTTCCTACAAATTTTATAGTTCTTATTGTTACCCTGATTCATGTGGCCTCTCCTGATGTGCTTTTTCAGGCAGCTGATGATATCATTGAAAGGAATTCTGTGTTCCCACTGAAATTGGGAATTCTATAGCAACTTACTAGTATAGGTTCACTGATTTCGATAGAGAACTGCTGGTTGAAAGTGGAGTAAATTTCATCCTTCACTATATGATGGAATCAAATCTCATTTTGACTAACTTAGAGCCTCGTGAAGACATGGAATTTGATTCTAACGAGGCTGCCTACACATTTTACAAAGAGTATGCCAAAGCTATGGGTTTCGGAACTTCAAAAGTCAGCAGCCGGAGATCAAGAGCATCTAAAGAATTCATTGATGCAAAGTTTTCATGCTATAGATATGGAAACAAGCAGCAGTCTGATGATGCTGTGAATCCTCGTCCTTCCCCAAAGATAGGCTGCAAAGCGAGCTTGCATGTGAAGAGAAAGCCAAATGGTAAATGGTATGTATACAATTTTGTCAAGGAGCATAATCATGAACTTTTACCTGAGCAGGCCCATTTCTTCAGAAGCCACTGGAATGATGATCCTATCAGCAGTGACGTGCGAATGCATAGGAGAAAAATCTCAGCTTCGGTGTCTAGACACTTTAGTGCGTATCAGAATATTGAATGCTTGGAGGGTTACCTGCGGAATCAGCATGTTAAAGGAAGGAAACTAACTTTAGAATTCGGGGATGCTCAATTGCTGCTTGAAATTTTCATGAATATGCAGGAAGAGAATTCTAAGTTCTTCTATGCAGTAGATCTTAACGAAGAACATCAGTTGAGAAATGTGTTCTGGGTTGATGCTAAAGGTATCAATGATTATACACATTTTGGTGATGTAGTATTATTTGACACCACCTATTTTACAAATAAATATAAGATACCATTGGTTCTTTTTATTGGAGTGAACAATCATATTCAGCCTAATTTGTTTGGATGTGCACTATTAGCAGATGAGACTATGTGTACTTATGTTTGGTTGATGCAAACATGGCTCATAGCAATGGGCGGGCGACCACCCAATGTTATACTCACTGACCAGAACAATTCCCTCAAAGCTGCTATTGCAGCAGTCCTCTCAGGTACTCGTCATTGTTTTTGCTTGTGGCATGTGATGGAACGGATCCCTAAACAGCTAGGACTCAGCCTCGGCCGTGAAAGTTTCTTGGAAAAATTTAGTAAGTGCATCTATATGTCATGGACAGAACATCAATTTGAGCAGAACTGGTGGAAGTTGCTTGATGAGTTTCAACTTCAAGAGAATGAATGGATGCAATCGTTATACGAAGATCGCTTTCAATGGGTTCCATTCTTTATCCGTGGTGTATCATTTGCTGGCTTGTGTACACCTGCTCGTTCTGACAGTTTGAGTTCCTTTTTTGATCAATATATCAGCGAGGAGTCTTTGTTGAGGGAATATTTAGAACAATACAAGGCATTGCTTGAGGATATGTGTGAAGAAGAAGCTAAAGCAGAATTTGATGCATGGCATGAAACTCCCGAGTTTAGGTCTCCTTCGCCTTTTGAGAAACAGATGTTCTTAGTCTACACCCATGAAATTTTTAGGAAGTTTCAAAATGAGGTATTGGGAGCAGTTGCTTGTCATATTAAGAAAGAAAAAGAGGATGGTGCAAGCACAATCTATTCGGTGAAAGACTTTGAAGTTGATCAAGATTTTATTGTAGAATGGAATGAAACAAAATCTGAGATATGTTGTTCCTGTCTTTCTTTTGAATGTCGAGGTTATCTATGTAGGCATGCTATTGTTATTCTTCAGATGTCTGGAGTCTTCAGCATACCATCTAGATACATATTGCAAAGGTGGACAAATGCTGCAAAAAGCAAACATGAGATTGGTGAAAATTTTGATCAGGTACAGACGAAAGTGCGCCGATTCAATGATCTTTGTCGGCGGGCCATCATCTTAAGTGAAGAAGGCTCATTATCCGACGAGAGTTTTAATTTAGCAGCATCCTCCATAAAAGAAGCCTTGCAGCAGTGTGGTGGTTTGAATAATTATGTGAAAAAGGATTCAAGAATGAATCTAAGTTATCTTCCTTCAAGTAGTTGCAATGATGAAGATATTCACGGAAGCCATTCAAGAGCAGATGATGGAGTTCCAGATCCTCAAATGTATGATGAAGCAGAAATTCCCAGAAGGGCAGAAGCTGGAATGGAGATAGCTGCTGATGAGAATATCCACAACATGAGAGGCAAGGTGAGGGAATTGTCATATGTTGACTTTCATTTATCATGAATTAAAATTCATTCCAATTTGAAGTATGAATGTATCACTAAGAGAATATTTTGTTGATTCATTAGGCACCCCATGAGCAAGAAGCTTCAGCCTTCCCCAATATGGTATGTCAAGCCTCTCCTCTAAGTACAATGCTGGGAAACTGTTGGTTATATTGTATGGTAAATCTCATGTTTAGGCATGAGGTGTGGGGTATGAGACTTAATTTTCCAGTGTGAGTGGGGTTTGGCATTAAGGTGGCTGCCCCACATTATTAAGAGACTGTTTGGTTAGCCATCTATAGAACGAAAAAGGAAAGATAATGGTTAAGTAGCCTAAATTATAAGATGAACATTGTTACAAGCATAAATGAATGTTAAACACTCATTTCAGTTTCTTCTCCTTAATCATTATCTGAATATTTTGTGGTAAACCAGTTTGAACTTTTTATATTTTAATCATAGAGATATACATAAGTTTAATTTGTAACTCACAATATCAAAAGGAGATATAGTAGTAGTAAATTTGTGCATGTTCTTCTTGTTCTACCAAATAGTCGTCAAACAGGAAACTTATGTATCATGTGACAGGAGGTGACAAACACTAGGCCAGTGGTGCAGCAAAATCCGTTACCGGTGCAGTTCCATAGCATGGGCATGTTTCAAGGTATGACCCCAAGTCAATTCCGTAACGTGTCTCTACAGGAGAAGCACATCCCTCGGTAATGGGGTGGACCGTCGGGTTAAGGTTGGTTCGAAGCAATGAGATTGCGCCTTTTTGTTGTTTGTATGTACATTCCTTGATACATTATAGTCATACATCAGTCTAAGGTGAACAAAATAGTCCGTAAAGTTATAATACAAGCTTGCAGCATTTCTTTACCGTTATGGTCTGGCCGGGTCTGGTCCAGACCGGTAGCTTGTATAAGTAACGGTTCAAGGTGAACCGTTTTCATTTTAAATGTGGGTCGTGAATTGAAGTTATCATCTTAAATGTGGGGTCAAGATTGAGATGACAGAACATATGATTGCTATAGACATTATAACATGGGCAACATGCATTTGCAATAATACACTGTGTTTTTGCTGGCAGGGAATCGGATAAAAAGATGCTTCAATCTGTAAAACTCTCAATACAAGAGTAAAAACTTGTAATGTATCCAAAATAAGGGTGAAACTGATAAAAAGATGCTAAATTTGCATTTGCAGATAGATCCTAAAAATGAATAACATAATAATAATAATAGCTTTAATGCAGAATGAGAGCCACGAGCCATGCAGGATCTAAAACCTAACACGATCACACGACGCTGCCTACTGCACATGTTCATATCTGCACAGAAATTAATAATTTAGAAGACATCAATCGTTATCAGTCCAGCTCGACCTCCTAAGTCCTAACTCTTTTGTATGATTATTTTTCTTACACATACCTCGTTGGTTTTAGATTTGCTCCTCTGTCAAATCCCCCACGATTAAAAGCTACTTTTGTCGCTAACTGCCCTACACAGTTTAGTCACTTACACTTCGACAGATCCAACCGTCCATAATCGCAACTATGGATGTTCTATTATGTTAAATGTTCTATTTGTAATTGTTTTCGGTGGATTTATAATTTTATAATATACTTAATTAAGTATATAATGTACACGGGACAAAATCGAACAATCTAACCGCCACTAAATCAATTCAGATTGATACTTGTATTGAGATTTTTACAATCATTATTCATCTAATTTTTGGATGAATCAACTGGTTTATAACCCGCACCTTATGCGAATATATTTATATATTGAATATTTTGAGTAATATGTCATGAGCTTATATATATGTATAAACTAATGACATATTTAAAACGTTATAATAGTTAATTCACCTTTAGTTATTCTCACAGTGATAAAATATTTACGAATATAGAATTGTCTCATTATTCCGACTTTAATTTAATTCTTATACAACACATCACTTGGTAAGAAGTTCACATTGAAGACGTCAACGGATATGATCCTCAACTCTCTCCATGATGGCTTTGCATATTTTTATTCGACGTATCGCATGAATGTCATGGACAAGTTCCTTAACGAGATACATGTAACGCTCAAGATGGTTAGCCACTTACACTTTGACCGATCCAATCATCCATAATCGCAACTATGTATGTTCTATTATGTTAAATGTTCTATTTGTAATTGTTTTCGGTGGATTTATGATTTTATAATATTCTTATTTAAGTATATAATGAACACACGACAAAATCGCCAAACAATCTAATGGTCACTAACTCAATTCAGATTGAAATTTGTATTGAGATTTTACAATCTATATTCATCTAATTTTTACAATCAATTAAGAATGATACTAGATTTGAGCCAATTTATCTCTAGTGTCGCTCCCGTAGGAATTTCAGGATCTTCTGTTAAATTCGTAATTAACGCTATTGTTTAAAAAAAAAATTAGTTTATGAGGATTTCAAAAACTAGACACTTTATTATAGAGTATATTTTATGCAATTTTTTTTATAGTGTGTAAAGTATGCACTTTCTCTTTGTACATGAATATTTTTTTAAATAATTCTAGGAAAAAGAAAAAAAAACTAATTTAGTTAAATGATATTATTTTTATAATCCTAGGATGAAGGAAAATATACAATTCCTTTCATCTCCCACTTGTCCTTATTCAAGTGTGCAATCTAAGATACATTTGTCTCTTAATGTCTTATTTGACGATTTGATGACATTCATATCTAATGTCAAATGTGTTTCTTGAAATCCGAGTTCGAACTACTCACTCTTCAAGTGGCCGAGACACCAATCTTGTTCAATGTATCACAATATACAAGAACTAGGAGGACTTCTCCAATCTTGTATGACTATGACTCCCACTCAACTTTTGGCAATCCTAACTACCGCCTTTATAACTCCTTTTTACGGAAAGTGTTTAACGGTGTTAAGAAAGTACCGATAATCAAGTGAGATCACAACATACTCATGTCTGAGAAATCTACTAATTATGGTTTAACTTATTACTCTACAATCTCTTTTGAGAATCTTAAGGTGGGTCAGTCTTACATGTATCACCCATACACATATATATCAATGACTAGACATCTCCATGCCCCTATAGCCCATGAATCCCGACGCTATCAGTCAACTTTACAATATAGTTACTAGTAAAATCATCTATGTCCATTTGATGATTTCAAACTATAGACTTTCAATAATTCAAAACTTCATTTTACTTAATAGGGTTTCATTCTTAAAGTGACCACGTTTGTTAATAATGAATTATTTGGACATATTATTCAATATCGAATAAAATAATATATGAATAAGGATAAAATATTATATATCATAAAATCATCAAGTCAAACATAAAACTAGTGTCCAACACTCATAAATACATAATGTAATATAAAAACAAACTCAAAGCCATTCTCCAATGCGCTTGAGACCCTTACCTCCTAGTGTGGCTCTCATTCTTGAGCCTAGGCATAGGCTTGGTCAATGGATCTGCAATGTTGTCATCAATATGTACCTTATAAATCCTAATGTCACCCTCAATGATGATGTGTCGAATAAGGTGATATTTTCTCATAATGTGTTTGGATTTGGAGCTCGAACTCGGTTCCTTGGCTTGGGCTATGGCATTATTTGTCACAATAGATATCGATAGACCCATAAATGCTAAGAATAACACCAACTTTCTCATCCAAACGGTCTCCTTTGTTACTTTACTAGCAACAATGTACTCAGCCTCTATTGTAGAATCTGCTACTATATCATGCTTGGAGATCTTCCAGCTCACAACTCCTCCATTAAGGATGAAGACATAACCATATTGAGATTCAAAACCATCTTGGTCAGTCTGAAAGCTTGCATCAATATAGTCTTGCACAATCAATTTTTCATCTCCCCCAAATACTTAGAAATCATCCTTAGTCCTTCCCAAGTACTTTAGGACATTCTTAATTTCAGACCAGTGTGCCTCTCCAGGATTTGATTTCTATTTGCTACACATTCTCAAAGATACGCAACATCACGGACGTGTACATACCATGGCGTACATGATAGATCCAATAGTAGAAGCATATGGGATCAAGTTCATCTTCTCAAGCTAAACATGCATTTTAGGACATTGCGTCTTGCTGAGGTATATACCATGTTGCATGGATAAAAATCCCTTTTTGGAATCATGCATCTTGAATCTATCAAGAATCTTATCAATATAAGTTCCTTCACTCAATCCAAGAAGTCTCCTAAATCTATCTTTATAGATCTTAGTTCCGTGTATGTACTCGGACTTTTCTAAGTCTTTCATTGAGAAGATGGAGGTTGCACTTAATAACGTCAATAATGTAAAGCATATTCTATTAGAGTGGAGAGAGAACATAAAGCTTTAAATTGACGAAATGGTAATGGAATATCATCAACTTAAATTGACCTATTTACCATTATTCAAAACCAAGTATGTATGAATTCTAAATTAGGACTGCAAGTTTCCATCCATGCAAATTATTTATGATGCACATATAAAACTTTGTATTATTAGTAAAGTGTAAACTAGGAGGATGAACAAATAAACATAAATTTGGAAGAAAAACATCAAAATATAAACTATTTTAGGATTTGTAATAATCGGGGGAGAAAAGGAGAAGGGAGGAAGAATGCACATCGTAGAGGAGTAGAAGAATTGAAGAGTATAATTGGAAGGGTAAAAAAAGAGACGTCGATTTACATAAATCCCATAACTTGTTATGGATGAAGAAATTCGACTTCATTCATCATCTTGAATCTATCCCCTTCATCTGTATCACCCAACACCCCGGTAAATTGACGCCATCCAACAACGTGCAAATTGAGCGCGGGTGCCACCATGCGAATTTCTTCGGTAACAAGTAAATTGAAAATCGTGTATCTAACACGCCCTATGTGCATTTAAAGCCTAAAAGTGAGATTCTTGAAATCATGCACGAACAAGTACCTTTGTGAAATAGGGATTGTTTGCATATAAGCTCATATGCGTGTAAGACTCAAACTCAACACATAAATCCAACAAGATTTCATCTTAAACCAATTAATAATAAGAGGAGGAACTGACCTCATATACTACTTTTAGATTTTAGAGCATATTATCTGGTGTGAATGAACATAAGACACAATGTTACAACAAACAAGCTTTGTATATGTTGGAAGACTTGGAGAGGAGGGTCAACAAAAGCACTCAACTTATGATTCAAAATCATAACAAAATCGTTGATCATAGAAGAAGATAAGTGATGTCAGGACCATGCTTACAAATGAATAAAGACGTCCACATGAAATTTCGTAATCTTGTACTCCTAAACACTCATTTGATATCTTACGTGACAATATATGTTTACGATTTGACATCCTAATCTAGATAGCATTTATTTATCGCATGTACAAACTCAAAATACACTGTGCTACACGAAGTCAAAAATTATCCATAAAAATAGACAACTCTAGCATTAACATTAGCATTAATCAACCATGTGTAGTGCTACAAAATTGGACCACCCTTCGATTATTCGGAATTATTTATTTTAATTGGTCAAAATCAATTCAAAATTTTCTACCCTAAATAGTCTTAGCCAATTACTTTAACATGTTAAATACTCTAATGCTAAAATTTGACATTTTAAAAATATGCTACTCTAACATTTTTTCAACTTATTCCACTGAGATTACGAGATTATGTTAAGAATGAATTTATTCTGGTCCGTTTTATTTCATTGACTTGAATTATTTATATACACGACATAAAATCCTACTTTGATTAGAAGATTAGAGAAATATAATAAATTTAATTTTATGTATAAACATAGGATCGATTTGATGGTATAATTAGGTGATTTGAACCAAAATAGATACATGGTGACGTGGAGATGCGTTTGAAATTGTGGCAAATAGGGAATGCAATGGGTCGGGTGAACCACTTCCATCACCCACCCATTAACCATATCGGGTTTAACCACCCATCATCCGTTGGGTGACCGGATGGTTCGGGTTTATCCGCAGGTAGTTAAAAGGTAAGAGTATTGTCAATTTATAAAGTATTTTCAAAATATTTTTGCACATATAGTACAAAACTAGTATGTTCAAAACAAATAATATCTATAATTAAAATAAAAAACTATTTAAAATATAATATTGTAATGTAAATAACAATACATTATCATATTCTTCGTGAATTTTATGACAAAATACACAAAATTCAATATATTTCAGGTGTATCGGGTCGGGTGACGGGTGAAAGACCTTCACCCATCATCCACCCATCACCCGGCTTTTTCGGATATTCAACCGCGTTTATGATTCGAGTGATTCGAATATTCATCGGATGCGGGTGAAATTGTCACCCTAGTGGCAAAGTTGGTATCATGAACTAATCTCGAAAGTCCTACCCCCGACCCACGTGCGCCCAATGCCGTGTCACAGTTCATAGCATACTACTACGTTATGGACATTCACGTAAGTCGTAATAGCTAATTTATTTTTCTTTTTTTCTGGATCACAAATTCTTCTTCTTCTTATATGTAAATATGTAAATTCAAAATATACACGTTTGCGTTTGGGTGTAATAAATGCAGCATATGGAGTGTTTTGTGTATTATTAAGATTTGCCATATTGGTGAGCCCTCTTTGGGACACAAATAATGTTCAACTTTATTCCCAAAAAGGACATTTATCTCATCTTCTTGAATTGGTCCCATCTTTATTTCAGATTTTGTTTCATTCTAATATATCCAATGAGATATACATACATACATACATTTACGATATCACTTTGCTTTCAATTTCTACTTTTATTGTTTCCCCTCCACGCCAATCTTATATCATCAAACATTTGCACTTTCATATAGTGACATTGAATCGGAAGTCCATAAACAAATGATGTTAGAATTTTGTGGTAAAAATATTTTCATGTTGGAATGTAGACGACATATGCAAACAAGAACATGACCAACAACCACCTTATCCCGCACAAAATGTATATCGAGATGTAAAACAAGTGCATTTTGCATGAAACCACGTGGAATGATTCCATGAACAAGGGTACAAATGTGGACTAGATTCATTTTCAATCTGTTTCTGTTTTCGGAGTTGCAACCAAATGGGGGGTTAGGGTCTTCCTACGGTCAAGTCACGACGAATTTGATTGAGATCTAAAAGTGAAGATGTAGAATTTCTCGAGATATGTGCCGACCGATTAATCAGTATTCATGTGACCGACCAACTGGTAACTATTCACCATATACATGTCTCACACATGACCATTAGTCAAGAGAAATATTTTACGAAAAAATCTCGTGATGACCAAACAATTGGGGCCCACTAATCGACCGTTTGGGTTCCACATGCATGTTCTTTGACGATTATCTTTTATCATTTCTCTCTTTTAGTTTGGTCTATCTTTCGGCCCGTCCATTTGGACGTTTTTCCATTTTTGACAATTCTATCTTGTCGTTATAAGATATACTTTAGCGGATTTGGTGTTCACTAGCAAAACCCTATGAGTGCTAGGTTATAAGTCTGCAATAAATAAGGTATTTCAACAATTAAGTGTTTCATTGAAGAGTTACAATAAAACGCAAAAGTTCTAGGGTTGGCAATCGTTGTCTTCTGACCGATCGATTGGTTAATCTTCTTTAATCAATAAAGTTTTGAATTTATTCCAAGGTATACTTGGCTAAATTCAATTCGTTCTAGGGTTTATAGAGCCCGACTACACTGATCTATGATATTGATAATGATGTATATATTGCTTGAATGTTTATCCATGAGAGTTATGATAGTTTTGAATTGTTCTATGCAAAATGCGAGGGTTGAGTGTGGAACCTTTAATTATTATTTGTTTTTAAGATGGTGGTGAAAATGCAAGAGTCAGGTCACTCGTGTCCCAAATATTCCGATCGATATGTGACGATTGAGAGGAATATTGTCCCCCGTATAATGTGATTTACATTTTGTCATGGATTCATCAATTAAGGTTTATGTAGTATGTTGTTGTGATCTTGGTCCTGAAACTCTTTTTATTCATTGATGATACCACCTTATTTGTGTGTTACTTTTGAAGCGTTTGATATTGAATCATGCAACATACAAGCTTCCCTTACTACTACTATCTGAAATCGATCAACTATTGAAAATTGATCGTTCGACTTGTCCATTATTTTCATAATTTGTTTTTGTTTCTTTTATTTGTTTATATTAATGATAAGAAAGTTTAGACTCTAGTCTCCCCTAATAGATCTAACTACTAGCAACCCTAAATTTGATACATTCAAACAATACTCGTAGTGCTCGTCACCTACAATGATCTTACACTTTTTTTTTTTTTTTGTAAATAGAAAGCATCCTGGCGGATGAAAACACGGAGTTTGGGGTTTTCAGAAAAATTGGTGTTGGGATTCGAGTTTTCAAAATGGGCAAATCGATCAGCAACACAATTTATTTTTCTGAAAATATGTCTAATACGGACCTCGTCAAAGAAAAAAAAGATTCAGTTTGAAGTCGGATATAATGATCTTACACTTATTCCAAGGTATAATCATTGTATACGTTTTATCTTCTTCTTTTTTTTCCCGGTAGAAATGCATACCTTTCCTCTATTCGTCACAAGATAGTTCTCTTCAAACCTTCCTCTATTCTTCACAAGATAGTTCTCTTCAAACTTTCAGTGTTGCTAAGAGTATCTTCATCTCTGATATTGAGAGTTTATTTAGTTGTTTAAAATTGGAAAAATAAAGATACATGTCAATTGTGGTGATATAATAGAGGAAACGAGTGAAGATAAGTATTCATGGTAAGATATTTAATTTGACAATTTCTTGGTTGTTTTAATTATTTATTTTCAAAATTTTGCTTTATTTTTAAATTTAATTTGTGCTTTATTTTAAATTAAGAGACTTTAATAAATTTTAGGATATATGAAAGACTATATTTTTTAAGATGATAAAAACAATATAATATATTAAAAATTAGATAAGAATTCTACTTAAGTTTTTTGGAATAAAGATGCTCTAAAGCCTAGAACATATGTGTGTCGTCTACTATATAATACTAAAACAGAAGTGAATATGGTCACGTGTTGTCCTTACGTTAAGCCACATCGGATTTTACCACTTGACGTCATCATATTAAGCCACGATAGGATATTTTCACATGTCATTCCATAAATAAACCATATATTTGGATTATTTAAATTCTCGCAAATTATTTTCAAATTTAACTTGCACTCCTTAATTACAACCTTTAATAATCTTATATTAAGCCAAATATTTATTTTGTATTATTATAGCTTAATTTTAGATATATTTATAAGAAATTAATATTTCTTAATTATATTGTATCATATTATGAAATTATATATTTTTTATTTTAAGTTTTTTTGATGAGAAATTAGAAAATTTTTAAATTGTTAGTTCTAATGATTACTTTTTTTTATTCACAACATAGTTTTCATATTTATTATTCCTTATTTTATATCACAAAATATATTAAACTATTGTTTATTTATATCAAAACTTTATTTACGATGATAAAAAATACTAGTTCAATTTTTACAACTCCCGTAAAATCACGGATACTAAACTAGTTATATACTAGTAGAGTAGACGAGTAGTAATGACAGGTGCAATGCCGAAGATATCTTAGGCTAGTTATTAAGAAATATACAATATTATGACGTAACTAAATAAGATCGTGTGTTACATTATTCTCTTATTGGATGACTTACGACTTAATATGAAATTATTTTTTAAAAAAATTATTTACTTTAATACCATGTCTTATATTAGTGAATTACGGATCTGTTACTCCGTGAAATCTTACCGGACTTGCAACTAACAATTGAACAAGAAGTAGTTGATACGAATATGGATATAAATTAACAATGAAACTATGCGAAAATAAATGATAAACTAACTCCAATCATACCAAGACATATCATTGGCCATATCCTCAACTATCCATTGTCGAAGGGCAAAATTCGTGATAGACTTATTGGACCAGAAAGAATGGTCGATTCTCGACAAAATTAACAATGAAATTATTCCTTAAGCAAAAAGGTATCCCGTTAAGTCCTTTGTATGAGTTTTCGACTTTAATATCATATATAAAAGATATCAAGAAATTTCTTTGAAAATTATATATCTACAGTTTGTCAACTATTATAAATCCGAAAATAAACCAATATGCAAGTAAACAGGCCCTAAAGTTAACCTTGAAAAACAAAATAATATTGTACAGATACGTTCTCCATAACACGGAGGATAAGAAAGTATGTTGCTCCATTGCTAACATGGATATCACTAGTATAAAGATTAAACATGTTTTAAACTCCATTACAACCAATTCGATAACAAGACTATTGTACATGAGGGAGTCCATCTGGGGGCATGTGGCACGAAAGGAAAATGTAATTTTGAAAATAAAGGATCATGTTGGATTAAGAATGTTGTAAAAGTTTAACTATCGATGTGGGATGAAAGTAACAAGAACGGGGCATAAGGAATCAAGTCAAGACTTCTTGAGAAGGAAACTAAAATACATGAGTTCGAGAATACTTGGGGTAAAATTCATAAAACTAAACCTTGACGCGCTCACCAAAATAAAATAAAATTTGTTTTCTTCTTTCTTATCCTAAGGGACCACACATGTGAGCATGTCGCTTTAGACAATGTCGGTGCGAGTCTACAAGAAGTCTCCATGTAAAGGCTCTCGTACTTCTTAATGGAATATCGAAAGCCAAAGAAATGGAAACCATGAAGCTATCCATTGATGAAGATAAGTTAATAATTGTGAACTCCTTTAAACTGAGATATGACTTGGAAGACCGATATCATTTTATATATATATTACTAATTTTCTCGCAGGATTTGACCGTGTTTTTGTTTCTCACATTTTAAGGAAAATAAATAACGTTGCGGATAACATTGCCGACGTTTGGCCATACATCCCTGCTGTAAGTTCTAATTATTCACGGAAAATAGAGGTTATCATAAAAAATGATGCTATATATAGTTCCTAATTATTATACTTAATCATTCCTAATTATTTTCCCAGGATGAATTATTAATAAAAACCTATCTCTTCTTCTTTGCACCTTCTTCTGCCCACGATATATGATATATACCTAGCTTCCTCACTTTGCATGATAACTCATTATCATAATTCATTACATGCATTTTTAATAATTGATACACATTATCAATTCTCAAATAAGTAGGCACTGTTCAAATATTTTGACAGCCACATATTGGTTCTATATATATATGGGTGCGTGTCTAATAATTGAGAAAATCACCATAAACATAAATTTCATGATAAAAAGGAAATCATTTATTTATTTTATTTGAACAATTTAATTGTATAGTAAATTGTATTGACTATCATTGGGTATTGATGGATCCTTATCCCCAATATATAAAGAAGCTGCCTAACAAAATTAATAAGACCCTACCCATTTGTAGCATCCATGATCCATCACTCCCTTTGCTCAACTTGATCTGTCTCGCCACGTCCTATTCTATTTTCTAAAGGGCAAAATCGTCAACCTCAAACCACATTTTGTATATAAACACTGACCTCTACGGCTCTACTGCATCATTCCCCCAACAAAACCCACATCCGACGCCATGGGAGTTGGATATTATTACATATTTGCCACCATGCTGGCGTTTTCCACTGCTGCATCCGCGTGCACGCCTTCCGATCGTGCAGCATTGCTCGCCTTCCGCTCAGCTCTCAGCGAACCGTATCTGGGTCTCTTCAACTCCTGGACCGGACCCGATTGCTGCTCCAACTGGTACGGAGTCAGCTGCGACCCGGTTACCCACCGAGTCGCTGACATCAACCTCCGAGGCGAATCCGAGGATCCCATTTTCGAAAAAGCACACCGAACCGGTTTCATGACCGGCTCGATCTCCCCAGATATCTGCAACCTCGACCGACTCTCAAGCTTCACTCTCGCCGACTGGAAGGGAATCTCCGGCCCCATTCCTCACTGCTTCATCTCTCTTCCCTTGCTCCGAGTCCTCGACCTGATTGGAAATCAGATCTCCGGCCGGATTCCGTCACACATCGGACGGCTAAGAGAGCTCACTGTTCTCAATCTCGCCGACAACAAACTCACTGGCCCGATTCCGATGTCGATTGTTAACCTGGGCCGGTTAATGCACCTCGATCTCCGTAACAACAGAATCTCCGGCGGAATTCCCACGGAAATCGGACGGCTTAAGATGCTTAGCCGAGCTCTATTGAGTGGGAACCTGCTATCCGGAACCATACCCGTTTCAATATCGAATATTTACCGGCTCTCAGACCTGGATCTTTCACTGAACCGGATATCCGGTTCATTGCCGGACATTTTCGAAAAAATGCCGGTGCTAGCAACGTTGAATCTCGACGGAAACCTAATATCGGGCCAAATTCCTCCTAGTTTGATGAAGTCTGGAGTGAGTATCTTGAATCTGAGTAAGAACGCCATTGAGGGGAGGATACCCGATGTATTTGGGCCGAGATCGTATTTCATGATGTTGGACTTGGCCCATAATAAGCTTAGTGGGCCAATTCCAAAGTCCATAACTTCAGCTTCGTATATCGGGCATTTAGATCTGAGCTATAACAGGCTTTGTGGGCCGATCCCTAATGGGCCTCCGTTTGACCACCTTGAAGCAACGTCCTTCACTAATAATACTTGTCTATGTGGGAAGCCACTAGGAAGATGTTGATAAGAAGAAGAGGAAGCCTGATAATATTTCCTTTTGGTTATATTTTGTAATAATAGTTTTAACTTTATGGATTTCATCCGATAATTCATATGTGAGTCACAATAGCTCTTTGCTGATTCTGATCCTCATAATATATATATATTTTATCAACACGTAACCACATCTTCTGCCTGTTAATTACCTTCGATTCTGCAAGTTTGATTTCTTTTTGTGTTCTTTCAATTTGATGGTTTCCGTTCGTCATTTTTATTTTATTTTTCTGTCTACACTTTCATAAATATAATATATTATGTACATAAATAGTTCTAATAACTAATATAAAGAAAACATGTCTTCGCTAAAGTTTTGGTATTTTGTAGGATTTAGTATAAGAAGTGTACGTGTTATGTGTATAATTATTGTTTAAACGTGTGATATTACACTAGATTAGTGTATGGGTTGTAAAAACTCTATATGGTATGTACGTAACTGTATACAGTAGGGCTCGTAGGTAAAATTTGTGATTCATTTGTATTAAATTTACTAATCAACGATTAATGTAACTCATTTGTAGATATTCGAATTAAATGCGATTATTAATCATGTTTTTCTCTTTATAATATTAGTTATTAGAACTAATTATGGTCCTGTTTAGAAAAAAATTTAATAAAAATAGTAAACTAAACCAAATAATCAAATCCGGAGTACACTAAGAGGAAAAGCAACACGAGCGATCGCGAAACAAAAAATACTAAATCTGAAGCAAACCAAATGATTTTTTTTATTTATTTATATAGATGATTAGTCCATATATATAATCGTTAGTCATTAGTGTTGGTTATTTTTTTTTATACTATAAGATAAGCAATTAGCTAGGGTACATCATCTCCTAGAGACTTTCCACCCTAGAGCATCCTTATGGATGAGCTCGTCAACCACAGGCGAAGACGAACTTGACGGCAACAGGCAATCATGTCCCAACACTGCAAGTTGGTTGGCCACACCATTAACCTCCCTAAAGACATGACGAATCTTCACCTGACAAAAACCAACCAGAATGTTAGAGACATCAGACATAATAAGATCTAGCTCCCACAGAGGTTTCCAAATCTGTTTAACCGCATTAATAACAGAAAGGCAATCTCCTTCAATTTCAAGATTTTTGATCCCCAAATCAAAGGCTACCACCAAGCCTTCTCTTAGCGCACATGCTTCAGCGTTGGGCCGATATGTTTCCACATCTCCCAAGCCCAAGAGAAACTGTCATAGCATCGTGATTCCGGAGAATAAAACCAAAAGCAGAGCTTCCAGATTATTTCTTTGAACCATCAAAGTTTAGTTTAACAAATTATTTTTCTGGTTTATCCCATTGAATCCTTTTAGTTTTCCTTAAATTTTTATTGGTTTTGATCTTGGGAAGATTCGATTTCTTCCTTTTTTGTTGGTCCCAATCATTAATCTGGTTCCGTATAGTAGAGTCGATATTTTGGGGGTTTTTGTTGCCAATTTTTTTTTTGGTTTCTAGCAAACCAAACATTCCACCAGACTAGAATTAAGTAGGTGAGGTATGCTTCAGAAAGATTTTCCTTTAGCCACAATATTTTTTCAACAATCTTATTCCTAATTTGGTTAACAGAATTGATCGCCATTACCGGTTTATCATTCAACATACAATTCAGAGTAAACGGGCATTTGAAAAAAGGTGATCAGCAGATTCATAGGGGTGATTACAAAGACAATAGTTCATTGGAACCGGGACCTTTTGTTTTTCTAGATTTTTCTTTGTTGGTGCCATTAATGGATAATTTCCATAAGAAATTCTTCACCTTAGGCATACTATCTATGTTCCAAATCCAATCATTTGGAGATTTATGGAGACCCTTTCTCAAATAACTATAGTAGATTGCTGATTTAGTTGTGTAATCACCATTGTCCGCCTGGACCAGTTAAGACGATCCTGGATAAAAGATTTTGGGAGTTGATATCATCTGATTGCATTAATTATATCAGTTGGTATGATAAGTCCTAATTTTGTTCAGATCCCATTTATTTTCTTGGATAAAGTAGTTAATAGTAACTTCTTCGTTAATAGTCCCAGTGTTTTTGCAGACCTTAATTAGCGGTTGTTCGTTAATCCAACGGTCTTTCTAGAATTTGACTGTACCACCATCTCCAATGTTCCATCTGAATCCTTATTCAAATTCGTTTCTCAATTTCATCAGGTTCTTCCATTGCCATGACTATTTCCTTTAGGGAAGTAGTTCCACATAAGCGAACCTTTAAGATATTTTTCATTAATTATTCTTACCCAAATATTATTTGGTTCATTCAGAATTTTCCATAGAAGTTTCATTTGGAGAGCTTTATTCATTTTTTCAGATTTCCTAATGCCAGTTCCTCCTAATTTTCTAGGTCTACATATTTTACCCCAGCTAATAAAAGGATGATACTTAGGGCCTTTATTCTAGAAAAAATCTCTATTAATTTTATCTAGTTCGGTATGTATACTAGTCGGGAGCATAAAACTCTGCATTAATGAAATTTGGTTTAGCATTTAGATTGGCTTTAATAAGAGTCACTCTGCTTTCTTGTGAAAGGGAAGAAGCCTTCCACTTTGTTAATAGTTGTCTGGATTTCATAATCACATCTTCAAAAATATTTTTATTTACTTTACCATTAATGATAGGGCACCCGAGATATTTTTCTAAGCAGCTAGACACATTGATACCTAGGCAAAGTTGAAGTTGTCTTTTAGTTGAATTTGCGACATTTCCTGAAGTTTGGAAGGCCGATTTTTGGAGATTGATTTTTTGTCCAGAAATCGAGCAATATCCATTCAAGATTTCTAATATCTTCGAGCTAGCACAAGTCTTGGCTTTAGTGAAGATAATAATGTCATCCGCAAAAGCAAGAAAAGGGATATGGGAAGCCCTCTTCGTAATCGGAAAACCTAGGTTTTTTTTGTTACGATTACATTCGTATTGAATATTCCTAGCCAGTACCTCAGCTCCAAGATTGAAAATTAACGGAGAAATAGGATCACCCTATCGAAGCCCTCTGAAAGGAATAAAAATATCAGAAGGCCTATCGCTAACAAGGATTGAATAGGATACATAAGAGATACACTCCATAATCCATTTAATAAAGGTGCTATTAAAGCCAAATTTTTCAAGAACTTTTTGGATAAAGTGTCATTTCACTCTGTCATAAGTTTTTTCCATATTCAATTGTATTGCAATATATCCCTCCTTAACCAGGCCTTCATTAGTGTTTTAAAACACTAACGAGTGTTTGGTTTGATAGAATATACACTAGTGTTTCCTAGACTTAAAAATTGACATCCTCCCCAAGTTATTTCAACCGACGCTTAGCTTCTCCACCTTGCTCTGCTTTTGACCAAGGCAAACACGTAGCTTGTTTGAAATTTAGACTGCTAAATACGAGCAATGAGTTTGAATCGGTTGTTGAAGCAACAAATAGGCTAGGATTCAAATCTTCTTAATTGCATATGCAAGCTTCACTAATCTAACAGTCTCCAGGGACGTAGTATGTGAACAATCCCTCAGGCAATTGAAAAACGGAAACCTTCTGCCATGGATCTGCAATTGAAAAATAGACACCTTCGACCATGAATTTCTTCATTTGCCCTGTTGCTAAATCAACCTTAGCGAACCTGGAAACCTTCGGCCATGGATTTGTAATTGAGAAACCGTAAAAATTTAAAAACCCCAATCCAATTAGATACTTTAATCCCTCTTTCTCCCTCCACTGCTATATGCAATGGACTTTCGAAGGCCTGGTTAAGAGCCTCGCAATAAACTCTATCTTAATATGTCATCGAGTCTTACCGACGTGAAGGCTAGGGTGTTTACTGGTTTTGTCGTCTTCTTCGACGAGCAGCTCGAGAGTGAGACGATGTGATGGCTAGGGTTTCGTCCTCTTCGACGAGCAGCCCAGTTGGTCAAGATTGAAGTGTTTCCCCAACCGTCGCAGAAAAGGGGGCACGAAGAAGTAGAAAAGGAACGAAGAAGATGAGGAAAGGGAAAACAAGTGAGAAACTTTTTATTTCTGATTTGACGGTGTAAAAACGAAAAAAAAAAGTGATGGCAATACGGTACTTTCAAACCAAAAACACTCATCCAAAACCAAAAACCGTGAGTCTGAGGAGGGTTTTAAAAACACTTGTATAAACACTTAGGATGTGTTTGGTAAGGCATAAACACTAGTGTATATTAGTGTTAAGGAGTGTTTGAGATTTATATATCTGTTTGGCATTTCCAAATTACACTAGTGTATCAGTTTTTTGTGAGTGTTTTAAAAGCTGTAAAAAAAAAAGAACGGTTTTTATTTTTTAAGTAATGTTTTTAAAAAGAAAAAGACAGTGTTGCCCACAATTTTCATCATTTTAACGTTCTATAATTACCAGGTATATTAATCCTTCTCTCACCTTTTATTCGGATATCTCTTCTTCCTTGAAGCTACTTCAAACTCTTCCTCCTTCGAACCCTAGTTTCCGATGCTATATTCTTCAGTGGAGGCCACCGTTGTTGAAGATCTTTACGCGCCGGTCTACCTTCGGGCATAGTATAGTGTCGAATGGCGGTGGTCTACAAACCCTAACTTATGTCCATTTGGGTAGCTTTTTGTTCTACTTTCGGTGGAACAATTTCAGTCTTTATTCATCAGCCATTGAAGAATTAAAGGTTAATGATCAAAGCCTTCATCTAGTTTGACATTTAACTCATGGGTGTGTTTGACTAGCTCTTAGAACAATTGAAGTTCATTTGGATTCTCCCGTTACTTTATAATTTGGGCATTTGCTAATCTAATAACAGAGCATAAATTTGGCTTAGGGTTTTGTTTTGTGTATGGGGAAATAACTTAGGGTTTTTAATTACCGAGTAGTTATTGGGTTACAATCTCAAAAGGGGAAATGTTGAACTATTGATATATGCAATTTTACTATCATTTGCTGCAATTTGTGGGGATACTCCCAGTGTAACAGTGTAACTGTGAAGAGATGGGTCAATGTAAAAAGTGATAATCCGTATGATTTGTATGATCAATCGTTGTAGGAGAAGAGGAGATGATTCTTTGTGAACAGATGGACATACTTCAGTTGGTAAATTCCACAAATTATCACTTGTTTTGTTGGTTTAGATTTTCTTTTGTTCTTGTGTGATTTGGTGTCAGTGTCTCTATTTTTCATCATCTTGTTAAATTCTTTTTGTTATTTTGTGGGATATAATTTACCATCATCATCAGCGTGATTAGAAGTTTTAGTGGATATTGATATGAATATGATTAGTAGAGCATTATCTTGTTCATCATCCATGAATAAATAAGTAGAACATCATCTTGTTTCAAGCTTAGTAATTGAAATCTACCGACTCACAACACTTAATGGATATTGATTCTTATGTTTCGCTTGTTTGAGATCATTATACTGATTCTCAACACTTAGGATTCAGTGGTCTTGTTGGATTGTAAGAACCGAATTTGTTGTTCAAATCATTTGAAGTTAGAAGCAATAAAGTTCATAATCTTTGCTAATTGCACTTATTTGTCATGCAGGTAAGCGGACAATCAGGGAGTTGCTTCAAATTTCATATTGAAGGTCATATCTGATGATTTGGAACACCAACCTACCAACCTTCATATTGTAGGACAATATTTTAGAATGTGGGATATATGTTAGAACATCAACGAATGCATTGCACTGAACTTTTTGTATGAGCAAACCTCCAAATCATTTGGATTTAGAAGCACTAAAGTTATAATATTGTGATTACACAAATGACCAATGTCAATAATCAGGGAGTTGCTTTAATTTTGTTTGCAATCTGAACTAGTATTCCTGAAACTTCAAGGTTTAGGTTCAACATTATCTACTTGTGTTGTTTTTGTTCAATATGTTTAATAATATCTGTTAATTATTTTTAATAGAAATCAACTTTAATTTTTTTACAATATGAACTCGTACTCCCAAACTTCAAGGTTTAAGGTTCAACATTATCTACGATTTTTTTACATTATGTTCAACAAAATCTGTTCATTTTGTGTTTGATTTTTTACAATCTGAATTTTATTAACTGAACGCAAAAGAATGGATGGGCAAGTATTGTAAATTTATTGACAGCCATGGGCAAATCTGTCTTTTTGTTCAAAAACCACTCTGAAAAAAACATTTTACTTGCCAAACATATACAAGCGTTTTTAACAACCAATACACTGCCAAAAACCAATACACTCGCTCAAAGCACTAATAAACACATAAACTAGCGTTTTATTTTTTTTTCTGCCAAACACAGAGTGTGAGTATTTTTAATGGGTGTATGACATGCACTTACTAGTGACTAGTAGGGGTGGGCATGAGACGGGATTGAGGTCATCCCAGTCCCGTCCCGGCTATTTTAAATGGGACGGGATCGGGGTGGGTCTTGGGTATTTTAGATTGAATCCCACCGGGTCCTATCCCGGTTGGGACCGGGACGGGATGGGTCTAATCCCGTTTACACATTACTTTATTAAAAGTTTTTAAACTTTATGCTTTATCCACAAAATATTCGTATATATCGTACTTAAAACGCAAAAACATTTAAAGTTTTCAAATATTTCATGATAACATATTAGAGTTAAACTAAAGTTTCCAAATATATATAATAAAACACATCTAAATGAAGTTTGTACATTTATCAATTTTAACGGTTTGACCGACATTGTTTATTTTTTAAAATATAAGAACGTAACTATGTAATAACTATATAAGTATTTTGCATTAGTGATTCTACTTATATTTATAATTTAAAATTAAAAACATTATTATATACGGGACGGAACGGGCCTAGCGGGATGGAGAAGTTAAGGCCCATATCCCGTCTCGCATAGTTTTTTGCAGGACGGGTCCGGGACGGGATTTATATTTTTGAATGAAATCCCGCCGGGATCGGGACGGGATCAGGATGGGCCCGGGACGGGACCGGGATTGGCGGGATTTGTGCCCACCCCTAGTGACTAGTGTTTCCGGATTTGTTTTTGAAACCCTCATCTAAGCAAGAGTTTTTCCAAAAACACTAGTGTTTAGTAGAGAAAATGACTCTATTGTCCTTATTTATTTTCCATATTTACATTGTTAACATGGTACTTACAGTTACTTCTCTCACCTGAACCAACATCCCTTCTTCTTTTTTTCCTGTTCTTGCGAGTTCTCTTCGATCGTCTCCCAATCGAACTTCAAACCACACTTCTCCTCTGCATGCTTGTCAATTTGTCATCTCTGTTTACACAATCGTAAGGTCGTGGCATCTCAACCAACTAAATACGAACGCCTCCGTCTGGAGAACATCAAGCGCAAGGATGAAAAGATGGCCGCTTTTAAGATCCGATCCAAGCTTTCTCAGACCAAGCGCAAGAGGTTCCACACCAAGGGAAGGTATTGAATGTTTGCTTGTGAGTTTGTAATTCGATTAAGTTGGATTTAGGGTTTCTGTCTGGCAAAACCTAATCGCTATTCACTTATCCCTCTCTTCTTCTTCGTTTTCTTGCGAATTTGTAATTGAGTTTGTAACTAGGTTAGATTGGATTTAGATTTTGGTAATTGGTCAAATTTTAGATTCTAGAGAGATGTTTGTATGTACTGCAACTCTTAGCATCGTTCAATAGATGTATAAAGAACACGAGCAAGTTGTACTTGAGTTTGTAATTGGGTTAGTTTGTAATTGATTTTTATTTTGTAGTTGGGTTAGGTTGGATTCTAATCTCATTTGCGTTTCCATCTCAGCAAGTAACCATTCATTTTCATTTCCCCAAACTTTGATCAACAGAGATCGATCACCATTCAATTTCTCCATTGTTGCAACACAAATTCACTTGAAACTTCGAAGACGATCTTATTTAAAATTATACAATCACCACTCTTATATAAGCATTCGGCGACGATTTCTCCGCAAGCTTTTGCGATAAAAAACACCCCTAAGTAATTGTTTGTTGTAGTTCACTAGAACACCAACAAGTTGCACTTTCAACATTGCAAGGGTTATGTAGTTCAACATACATCCATACGATTTGTGTGAGCAAAAGACTCGTTAACAGATTTTGGAATGGAAGACCAAAACATTAGTGTTTATGTAGTTGGTTCAACCAAGCACTCGTTAGCGTTTTCTAAACACTAACACTAGTGTTCCCTAAAAACCATCCAAAACACATGCATCTAAAAACTAACACTAGTGTTTCGTAGTGTTCCAGGCAAACCCAACCTTAGGGTTATGACTTTAGATCTAAAGAAAGGTTTTGGAATCCACCAAAGATAACAAGAGAAAATTCTTTGACGGATTAAATTCTATCAAACAATGAATCCTCCTACGTGCAGTAGGACCATAATTGACGATGGAGAGATTCGGATTGTGTACAAGTTGTACATTAATTGTGTAAGATGCAATAGGAGCATGGTTGAATTTGTAGGGTATTAAAGCACAGTGATGAAGAGACCATGTCTTGCATTGAAAGAAAAATCACTAAAGAATCGAACTTCTTCCTCCCAACGGACCATTGGAATTTGAAGGGTAAATTCATATGGTAGCCCTACAATAGATGTTTGTAACTGACATTTATCTAATACTTGTCTTGGTAGGACGCGAACAACGCTTATAAAATATTATTCTGAAGATGAATTTGTAGTTGAGTCTTCTAATAGAATTAACATTATGTTGCAAAGGATTTCACTGCCTCATCCAAAATAGGAAGGGCAACAAAGTAATAATCTCACCTTTCCTTTGGTTCGAAATAGAGTTTGTAAATTGATCGTGGATAATGGAAGTTTGAGAAATTTTGTAGTGAAAAGAATACTAGAGCACTTGAAATTACCAAAAATTCCATACGACTCTCCTTACCCGTTTGAAAAGGGCTAAAAAAAGGAGAATTTTGTTGACATAAAATATTCCCGCAAAAACATGCTTTACTCTAGAGTTTTTGTCTTCATCGACCATCGGGAAAAAAAATTTACCATAAAAAATTGCTCAATTTCGGTGAAATTGGAGAGTGGACCTTTTTTGTTAGAAAGAGCACTAAGAGGGCTCATTCTCTTATCAAGGGATAAACTAGACCCCTTTTATTTACTTATAAAGATAAAATAGAAGAACAAATTGGTAATTTCAAGGTAAACCCAACCAAAAAAAAAAAATCCTAAACCCAACCAAACCGGAACCCTGAACCGAGCCGGAACCCGAGCCGACCCTGAACCGATCCGGAACCCGAGCCGACCCTGAACCGATCCGGAACCCGAGTCGACCTCGAACCGAACCGGAACCCGAGCCGACCCTGAACCGAACCGGAACCCGAGTCGACCTCGAATCGAACCGGAACCCGAGCCGACCCTGAACCGAACCGGAAACCGGACCGAACCCGAACTTAGATAAATCCTATTTATAGGGTTTTATTTTAACTTCTCTCTAAAATTCCCTTTATACTCTTGGTTTTAAAATTAAAAATAAGTGTGAAATTACTAAGGGCCTAGTTTGTATCAACAATACAAAAGAGGCCTTATTAATCCATTATTCTCATTTCTTATATACACTCATCTTGCAAACACTAACCTTTAAACACTTAAAACCTAATAACATAGATCTCAGATCTTGATTGAATGATAATAATAAGAATAATTATGATAATGTATATTAATATTCATAATTATATAAATAATCCTCAACAATTAATCATGCAAGTTAGGATAAGTATATCCCAAAATAATGGACTACTAAAAATAAATCGAAGAGAGAAAAGAGCTGGCGGGCTGAAGGCATTTGCTTGGCCCACAAACAGATGGGCCGGGAACTGCTTGCGTGGAGAAGTCGGAATTGGGCCGGAGTCCAACGCGCGTTTAGGCTGGGCTGCTTCAGAATTTACCTCTAGGCCGTTTTTTAGGCCTTCTTCTATTTATTTTCATGAGCCTTTGCAATCTTGTACTATTTTATGGAATGATCATCGGATTATAAAACAAATAATAAAAACGAAATATATATTTTATTCTAAACCCAAATACTTTATCCAGTTATTTGTCGAGAACAATAGCTTCGTTCTCTACTATGATAAGTCCGAAGTCAAGTTTCAAGTTTTATAGAGCGGATCATGTCAACATGCATATAACTAATCTCATATTTAATAATATAGAAAATTTAGCTTAATTCACCAAACTTTCGCATCTTGTATGCACTAATCAATCTTTAAACACTTAAAACCTAATAATCATCTAATTGTAAATCTCGCATCTTGTCTAGATAATAATAAGAACTATAATACTATATATGAATATTGACAAATAAAAAGACATAATTTAGCAAATAATATCGATACTAATCATGTAAGTCGGATTTTTACAACTCTAAAATAAATAATTTAGCAAGACATACTTATAAAGATTATTCTCTTCAATGGATATAATGCTGAAAATGAAACTCGATCCTCAAACCAATGACCTATAGGTCTTATTCATATGAAAATACTAACCCTAATAATGCTAGTATAAAATCAAAAAATGTTCAACTGAACGAACTAAATATAGTTTAAAATATTAAGATTAACAAAAAAATAAGATAAAATGTACCTACATTCCAATTCTAGTGATTGGTTCAGAATCAAATTTCAAATTAATCAAATCTTATATATATATATATATATATATATATATATATATATATATATATATATATATATATATATATATATTTGATGAAAATAGAAAACGGTTAGGACTATCTCCTACACTTTAAAGATGTATTACTTGTTTTGATTACGGGTAAATTTAAAAAATGAACGTCGTTTCAAATGTAAAAGAAAAAAACAAACTTTGGAAGGTTACAAAAAATAGTCTACCAATAAAAAGTTATACTTGATTATAGAAATATTTTAGTAACACCATGAAAGGTGTCTTTTGCTATCATCATAAACAAGATCTAACCTACCTCTAAATTATGTGGTCTCAAACTAGTCTTGTAACTTGAAATTTTAAATTTTTTTTAAAAAAAAAAATTGTTAAAATAACGGATTATCTTTGGTGTCTTGTTTCGACCCATGGGTGGAAAGAACAAAGAAACATACATTTAAAAATCTCTGTAGTGGTTGGTGAGTTATATGGTTCTTCATAAACCAAATGATTTACAACAAGGATAATGCTAAAAATTATTGTGGATTCCATCTAGAACCAAACTTAAACATGGGAAGTTTCGACTAAAGAAATTCAGTTTTTGATAGTAAAACTCTTTTTTCCAGTCTTGATAATGGTGATCGAGTTCACCTTTGGTTTCATACTTTCATTCTACGAATGATAAAGTTGACCATATTTCACAAAAATGGAAAACTTGGGAAAATGAGCAAAAGCATTGCATTGTGCATTGAGATTGAATCTGCTATTCCAATGGAAACTAGTCACGTTATTATTGAAAGGGATAATCTTTTCAGTGTTCAAAGAAATTAGTGTAAAGTACACTAAAATCACCCCATATAATCTTTCAATAAATTATTTTTTTATAATTTTTTAACATAAAACCATCCTTAATATTTATTTATTTAATAAACCACCCCTTATATGTATTTTTGAATAAAATCATCCTTAATTTTAAATGTTTATAATTAACCACCCTATACTAGTGAAAGTTACATCAAATAATTTAAAATTGAAGCATAAAGATTGTAACCTTTCATTATTAATATTAATATCATAATTAGTGGCTTGTTTAACTATTATAATTTATAATATAAAAATAATTTTAAAAAATATTATAAATTATTAATCATGTACAAAAAATAAACCAAAATTTAAAAAATTATTTAACTCATACACAAAGTATCACCTAATAAACCAACAACGAAAATGTACTAAACCTACATTTTTTTTATCCGAATTGGTTTGCGGTAACCAACACGAAAAACGGTTAAAAAAACCTAAATATTTTTAACCGGATTAGTTTGTGGTAATTTCAACCTTTTCAAGAAAAAAAACTAAGAAAACCTTCGATAAAAGAAAAAAAATTCAACGAAAAGTTTTCAGGTGTGTTCCCATTAATTCGCTTCAGACATTATTTTACCCATAATTTTATTTTTTTATCATGGATACTTTTTTTCAAAAAGTTAGAACATTTTTATTGCAATTTTTCATAACTATTTTGAGATTTTTCAATCCATAATTTTTTCCATAACTTTTTGTTTTTTATGCTTTATTTCAACCGAAATAACGGTTATAATAACGTGATTATTGGTCAACTAAAACAAGTGACAATTTTTCTAAAAATAATCCGGCAACCATGACATCAAATTAGTCGGAGTTGAGACCGTACTATAATTTGTTTTGTAGTTGATAGTTTGTATACGAGTTAGTAATTTTTATAATATTGATTATTTTTGTACATTAATAGTAATTTATATTAGTTATTTTTTTCATAAATTGTAATTCTTAACCACACTATTATATTGAAACTTATCATCATATAAAAATTAATAACGAAAACTATCTTGTTTATGCTTCAATCTTAAATATTTTGATGTAATTTTAACTAGTATATAGGATGGTTAATTGTAAACTAGTGTATTACCCGTGCCTTGTACGAGATTCGATAAATTTATTTTTTTAATATATTTTATTGAGTTTTTATGCATAAAATATTATATTGTCTTAACATAAAATATAAAATAGTTAGATATTATTTTATAATAATTATATATACATTTGAATATATATATATATATATATATATATATATATATATGAAATAATATTGTAACCAAATTAAATATTGTATGTAGGAAATTTATTTTGTAATATGATTTATTAATTTCTAAGTAATATTTCGGGTTTATATACATATAGTAATATTTGGAAATCAACTAAGTTCTTATTGTGATTAACTTTATTAGTTATATAATTGGTCCAATTGGTTGACTCAATTATAAGACAACAAAATAATAAAATATTAAAGTAAATAATACTCATTTAGTAACCCATTTTGATGAAATAGTGTGAGTATAAGAGTAGAAAATAATTTATTTATAAACAAAAAAAGTATTTGTTAAACATTCAGATATTGTTTAAATTAATTAGGTAAGTATGATTTATGGATAAGGAATTGTAAATTATAAATTTAAAATTGTGGTTATACTTTTCTTGAAGTAAAAAAGAAATCAAATGCAAATAATTTTATAAAATTGGTTGACTCAAAATTTTTTTTTTTATCAAAATTAAATATATAAGATTTTAAAATTTAAGATCTACATACCGATAATCTAGTTGCTCAAAATCTTCATTGTCTGTTCGCATTAATTTCTTTTTAATAATCAACAAAATATATAAGATAAAAAAAACTTAATTAAAATTTTTGGAGGCATGTTAAATGCTGAAATGACACGTGGCTGTTAGCAATTTTTTGCGTGACACGTGGCAAGGAGTGCTACTCCTATAATATATATAAGATGTTAAAAATTAAGGGTGGTTTTATGCAAAAAAATGTATAAGGGTGGTTTATTGCAAACATATGAATATTAAGGATGGTTTTACACTAAGATATTTATAAAGGGTGATTTTTTTCTGTTTACTTGTAGTTTATTTGTGTTTCATTTAGTTTATAAACCCTTAGTTTAATTTTTGTGCATATTTACTTGAAGATTGGTTTAATTCTGTATGGGTTTATTTGGGTTTATAAACCACTAAAAAATAAACTTATCCGAGCAAGGTAATTTTTGCTTAGATGGGTTTATTTTTGTTTAAAACCTTAATTTTGCCTTGTGCTTTTCCAACCCGATATTCTTTGTTCATCTCTATGTATTTTCCATCGTTCTTCGATTTTTGTAGGGACATAAATGTATTTTGAACAAAAATAAACCCAAAAATAAACTACAAGTAAACAACCTTGTATGATTTATATATATAAATAAACCTAAAAATAAACTATAAACTCGATCATATAAACTCATTTAGTTTATAAACCCGAAAATAAACCAAACTGCAAAGTAAACAAAACGTTCTTGAGTTATTTTGCTCATCAACAAAGATACGTGATATTTTGATAACTTCCAAGTTTCCAACCACTAGAATTAGGATCAAAACCGTGCCTCGTCCTCCAAGGATGCCTAATATTTTGATTTCGTCCAATCATTTTTTCTTGTATATTTTTAATTGATAAATTTTTTTTTGCTTAAGATAAGGATCAAACCCCGTTCATTCTACTTATGAAGCAAAGCGAAAAATATAGGTACCAATCTGATGTAAAAATTTTCTTATAATTTAGATAACTAAAATAACCGAGACTTTGTTCACCAAAATGGGGCCATAGATCGTGTATATCTATTACGTTTATACGTTGGTGGGAAATAGTAATGAGACCATGCCAAGCTCGTACATATATGTGTAGTGAAAGTATGAAAGACGTATTGGAAGCCGGAAACTAGTAGTAGCATGCCTCAATCTAATATTGTACCCTATCAAATAAATTTTACCATTAGGGTACTATATATTATTATGCTAAGATGATCACGGAACCCTATATCACCAGCCTATTAACATTTACCATTCTCTTGTGCTCATTCTTTGTCCATAATAAGGTTAAAAAGGCTCCCCTTTTTAAACTCAATTATCCCATTTTCATTAATCTAATCAACCTACTTATCATCTTAGAAAGTTGCCTACTTTAGTTATGCCCATAACATCGGTAGGGGTGTTATGTAAATTGAACGTACACTCGGATTCGACTCGAAAAAGTTTGGTTCGAACTCGAAGCATCGGAAATCAACTATGTATTTCCACGCGGAATATATCTCATTTTTGCGTTTTGTAATTGAAAAAGAGTGAGGTGAAGATTAGTTACATGGAATTTGTGTTTGATTGCCCTAACACCTTTCTTATAAGTTACAATGTCCCTTGCTTTACCCTTGAGGTCGACTTTGAGCCAAAGGCTAACTACTTGCATTAACTTGCAAGCCAAATCTCATTTGATTGCAAAACCACACAATCTATCCTTCTCTCCACAAATTCTTTTATTTTATTTGAGGATTATATGTATTTATATACGATTATTATGTGTAGGAGAAAATAAAATAACTTCATTCAATAATCATTATAGAACTTGTCATCGCAACAAGAAATTAAATCTAATCTATATTATATAAAGGGTGCCATCATGAATAGAAGTAATGAATCTAATTTAATTAGTAGAATTTTAATCAAACTAAAATTTTATATATATATATATATATATTGGATCAATACGGAATATATTGATGAGACGGACATAAAAGGACACGTAATCACCTAAGTACCATACTTAGTATACCGTAACAACAAACATTATAGAGCTATAAGGGAACCACAACAATTTAATGATAAAAAAAAATTAGTTACGAACATAATTATATACATCACTTCCAAAAGTAAACAATTTTCTTTAACCAAAAACAAATCATTACAATGGTTTACTTTCCAACATCTACGATAAAAAGTAAGTAACAAGTATATACTATATAAGCCACTTTTTAACCTATTTACAGGTATATCCACATCATTATCAATATTATTTTTTGTATTCAAATTCATTTTATATAGTCAATAAACGAAATGATGCCGTACATAATCCCCCATTTGCGGATTTGCTTTCATCATAGCATCCCACCGTTTGAATTGGGTTTTTTAATCCCTCCTCTTTTTACCTTCATTTACATCATTATTATTTATTGCATTTTTCAGCCTTTTTATCAACACATACAAAATTCAATACGTGTATACTCATTCATCACACGAACACACGATTTTTATCATTACGAATTGTAATTTATTTGAATTTCATTGATTTTTTAAATTTATTTGATATTATCTTCATTAATTAATCAGGATAATGAATAATAAATCAGTGTAATTTTATAAAATCACCATTATTATTTTTTTATGCTAAATTTAAGAAGAGAGTTAATAATTCGGAGAAATTCTGTACAAATTACTACGAATCTACGAAACTGATTACTGTCAGAATTCTGTTAAGGATATGTCGGACTCATAATCCGACGACAAAGACGGCATCGTTGACGGCAGTTTCAGTCCCTTAAAATACTCGGTAACATCAAACCCACCGGCAGTTACATTCTCCACCTCTTCCATCGACGGGACAAACGGCGGACGTAGCACCTCCGTCAGTAGGTCCCACCTCAACCCTCTAAAAAACTCATGCGTCCTAATCTCCTCCGCACCTCCATAGTAGCCAAGCCGCTTCACAGGATCCTTCTCCAACAACCGTCCGATCAAATCCATCAGAGCCGTCCGCTTGCCAACGAACTCGGGCTCTTTCATCAAAATGTTTCGAAACGTTTCTTTTCTGTTCTTCCCTCGAAACGGCGTTTTTCCATACAGCATCTCGTAAGCGAGCACCCCTAGGGCCCACCAGTCAACGGCGAACTCGTGTCCCTCGCCTCGTACCATCTCCGGCGACACGTACTCCTCCGTCCCGACGAACGAATTCGACCTCTCGCCTGCGGCGAAGCTCACCGGCCTCCGATTCACTGGCGAAACCCTAGCTGGTTTGGTCTTATCAGAGTTGAAAAACCGGGAGATGAGATTCAAATTCCTCTTATGAGATAAATGCTGATTCGAAGAAAAAGTATAGTTGGAAGAATCAGATCCGAAGGATTTGCGAGTGAGGCGACGGGAGAGATCGAAATCGGTTAATGTGACATGGCCGGAGCTCTGAATCAAGACATTCTCCGGCTTGAGGTCGCGGAAGACGATCCCAGAGGAATGGAGTTGATGGAGAGCGGTGACGATTTCGGCGAGGTAGAAGCGGATGACAGAGTGGCTGAAGACGCGGTCAATTTGCCGGTGACGTAGAACATTGAGATCGCCGCCGGGACAGTAAGGCACAGCCCAAGCGAGGAGATCGTGGGAATCGGGGAAAGTAGCGAGGAGAGAAGGTAGAAAGGGGTGAGGTTTGAGAGAGGAAAGGAGGGAGGTTTCCCAGCGGGCACGACGATCGGCGTCGGGCTTGGAGGATTTGTCGACGACTTTGAGGGCGAAGAATGAAGGCGGTGTATCGGTGGTGGAGGAGGAGTCGTAGGCTAAGAAGACGGTGCCCATAGCGCCTTTACCGAGGAGTTTAATGGCTTTAATGGTGGTAAGGTCTAGTTGCTTTGGAAGTGGTGGCTCCATTTGTGGTGTTGAGGGATGGAGGATGATTGGAATGGAGAGGGGGTTTATAAAGGAGTAGGAGTGTAGGAAGAATGTAACAGCGTTACGGGGAGATTATACGTACGGAGTACCTTTTTTTTTTTTTTTTCCTTCAGATACAATTAAGCTTAGACGGCTTCCATTTTCTCAGCAAAATATCTCCAAATGATGGGAATAGGGAAGGCCGGAAGGGATGGGCTTCTTTCCATAATAACTACATAAATGTAGGTGATTTTGTATATTTTATATATTTCTTCATAAGAAACCATCTTAAAATTTCAAAACTATAAGTTTGTCTCTAATTTTTGTTCTATAAATTCGTGCTTTACAGCAATTAAAAGTTTTTGGATACCCTCCACAAAAAATAGATATTGAAGAAATGATTTGGATAAAGTATAGAAGAAGGTGGTTTTACGAAACAATAGAATAAACTAGGGTTAAACACAAATCTCGTAACTTTTTGTCCCAATCCGACGGAATTCTATGTAAAAATAACAATCCCGTTCCGTCAAAAAAATATAGGATAAGTTTCGAGCTTTAACTTCTTCATCTCGCTAGATCCGTCCCGTCTTTTATATATTAAAAATTTTAATTGAAGTATGAATAAAGTAAATCTCTATGTCCAAATCATTAGTTATATACTTAAACTAAATTAGGTTATGCATGAATAAATTGACAAATAAACCAGTGATTAGTTAATTGTTATTGTTTGATGCTCGATGTTTGTTGATATGTTGTCAATTAATGACGTCGTACTCTGCATTCATTGCTCATTTTGCTCTAAATAATCGAGATTCACCAACTTGTTCCAAAAGTCACATACTTCGATTCTTCAAATCCCTTATCTTGCAATACGATTGTCAACTTCTAAACTCTTTTTTATTTTTCATTTGTAGAAAATTATAGCATTAATTTTTCAACATCCAACTACAAAAATTAAAGAAAATGTGATCTCCGTTGTTGACAGGTGATCAATGGGTAATTTTAATTTGAGCTTTTGTTAAAAGAAATAGACAAAAGAATGGTTTGAAGAAATTATGCAACACATCAATATGGATTATTGGAAACATTCATATACTTTGTCCGTTTGAAATACGATATAAATAAATAGTTTTGTGTCTGTAGATCGTAAATGGTAAACAATATAAACAAATTATAGGTCAAGTACGTGGGATTGAATATGTCTTGTCTCATTCCAATCCCAACCGAAATAGAATCCGATGAGATTTAATAAAAATAAAAAACATCATTAGGCCTATCTCGTGTAAAATAGCCGGGATGAGATTGGGATGAACTCAAGTACGTGGGATTGAGTACGTGGCATGTCATGTAGTAATCTGATCCGACGGTGGAGAGTTGAGAATCCGGAAGCACGAAGATGATTGTAGCTAGGAGTGTGAGCTGTGAGGTTGACAAGGAAGGTGTGAGACACACACGTGTAAGCAGTTGTATATATATTTGGTAAATTTAATGCGAAAACGTGAAGGTGCTTCCTGGGAAATTAGCATTATGAGGCCCTCCCCTGCCCGTGCACTTTTATTATAGTTTGTACTAATGACACCTACGTCCCCAACTTGACAATATTCCTTCCATTATGCACAACCTCTTATTTGATAGTCAGATCTCAATCAATTGAAGCCTCTCCTGGCATCAATGCTAAACTTTAATGCTTCAGATTATTGGTTTAATAGGATATATTGTATTTGACATATAAACAATGTCTCAATTAAATCTGATAATTTTTAATTAAAATAATAGAAGACAGAAACCTAATTTTGGGGGGAAAAAAAAACTAATGTTTCCTAGTTTATAGGATTTGCAATTGTGATTAGAAATTTATAAGATTAGCTTCCTCTTTATTCAATACCCTCATATTCTCAATCTTATTCATTCCGCTCTTCGTTCGTTTGCACATCCTCGTCTTCCCATATCAACTTCACTCGTTGGGTTAAAATATTAAATGTCACTAGGTTAAATATCGTAGGTCAAATACTATTCACTGTCATTGAACATATGTTTCGACCCGTTTTTGTTTCTTCACCGGTTTCATTTATTTATTTTTATGGTGATATAATTTGACGGTTGTTTTAAAGAAAAATCACCTTTATTTTTTATAAATAAATATAATATAAAAAAATTAAAACTTAAAATGAGGCGTTTGCACAAACTATTTAAAAATATGATCCTTAAAAAACAAATAAAAAATTTAATGATATAGATTTTATTTTTTTTTTATAATAAAGAAATATTACATCGAGTTAGAAGTTAGGCGGACAACAAGCTGTGCCGTCAACCCTTTCTGAATAGCAAATCCGATCCTCCTAAACACTACATTTGAAGACCTAGGAGACACAAAATTACCATGCGAGACCCGTTGCACCCTCTTGAGAATCTCGACGGCATCAGGTACAAGAAAACCAAACGTATCAAAAGCGAACGGAAGAAACACATGTTGGTTTTCAAGACAAGCCCTTTCATGCTTAGCCACCTTCAAAGAGGCCGCGTTGAGAGCCGTCTTACTCACCACAAAAGGCCCGTTATCCAAACCAACCAAAGGAGAGACTCCTGTCAAATCAATACAAGCATGCTTCCCACCTACCCAACCAAAAACCAACACATCTGCAGGCCTCAATGTAGACCTTCCTTCACGCGGATCAATCAAGAAGAATACAGACGCCTCTTTCTTCGCTGAAATCCCTGCTCTCTTAAACACGTCACATAAAACATCACGAACCAGATCATGCCTATATTTGAAGCCGGGTAGTTCTTTACAATGAACCGCATGCTCCCAAAAAACATCCAAGGGCCTCCCACAATTAGGCATAGGACAAAACATACCAGACGAGAACAAAGTGTAACACCCCAAATCCGTAGGACTCGAGGTGCTACTGGGCTAAGATCTCACAATGGATCCTGACCCTAGCCTGACAACAAGTTCACTGAATCTTACAACAAGGCACAAATAGATTAAAACAAAACATAAAACTGATGTGTGTATATATATATATATATATATATATATATATATATACATATCAGAAGGTAATACAGAGTACTGTTGAGTACAAAGTCAAACAGAAATCCGTACAACATAAATAACCCATATCCCACGATATCGCCCAGTGTACGGAGCCCTCAGCAGATCACCCCTCTGGATCACTATGCAGCTCTCCTTACCTGCAAAGGATCTACAACACGGTATAAAACCGTTAGCTAACCATACACATATATAAGAAGATGCTAGAGCACAAACACACGTCATAAATTCTAATATATCAACTCTCTCTATAACCTCAAACATAAACATGGAGGAAATCATCAACTCCAGTAACAAAACACTATCCAAGGCGTAGAGGAAAACCATCTCTAGCCGAACCATAAACATATCACAAGGCATAGAGGAATCAGATCTCTAGCCATATCTTACTCATAACAGAAAGGCATGGAGGAAAAACATCTCCAGCAACACTATGTCCATCAAAATAGCATGGAGGAATGAACCATCTCTAGTTATAAACAAGAATCATACTAGCACAACAAGATCTAATAAGATCATATATCATATCAAAGCTAGTATGAAAATAAACACATCATAGCATATAAGCATATAAACATATAAACATATTACACTCACCAAGATAGTACTAAGATCTACTCGGTGATCCTACTGGTGCATCTAACTCAGCATAGAACTCTGGATAGTTCCTCTGGATACTATCCTCAGTCTCCCATGTAGCCTCATCAGGTCCTCGTCTCGACCACTGTATCCTCAACATAGGAATGTCCTTCGAACGCATGCATCTCATACCTCGTTCTAGGAATGCAATAGGGTGCTCAACAAAGGTGTGGTCCGGCTCAACCACTAAATCATCATAACTCACGATGTGTCACGGATCTGGTATGTACTCCCTCAGCCGAGACACATGAAATACAGGGTGAACACCCTCTAATCTCGAAGGCAAGGCTAATCTATAAGCTGCGCTCCCAACCCGATCCAGAATCTCGAACGGTCCGACATATCGGGGACTGAACTTCCCCTTAATGCCAAATCGCCTAACACCTCGTGTCGGGGACACTCTCAACCACACATGGGCTCTAACTCTGAACTCTAAAGGTCTACGCCTCCTATCAGCATATGACTTCTGACGGCTCTGCGCAGTTAGCATCCGCTCTCTAATTAGTGCTACTCGAGCCACATCATCCTGAATCTGATTAGGTGCCAAAATACTAACACTACTCTGCTCATCCCAGCATAATGGGGTACGACATCTCTGTCCATACAGTGCCTCATATGGGGCCATCCCAATAGATGCATGCCAACTGTTGTTGTATGAGAACTCAACAAGTGGGAGATGATCCGTCAACACTTGTCCCCAATCCAACACACAAGCTCGCAGCATATCCTCCATGGTCTGAATGGTCCTCTCTGACTGACCATCTGTCTGAGGATGGAACGCAGTAGTGAAGTGCAAACTCGTCCCCAGGGCAGTCTGAATCTGCTGCCAGAACCTCGAGGTAAATCGTCCATCTCTATCTGAGACGATCGTCCTCGGTACACCATGGAGTCTCACTATCTGCCTAGTGTACTCCTCAGCTAATCTGCTCACCAGCCACGTCTCCCTAATAGGAATGAAACGTGCCGTCTTCGTCAATCTGTCCACTATGACCTAGATGGCATCAAAACTCCGGCTCAGCCTCAGTCCAGTCACAAAATCCATGGTGACGTCCTCCCACTTCCTTTGTGGAACTAGAAGTGGATGGAGCTCACCTCCAGGTCTGCAATGCTCTATCTTGACCTATTGGCAGGTCGCACACTATTTCACAAATCTGGCCACATCGGGCTTCAACCCTCCCCACCAATATAGACGTCTCAAATCGTGATACATCTTACTTGTACCTGGATGTACAAAGTAAGGTGTACAGTGAGCCTCCTGTAAAATCCTCTGTCTCAGCTCTGTATCAGCAGGTACACAGACGCGACCGCGGTGTCTCAAAACTCCATCTGCTCCTAACAGGAATTGTGGTGCCTCATCCCGAGACATCCTATCTCGTATCCTCAGCAGTGTTGGGCAGGTCTCCTGCTTTTGTTGGATCTCACCCAACAAATCAGGAAGAACCTCTAATGTACGCAGTTGGGCATCCTCATCAGGAAACTGGATGTCCAACTCTAACCAGATCAAGTCTCTCTGCAACTGATGTTGAACTGTCAGCCTCGCAATCGCCTGCTCTCGAGGCGTCTTCTTGCTCAGGGCGTCGGCGACAACGTTCGCCTTCCCTGGATGGTACAAAATCTCTAAATCAAAGTCCTTGATCATCTCAAGCCACCTACGCTAGCGGTTATTCAATTCCCGCTACGTGAAAATGTACTTCAGACTCTTATGGTCTGTGAAGATCTGACATGTAGCACCATACAGGTAATGTCTCCAGATCTTCAATGCATGAACTACCGCTGCCAACTCTAGATCATGAGTCGGGTAGTTCTCTTCATATGTCTTCAGCTGTCGAGACGCATATGCAATCACCCTGCCTCTCTGCATCAAAACACATCCCAAGCCTAGCTTGGATGCATCATTGTAAACCACAAAATCCTCTGTACCCTCTGGCTGTGCCAAAATAGGAGCAGAAGTCATACGTCTCTTCAGCTCCTCAAAACTCTGCATGCACTGATCAGACCATACAAATATGGTAGTCTTCCTCAGCAAACTCGTCAATGGACGGGCAATCACGGAAAATCCCTCCACAAAGCGTTTGTAATAACCAGTTAGGCCAAGGAAGCTACGTACTTCCTTGACGTTCGTCGGTATAGTCCAAGCCGCTACAACCTCTATCTTCGCTGGATCCACCTTGATCCCTTCAGCTGAAACCACATGACCCAGGAATGCTACCTCTGGCATCCAGAACTCACACTTAGAGAACTTAGCATAAAGTTCTTTATCCCGTAAAACTTGCAACACAGTCCTCAGATGTCCTGCATGCTCCTCTCTACTGCGAGAGTATACCAGAATGTCATCTATAAAGACCACCACAAATTGATCCAGGAAGTCAATGAAGATGTTGTTCATCAACTCCATGAAGACTGTTGGGGCATTCGTAAGCCCAAAAGGCATTACCACAAACTCGTAGTGGCCATATCTGGTCCAGAATGTTGTCCTGTGCACATCCTGCTCTCTCACCCTTAGCTGGTGATATCCTGAACGCAGGTCAATCCTGGAGAATACAGTCGCTCCCTGAAGCTGATCCAACAAATCATCAATGCGAGGCAGTGGATACTTGTTCTTGATGGTCACCTTGTTCAGCTCTTTGTAATCAATACACAACCTCAACGATCCGTCCTTCTTCCGTACGAAGAGGACAGGTGCTCCCCATGGGGACACGCTAGGGCGAATAAAGCCCTTCTAAGCCAGCTCCTCAAGTTGCTTCTTCATCTTCAGCATCTCGACAGGCGCCATCCTGTATGGGGCCTTCGAGATAGGTCTCGTACCAGGCTCTAACTCAATATTGAAATCCACACTCCTCTGAGGCGGCAAACTGGACGGCTCAGCAAATACATCTGTAAAATCACAAACAACTGGGATATCCTCTAATGCTGGACTCTCCCCCTCCTTCATGGCATAACACCATAAGGCATCACAACCCTGTGCAATCAGTTTCGCAGCCCGTATCGCACTGATAACCATGCCAGATTTTCCAAGGTCCTAACCTCGGAAAACCTCTATCTGACCTAACTCGGTAGAGAGGGTAACAGTCCTCCTACCTACATCTAAAACTACAGAATGTCTATCCATCCAATCCATACTTAGAATGACTTCTTCATGCACTAATGGCATGACAAAGAAGTCCACAAGCAAAACACGGGTCCCTACAGTAATGGGATAGTCACGAATCTCACGGGTACCTCTGACCCTATCACCATCGGGTAACCCTATAATAAAGGGCATCCCCTCAACTGTATCTAGACTCAGACGCTCTACACATGCATCAGAAATAAAAGAATGTGTAGCACCAGTATCAAATAAAACTCTAACAGGTAAACCATGAATCAGAATGGTACCTGTAGCAGTCGGTGCAGCTGGCTCCTCTGCACTCCTCAGCTCAAAGACTCGACCCTGTGGGCCTCTGGTATCAGTGGTGCTCCCACCACGACCTTTGCCTCTACTCGGCCCAGGAGCAGATCCCTGAGTCGTAGGGCGATCTGGGACTCTCTGCTGTCCCTGTGTCTACTGCTGCTGAGGTGGCCTCTGCCCACCTCCCGCTACATTGGCAGGGGAAGAACCCTGCTGAGATGAAGCTCCGCCCTGGCGGCAGTAAACAGCTCTGTGACCTTGCCTACCACAGGTGTAGCAAGTCACTAGTGGCCTCGTGCACTCGGGCCTCATATGTCCTGGATCACCACAGTTAAAACACTGACGTCCCTTATGTGCAACCGGTGCAGATGAGGGCTGACTCTGGCGTCTTTGACCACGCCAACCACTAGCAGCACCACCAGTACCACTGGTCTGCTCTGTATGCTGCCTCTTCTCAGACCCTCCGGTCTGAGAAGCTCTCATCTGTTCAGTTCGCTCCCTCTCATAGTTGGAAGCTCTGTCCTGATAATCCATAAGAGACTCACAGTGGAAACCCGCCATATAGGTCCGGGTAGTATCCCTTAGTCGTCGGGAAAAGAGATAGACGTGTTGATCTGCAGAAGGTGCAACTGGTCCCAGTAATGCCAGCTCATCCTGAAACCTCTTGATAGCCTCGGAGACTGGTACATCCTCAAACCCAGCCTCCATAAAATCCCGTAGTTTCTCCCTCCTCAGTGAGGCAGGGCAGAAACGCTCTCTGATCATAGTCCTCATATGCTCATAAATGGTAACCTGCCCCCGTACTGATCTCCACCAGTGCTGTGCCAAGTCCCGGAATAAAGTCTGAACCAACTCGATCTGTCTGTCCACTGGACATCTAATGGACTCCAGAGCTGAGTCCACATGTCCGTTCCAGAGCTCAACCTCTAACCCCACCTTCCCAGTGAAAGAGGGTACACACATCTGATGAAAAGCCTTCAACCAAGTGTCTGGTCTAGGCCCTCTATGCTCCTCCCGAACCTTAGGAATCTCAGCAGCCTGTGCCTGTACAGCTGACACTTGTGTAACCCCGTGGGGTCTCTCAGATGGTCCCCCTGTGCTTGTAAATCTGGGGCACGTCTACTAGCTCTGGCAACTTCCTCCACTCGTCTGATATAAGCACGGAACTCTGATCCCCCCATGGAGACACGATCAGACTCACCAGATTGGGCTCTCTGTGACCCCTATCTCTCAGCTGCACCGTTCCTAGTCTCAGGAACGACACTCTCAGCAACCTCCTCATGTATCTCTCCAGCTGCCTGTGAACCACCAGCAGGAGTCCTACCACGTCCTCTACCTAGAGAGGGTCTACCTCTACCTCGTCTAGCTGCAGGTAAGGCTCTAGTCTGAACCATTTGCAAAAGACGTAAACCTAACTTAGAAGGCTATATATATGCCATATGTATAGATATATATCAAATCAATCACAACAGAATATCTATATATATCTATACTGTCGAGATCTTCAGAGGGGGGATGGCTCACGTACACGATATCCCAAAACATTTGTACTCATTTAAAAACCAAAACCTTTTGAAAAGTCAGACCCCTTTCGGGTTCTGTTTATTTATCTATTCGACCTTTATCGCAGATTACAAGTGTCATTGTTGTCAACCTGGGCTCTGATACCAACTTTGTAACACCCCAAATCCGTAGGACTCGAGGTGTTACTGGGCTAGGATCTCACAATGGATCCTGACCCTAGCCTGACAACAAGTTCACTGAATCTTAAAACAAGGCACATATAGATTAAAACAAAACATAAAACTAATGTATATATATACACATATCAAAAGATAATACAGAGTACTGCTGAATACAAAGTCAAACAGAAATCTGTACAACATAAATAACCCATATCCCACGATATCGCCCAGTGTACGGAGCCCTCAACAGATCACCCCTCTGGATCACTCTACAACTCTCCTAACCTGCAAAGGATCTACAACACGGTATAAAACCGTTAGCTAACCATACACATATATAAGAAGATGCTAGAGCACAAACACACGTCAGAAATTATAACATATCAACATGCTTTCACACATTTACCCGGTTTATTATCTTTAATAAATCCAATCACTCAATCGTATAAATAGATGTATATGAATATATGTGACACGAGGAATGTATATAACCCTCGCCTCTGCGTGCAATAGCTAGCTGGAGTGGTATCAGCGCACTTTCCCGTATACCATATGGAGTGGTAAGTGCCCTTCCCGTATACCGGATCTAACTAGCTTATAGAGAACTTCCCAAACTCCACTACGGGATGAAAGGTAAGTTGTCACAACCACTACAATGGGCGGTCAATATAACATAGGTCGGTAATGAACCATATCGCATGCTACAAAGCATATAACAAACACCACTCAAGCATACATCCAATATAAGGATAGTAGCTAAGTAAGTCCTATGGACTTACCTCAACCTCAAGAGTAAACTCAACCACGATCAACTCTCAGATACGTCCACTCCAATCCGGAGGACAACACTGCCTAATATCAAGGCATATAACATATATTAGACTCATATCCATCAAAGGGTCACACCTAGACCCAAGGGATCCATAAGGATCGTATCCTAACTCATAAACCTCAAAGCCATAACCGGCATATAGATATATCACATCCTCAACATTTTATCCTCATACACGTACCTAGCATGCTACTAACCCGCTCATACTAGGAAAGGAAAGGATCTACCTAATTTTAGGTAGACCCGGGACAAGACGCACCTACGTGACACAAGAGACGTAGGGGCGGAACAAGCAACCCGCAGGCGCAGCAGAACTCAGCCGCGGACGCGGTGACAAAGGCCGCAGGGAACACAGGCACGGAGCAGGCACGGCGCGGGCGCTGTGGCACAAATTCCGCAGGGGCGGCGGCTTCCAGGTGCGGGGGCGGCGACTGTGCAGAACGTGATCTCGCGATCCCTCTTCAGCTCTTCACGTGATCAAATAACGTCTTCTCTCATCCAAAGCCACACACATACATATACATACACATTCCAACATCAATCTATGATCAATACATCAAATCCTAAGCTAAGGAAGGAAGAACAAGAAAGAAGGAAAGGAAGGAGAAGCAAGAAGCTCACCTCTACTATTGTGAGCACCCAAGGGCAGAACAAACACACTCTCAGCTGGCATCACATGCTCAACAAACATGCACACAACATCCAGCAACACAAAGCCACACTAAAAACTCTATCAAACTCCAAGAACTCTCAAGCAAGATCAAGAAGGGTAAGAAAGGTAAGAAGAACGTAAGGAAGTTGGTGAAAGGAGTGAAGAAGAAACCCTTGCTCAACAAGGGAAGAAAGAAGTAAGGAAGAAAGAGTAAAGCACGGTCAAAGAGTCAACAAAGTCGGCTGCAGCCGCAGGAAACTGCAGGGGCGGTTCCCTGAGCCGCGGGAGCGGAAACCCGCTGGGGCGGCACACATGCCCGCGGGGGCGGCTAAGGTAAGCTAGGTCCAAAAAGACTAAGGCTCTTACACCAAGGAATCATAAGGTGATACTTGAGGATCGTGCGATACTCAACGGGAGACATACATTGTCCAAGTCCATCAATAGGTATGGCAAGAAGGAAATCTTGGCTATGCTCTATCTGTAGACACTGAAAAACCGGTTTTTCTAGCGGTCAAACCAAAAGTTGCTTCCATCGTCTGTACCGTCTTCCCATAAAAAGCACTCGCCAAAGCATGTTGGCCTTTAGGGGGACGGTGCTCTTTACAGTGAAACCAAAAAGATCAAAATTAGGAATAGAAGCTTGAAGACTGCCTAAAGCTCCAAAAAACTCAGAGCCCATATCAACAATTCCACTATCCCGCAGAATGTGGTCTTGAAGGATCCAAGACTGAGCTCTAGAAGCCACAAAAGCAAAAGAAGAAGTCTCCATAACTGAATATAACCCAAGGCCTCCACACCGAATTGGCAAAGTAGCAAGTCTCCACTGAAGATCGCCAAAATAAGCACCCCCACAAACCACAATATCCTCGACTGATTCACGGAGTCCCAAATCAAAAAAAATAGATGCACTCTCCCCATGTTCCGGTAGACAAGTCCTCAAGCTAAACAACATCTTAGCAACACCAATGCAGGAACGAAGCAAAAGAAGCTCACTCTGCGGGTCCCTCAACTGCGGAAGAAGGTGCATCAACTCAACCGCCTTAACAACTCTTTTGATAACTAGCTCTCTAATAAACCATCAACTTTACTCACAGCCCCACCCAACAACTTAACACCCAAAACCGGCCTTGCAATGCCATCAGGGAATAAATCTTCTCTAAGCTTCGATCCATCACACGAAGGTCAAAAGAGCTCAGTCTTGCAAACATTCAACTCAAGGCCAAAACTCGGGCCAACTTCTCTAATGATATCAAGCGCTCTAGCCACTTCCTCTGTCCAACCAATAATAGTACCATCATCAAGATACCAAGCATGTAGAAGAGGCTTGCAATTGTCTCTGATCCGATGAAAAAGTGGGTGCAAGACAAGGAAAAAAAGAAGTGGCCCCAAAGGGTCTCCTTGTTGCACACTAGTAGTCGACAAAATAATATCATCACCAACATACAGACGGGCAGCTTGACCATACATGAAATCAACCCAAAAAGAGATAGAGGGAAATCTTTCCCTTACTTCTCTAAGCAAAACAGTTCTGTCAACAAAGTTGAAGGCATTAGAAAAATCCACTGTCAACATAGCCAGAGAACCATCAGAGTGACGCTCACTTAAAACCCTGTTAACACTATGTAAAATAGCCTCTGCACCACCCGAAATACCAACTCCAAACTGAAAATCTCCTAGAATACCCTCATATCTTTACTTACTCCCTTCATGGCTACTTTGGACACCAACCGTCTCCATGTACACTTGTCCAAATCAAGGGGCAACCCGCCTTTATCCCACATGCTTTTTGCGGTTGACATTACTTTGTTTGCAGAAGCATTGGTTGTCCAAATGCTGGTGATCATGAACTATATTAAACAATTTTGTGATGCTTCTAGTCAGAAAGTCAGCCTCTAGAAGTAAAAAAAAAAAATATGTATCGCCCAATGTTTCCTTTGAGACCAAGAGAAATTTGGAACATTTTAGCGGAGTTGAGGTAACACGTAATCTTGGTAATTACCTTGGGATGTGAATTCTTCAAGGTAGAACTACGAGAACTACTTTTCCTGCATTGCTAGACAAGATCAACAATTTTCTTTGTGGGTGGAGATGTAGGACGCTTAACTTTTCCGGAAGTATTACTCTCAGTAGGTCGGTACTCACCTCGCTCCTGGTACATATTATGGATTCCATGCGCGTTCCAAAAGCCGTGTGTATTGACATTGACAACATCTGTCGCAATTTCATATAGGGACATGAGACGGGCAAGAGAACGTTACACACGATTTCTTGAAAGGAAGTCTTGTACCCATCGAGCTGGTCAGATGGGTGCTCTAAACATTAGAACCATGAAAGGTTTAAACACCTCCTTCTAGGCAAAATGTGTTGGAACTTCTTGAAAGATAACGAGAAGTTGTGGGTCAAATTCTTACAATGCAAGTACATCAAACCTTCTAATGTTAGACACACAACTCCCTCACATCTCTTGTGGTGTATCACTCAGCTTATGGGCAGTCTCATCCATGATGGTTCGCGTTGGCTACTTGGGAACGACAGGAACATCTCTTTTTGGACTGAAAAATGGGTGGAAGATGTTCCACTGTCTACGCTGTCTAGAGGTTTTGTGAGCTCTCAAAAACTATATTAATGGAAGGTTAATGAGTTTCGGACTCTATCGGATGGCTGGAACTGGAACACCAAGCAAGAGCGGCTTCCCACCACCACAATACTGAAGTTGGCTGCTACTCGACCTAACATGAATATTGCCCTGCATCAAACGGCCATTAAGGAGGAGGAGGATTTTTACTGGGCTCTTTCCAATGATGGAAATTTCTCTGTCTCCAATGCGTATATGGTCCTCCGATTTAATACGTATGAACACCATGCAGAAGGAGCTCTCTTTACGACCATTTGGCGTTGAACATCTAGAAAAGGGTAAGAGTTTTTATCTAAAAGCCGTTGAAGGGTGGTATTTTCTCAAATGTCAAAAAAAAGTCTCACTTATGGTCATATAGGTAAAAGAGCACAATCTCGCATTTAACACAAATATTTTTTGTTTGTCATTAAAGCATATGCTCTTAATGCATGTGTCGTTATTTTGTTCATTTCATCCCATACTATTTTTTTCGGACGTTCTCATATTTATTAAAAAATATAAGTATACTTAAGATTTTTACTCAACTTAAAAAATAATTATACCTCCATTTTAGCAAATCTTTTATCATCCTTCATTTTCCCTAATCGTGTGGTCACCTATTACTTTTTATATTCCATAAAATATCTTTATTCGACTTACAAATGAATAATAGTATATATATATATATATATATATATATATATATATATATATATATATATATATATATATATATATATATATATATATATATATTACTTAGTTATTCTATGTAGTTTATATTTACTTTAACAATAATATAAATAATATTTTATAATTATGTATGTATATTTTTTGTTTTGTTTTTTCAAAATCTAAAATTCAATTATTTCACGTTTGTATGAAAAGGGTATTACACTAGTCTTAATTTCATTACACAATGGTTTGAGTTACGGCGACGGTACGCCAACGATGCCACACTTTTGTCGTCCTACAATGCTGTCACCACTTCTCCGATAAACTACTGCTTAGTGTTTTTGGATTATGTGTTTCTATTTAAAACATCAAAAAATAGTTAGACAGATAAACTATTTTACTATTACGGAGTATATATAACGTTTCAGTTCTAAAACACAAAATCTGTTAATCAATATAATAACCAATTAGGGAGTATTTACTGAAAGGACGTGCAAATTATAGGTCTAAATTAAGGATTAAGGAAACAATATAAATATAATGGATAAAATATTAAAATGAGTTGTACCGTGAGCAATTGAATTATGTAATTTAGCTTTCTGAAAAGCAGCCCCTGGTAAGCTGTAATACTGCTTATAGGTTAGGGTGTCTCTATTTTAGGTTACATTGCTCGATAAACAATATATTTACCTTAAACAAATCAACCCAGCCAGCCATGTACACTTGCCACTCACCTGTCTTTTCTCCCCCTTTTTTTACCGATAACTAATTTATAGTCCGGAGATTTATCATTATTATATTTTTTTTTTTATCGACATAACGCTAATTTTGATTATATTAAATAATCTTGGTTCAGGTTCGGAGTACACATTCATGTACAGTATTACGGAGCATTGTCATTGTGATATATGACATTTTTTTTTTTCCTTTCTTCTAAAAAAATACTTTTTCGTTTAAATTTTTGTTATGAAAATTCAAATTATTTACGAATGGTTCATATATTTTGACATTTTTTTTTCCGTAAGTTCGACATAATGCATGAACAAGGGCGGAGACAAGGGTAAGGATGCCCCTACCTCTAGCGAGATCGTTTCTACTTAGGCGGATATGATTCATATTACTATGCTAGCCCATTTAGTAGATGAAAGGAATGAGAGGCTTGAAGTATCAGGTTTGAGTCTTGGGAGCAGGAAAAGAGTTTATTTTCTTTTTATTATTGCATTAACTCTTAAATAATAAAATCAACTCAATATAAATTTTAATATATTAGTTTATCAACCATCATTAATTTTATTTGACAATTTATTTGATAAAACACAACTTTAAAATTAATATACAAAACAAACTGTAACACCCCAAATCCGCGGGACTCGGGATGCTACGGGCGAGACCTCACAATGGGTCCCGACCCTTAGCCTGACAACAATTTCACCGGACCTTCCAACAAGGCACAAATAAAGGCAAAACTCGAAAACGTTTATAATGTATGCGAGACACTGAAAGGTAATAATACAACGTGGAAACTCAGCCGAGTCCTCAAAACAACATAACCTGATACGAAGTCTAAACGTACGACAACATCCATGAACAACAATATGAAACATGACTAAAAAACGTCCCCGTCCTATAATGTACGGAGACCCCGGCTGTCCACTCCTCCGCCTCACTCGGTGGCATCCCTAACCTGCAAGTCATCTACACAAACGGTTTAAAACCGTCAGCTTATATTCTAAGCATTAGAAAAGCGTTGAAGGCACAAACACATACATAGCACATAACATAAACACACAAGTCCAGTTTATTATTTTTATATTATTAAGTCGTATCCCGTTCTAATTCAACTTCGGTTTGTGACACGAGACCACCGTGGTCTCGCCTCGGTCCCTACATACCGGCAAAGAATGGTACGGATGCACCCGACCATCTGACCCGCCGGGCTAGTCGCCGAGAACCTCCTAGACTCACTCGGTCGTAGGCAGTGATGTCACCACCCGTTATCATACACTTGGGCCAACAGATACATATAAGGTCGGTGGTCCTAATTACCGGTTTAATTGTTATAACATAACATAAACACACACCACCAAACACGCATCAATGCTAATACATAAAATACGAGCTAAGTAAGTCCGGAGACTTATCTCGTCACCACACTCAAGTCACCACACTCTTGCTTCCTTAAGGCGGAAACCCACAACCTGCTCACAAGAGATATACATATCAATACATACTCACGCTCAAGAAGTCTTAGACTTCACTCTAGTGATCTATGCAAGATCACCTAACCCTCAAGCTAGGAATGCATCCTAGGTCCCAAGTGCTCACCACACACTCTCCACACATGAAACAGCCCACAACAGTTCATAATTCCACAACATATTAATCCTCAACCAAGGAGACACAAGTTAGCCTAGAAGATCCATCATGCTCACATGCCCATATCCAACAATTCCATCGAGCCTTAAGGACTCCTAGGTTCACAACCACTAAGTGGCATTCTCAAACTACTCTAGGCCATCCTAAGCATGCTACTAACATGATCCAACATCAATACTAAGGAAGGAACGAAGAGGAAAGGAGAGGAGGAACCTACTGTCGAAGAAACGCAGTCGCGGAGTCAAGCTGGCGCCCCGGCGGAGCAGGAGCCGCCCTTGTGGAACCAGAGGCCGCCCCCTGCGGCGCTGCTGGCCGCACCCGCGGCGGAAGGGAGCCGCCCCCGCGGCCGTCGTGTCTTGGAGCCCCGGAGCCGCCCCCGCGGCCATGCCGAGCCGCACCCGCGGCGGTGCTGTGCCGCTCCCGCGGCCGTGCTGAGCCGCGCACGCGGCCGTGATGATCCGCCCCCGCGGTCGTGCTGCAGAACGTCGTCTTCTACGTCTTCGATCGTGGATCCTTGGCTCCAAAGTCCCTCTTCTCTTGATGGATCTTCTCCAAACACCCATCACTGGTCTTAGGCACTTCTCCTTGACCTAATCGAGCTAAGAACCTATGCATGCAAAGAGTTGGGCAAAAACTCCTCAAGATCTTCCTCCATAGCCATGGATAAAGGAGGGAAGAAGAAGAAGGGAAAAACAGCAAGGAAGAGAGGTGAGGGAGAGGAAGGAGCTTACCAACAGATCTGGAATGCCTCTCCAAGCTGTCCACAACAAGATCTCCACACAAAATGGAAGAAGAGAAGAGAGCAAAAGAGAGGATGGAAGGGAGGAATGAATCTAACGTGAAAGAGAGTGGAGGAGAGAGAGGGAGGGGACAAGGCTGCCAAGATGGGACAACAGCCATCTTGTCCCATTTGCCCGGAACGAGGGGTCGGAAATGACCCCATGTCAATTCGATTCGGAACGAAAGGTTGAAAAGCGGAAAAAAAGGAGAAAAAAAAACGACGAGTCGGCTCGGGATTTTGGAAATAAAATCCCGGCACTCGGCACCTCATGCCTGCGGAAAGATCTATAAAACGCTCTAAGTCCGGAATAAAATTCCGGGCGTTACACAAACGTTCTTGGTTTATATTTTCTTAAATTCACTTTTAGTTAATCTAGTGTAATCAATACAATAATTCATCAATCACTATTTAATTTATTTGACAATTTATTTATAAAACAAACTAAATGTATAAGTTAACTTAACTATCATCTAACTAAAAAAAACATATACAACAAAAACAGTAATTTATAGTACGAAAACTTTAGTATTTTTTTTTTTAATTTTTTTTTATAGATTTTAATGTTTAATTTTTAACTTAATATGCGAAATGTCTTATACAAAATTTTGTGTGCCCCCAACAAAAATTTGTTGTCTCCACTGTGCATGAACTAATAATATAATTGTTTGATCTAATCCAACACTCTAGTTGAACTAATAGTATAACAATTTTGAAATTTTTTTCCTTCTATTTTTTTAAACACAAAATTTTTTGTTCAAAATTTTTGTACATTCTCAACCACTAAGTGACATTCTCAAACCTTTGTTTTTTTCCTTCTATCAATCTTATATTTATTTTATATATTATATACACTTTAAAGTTGAGCTAATTTCCTTTTTATGTAAAATTTATATATATGAAAGATGTTATTCTATTATTTTAATTATTTTATATAATAAATGTTATCGAACAAATAAATAATTAACTTAGTTAATAATATAATTATAATTTTATTCCAGGCTATTGAAACATATTTTTTTAAAGTTGTTATTGATTATTATATATTTTTACCTAAACTTTATACTAGTTTTATTATGATGTTGATTATGTATTACATTAATAACTATTTAGTTTATATTTTTACGAACTCCGTGCAAGTACGGGTGCTAAGCTAGTTGTAATACTAAGGGATCGTTTGGTATCCATACCCTGATTAAAGGTATCAGGTATGGGTATCAGGTATGAATATCAAAGATATGGGTATCAATTTGATATATGATATACTAATATTCTATTTGGTATATCAGATATCAGATTAAGCAAGAACAAAACAAAACAAACAAATCAATGGAGATTGATAGGGCTGTCTACACTTCTTTGAAGGAGAGTAAGACTATTTACATAAGCTCAATGTTCCTGCGATTCCTCATCCCACTTTCAGCCCTATCAATATGCTTCTAGATATCATATTTGCTCTCTTTCACAAACCCTAAATCTAAGCAGGGCAACAATAATGGTGGCTCCTTGCTCCGGTCGGTGGAAATAGCAGCGGGTGGTCGGCGGTAGCAGGAGGTGGGAGAAGGGGCCGATGCTCTCTCCTGCGTATTTGTGTAATGAAGAAACGAAGGAAGAGGAAAATATTGAGAGAAGGAAGGAAGCCACTGGAAAAAAGAAAGATTTGATACATTCAAAAAAGTTACGGTATCAAAATGGAGAAATTTGGAGGAAATTGGGATATCAGGTATCAATTGATACCGATACCCATAAAATACCAAACCTTGGGTATGGGTGATACCCATGCCCATACCTTTAATCAAGGTATGGATACCAAACGACCTCTAAAGTTTTTCAAGTGTGTTTAAATTTGAGTCTTCACCTCCAAAATGTCATGAAGCATGCTCATTTTTTTCTCGCTTTTTCATTGTTTACCTTCTTGGGGTAGCTTATTGCAAGATGTCCTTTCTCTTCGCATTTACATATACGACATTCTTGAGATCCATTTTTTGTCGTGGTTTTTTAGTTACATGTTCCTTATTGTAGAATTTCTTGAATTATTTGCGAGGAGGGATGATTATTCACCTTCAATCTCTATTTCACCGCCCTCGTGCTCATCATATTTTTCAAAGATTATTGCGGTGTAAGCAATTTGAGTTAAATTCCCTCGAAAGACTTGTCAAACTAGTTACCCTTTAGAATTTCCGTTTTGTTGATATTGTAGAACTTTTTAACCAATTCCTTTTTGAGCTTGTCATCTTGTGAATAATTTGAAATTAGCACAGCCTAGATCAATCTTGCTTTGATACCAAATGTTCCATCATATGTAATAGTAAGTATAAAGGGACATTCGATTCGGACGTCCCATCACAACATAAACAATAATGACAATGCATAAAAAAAAGTTTAAGACCAACACAAGGATTTATGGTGCAAACCTTATATTACCGAGTGACTGGGATCAAAATCACTCCTTTCCTCGTTTTACGAGGTTGGACTTTCAAAGAAAACTTATTAGTTACTTAGCTTAGATTATACCGTAGTTCACAATTACACTCTTGTCAATCAAGATAACCTAAGCCAATACAACCTATAGTCTTTGATATTCCTATGCAAACTCCCATAAAGCTTGTCTCTTCTTTTCTTCAAGCTCCAAGCTACTATTAATGTCCTTTCGACACATCTTTAGTTTGAACATCACTTCACCTCTTCGTAGGTAAGTATGTGTTTCTATTGTAAGAGACAACTTAAGACTAGTGTTGAAATAGTTTAGGCTAAAATAAACAAACAAAATCTAACAATTTCCTCACATAGATTTTTATAAAATAAATTATTCTTAAATCTTCAAGATCTTTCATGAATAAGGTCGGTGTGTATTCCTTGCTCGTAGGAAAATTGGCCTTTCACTATATCATACGGAAAACTCTTCGATCACATGCGTTTAATCGATGTTTTCTCCTATTTGAGTTCTAATGTACCTACCATGAACGTCTCAATTGTGACGTCTCTCTAGAACATTCTTAGTTCTTGAAACTTAAGCTCTAACACACATTAGAATGTCCATATGAATTTAGTTCATCATCAAAACCTACAGAGTCCTTATAGAAACTCTATATATGAAAAGTCCTTGACTTCTGACACTTATGTTTGTTGTGATGATAGTTCAAATGTAAGAAATGTAATGTGCTTATATACAGGCGTTTAGACCGTGTTAATTAATCTTGGTGACATTCTGTAGGCACTTTGGCCCAGTTGGGTTCGATCTTTAACCCAACCGCCTAGGAGCCCGGATATGTATAAGCCTAGTTTTGCACAGACTAGTACAAAAATGTTGATTTATACCGTTTTTTTTTCAAATTGGATGCCGGTTATTTGAGCGGTGTAAGGTAGACCGCAATAAACAAGCTGGATACCGTTTATTTAAAAACTGGGATGCGAGAAAAGTCGGATACCGGTTATTAAAAATAACTGGTATGCGATTTTTTTTCCGCATACTGGTTAAAAACCTTCCAGATGCCGGTCTTTTCGCTAGTATCCGGTCTTTTTTCGCTGGTATCCGGTCTTTTTTCGCTGGATACCGTTTATTTAAAAGCCCAGTCTTTTTTCACTGGTATCCGGTCTTTTCGTCGGTTGTATGAATAACCAACATGCAACCTTTAAAAAAAATAACGCCGCATATCGGTTATTCTAACCGGTATGCAGTGTTTTTATTAGTTTTTAATTATAATAAAATATGTTTAAATCATGATAAACCTGCTAAATACAATTTTTTTTCAACACAAAATGATAACTTGCGAATCAATAAAAGTACATAGAATATCAATCAACTTTCCGATTAGATTACGAAGATTATAATCCTATACAAAAATAATTGTCAATTCCAATGGCATACTTAATCCATCAAATATTGTTTCAAGTAACAAATTACCAAAATGGCTATTCGCAAAAGCGCATCATTTTAGGCAACTATATCTATACAAAATGATAACTTGTCAACAAAATATACCAAATAATTCATAATGTTTTTGAACATACTATACCAAATAATTCATAATCTTTATGAACATACCATACCAAATAATTCATAATCTTAAACACTTGCTATAGTCTTTTAACCTTAACATCTTCTTCAACCTGCAAGTGGTTGTTGTTTGGATCTTTGTTGACAAGTGTTCTCTGGATCTTTGTTGACGAGTGTACTCCCAAAGAGCAATAATACCACTGACATGAACATTGAGTAATATGACAAATCCCATCTGTGGAATCTCAATGCAAGCATCTAGAGAATGAATTACGTCTACATGTATACTATCCTTTTCACGTCCAAGTACAAGGGCCTGTAGATATTAAGAAACTTAGATTGTAGAAGGAATAAGAGTACCATCCAAGAATGTGAAAATTGCTTTAATAAAATTACTACAACAATGTTGGCATCAATATGTTGAATTAAAAAACCTAGAGGCGACAGGCGATTGGCGGCGGTTTACTGAGTGAAACCTCCGCTCTCTGGTTTTCCTTCCGTCTTTGGCGCGGAGGCTAGGTATTTGCCACGGTGTGTGGTAGGTTACTCTTGTGCGAGTACAAGCGATGGATCGTGTAGGGAAAGGAAAGGCAAACATTCATTTGACGGAGGAAGAATGTCAGGTTCTGGACCATGAGGATCCCGAGGCAAATGGAGATTTGACGACCACAGTCATGATTGGGAAAATGTTGACAATGAGGCCGTTTAGTTCCTATGCTCTTAGAGCAACGTTGGAAGGGGCATGACAGCTCAAAAGAGGATTCAATTTCAGGGAGTTGTAGAATAATTTATTCATCTTTGAATTCGTAAATGTTCAGGACAAGGAGCAGGTTAAGGCAGGCGGCCCGTGGTCTTTTGATAAGGCACTCCTTATTCTTAAAGAGCCAGGTACTGTGCAGCCTTCAAAGATGACGTTTCATACTACACCTTTCTAGTTACGGGTGACGGACTTGCCTTTAGGGATATCAACAAAGAGTTTGGCGACAGAATTGGGATCGGCTTTTGGTGGTCTGTTGGCGGTTGATGAAGACAGTTTTATCCCAACAAGCAGTTGTTTACGCATCAGAGTGGACATAGATACCACAAGACCTTTGCGTAGGGGTTTTCTACTAACGATGAAAGGTCAGAAAATTTGGGCACCTTTACAGTACGAAAGACTCCCAAATTTTTGTTACATATGTTGTCGTATAGGTCACATGGATGTGGATTGTGTTGATGAGGAAGCGAAAGAATATCAGAATAACCACAATGCAGTATTGGGAAGACGGTTGTAGAGGAGAAAGATGAGGGGGAAATGTTACCGGCCAACGATGCTTCAATAGCAACTCGGATCGACAACAAAGTTGGATGGACATTAGAACACATGCTTCAAGGAGAAGAAGGAACGGAGGTGGGTCTTCCAACGGAGGACGAGGAGAGATTAACATAAGTTATTCAGGGAGTGGCTATCTCACATAAAAGAGTTCATGAAAATGCTCGTCCACCAGATACACAAGTTATAGGTCTGACAGATGAACAGGTTAAGGAGAAGGAAGTAACGGGGAAAGAAGGAGGGGAACCATACACACAGAGGAAGAAATGGAAACGGGTAGCCCGTGACCCCATGCAAGATGGAAAGGTGCCAATCGAATTAGATAATGCAGGAGGAAAACGAGGTACTGATGACACGTTGGGTGACACAAATGTTTTGCTGGGTAAGAACCTTAAAAAACATAAAACACATCCACAAACAGAAGGATCAGCGGGAGATGCAGATGGTCCCTCTTGCCGGGACTAATGAATACTCTAAGTCTCAACTGTCGGGAATTGGGCAAAGGCTCGGTAGTTGCTAGACTAGTACAACTATTCAGAGAAAGGGAGCCTGATTTACTCTTTTTGAGTGAAACAAAAAGCGATAAGAGGAAGATGGAAGGAATACAAAGACGTTTGGGTTTCGATGGTTGTTTTGTTGTGGAAAGTGTTCGATTTGCTGGAGGGTTGTGTCTCATGTGAAGTGGTCGTGTCACTGTGAGAGTACAATCGTATACTCAGCATCATATAGATGCTTGTGTTGACGATTGGAGATTAACAGGGATATATGGTTGGTTCAGAAATCACGAGAAGAAGCATACTTTTGAGTTGATTAAAAGATTAAAAGAGGATGTCCATGAGCCTTGGGTGATTATCGGGGATTTTAATCAGGTCTTTGTCAAAAGATAAACTAGGGGGTTCACCTCCTAATTTTGCTTTAATGGCGAGTTTCCGGGAGGCTATTCACCACTGTGATCTGATTGAGTTGCCTTTCGAGGGACCACATTTCACATGAGATAATGGGCAAGTGGCCGGAAATCTCATTAAAGAGAGGATTGACATGGCTTTCGCTTCTACGGATTGGGTTCGTTCCTTTGCTCAAGCAAGAGTTATACATCTCCGACGTGTATCTTCGGACCACACTCCTATATTATTGGAGTTGAATGGGGAGGATAATATGATGGGTAAGCGTATTGGGAAAAAGCCTTTTCGATTTGAAGCTCTTTGGGTCGATAATGAGGAGTGTGCCTCAATGATCTCTAATTCATGGAGGAACCCTGGAAGCTCTGCTGCTTTGGGAGGCATGGATGGGAAGATTCAACGGTGTTGTTTAGATTTAAAGGACTGGAGTGCTGCTACATTTGGGCATATTGGTCACTCTCTACGACAGGTCAGACGAGAATTGAAGGATATTCATGACCGTGGAATCTGTGGGGAAACCATACACCGACGTAAGCTTTTGGAGGACAAAGAGTGCGAACTGATGCGTGCAGAGGAGATATTGTGGTACCAGAGAGCAAAAGCGAATGAGTTTAAATGGGGAGATAGGAATACGGCTTTTTTCCATCAGAAGGCGAATGGGAGACGAAAACGTAATAGGATTACCCGCCTTGTAGACGATAATGGTCTCTCTTGAAGATCGGCAGCGGGGTAGGCAAAAGTCGCTTTGACATACTTTCAGAAGATTTTCTCAACAGGAGACAGCGGCGTGGTAACATACGATTGGGATGCTCTTAGCACTTTGAGTAGGGAGGATAATGATGTGTTGACGAGGCCTTGTACGTCAGAGGAGGTCCATTCGGCGCTCTTTGATATGCATCCTACAAAGTCACCGGGACCTGATGGTCTCTCTGCGCTTTTCTTCCAACGCCATTGGAACATCATTGGTAATGACATTACGGGTTTCGTTATTGATCTTTTTAATGGTGCTGATTTTCCCTCGTCTCTTAATCATACGTTTATTTCCTTAATTCCTAAGGTTAATAATCCTTGTATGATGAGTGATTTGAGACCTATAAGCCTGTGCAATGTTTTATATAAGATTCTTTCGAAGGTCTTTGCAAATAGGCTAAAAGCATGTCTGGGTAGTATCATTTCCGACACTCAGAGTGCCTTTGTTCTTGGCAGATTGATCACAGATAACGTCTTAGCAGCTTTTGAGGTTTTTCATTATATGAAGACCAGGGAGGGGAAACAAGGTTATATGGCTCTTAAGCTAGATATGTCAAAAGCTTATGATAGGGTAGAGTGGTGCTTTTTGGAGAGTTGTATGAAAGCTATGGGTTTTGGAGAAAGGTGGGTACACTTGATTATGAAATGTGTGAGATCGGTTACGTTCTCGGTTCTTTTTTAGGGTATTCCGACTGAAAAGTTTTTGCCGTCGAGGGGTCTTCGTCAGGGTGATCCCTTGTCGCCGTTTCTGTTTCTTATTTGTGCAGAAGGTCTCTCTTGTTTGATTAAAGAGAGGGGACGTGTAGGGTTGTTACAGGGTATTAGAATTGCTCCGACTGCTCCTACAATTTCTTATCTCTTTTTTGCTAATGATAGTATCATTTTTGCAAAGGCATCTTGTCAACAGGGCTCAGAAATGTTCAAATCCTCCGTGAATACGGTGAAGCATCGGGACAACAAGTTAATCTTGTAAAATCTGAGATATCTTTTAGCACAAATGTAAGCAGAGAGAGGAGGGAAGAGATTCAAGCGGTGGTTGAGTTCAAGGAAGTGGGGAAACATGAGAAGTATCTTGGGCTTTCAACAATGGTGGGGCGGTCTAAGAAAGCTATCTTTGCCACTGCCAAGGAACGTGTTTGGAAAAAACTGAAAGGGTAGAAGGAAGATATGTTGAGTAGGGCAGGTAGAGAAGTGTTATTAAATTCGGTTGTTCAGGCGATCCCGACGTATACCATGTCATGTTTTATGATGCCGGATAGTGTATGTGATGATATTGAGAAAATGATGCGATAATTTTGGTGGGGATCACATAATGGTAAGAGGAAGGTACACTGGATTGCTTGGAAAAAATTATGTCGTTCAAAAGCGGATGGAGGGTTAGGCTTTCGGGATATGAAGGCGTTTAATCAGGCGTTGTTGGCTAAACAATGTTGGAGAATATTAATAGAACGTAGGTCGCTAGTGGCGCGTCTTTTGAAGGCAAAGTATTTTCCTAATGGGTTGATTAATGCAGGCTCTGGCTGGACCGCGGCCTAGCTATTCTTGGCGGAGCATCCTTTATGGGAGGGATTTACTAAAGAAGGGTTTGTGTTGGTCTGTGGGAAATGGTTAATCCATTTCAGTTTGGGAGGATCCATGGTTGCCTCGTCCGAAGAAGTTTTTACCTTGGTTCCACCCTCCTGACGCCACTGGGAGTCTCAAGGTGAGTGAGCTTATTGATTGGGATCTAGGTACGTGGAGGGAAGGATTGGTCAAGACGTTGATGGATGAGTCAGATGTGTCGGTGGTTCTAGGAATCCCGACTCTTAATCGCGAGGTTTGTGATGAATTGTATTGGTTGTTCACAAATAATGGGTTGTTTTCTGGGCGGTCTGCATATCATCTGGCTATGGAGGATAGGGAGGAAGGTGGAGGATCTCAGAGTTCGTCTTCTGTGGGTACATCTGGTAGTTCTTGGAAGAATTTGTGGAGTATTAAGATGACCCATAACGTTCGGAATTTGGGTTGGAGGGCGTGCATGGATTCGGTTCCATGCAGGCTATTATATAAGAGAAAGATTGTTTCAGAACCTTGGTGTGATGCTTGCGGAATGGCAGACTCGTCTCTACATGTATTCTTACAGTGTCCTTTTATTCGGGAAGCATGGAAGGAGTTCCCGGTTATTGCTAGAGAGGGAAAGGGAGCTGTGTCAGTCATGGAGTGGTTTGAGAGGGGTTTCTTTGTATGGACTAAGATGGAACGTCAATGGTGGATGGCAATGATGTGGAAAATTTGGAGGGCACGGAATAAACGGGTCTTTGAAGGGGAGATGATAAGCATTCCAGTTTTGATTAAGGATGTTAGGGACTTGGTCACTGCGTTCAATGGGGAGGGGAGGCAATCAGACGACGGGGGCATAGTGGTAAGTGATTCTCCGGTTGTGTGGATGAGGCCTCCTGCAGGATATATAAAAATTAATTGTGACGCATCTGTTCGTGATTCCAAAAATGGTGGTATCGGTGTGATTGCTCGAAATGCTTTAGGGATCGTGTTGTTTGCTTGCGCTAGGTCGGTGTCTTCTTTGCCGTCAGTGGAGTATGCAGAGGGATTAGCATTACTTTGGGGTTTAAAGTTAGCGGGGGAGAAATGATGGTAGTTTCTAATGTGTGAATCGGGTGCTAAAGGGCTGGTGAAGAAAATTACAGGTGCTACTATGGTGAGAGGACCTTAGGGCGGGCTGGTTAATTCAATAAAGGATGCTGAGAAGGGTTTTACGATGTGCAGGTGGTCCCATGTCAGAAGAAGTGAAAATAGAGCTGCACATGTTTTGGCTGGAATGTGCCCACCTGTTTGTTTAGAGTTTACTGATGCTTTTTCTTCTGAACTTTGTTTGGCTTTGGAGAAGGATGATCCTAGTGTTTGAAGTTATTTATTATCAACAAAAAAAATAAAAATAAAAATATGTTGAGTTATTTGATGAAATGCACATAACTCATTCAAATTCATGCAAAAGAGTAATGATTCACATGAAGTGCACAATGATAGTGAGAAAGAAACAAAACAATAGGGTAAGAGCTTAAGAGGACTTCTTTTGTTGTATATCTTCTAATTGCATATAAATTATGTCCATTCCTTCACACTTATTCTTATTGGACTGATTTCTCAATAAAGTTTCTCTTGTGTATAGACTCTAGAGAATAAAGAAGGGAAGTATTTTTTTTTTCTAGACAACAACTTAATGTCTTTTTTGAAAAATCGAACTTTGTCTAGAGGTACACTTTTTGCGGTTTGCTCTAAACCTAACACTAAAAACCCCTCTCTCTTCTTTTTCTCTAAAAATGTTTTCACACTATCAGCAGAGTCTTCGGTTATTGAAATCTATTTCTCTACAGTCACACTGACAACATAAAACAAGGACATAAGCATCAAGGTGATTAAAAATGAAATATAAGAAATTGTCATAACATAAAAGGTAAAGACTCATATCAACTCAATCCTCAAACTCCATGGGACTATAATCTGAGCAACTATCATGCATATTACAGTTCAACCTTCTTTCTTTCAAGTTAAAAGTAAACATATTATTTGCAGAAACTTACAAGATATACACTAAGCACAATGACAAAGTCTTCTCGTATGCTGATGGGAACCATCGCAAGAGAACATTATGTGTATTCTGGCATACAGACAAGCACCTGGATACTGAAATTCAACATATTTTAACAAAAATATGTTATTATCATGCTCCCAATATTAAAGTATAAAAAAGCGTAGTATTTGAATCCATATAATCCATGTGATAATGAGTAACCACATGCACCATTTGATAGTTCTTATCCATCTTTTCTTGAATTTCCAAATTCCATTAACTCGTAATGCATTTCACAGGATCGAGAAAAAAAATTAAAATAAAAAGATGTAAAATAAAAAAACAAGAACTAATCAATAGATGAAGCGTGGTTTCTTGGATTGCAATGATTGCTGCAAATAAACGGGGTTAGTTTATAATACGTGGAAATATGCTGAAGATGAAACTAAATTAACAGAAGATGGCATGCCATTACATTGCGAAAATGTTCCTAATAAGTTTGTATGGTGGATTCACACGACTGACTTGCAATTTTTTTTTTATCATAGTTTATTGGGCCTCTCATCAGTTACCCAATATTATATTAGAATCATTACTAATCAACCTAATCGTTTGGATTGATATTGTGAGAATAAAAAAACATAAATCAAACAAACTGCCACCTTAAGTAACCTCTTTAAGTAACAATACAAACATAACAAACAAGACAAAGAGAGACAACTTACTAGCATTTGGTGGAACAACGCAAGAGCATCCTTACTCCGTCCATGAACCGCCAAACCCACCATCATTGAATTCCAAGAGCATAGGTTCCTCCTATTGCTTCCCATTTGAATAAAAATCTCCTCGGCTTTATCAAGTCTTCCGCATTTTGCATACATCTCCAACAAGGCATTGCACACAAACACATTCTCCAGGTATCCGTTTCTCCTTACATACTCATCAATATGCCTGCCTATCTCCAAAGCCCCGAGATTTGCACAAGCTGAAAGCACACTTGCAAGTGTCACATCATTAGGCATTACTCCATCTTCCTTCTCCATCAACAACAATATTCTCAGGGCATCTGAAAATTGACCATTCTGTGCATACCCAGCAATCATAACAGTCCAAGAAACCACGCTTCAGGATCGTTCAAGTTTCAGAACAGATACACCAGCATCTATAAGAGAGGTATATATGCATGCATCCACACTATACTTAAGTGCTTCTAGTTACACTGTAAAAAAAAAAGTAAATTAAAAACACAAGAACTAATCAAACTTCAAAAAGTAAGTGTTGTTTATCAAGTATCAATAGATGAAGGGTGAATACATCTTCAAAACACAATTTCATTAATCACTCAAGAAATAAACACAATATATCAATCATTCGTGAAATAAATAGAATTTCATTAATCACACATGAAATGAACACAATTTGACCTTGATGCCAAATTCCAAGACTTAAACACAACACAAAAACTAACATCCATTATAAAAAAATTTAACACGATAGAACCGAAGAATACAAAGACCAAAATTACATACACATCTAGACAACTAGCAACGCCACCACTCAGGGTAGCCTCCTTGGCAAAGAAGACATGTGACATAGGGTTTAGGTATTTACCGACATCGACGACAACCCTCACCAACGGCGATGACATCAACAACCTTCCCCTCACGGATGACGACAAAAACGACCTTCTTCTACTCACTAACGCCGACGACAAAACTTTCTAGACGAGAGAGAGGCTCGATCGAGAGATTGAGAGAGAAGTTGAGAGGTTCACGAGAGAGATACGGGGACGACGAGAGAGACATTGATGACAAGATGAGACTAGGATTTCGAGAGAGAGGTTGAGAGGTTCGCGAAAGAGATCTAGGCTTCTAGACGAGAGAGAAGAGGTTCACGCGAGAGAATTTCAAGAGAGGGATTTCATTAAAGGTAAATATATTTTTATTTATTTAAAACTATAATTATCGGATTCCGGTTTTTAACATAAGTGGTATCACATAGGACTTAACACCCACGGTGGATACCGTTTGTTTGTAATAACAGGTATCCGACTTTTATCTTGTACCTTTATTCCGGTTTTTTGTATTAACCGGTATCCGAGCGAAGACTCGGATTTCGGTTTTAACAACCGGTATGAATGTCTCCGATATAAACCAACATTTTTGTACTAGTGACAAGATAAACGTCGAACAAGTTTGTAATGTTTTTATGTAAACCAATCGAGCCATACCGGTTCTCTTATTCTTAAATAAACGGAAGTGTTTTGGAGAAGTCAAAGATATAAAAGTATTTGATACGGGAATTAGCCATGTGGTTGCCCTGATCTTTCGACACCAAGACTCGATATGATGGATGATGAAAAAGACGTGTGATGACCAAAATATGGATATGGACGAATGATCCGTTGATGGTGATGGATCGGTAGCTTGATAGATCTAGTCGATATCTAGAAGCAACCTGGAGCACACTAGGAAAACTAAGGCCTTAACACACAACCAAAAATGATTATAGAACCCTTCTGCTATAATCCCACACAGAGGAGAATACAATTGTCCCCAAAGCATGAGAAGTTGTCTGAAGATGATTGAGAGAACCAACTTGCCAATTCAAGTGACACAACTCAAAACAATCCAAGCTGTTTGGCGAACGAGAATCCACTCGCTCTATTTGAATAGGATTCCACCTATTTGTTCCTGATTCCAAGAGAGAGTAAATACTGAAAGTATTCAAAGTGTTTGTTTATTGATTGAAGTGAGTAAAAACGTCCAGCCTAAAATGCCTTATATAGGCAGCTGGGCGTCTCCTAGTGTAGCTAGAGTTTCCTAAAGATAAGATCAAAACAACGGACTGAGAATCTAATCCTAAAGGCCAAACAAAGAAATGATAAGATCCAACTATGGGCTGAAACTCTAATTTTAAAAGCCCGAAATAAAGCAACTAAAAACTAGCCCATAATAATAAAAAAAAGTCCAATTATGGCTGAAATAAAAGATCTAGTTAGAGCCTAATTTAGCCACTTAAAGTCGTCCAACACCTTCCTCCTTTCCAGCCTTCTTCATGCAGGTTCTCTTCATAAACGTCTCGCCAATCTCGGTCATTTTCTGCCTGATCGCGACCGGTGATCTCTCGGCCTTCATCTCGTTGATCTTGGCCTCGTCGATCATCGAGTCTCACGTGATCTCGCTCCTGCTCGCATGGCTCTCGGTCTTCCTCTGGCCTATGCACGTAGGGGCCTCGGACTCCTCCTCGTATCTCCATATATACATGTCCTTCCTCTCTAGATAATCGTCTTCTCTTAATCTTTACTCGAAGCACACATGGAGGTGCATGTCTACGCCCCCTCTTATGCATGAAGAGCTCTACTCGTTCCTAGCATCTCGAGCATGTGATCTTGCCTCCTGGCCGTTGCCTCCATGCATGTGTCCCGTGGTGTGCTAGTCGGGATTCATGCAACTTGATCCATCTCCTGAATCTATGCATATATCTCCTTTTAGCTCTCCATATGATCGTATGCTTCATTGACCTCTTCTTCCGGGGTGGTGAAGTTAAGGTACAAGATGTTCCTGCACCAATATTAAAACCTAGCCGCTTCACTATTCTAAGTTGTTACATGTCGCTTTTGACGAAACATAAAGCGAGAAAGAGAGTAGTTGTGTTGTTACTTTTGTCGTTCTCTGATAGCTTTGTTTTTAATTGTATGTAAAGCACGTAAATTCTCAGATCCCGTGCTTAAAAAATTAGTTTTTATTTTTTTTCAATTCTTTTCTCTTCCTATATTGGTTTTACTTATTTGTTGTAGGTTTAAAATTGCTCAATCTTAATAATTTGTACGAGTTTGTTAGTAGGTATATAATATCCATTTTTTATCGCATATAAAAAAAACTTTGAAATAGAAGCCTTATAATAAAAAAAATAATCGTAAAATTCTCACACTTTTAGTTCTCAGCATAAGAAAGTAAAAGAGTAAAAGAGTAAAAGAGCAAACAAGTGTTCCCTTTGGGGCCTCGGGTGAGCCTTTGTTGGAGATGGAGACACACGATGTCCCACCCCACTCTTTTTCCTTTTTTTTTTTTTACAGAATTTTATTACAAAATTGCTTTACTGTTGTCTGCCATCAATTTGGTGGAAGCAAACGCTATGTTTTCACCTATTTTCTCCAAATTTTAAACCACCAATTACCAAATAAAGCTAATAATTTAGATTTAATTATTAAGAACGTCAAGTAGAACAAGTTATGAAGCAGGAAGTGTTTTTAAGGGGGTTAAAATTGTAAATTTGTTTGCCCCATCCTTGTGTATATTATATTTAATTAGTAATAAAAAAATCATTTAAATAAATTAAAGTTGATTTTAATAAAATTTTATTTTAAATTACACCAATTTAATAAAAAATAATAATGACGATTATAAAAAGCCTTACATATATCTTACTCTAGTCACCGAATCTTAATGAGAATAATGAGTTGATAAGACTTTTTTGTATTGTTGATACTAACTAGGTCCTTAGTAATTTCACCTTTATTTTTAATTTTTAAAACCAAGGGTATTATAAAGAGAATTTTAAAGAAAAGTTAAAATAAAACCCTACAAATAGGATTTATCTAGGTTCGGGTTCGGGTTCCGGTACGGGTTTCGGTTTGGGTTCCGGTTCGGGTTCGGGTTCCGGTTTGGTTCATGGTCGGTTCGGGTGCAGTATCAGTTCGGGTTCCGGTTCGGGGTTCAGGTTCAGTTCAAGGTCGGCTCGGGTTCAGGTTCGGTTCAGTATCGGTTCGGGTTCCAGTTGGGTTCAGGGTCGGCTCGGGTTTCCGGTTGGGTTCAGGGTCGGGTTTTGGATTTGGTTGGGTTTAGGATTTTTTTTTTGGGTTGGGTTTACCTTGACATTATCAATTTGCCCTTCTATTTTATCTTTATAAGTAAATAAAGGAACCTAATTTATCCCTCAATAAGAAAATAAACCTCTTAGTACTCTTCTTACAAAAAAAAGGTTCCCACTCCCATTTAAACCAAACTTAATTACTCGAAAATATGACTTTTTTGGACTCTGTACACGTGACCAACAATTCCCTCCAACCAACTAAGATAGCTTGTGATCATATTTATTTTCACTGGTTTTATATAATATTTCTGAAATCATCCAACAACCATAATTTTGTGAGAGTTCAACGAGACCACTAGTTTGTCTCCCTCAGATCCTTTGACTAGAAGAGTACATGCAATTTACTTGCGATTTGCCAAAAGTTATTAGTTATCCAACCAAAAAAACAACATGACCGACTACTCTAAATCCTCCAACAACACGAAAACAAAAATATAATTATGATATTTGAGATCAACCTGATAAAATCCGATTTAAACGAAAAATAATCCGATTTGCAATGTCTTAAAAGTTAAACCCGATTTCACTATCATAAAGACGTATTCTAAGCATGTTTTTAACTCATAATATTGTAATTGGTGTTATGTCTATGAATCCAGCCGAAAGAGCATACAATGAAAAAATCAAGTGATTTAGCAGATTTAGCGAGATCAAGGAATAACACTCCTAACTCCTAGAAACACCACCGCACCCGCGCAATTTCCCCGTCACACCTGCGGAGGCACCACACTCCACCATCAAAGCCGCACTTGCGACTCAACACATCCGCGGCCTCAACCCATCCAGCTACAACGCTTCGCCTTCACGCACCTACGAGACATCCAAGCCACACCCACGCCTTCCCTCAGCCGAAGACGAAGAGTCGACACCGTTTCAAGTCGTTTCACCTATCCCACACCGCGGCGGCCGGTGAAGCTGAAACATCCGCCACACTTTACCGAGTGCCTGCACCAGCGACGCCAAGTAGCCACACCCTCGACTAGCTATCCTAATTAAAGAGAACGGTTTCTGACATGGGCTTCAAGGCTCATTATGAGGTTGCTTTGTCTCTTTTTCCCCTAGTTTTGATGCATTTTCTATTATGACTAGAAGTGCTAGGTTGTGTTAGAAATCACCTCTCATCCCTCAATACTTCACATAGTCTCATTCTCTCATTCCACCTCTCTTTCTCTCACACCATGAATAGTCTCATTCTCTCATTCCACCTCTCTTTCTCTCACACCATGAACACATTTTGTTATTTTTTTTTGTTTTCCATGGGGGCTAAGCACTTTAGTTGTGCTTGACACTTGAAGCTCTCGACATGGTTTGGTTGTAAGTTTCCTTATAATGAAGTATTGTTATTTCATATAAAGTTTGTGTTATTTCCTTGTGCTTAACTTCTCGATTGTATTTCACCCTTTTTATTTAGTTTGGCCAACTAGGTTTTAGGGTCTTATACAAATTGTTGTCGGTTCTGGGCCGCTCTTCTAGTGGAAAACACATTTTACATGAACAGGTTGCGAGTGTTCTTCGTGAGTGGGATTTAGCCATATGTCTTGAGTAACGGGTTGTTTCTAATGCACGTGTCTCGCTAATCTTTGTTTGAATGCTATTATTTTATCTGATTTTGTAGGTTTACGAGTTGAATTTAATAATAAATAATATCATGGCTGGTTGAACTGATATTTACATCTAATCGAGATGAGAACAAACTATGGAATACACTTCATCCTGAAAACAATTATCAACCTTTACCTTTGTTGAAGTGGATAGTTCTCAAGTACAACGTCTTTCTATCTTTGATTTAATCATTTTTAAGTGAATTGGTTAGGATAATTACTTTGATTGACATAAACACACGACATTTACGCCACGTCAAATTTGAAGCCGTGCCGAGAATAATTGTTATTGTGCTCTTTTTAAGTTATCAAATTGGACGCCGTTGCCGGGGAGAATCTTATCTTATATGTATTAAATGAGAGACCTTATTTGCCATGTGTCAACGTCACAATTCACGCAGCTCCCAAAAATATTTTAAAAAGTTATTTTTAAAAATTAATAATTTTGATATTTACAAATTCAAATCTTAATAATTTGTTAATCTGTAAATAAAATCTGATAAATTTTTTTCGTCACTATTTAAATTATAAATATAAATTTTGACAAGATTTGTTTTATATTATATAAATATAACTTGAATTTGTTACCGTATTATATGTATAATAAAAGATAATTAAATTTATAGTGAATAAGTATTATTATGCTCTATAAAAATTATTTTTATTTAAATATTTAGAATAAATATTAAATCACACCCCGTATAATGGGGTAATACACTAGTTTGAAATGGCAGGACGCACCCTTTGACAACAAACTCAACCATATTTAACGCAACGATCTTTGGCCCTAACCATGCCAGCTAAATCAAATTAGTACAAAATAATTAAAAAATACTATAAAACTAAACGTAGGAATTAGGTTATAGATATTTTAGCATGTAGTATATATATATATATATATGGTTACTAAATAAATGTTAAATAGCTGAAAAATAATTCATGATACTTTATATTTTTAAATTATTTAAAAATGATTGATCTATTATAGTGGTTTGTAATGAAGTAACAAATTAAATTAATAATGGAAGAACAAGTTATATTTTTAATTATTTATTTAAAATACATAAAAGTTACACAACTAATAAATCTTGTAAAATAAATGAAGTGATATAATAGTCTTTTCTTCTTGAAAAAATAGTGTATGCAATTTTATATGCCATATTATAGGATTTATCATGAAGAGAAAGTTGAAGTTAGTAAACACCTTCCTACAAATTAATATTATCACTTCATTATATTATGTATATTTAACAAATTCCATACCACTTATCTTTAAATATATGTATGTTTTTCCATTATAATAAAAAAAAATTTTTTACGTTTGTTCCACAATATGAAAGTTTGGAGTATCTATATATTGGTACGGAGTTGAAAAGTAAAATAATATATGATTATATTATGCGACATGATAATGGCACCTGTCGGCCATCATTCCTCCTACTACAATAAAATGTGTAAGAAATTCTTATTGTTTTTTTGTAACATGTCATGATACGTACGTATTATTTGGTTTCACTTGTCATTTAAGTATCATCACACGTACAGTTACATATAACTCGGTTATGAGCTATTCTTCTACTTTAGTTCAAACAAATCCATAAGACGATGCATCATGCATGTGTGCTATATATATATGCATGGAATAGTACGTCTTTGATATATAACATGGCCGGTTCACATAATATATACTTGGTTTTAGTGATGGGCTCGGTTTGAACCAAACCGTCAAACCGACGGTTTAGGTTCCGGCCGGTTTACGGATTAGGTCTGTCAAAATAAAAACCTAAACCGACGGTTTAGGCTATTTTTTAATTATTTTTTTTAAAACAAAACATTCAAACCGACGCAGATTGCCAGTTTGAACCACCAAAACATCGATTTAAACCGACAATTTAGCTTCATATCCGTTTTTTTAATAACCGTCGCTAAACTGACAAACTTACGGTTTAGATTGAACCTAAACTGCCAATTTTAGTTTACTAGGTTTGGGTTTAGGTTTGATCGTGAGCCAAACCTAAACCGGCGGTTCAAAAACCTAATCCGACGGTTTAGGTTTACGATCCATGTCTAGTTGGTTTCTCTTTATTTTTTCCTATTAATATGTGCGATAGAATATGAGCAAGTAGAAAGTATGAAAGCTCTAGATGATGCTAAAAGGACGATTAAGTTTATAATAGGAATCATCATTTGCATTTTCCAACTATGCAAAGTGCGCATCGCACACGAACGCACAAAGTTCTTACGATATCATTTTATATGACAAAACTAAATTCATATATACTTTTCACCGAATTCGTCAGATATATATATACTTTTGTGCAACGCACTCTGGGCTCAAATTATGTCAAATTCAAAGCAACTTCTTCGATAGCTTCTTTTAGTTTTGGGTAATGCTCTCTGCAGTCAAATCATAGCAACACATGCCTACACATACTTGATATACGAACCCTATTTCTTTCTTTTTTAACGGGAAAATTAAGTTTCAGAAAATACAGCCATACGGTATCGCATTTTCTGACAAAAAAACGTAGTTATAAGCAAATTCTTACATGTTAATTGTTATTATTCATTTATAGACAACTTACAACTATTTAAATAGCATAAGGAACATCAAACCAAATGAACCAATGTAGGAATAAATGGTTTTTAAAGATTACATCTAGTGTCAAGTAGATATGAGTAGTAATTAAATTTTACAAGAAAAAACTATATGCATTGTCTAAATCTTCACAAAATGAGACCGGTAGCTATCACGGCAATGACAACCCTCAAATGCCTTCTCTTGAGCTTATGGCTTGAGGATTCTTCTTTTCTTTTTAAGTGATAATCAAGAGTTTTGGTGATGCAGGAGCATCTGAGAGCTTCACCTCACCACTCCGAATGATAAGACCAACAAAGAGGAGACAATTATCTCGAGATGAAGGACAAGCTTAAGAGGAGATGACTAAGGAAAGAGATGACCGAGATCCTACACTGGCCAGCTGAGATCAGGACGAGTCTGACCGAGATCACGTCCAAAGTGATGATGACATGGATCGAGAGTCATTCAGCCCATATCCACGTGAGAATGGACGAGATTGGAGAGACATTTAATAAACACATTTTGAATACTTTTTAATATTTTCTTCTCTCGTGGAATCGATAACGAATAGGTGGATTCCTATTCAAACCCGAACGGTTAGAATCACGTTCAAAACTTAGTTTGGATTGTTGAGGAGTTATTCTTTCTTGGTGGATTTCCAAGATTGATATCACTTTGCTATTCAAGCGACTCCTTTTGCTCTGGGAACAATTGTCTTTCCCTTGGTTTAAGTTTATAGCGGAAGAACTTCTTCAATCATTCCGTGTTGTGTGTTAAGGCCTTAGTTTCCCTAGTGTGCTCACGGTTGCTTCAAGGGATTCAACCAGTCTATCCAGCTACGATTCATCCCCCTCATCGGATCATCCTCCATCAATCCAACGTTTCATTCCCATCCTCACATCTTTTTACCTTTCTTGCATCTTAAGCTTTGGTGTTGAAAGATCGGGCAACCTCACGGCTAACCCCGTATCAAATTGGTATCAGAGCTAAGGTTCATCAACACCCTCCCGCGCCATCTACAAAAAAAAATAATAAAAAAAAATCAGAGCTTTCAAGATCCGTCAAGAAGGTTCTACCCAAAAAGATTTGTTGGAGCAGGAAACGTAACGGTTAGTATACTATTCTCGTTATCTTACTGCTTTTCAATTCTAAATTCAATTTCTTGAAAGATATTATTTGTGGCCTGATTTATCTCTCTATAACTCAGCCAAAAATTCAATCTTTTTCTCGTTCTTGAAACCCCCCATCTCTTTGATTCACTTCGTGCAAACCTATTCGGACTAATTTGCGGGAAAACCAACCGAGAACGATCTTTTTAACCACAATACACTCTTGAATTTCCACCACCACGCCACCAACACAACCACCATCACCACCACCAAAACAACCGCCAAATCACCCTAAGATCTACCGATCTCGGTCTCAGTCTCGGTCTGAGCCACTCGAGATCACTCCGCTGCTCCGCCACCACCCTACCGTCACCGGTCCGCCCCTGCTGGACCACCACCGAACCACCACCAACCTTGGTTCGAGCCGCCTTGCCACGTACAAACCCTTTTGGGTTTCGGCAATTTTAAAAAAAAGTAAAAAAAAGTAAGGGAGTCATCTTTGTTCATATCGTTTATATCCCTGGCTGATTATATTTTCCCTTTTCTTTTGTTCTATCCTAGTTTTAATTTCCCCTTCCCCTTTTTGGGTTCCCTACAAGGCACTGTTCAAATCCCTTTGTCCCTTTGAACCCTATATACTTTTATTCTCAGGCTACATTTGTATTCATTCAAGATAATTGTTTTTAGTTGAGAAATTATAGGCGAGTCTATTATGCTTTGATATATCAACTTCAGGAAGGAAAAACGAGAGTATGGAAGCCGACATACCTAGAGCTGCGGACATCGAATCCATACTTGCAAGAATTATGGACAAGATTAATGCTTTAGAGACACGGTTCGATGAACGAACCCCACCACGGCTGAACCCACCCCCTCTTCCACCTAGACCACAACTGACTCGGGCTAATCCAGGAATCATGTAGCGGTTCATACGGAGGGAATTGGATTATGAGGAAAGAGAGGACGAGAATCCCGTGCTAGAAAATGAAGTCTACTCTAAGACTAAAGTGAAATTACCACCATTTGAAGGAAAGTGTGATGCTGATGTGTACCTTATTTGGGAGGCAAAAGTAGAGAAAATCTGGAGCTGTCATAATGTTTCAGAACTTAAGAAGGTACAATACGCTGCACTTGTTTACTAGATATGCTTTAACGTGGTGGAATAACTATTTAAAGGAGAGAATATGAGTTCTAGGTACAAATATCACCACGTGGGATCAGATGAAGGTTATCGTGAGAGCCCGATTCATTCCACCTTATCATGGGAGAGACCTGCGCCAAAGGTTAGAAAACCTGAAGCAAGGTTCTATGAGTGCATAAGAGGTTTATGCAGCCATGGAAATGGCTATAGTTCAAGCTGACGTTCAAGAGGATGAAGAAGCTACTATGGCTAGATACCTCAGAATTTTGCACCCTCACTTGGAACACGAGATAGAGTTGTATGCATATTCTAACTTGACAGATTTACTGCATCTCGCTGTGAGAGTTGAGAATAAGCTGAAATTACGCAGTCGAGACCGACGAACCCCTCAAGCGTGGAAAAGAGGTTCCAGTCGAGATCTCAGCCGAGATCAGGGAAGCAGTGGCCGAGATCCGGGAAGCAGCAGCCGAGATACCTCGGTTCCTACGAGTTCTGGGGCTGCATCTACTACAGGCAAGACTCCTACCTCGACATCTCAAGGAAGTGATTCGAACTCTACTCGAGCTAGAGATATTACCTGCTTTAAATGTTAAGGAAGAGGACATATTGCTCAAGAATGTCCCAACAAGAGGACATTGATCATCAATGACAAGTGTTTCTATGAGTCAGAATCCGACACTAAGGAGATTGAAGAAGAAAAGTCGGCCCTCATAACTGAGAGAGAGACTGAAGAGGACGTGAATGAGCTTCCCTTTGATGAGGGATTATGTCTCCATGCTAGTAAGATCGTCCCTGACTCTCATCTTGTTTTAAGTACTTCGGATGAGATTGTTGTTGATGATTATGATCTAGATATACCTGCTGAAATTTCTGGTCATGACCTAGAGATAGATGAGTACTTAGGTGATCATATTATTGCTGAGATTTCACCTCCATCTATTAGTTCTACGGATGCCATACTTCCTATTATGAATGCTGAAATTGTTGAGCATCCGGCTGAATTAGTCACAAATGAGACGGTTATAGAGGTTACATGGAAGGCCGAGATTCCTGCTACATCTCATGGCATGCAGGGAGATGAAAATGCAAGTTATATTTGTTCTCCTCATCCCTTAACATCTGAATTATTTGATTGCTTTATCGTTAAAAGAGCTTTAAGCATTTTACCTTCTATGAAAGAAGACAATCAAAGAGAGAATTTGTTCCATAATCGTTGTTTGGTTCCGGGGAGAGTATGTGACGCGGCTAAAAACTTATGGTCGTTGTCTTTTAGCTTTTAGTCAAAGTAGAATACCGAACATACACTTAACCGATTTGTATAGTGTAAGTAAGGGTCGAACCCAAGGGAGTTTTATCATGTTTTAATTAGATTTAATTATTGATTTGGTAACAAAAAGGGAGGGGGGGGGGGAGAGAGATAATAATATTGATTAAAGAGCTACACTAGGTTGGATCTTAGCATGCATAATATTTGGTTGATTCTTTTTATAAGTAATTCACCGATGTTCTCATCTTGATCATAGATATGTGTTAAGCCGACCGGCATTAACACAACTTAACTAGTTATTTAATCCGTAAACCTACAAGATCAAAGCACAAGTTAGCATTCTAGTAAAGATAAAGAGATATAAAGAAGAATAAAACACACCGTTAAATCTTTCTTTATAGTTATGTTCCTTTCCCTTAGATAATAACAACCACCTTTTACCTATGGGTTTACTACTAGATTAAGGACCCGAACCTGGAATTGATTAATCCTAGCATTTTGCATGCATTAGTACACTTAAGGTGGTCAATCTAAGTGATAAAAGACATGCAAACATAAGTGAGAGATCAAGGAAAATAACACAAAGGATAATGAATTTAAACTTATATTAAAAGAACTTACAACCAAATAGTAATGCAGCTTCAATCAACCCAATGTAGCAAAGGAAGCTTAGAAACTCATTACAAAAGACACTAGAAATATAGAGGTTTATGTGGAATATGAGATGATTCTAGCAATAGCCAAGAACTCTATTTACACTACAAAATGCATTAAAAAGAAGTAAAGAGGCTGTGCAAACAACCACCATAAAGAATGGAGTAAAGAGGCTACGCAAACAACTACTATTAAGACCATAAAGGCGACGAAAACAGCCGGAGTAAAGTCCTCTGACGCTAAACCGCACCCGTGGCCAAGGGTGGCGCAGGGGTGGATTAGGGAAAAACGTTCCATCTTCCTCGTGGCCGCGGGGGCGGCTTGACATTCCCGCAGGGGCGGTGACACTGGCTCTTCGGCTTCACAGGACCATTGGCAAGGGCGCAGGCAAGAGCGCTGGCTTCGCTTCTTCAGGTTGAGTCACCGCAGGGGCGGCCATAGGCGACCGCAGGGGCGGTGACAAGTCTCTTCTTGGGCACAGGCAAAGGCGCTGGCTGCGGCACTCGGCATGCGTTTTCAGGGTTGCCATTGCAGGGGCGGCCAGAGGCGGCCGCAGGAGTGGTGACAAGCTTCTCCCGGCGCAAGTGAATGCGCTGACTGCGGCAATGGACATGGGTGTCACCGCAGGGGCGGTGACACTACTCCGCGGTGGTGGTGTGGCACCAGAAACTTGTCTTCGTCGCTTTACTTCAACTCCTAAGTGTTGCTCGTACCTTCTTTGGCTTCATTTAGACTCTTTCATCTGGATTAAAGTATTAGCAACACAATATGACTCAAAAACATAAAAAGGACTCTAAAAACTACCTAAATTGATAGTGATTCCATCACCTATCAAACTCCCCCATACTTAGACTCTTTACTCGTCACAAGTAAACAACACATCAAACAAATCAGCACAACAAGCCTCAGGAAGTATGGTGCAATAGAAAAGATGAGGAACAAAAGAGAAAAAAAAAAGTTTACCAAAGAAAATGAGAAAAGAGAGAAAAAAAAGAAGAAAAGATTAAAAAAAAAAGAAAAACTACCATCCTTATTGCTCCAAGAGTGACCTACCCAGACATCCTCCTTAAGACTCCCCTTCTTATGTCGCCAACGCCGGAAGGAGAACCTACACTCGGTATCACTCATTTTGCCAAGGAGCCCTTTCGGGTTTTCACCTTGCCACTCTTCTTCTTTTTATGATTATCTCACATCCCTCAAGTCCAATTTTGCACCAACCTAGAGTTGGTCGGACTACCTTCTTTTTGCCTAAACCGCCCTTTCAGATTTTCGGTTTATCCAAGAATTTCTTGCCTTTTTCTCAATTCTTTGGCTTTTTCTCTCTCTCTTTTTTTTTAAAAAACTGAATGATACATGAATGACACTAGAATATTCAAAACAAACTCAAATAAAAATGCATGATAAGTTCCCTCCCCCATACTTGAAGAACGCTTTGCCCTCAAAGTGTGAAAAAGAAAGCAAAGATAATAACGTGGAGAAGGGAAAGAGGAGTAGCTCACTAGTGGGATGGTCCGGCTGGACCATCCGGACCGTGCTCCGGTGGATAGGGGAAGTGGCCGAAGAAGTGCTCCTGACGCTGGTACAAGTCGTCAAGGCGGGCCTGCTGGGCATCCATCCTAGCTCCGAAGGAGGTCTCAAAGTTGGCTTGTCAAGCCAACTGCTGAGCCTCCATCCTCTGCTGTTGAGATGCCTGCCAAGCATCATGTCGCTGGTCAAAATGCTCGGTCATCCTGTGCTCAAAACCCGCCTGCCAAGCCTGCTGTTGCTGCAGCATCGACGTCTGGTATCCGGTCTGCCACTGCTGGTGCTGAGTGGTCTGAGCCGCCATCTGAGCTAGCAGGCTGGCGTGAGAGGTGTCCTCCTCCTCCGCCGCGGTGGGCATCTCCACATTATCGGGCATGTGATCCTCATGTGGGACGCTGCTGGAGCTCGCCGCGTGCCGCTCAATAATGGCAACCTGTGATCGCCTCGGAACGTAGGGGTCGGCGGCAATGTAAAGGTCGGAGAGCTCATCTCCTAAAGGTAGCGGCCGGGGCAGGTAGGTGATGTGACTCCCATCTTCAAAAGACAACCAGAAGAGGTTCTCACCATCCCTCCTCAAGAGCTTGCAACGCCGTAGAAGACCTTCGTTATAGAATGGGATTGCCCACCCATCCTCCAACTCGGTCAAGTCCATGACCTGCTCCGCAATCAAGGAGATGATCCCACCTCCAACAATATCTCGCGGCTCGTTCTTCCTAATCCGCTTCAAAGCGGTGAGGAAGAGGGTAATCCAATCCGGCACGTTGTCACATGCCGCAACACAAGCGTATAATAATGGGAGGTCCTTAAGAGCGACCTTGTTCTCCTCCTTGTGTCCACAGAAGACACACATGATTATCTTTGACAACAGCCTCAAACAGGGGTGAGTGAGCTTGTTGTTGTACTCACCCCCTGCTTGAAAGTCGGAGCCCGTAGCAGCTCGCCAAAATGCCACCAAGTCGGGTGTAGGAGCCGACTCCTGCAGTTGTGAAAAGTTCACCGTGTACTTCCTTTTGTTGAACTTCAAAGTAAGGCCGGTGCAGATTTGGTCCTCCTTCTCCATGTTGAATGTAGCCACGAAATTTCTGATCAGCTCGGAATACGTTCGGGCACTCTTTCCAAGGAAGTTCCCGAGCCCAGCATGGTCGAGGAAGGAATGCATGCTTTCCAACATGCCCAAAATTTCCAAAGTCGGAACATGCAAGAACCGAGTGGCAAAGATCTGTCGGTCTTGCACAATCTCATACCTTGCCTTCTCCCTCTCATTCATCTTAAATTTTCTTGTAGAATCCATTCTAATCACAGTTCCAAGCAAAAGAATTAGAATTTCACAAAGAAAAGGAAGAAGACGACCTTCTGTTGTGTTTTCCGCAGGGGTGGTTGAAGACCCGCATGGGCGGCGAGGCGCATGTGCGGTTTGAAGACCCGCAGGGGCGGTGAAGTGCAGGGGTGTCGGCAGGGTGGCGCAGGGGCGGGCGAAGACGGGGAGCGATCTTTTGACAGATCGTTGGTGGCCGCTCCTGTGGTGCTTTTCCGGCGTCCGTTGGTGCTTCCGACGGTGGTTTAGGAGGGTGGTGAGTGGTAGTGACAGATTAGGTTAGGGTTTGTGAGAAAGTGTGTTAGGGGAGGTGCAGCCGGGTGGGGGAAAGAGGGAGCGGAGATGTGGCGCAAGAACGTTGGCAGGGTGGCGCAGGGGCGTGGTGACAGCGGCATGAAGGGAGTTGCTTGACGGCGCTGGGGCGTGTTGAGGGCTGGTGTGTGAGAGTGTTTCTTGAGAGAGAGATATGTGATGAGGAGTGAGAGAGGTGGGTGGGGTAGGTTTTAATCCCGAGCCATTTTTTTTTCTTTTTTGGGTTAACCCGCAGGGGCGGGGGTTGTCACCGCTGGGGCGGTGACAAGGGAAGGGGAGACGCAGACCCAGCGCTGGAAGCGTTCGTCAAGGAAACATCCGCGGGGGCGGGGGTCTCTCACCGCGGGCGCGGTGACAGCATTGTGCTTGCGCTGACCAAGCGCCGGGGGCGGGCTGGGAGCGCACTGTCATAATCTCCTCAGGGGAGGTTTTCTTGACAGAGCCGCAGGGGAGGTTTTCTTGACAGAACGTCATAATCTCCTCTTCTTATTTTCTCGGGTTGCCTCCCGAGCAGCGCCTTTGTTTTACGTCGTTGGCTCGACGTAAGGCCTTAACTTCTCTGCTTGGGCTTCCTCCAAGACCATCTCATCGATTGGATCATTCTTCACTCTTTCATGGTATAGCTTGAGCCTTTGTCCGTTGCCTTTGAAGATCTTGTGTGTTTGTGGATGGACTTCGGCTATGACGTACGGACCTGTCCATCTTGAGCGGAGCTTTCCTGCAAAAAGTTTCAAACGTGATTGAAATAAAAGGACTTTGTTACCTGCTTGGAAGTCCTTTCGGAGGAAATTCCGGTCATGCCATGTCTTGGTTTTTTCCTTGTATGTTGTGGCATGGTCATATGCATCGAGCCTCAGTTCTTCAAGCTCTTGCAATTGAAGTTTCCGGAATTCACCAACTTCATTCATGTTCAAGTTGCACTTTTTCACCGCCCACCAAGCCTTGTGTTCTAGCTCCACCGGTAGGTGACACGCCTTTCCAAACACAAGCCGGAATGGTAACATCCCAATGGGGGTCTTGTATGTCGTGCGGTACGCCCACTAAGCATCGTTGAGCCTTAAGCTCCAATCATTACTTCCGGGGGTAACCGTCTTTTGGAGGATCGTCTTGATCTCTCGATTTGACACTTCCGCTTGCCCATTGGTTTGTGGGTGGTACGCCGTGGAAACTCGTTGATGGACATGATACTTCTTGAGGAGGGCGGTGATCGTCTTGTTGCAAAAGTGCGTTCCCCTATCGCTTATCAAAGATTTAGGGATGCCGAACCTCGCAAAGATGTTATCCTTAAGAAAAGCTGCCACAACTTTAGAATCATCAGTTTGGTGGCCTTTGCTTCCACCCACTTGGAAACATAGTCCACCGCAAGTAAAATATAGATATTTCCAAAGGAGCTAGGAAAAGGGTCCATAAAATCTATCCCCCAAACATCAAAAATTTCACAAAAAATAAGCGATGATTGAGGCATTTCATTTCTCCTAGAGATATTACCTATTCTTTGACATCTATCACACACTTTACAAAATGCATAGTCATCTCGAAAAATGTGTGGCCAAAAGAAACCAGCATCTAGTACCTTCCTAGCTGTTTTGTTAGCCCCAAAATGTCCTCCACATGCTTCGGAATGACAAAATGATAGGACAGATTGTACCTCGTTATCCGGGATGCAACGTCGAATTACTTGATCACTACAATGTTTCCACAAGTAGGGATCGTCCCAAACATAGTGCCTAGCCTCGGCTTTCACCTTTTCCCTCTGAGCTTTGGTGAAATCTGGTGGATACTCGCCTCTGACAAGAAAGTTCACGAGGTCAGCAAACCAAGGCTTAAAGGAATGGAGCTTATACAATACCTCTGCAGGGTTTTCCGCAGGGGCGGCCAGAGCAAGCCGCAGGGGCGGTCCCCAGTGACCGTAGTGGCGGTTACACAATAGAGAGTTGTGTGAAACGTGTCGTTTGGGAAACTCTCTAGGATGGCCTTTCTTTCAGCTGGATCTTCTTCCTCTTGTACCAACCGACTCAAGTGATCAGCCACAAGGTTCTCTGCTCCTTTCTTGTCCCGGATTTCTAAGTTGAACTCACTTAGAAGTAGAACCCAACGGATCAACCTTGGCTTGGCTTCCTTCTTGGTCATGAGGTAACGAAGTGTTGCATGGTTAGTAAAAACGATTATCTTTACACCAAGAAGGTATTGCCTGAATTTCTCCAAGGCAAATACCACCGCTAACATCTCCTTTTCGGTGGTGGAGTAGTTCCTTTGAGTGCCATTCAACGTCATCGATGCGTTGTGGATTACATGTGATGCTCGTCCGTCCTTTTGTCCTAAGACGGCTCCTACGGCATAATCGCTGGCATCACACATGATCTCAAAAGTCTTCTCCCAATTGGGAGATCGGATGATAGGGGCACTTGTGTGGCAAGCCTTCAATGTGTCAAAGGCCTTCTTGCATTCCTCATCTACTATGAAAGTGACATCCTTCTTCAATAGTTCACACAACGGTGCGGAGATCTTGGAGAAATCCTTGATAAACCGCGGGTAAAACCCTGCATGGTCTAAAAAGGAACGGATTTCACGCACATTAGTAGGATAAGGTAAGGTTTGGATAACATCAATTTTAGCTTTGTCTACTTCTATTCCTTTAGATGAGATTATGTGACCTAGTACAATTCCTTGCTCCACCATAAAATGACATTTTTCCGAGTTGAGAACTAAGTTAGTTTCTACACATCTTTTATGAGTAAGTTTTAAGTGTTCTAAACATGCATCAAAACTATTTCCATGAACGGTGATATCATCCATGAAAACTTCAATAAAGTTTTCAATATATTCGGAAAAAATACTTATCATGCACCGTTTGAAGGAGCTGGGATCATTACATAGTCCAAATAGCATTCTACAGTACGCAAAAGTGCCAAAAGGACATGTAAAGGTTGTTTTCTCTTGATCCTCCGGGGCTATCGCTATTTGAAAATAACTTGAATATCCATCTAAGAAACAGTAGTAAGGGTGTCCCGCAAGATGTTCAAGCATTTGATCAATAAATGGTAAACGGAAGTAGTCCGTTCTAGTTACCGTGTTCAACTTGCGGTAGTCAATACAAACCCTCCATCCGGTTTGAGTCTTACTTGACATCATTTCTCCATGTTGGTTCTCCACCATGGTGATTCCTCCCTTTTTCGGAACAACTTGTGATGGACTAACCCATTTGCTATCCAAGATTGGGAAGATCATGTCCACTTGAAGGAGCTTCAAAACCTCCTTTTTCACTACATCCATCATAGGCGGGTTGAGCCGCCTTTGAGGTTGTCTTGAGGGTTTTGCATCTTCCTCAAGGAGGATGCGATGCATAAAAGTGGAGAGACTAATCCCTTTTATGTCCGCTATAGTCCACCCAAGAGCCGTCTTGCGCTCTTTAAGCATTTTCACCAACTTCTCTTCTTGTTGTGGAGACAGCTTTCTAGAAACAATCACGGGCAATATGTCATTGTCGCCAAGAAATACATATTTGAGATGTTGGGGGAGTTCCTTTAGTTCTATCTCCGGGGCCTGTACAATAGAAGGAGCAAGCTTCTCGCTTGGGGTTAGTAGAGTGGGCCCAATGGCCAAAGGTGTGATGGGGAGCCTTGTGTAGCCATCCAATTGGGCTAGAACATCCTGCATATTAGAGGTCAAAGCATATTCCGATTTATGAGCATCAATGTCATTTTCAATTATACTTTTCAGTTCATCAAAATGGAAAACGTTAAACACATCTTGCATAATTGGTTCAATTTTGTCAATAGAGCATATAGAATGGTCATCAATGGGGTGTTTCATGGCATCATATATGTTAAATTCAATAACCTCACCATCAAATTCCATGCTCAATTTTCCACTTACATAATCTATTTTTGTTCTAGCCGTTTTCAAGAAAGGTCGTCCTAACAAGATGGGTGCAGCATGCGTATCATGTTCCATGTCTAAAACAAAGAAATCTGCCGGGAAAATCAAGTTGTCAACCATCACTAGAACATCTTCAATTATTCCTTTAGGATACACATTAGACCTATCGGCTAGTTGGACGATAATTCGAGTTTCATGTAGTGGTCCAAGACCAAGTGATTGATAGATAGAATATGGAAGTACGTTTATTGATGCACCTAAGTCTAGCATGGCTTTGTCGAAACGAGTTTCACCTATGACACAAGAGATACTTACCTCGCCGGGATCACTACATTTCTTGGGCATCCTTCGTTGGAAAACCGCAGAGACATGCTCACTTACTTTGACTTTTTGTTTCCCCTTCAACTTCTGGTTCCTCTTGATCGTGAAAAGTTCCTTCAAAAACCGAGCATACTTAGGAATACTCTTCACAAGTTTTAAAAGTGGAATGTTTACTTCACATTTGGAGAATGTCTCAAAGAGATCCTTATCCTCTATCACCCTTCGCTCCCTGAGTGCTTCTGGAAAGGGGGCCGGAGGTTTCACAGCATACAGTGGTGGAAAACTTGGACGGATGTAAGAATCCTCTTCAACAGAACTCTCTGTCGACTTTTCCGCAGGGGCGGAATCATGCAGGCGCAGGGGCGGCTCAGGGGATGTCGCCGCAGGGGCGGTGTCATCCAGCCTCGGGGGCGGCGTCTGTGCAGAGGGGGACGTTGGGAGACCCGCAGGGGCGGCTTTGGGGGCGGCAGAACCGTCAGAGGACGTCTCTTTTGTTCCCAAAGAGTGCTTTGGCTGCACTTGCCTTCCGCTTCTTAATGTTTGAGCACTAACATTCTCCTTAGGGTTCACGACGGTCTGGGAGGGCAGATTTCCCGAGGATCGAGCTTCGATCCTTGTGATGGCTTCCGCCATTTGTCCAACTTGTTTCTCGAGATTCTTGATGCTTGATTATGTGGTTTGGACATGAGTAGCAAAGTGTTTAGTCAAAACCTGTAGCATATCTTCAGTGGAATGGGACTTACCTTGGTGGGGTTGTTGTTGTTGGTTTTATTGATCCCTCCATCGGAAATTTTATTGATCACGCCAACCCGGCATGTAATTATGAGCAAATGGGTCATTCCTTTGGCGTTGTTGTCCATATCCCATGGCGTTCATCTCAGCAGTAGAGTCATCTTGGACTTGTGGACACAAGTCCGTGGGTGGAAAGGATCAACACATACTCCACAAGCCTTCAGTTGTTGTAGAGTTCCCATCAAGGTGAGCCTCTTCACCATCTCCTTCAGTTCAGCAATCTCTTGAACAAGTTCCGGGCAGCTGGGGTTTACAGCATGTACCCCTCTTTTGGTAGAAGTCCTACCAAAGTTCCTTGTACCTTCCGCCATCTCCTGCATTTTCTCCATAGCAATTTCAGGAGTAGAGTTAAGAATATTACCTCCACAAGCGGCGTCCACGATCCTTCTTTCGTTATCCAAAAGCCCGTTGTACAAGTACAACACAAGGTCTTGGGTGGAGTATCCGTGGAAGGGACAACTTGACCTCGACTTAGCAAATCTTTCAAAATACTCATAGAGAGTTTCATCCGCTTGCTCGATTTTGCTTATAGCTTTCTTCAAACTGTTGGCCTTCTTGGCTGGAAAGTATTTCTCCAAGAAGGCTTTGTGGAGATTCTCCCAAGTATCGATACTACCGGATGAAAGGTGGTAGTACCAATCATCCGCCGCATCCTTGAGAGTGAAACCGAAGGCTCTCATCTTGATTTGCTCTTCGGTCACGTTTGCCGGCTTCATGCTCATGCAAACGGTATGAAACTTCCCCAAGTGCTTGATGGGATCTTCTCCGCTGAGCCCATGAAAGGAAGGTAGCAAATGAATCAAGCCCGACTTGAGCTCGAAGTTAACCCCTTCTCCAATTGCCGGTATGGTTACCGCAAGGGGATGTTGGGTCAAATCCGGTTGCGTGAGTTGTCGGAGTGTGCGATTCGCCATTGCTTCTTCGTTCCGACGTTGTCTTCTTTGCCGATTGTATGTCCTCTCGATTTCTGAGTTAGTAGCACGGGTTTGAACCATGAAAATGGTCCAAACCAATAATCAACAATCAAAAATAAAAACAAAACTGAAACTAAACTCCCCGGCAACGGCGTCAAATTTGACGCGGCTAAAAACCTATGGTTGTTGTCTTTTAGCTTTTAGTCAAAGTAGAATACCGAATATACACTTAACCGATTTGTATAGTGTACGTAAGGGTTAAACCCAAGGGTCAGACCCAAGGGAGTTTTATCAAGTTTTGATTAGATTTAATTATTGATTTGGTAACAAAGGGGGGGGGGGGGTTGATTGTAGCAAAACAAGACAAAAACAATTAGAAAGGTGGTGATAATAATACTGATTAAAGAGCTACACTAGGTTGGATCTTAGCATGCATAATATTTGGTTGATTCTTTTTATAAGTAATTCACCGATGTTCTCATCTTGATCATAGATATGTGTTAAGCCGACCGGAAGTAACATAACTTAATTAGTTATTTAATCCGTAAACCTACAAAATCAAAGCACAAGTTAGCATTCTAGTAAAGATAAAGAGAAATAAAGGACCCGAACCCGGAATCGATTAATCCTAGCATTTTGCATGCATTAGTACACTTAAGGTGATCAATCTAAGTGATAAAAGACATGCAAACATAAGTGAGAGATCAAGGAAAATAACACAAAGGATAATGAATTTAAACTTATATTAAAAGAACTTACAACCAAATAGTAATGCAGCTTCAATCAACCCAATGTAGCAAAGGAAGCTTAGAAACTCATTACAAAAGACACTAGAAATAAAGAGGTTTATGTGGAAAATGAGATGATTCTAGCAATAGCCAAGGGCTCTATTTATAGTACAAAATGCATTAAAAAGGAGTAAAGAGGTTGTGCAAACAACCACCGTAAAGAATGTAGTAAAGAGGTTGTGCAAATAACCACAATTAAGACCATAAATGCGACGAAAACAGCTGGAGTAAAGTCCTCTGACGCTAAACCGCACCCGCGGCCAAGGGTGGCGCAGGAGCAGTGTAACACCCCAAATCCGTAGGACTCGAGGTGCTACCGGGCTAGGATCTCACAATGGATCCTGACCCTAGCCTGACAACAAGTTCACTGGATCTTACAACAAGGCACAAATAGATTAAATACAAAACATGAAACTGATATATATATATATATATATGTATATATATGTATCAAAAGGTGATACTGAAGTACCGCTGAGTACAAATAAAACCTAACTGTACAACAAAAGATCCCTACCCCGATATCGACCCAGTGTACGGAGCCCTCAACAGATCACCCACTCTGGATCACTCTGCAGGTTTCCTAACCTGCGAAGGATCTACAACACGATATAAAACCGTTAGCTAACCATACACATATATATAGAGATGAAAGAGCACAAACACACATCAGGAATCATAACACATCATCATGCTTTTACACATTTACCCGGTTTATTATCTTTATAAGGTCCAACACTCAAATTGTATATATATAGATATCAATATGAACATATGTGACACGAGGAATATAACCCTCGCCTCTGGGTGCTCATGAACCTATGTGACACGAGGAATACACCCACCCGTGTACCGTAAGGGAATGGGGAGTGGCCAACCGTTTACAAAGTCTGACCCAACCACAGAGAACCGCCCAGACTCCAAAGGGATGAAAGGGACACCTGTGATGGCCCTACAATTGACAATCACTATACCATAGGTCGGTAATCATCATAACGCATGCTATAAAGCATATAACAAACCTCAGAAGTAGTCTCAACTACGATCAACTCTCAACCTAGTCCACTCCAATCTGGAGGACAACACTGCTTAGTAACAAGGCATAACAATATATCATACTCATATCCATCAAAGGGGTCACACCTAGACCCAAGGGATCCATAAGGATCATATCCTAACTCATAAACCTCAAAGCCATAACCGGCATAAACGGTATCATACTCATCCTCATTCTAATCTCAACACATACCTAGCATGCTACTAACCCGCTCATACTAGGAAAGGAAAGGATCATACTACTCTAAGTAGATCCTACACAACACGCACCTGCGGGACGGAAAGACGCAGGGGCAAAACAAGGTAAACCGCAGGGGCGGCAAGGCTCAGCCGAAAGCGCAGTGACAGTGGCCGCAGGCAATGCAGGCACGGCGCAGGCGCTGTGACACGGCTCCCGCAGGGGCGGCGGCTTCTAGGCGCGGGGGCGGCGACAATGCAGAATGTGATCCCCCGATTCCTTTTCGGCTCTTCACGTGATCAAATCACGTCTTCTCTATTCCAAAGTTACATACATACATATACATACATAAACCACCATCAATATACCTTAACATGCATCTAATTAATCCTAAGCTAGGAAGAGGAATCAAAGGAAGAAAGAAGAGAAGAAGAAGAATGGAGCTTACCACAATTGTGGCCTATCCAAGGACTGATCACCACTAACACCTCAGCTGGCCTCCAAGCTCAGCAACAACATCCATCAACATCATCATCAACAACCACACACAAACTCTTCCAAAATCTAAGGGAAACCAAGATTAAGATCAAGAAGGATAAAGAGGGAAGCAAGAAGGACGTGAATTGGTTGGGAAAGGAAGTGGAAACCCTTGATCACGAGCCAAGGTAAGAAGAGGTAAGGAAGAGAGTAAAGCACAAGTCAAAAAGACAACAAAGCCGGTTGTAGCCGCAGAAAACCGTAGGGGCGGAAGTTCCTGGCCGTAGGGGCGGATCACTACACTAGCCCCAGGGGCGGCTCCACTAACCCGTAGGGACGGCTAAGACCAAAGTGGCTCCAAAACTAAGGCTCTTACACCTCACCCCCCTAAAAACAAGTCTCTTTATAACCTCAAACACAAGCATGGAGGAAATCATCAACTCCAGCAACGAAATCATTATCCAAGGCATAGACGAAAACCATCTCTAGCCAAACCATAATCACATCACAAGGCATCGAGGAATCACATCTCTAGCCGTATCATACTCATAACATAAAGGCATGGAGGAAAAACATCTCCAACACTATTATGTCCATCAAAATAGCATGGAGGAATAACCATCTTCAGCTAACCCTAATCGTATCACAATAGCATGGAGGAAAGAGCCATCTCCAGCTATAAACAGCAATCGTACTTGCACAACAAGATCTAATAAGATCACACATCATATCATAGCTAGTACGAAAATTAATACATCATAGCATATAAGCACATAAGCATAATACTCACCAAGATAGTACTAAGATCTACTCGTCGATCCTACTGGTACATCTATCTCGGCATAAAACTTTGGATAGTTCCTCTGGATACTATCCTCAGTCTCCCATGTAGCCTCATCAGGTCCTCGTCTCGGCCACTGTATTCTCAGCATAGGAATGTCCTTCGAACGCAGGCGTCTCATACCTCGTTCTAGGACTGCAATCGGGTGCTCAACAAAAGTGTGGTCCGGCTCAACCACCAAATCATCATAACACACGATATGTCTCGGATCTGGTATGTACTCCCTCAGCTGAGACACGTGAAACACAAGGTGAACACCATCTAACCTCGGAGGAAAAGCTAACCTGTATGCTGTGCACCCAACCCGATCCAGAATCTCGAACGGTCCGACATATCGGGGGCTCAACTTCCCCTTAATGCCAAATCGTCTAACACCTCGTGTCGGAGACACTCTCAACCACACATGGGCTCCTACTCTGAACTCCAGAGGTCTACGCCTTCTATCTGCATACGACTTCTGACGGCTCTGGGCAGTCAGTATCCACTCTCTAATCAGTGCTACTCGAGCCACATCATCCTGAATCTGATTAGGTGTCAACACACTAACACTGCTCGGCTCATCCCAGCATAACGGAGTACGACATCTCTGTTCATACAGTGCCTCATATGGGGCCATCCCAATAGATGCATGACAGCTGTTGTTGTATGAGAACTCAACTAGTGGGAGGTGATCCGTCCACACTTGTCCCCAATACAACACACAAGCTCGCAGCATATCCTCCAGTGTCTGAATGGTCCTCTTTGACTGACCATCTGTCTGAGGATGAAACGCAGTAGTGAAATGCAAACTTGTCCCCAGGGCAATCTGAATCTGCTGCCAGAACCTCGAGGTAAATCGTCCATCTCTATCTTAGACGATCGTCCTCGGTACACCATGGAGTCTCACTACCTGCCTAGTGTACTCCTCTGCTAATCTGCTCACCGGCCACGTTTCCCGAATAGGGATGAAACGTGCCGTCTTCGTCAGTCTGTCCACAATAACCCAGATAACATCAAAACTCCGGCTCGATCTCAGCCCAGTCACAAAGTCCATGGTGACGTCCTCCCACTTCCTCTGTGGAACAGGAAGTGGATGGAGCTCATCTCCAGGTATGCAATGCTCGATCTTGACCTGCTGGCAGGTCGCACACTGTGCCACAAAGGGATCCAAAAGGATCATATCCTAACTCATAAACCTCAAAGCCATAACCGGCATAAACGATATCATACTCATCCTCATTCTAATCTCAACACGTACCTAGCATGCTACTAACCCGCTCATACTAGGAAAGGAAATGATCATACTACTCTAAGTAGATCCTGCACAAAACGCATCTGCGGAACGGAAAGACGCAGGGGCGAAACAAGGTAAACCGGAGACGCGGCAAGGCTCAGCCGCAGGCGCAGTGACAGTGGCCGCAGGCAACGCAGGCACGGCGCAGGCGCTGTGACACGGCTCCCACAGGGGCGGCGGCTTCTAGGCGCGGGGGCGGCGACAGTGCAAAATGTGATCCCCCGATTCCTCTTCGGCTCTTCACGTGATCAAATCACGTCTTCTCCATTCCAAAGTTACATACATACGTATACATACATAAACCAACATCAATATACCTCAACATGCATCTAATCCTAAGCTAGGAAGAGGAATCAAAGGAAGATAGGAGAGAAGAAGAAGAATGGAGCTTACCACAATTGTGGACTATCCAAGGATTGATCACCACTAACACCTCAGCTGGCCTCCAAGCTCAGCAACAACATCCATCAACATCATCATCAACAACCACACACAAACTCTTCCAAAATCTAAGGGAAACCAAGATCAAGATCAAGAAGGAAGAAGAGGGAAGCAAGAAGGACGTGAATTGGCTGGGAAAGGAAGTGGAAACCCTTGATCACGAGCCAAGGTAAGAAGAGGTAAGGAAGAGAGTAAAACACAAGTCAAAGAGTCAACAAAGCCGGCTACAGCCGCAGGAAACCGCAGGGGCGGATCACTACACTAGCCGTAGGGGCGGCTCCACTAACCCGCAGGAGCGGCTAAGGCCAAAGTGGCTCCAAAACTAAGGCTCTTACAGGCGGTTTAGGCAAAAAACGTTCCATCTTCCTCATGGCCGCAGGGGCAGAATGACATTTTCACAGGGGCGGGTCTTTAAATGCTCTTTGAACGTCTGACTCTTCAACTTCGTGGCGTTTCTGATGACGATCTGCATGCGCGGCTTAGTGTCACCGTAGGTGCGTTGACATTGGCTCTTCGGCTCCACAGGACCGCTGGCAAGGGCGTAGGCAGGAGCGCTGGCTTCGCTGCTTCAGGCTGAGTCACTGCAAGGGCGGCCATAGGCGGCCGCAGGGGCGGTGACAAGTCTCTTCTTGGGCGCAGGCGAAGGCGCTGGCTGCGGCACTCGGCATGGGTCTTCAGGGTTGCCACCGCAGGGGCGGCCAGAGGCGGCCGCAAGGGCGGTGACAAGCTTCTCCCGGCACAGGTGAATGCGCTGATTGCAGCACTGGACATGGGTGCCACCGTAGGGGTGGTGACACTACTCCGCGGGGGCGGTATGGCACCAGAAACATGTCTTCGTCACTTTACTTCAACTCCTAAGTGTTGCTCATACCTTATTTTTCTTCATTTAGACTCTTTCATTAGTATCAAAGTATTAGCAACACAATATGACTCAAAAACATAACAAGGACTCTAAAAACTACCTAAATTGATAGTGATTCCATCACCTATCAGTATGTAACATGATCATTGATAGTGGAAGCTGCAACAACTTGGTGAGTAATGAAGTTGATGATAAGTTGCAGCTAGGAACCGTTCAACACCCACGTCCTTATAAGTTGGGATGGATGAACGATTGTGGAGAAATCAGGATCGACAAGCAGGCCAACATCACACATAAAGGGAAGACAAATCGCTATTGTTTTACCTTTCAGGGCAAGGATTTCATACTCAAGCCCATGACATCCACGAAAAGTGAGTACTATTAGAAGAAGAAGAGCAAGGAGGATAATACTAAAAAGAAAACCTTGATGATCCAAAACGTAGAAAATGCAAGACCACCACGTGCAGATCGATTTTCATGTCTTGTTTTCAGTTTTATTTGCAAGGAATTCTTATCCTCTATGTTTGAGATAGGTATGTTGGAGAGTCTCATTGGATCTCTCAAGGAAATACACTGATCGATAGCAGTCTACAACTGGAGATACATGGCTACTTCATATCCTTCTTTGAGTATTGTTACTCTTTTTGAGGATCTTCACTTAAAGATAATTGTGCAGGTTGATCTATTAGACCTCATTCCCACACCCTACATGCATAGTATTAATAACAGGAAAATATTCTCATCTATTCGAGATAAGACATTGAGGTTATTCGGTGCTAGCTTCACACCTTATCCGAATGGTAGCTGCATTTGTCACTTCGTGTTGGTACCTTATGTAGGGAAATACCAATAAAGCAGGAATTGCCGATCCAGAGAGAGAAGAGGCCACGACAGGATTCACATCGTCCCATTCCAGAACAAGGAGTGACGCATAAGGAAAAAGTGCATGAGGAAGACGACCCCACATATCCAACTAAGCCAGAAATGCATTGCCGCAAGGATCAAGTCCAATTTTCTTGGATTCGAGGTCGAATCCTTTTCAAGAAAGGGAGGATGATGCAAGAGCATCTGAGAGCTTCACCTCACCACTCCGAATGATGAGACCAACAAAGAGGAGACGATTATCTCGAAATGACATACAAGCTTATGAGGAGATGACTAAGGAAAGAGATGACCGAGATCCTACACTATCCAGCCGAGATCAGGACGAGTCTGACCGAGATCACGTCCAAAGTGATGATAACATGGATCGAGAGTCATTCAACCCATATCCACTTGAGAATGGACGAGATTGGTGAGACATTGAATAAACACATTTTGAATACTTTTCAGTATTTTTTTTCACTCGTGGAATTGAGAACGAATAGGTGGATTCCTATTCAAACATGAACGGGTGGAATCGTGTTCAAAAGTTAGTTTTGATTGTTGAGGAGTTATTCTTTCTTGGTGGATTTCCAAGATTGATATCACTTTGCTTTTCAACGACTCCTTTTGCTCTGGGAACAATCGTCTTTCCCTTGGTTTAAGGTTATAGCGGAAGAACTTCTTCAATCATTCCGTGATGTGTGTTAGGGCCTTAGTTTCCCTAGTGTTCTCACAGTTGCTTCAAGGGATTCAACCAGTCTATCTAGCTACAATCCATCCCCCCTCATTGGATCATCCCTCCATTAATCCAACATTTCATTCCCATCCTCACATCTTTTCACCTTTCTTGCATCTTAAGCTTTGGTGTTGAAAGATCGGACAACCTCACGGCTAACCCCGTATCATTTAGTGCTAGACATGTAATGTGCATGGTTAATGTTTTATAGGTTTATAATAAGTTGTAATAATTATAAGGCATGCTAGATTATATGTAATATTTCTTGGTTTAGAATATTAGGCCATATGCTCTAACGTGTTTATAGGTGGTTCAATCTCTTATGTTTCTAATCAATTGAGAGATCATTGGTTTATGTAACTAGATGTGAGATGCTATAATAATGTTATGAGGTAGATGATCTAATGCTTAATGTAATATAGTCATCTACTATGCATATTATTTGTGTGGGTTGCATGTTTGTAATTGACATAGGTTAGATCGTCATGGGCTAGAAGCCCATAACGATTTGATTCTCTACACACTTGAACCGGGTTATGCACACGGGTTCGATGACGTAAAGAAATCAACTCTTCACTAAGTGAAATATTGTGTTTTATACACGCAAGTGAGGAGTATATAACTTGCTTTAGGTGGTCAAAAATTCTAGTCAAAAACTCTGATTGAGATATTGTGCTCGCAACTTTCCCTACTACTAGGGTTTACCCAAATGGAGAGTTTGAGAGTTGAGAGTAATTAGTGGTTGCGACGTACGATTCAAGACGCATTATCCTTGGATTTGAGTTTCTCTTCTGAACCCTAAGCTTTGATCGAAGCTTTACTTAGCCTTATAGGGGCTACTCACAACCTTTATCATTTGTTCTTTTCTCTTGTGCTTTGTAAATCTAGTTTAGTTAGGATTTATATAGTTTACATGCAAACTCTTGTTACAACTATCGTAAACTATCTTCAATGCTTATTGGAACTAGGATTGGACTTCCCCTATTGAGGTTCCGTAAACATAGGGTCTTGTTAGCCGATTCATTGATAAATACAAATGTGTAAGAATTGTACTCACCAAAAGAACGCCATATAACCCCTAAGAGAAGGGTCGTGTCAATGTAAATATATGGCTACTAGCCAAAGTCGTCTCCCTGAGGACTATGTTATCTTCACCTTACTATAAGAAGCTTTCTAGGAAAATAAACAAGTGTTGTAAAAGAAATCAAAAGGTGCGATCAAGTGATCGACTTAGAAACACTTCAAGAGTGATGGTTAAGTGAGATCAATCTAGTTACCCTGGTAACTTCAATCGAGTTCCAGTTTAACGTCGACCGATTCAGATTCCTGTAGCTTCTGACTTGGATCGAGTCAGAAACAGAGGATACAAGAAATGTGAAATCAAGTATGGTAAACGACTAGGGGCTGAGGATTAATTCTCCAAATTCTTGCTAATGCAATATTCATACACATTATAATACCATAGAGTGAGAACTATTTGCCTAAGTGCTCAAATTAATGATGACTAAACGGTTTGTATGCATGGATCGGTAAATGTAAATCTAAGCATGCTAATCAATCCAACATAGTATCTCACATGATGTTTGCTATTGGTAAAATGCTAGTTAACTACGGTCTCAAACTAGTGATCAATAAAAAATATACAAGTCTCACATGGTGTTTGCTATTGGCTTGCATAAGTCATAAGGATCTCGAGTGGATTTACACTTCACAAATTAGCAACCGGTTATTCCTCACATGGTGTTTGCTATTGGAATAATTAAAGTACTAATTCTAGCATCATAGGCATGTACAAATGCATCACTAGAATATGAAATTACTTATGAGTATCATTCATACTAGCCATCCAATTATGAACACATAAGATCAAGCTTAAGAACTAAACAAAGTGCATAAAGGAACAATATAAGCTAAGCTTAGCATCTGACTTTCATATTGGTTTAAACATGAATCCGAATGTTCTAATCGGTTTTTATCCTCCTATATTCTTACTATCATGCTTTGATACTCACATATATTCTAGGCATTATAACGGATCTAATCATTACATAGCTTTGTATTGAGATTTTCACCCCAATTCCTAGTATGGAACTACTCACTCATGTTGAGTGAACATGCAATCAACACAATCAAACACACAATCAACGAATCCATAGAATCAAGAGAGAGATGATTATCAAAGAACTAAGAGAAATCTATATTACAAAACACAATTTGGAAAGTAGCAATGTATCTAGCTTTTACACGACTCAACTCGGCACAATCTCTTCTACAACTCGGACAAACTCAGACTTTAGACTACGCAAGGAGACTCAACTCCAAACTAAGAGAGAGATTTGTGAAGTGATGAATTGATATCAAATACATGCAGCTAAGCCCCTTTATATGGGCTGAAAATATAGTGAAATCGGCACGGATCATGGCTCGGATTGCCAGCCTCAACACAAAAGATATTTGTAACCATCATCACGCGACGAGTTGGTGAACGACATTTTCCTTCAATCGAGTCGACCCCAAAGTGACTCAACTAACATTGAAAAGTAAGTCGGTGATGTTGTTGTCTTCCTTGATCGAGTGGGATGCCGAACTCAATTGTCACTTGAGCGGCCTTGACATATCTTCCGCCTGACTTAGTCGGAGGCCGAGCCACTCATTGTTCTTCGGAGGTCGAGTGACTTCTCGTATTTGCTTGATTTCTTCTGTGGGAGAGCATATGTTTTCAGGCTCGAGTTTAATCCTTCTTCTTTGTGCGAGTAAAGGGGAGCCTTCAGTAGAGTTATACAGGCAACTCATCCTTCTGGAGTTGCATCTCCAAATGATCTTTGTCATTCCTCATGAATTGCTTAGCCTTCTTCCACATTTATGCCCCGGATCTTTCCTTTGTTTCTTCTTTCCTTGCTTCCAGCTTTGATGAAGAGGTGGTTGTTTTCTTGAGTCATTGTTAGTCCATTTATGCTCCATTTTGACCTAAAATCACCTAAGCACAAGAGACAAACGGGAGTAGACATTTTTTTAATGAAAATAAGCTCTATCAAAGAAGTAAATGCCTAAACCCATGCAAAACTACTAAAAACACATGAAAACAACACTATTAAAGATAGCATAAAAACATGTTATAAAAATACCCCATACTTAGACCTTTACTTGTCCCCAATTAAACTTCTAAACGTAAAGTGAAAGTATAGAAAAAAAAAATAAAAAATAACTTTTTGGAGCATGTTTTCTCTTTATTGGATCACATTTTGTTTATTCATTGCCATGACAAGGCATTTTAGACAAGTATGAAAATAAAGAGCAAAGAAATCGACAAATAAAAATATATGCTAACTAATCAATCATAAATCCTATAGACAAGAATCCTAAGTTTCAAAAATTAATCATGCTACTTAGAGGTTTTATATGATGTTTGCATATAACTTGTATTGCATTTCTATATTATGCAAAACATAGTTAAAGGCTCACAAATGTTTAAGTACACTTAAGCATGATAGGGTCCTTTATAATTGATTTCTCCTTGGACTTGACCTAACAAATAAAAACCTTTCATGCTTGTTTTTGGCATGGGTAATAAATTCACTTACATTCATACATTGATGCGCAAATACTTTGCCTCATTGGCATAAAACAAAATAAAATGAAAAACAAGCAACCATGTGTAATTACCAAGTGGGTTGCAAAGTGGCATTATTGAATTTTTATGGTGCTTTTTCTATGACTTTTTCTTGCTTTATAATTTATACGTCTTTTGCCTTACGAGATAGTATTTTTCACTCAAGTGAGTGTCAACTATTGTAAGGTTTCCTAGGCCCAAGAAATTGAGAGTTCATAACCAATACACACACTATCATAGACCTATAGAAGAGCTTACTTTAGCTCCAATTTCTTTTCCATAAGATTCACTAGTCATACATCAACCGATATAATTCATAAGTGCTCAACTAAATTCATCAATCATATACATTTTATTTACTAACTAATTAACATGCGTATGATCATGTCTATACAACTTATAATCAAACAAGTCCTTAAGTTATTGGCATGATTTTGAACATTATTTCATCATTATGATCATTTCCAATCTTATAAGAAAACACACACAAAAAAAAAAATCAATTTTTCAAAATTTCGACTATTTTTTTATTTTGAAATTTTCAAACTTTTCAAATGTTTTTGGATTTTTAAAAAATTTTCAACTATCACAAAATGAAAAATAAACTACGAAAATAAAGACGCTAAAAATAAACATGCAACATATATACATATTATTTGTGAGACATACATACTCCATACTTAAATTTTGCATTGTCCTCAATTGCAAAAATAAAAGAGAGAGAGATAAGAAATGGCTCACAAAATGCAAGGTGTCTCTATGGGGCTTAGGTGAAGCCTAAATCAATGGTGAGTCGTCACCATGATTGTCCCACTCTTCTCATTTCTTCCTTAGCTCCTCAAGCTCATCACGTATACTTTCTTGTTCATTCTTGAGCTCCTTGATGTGCTTGGACGTCTTTTTCTTCCACTCTCGGTCCTTGTCTCTCCATGCTTGTTGGCTCTTCCTATCCTCCTCCATGTAGGTGGATTTGTCGCTCACCTCCTCCTCCTTCTTCTTCTTCAATCTCCTCCTCCTCCTCCTCCTCCTCCTCCTCCTCCTCCTCCTCATCATCATCATCATCTTCTTCTTCTTCATTGTTATCCTTACTCAAATCACACCAATATTTCACCTAATTTTCCTTCTCCATAACCATCTTTGAGGGATTCTATGGTACCAAGGTTCCATTGATCTTCATCCTTATTTATCATTCTTGCCAATATTAAAAAATCCATGGAACTTAAGCAAGCTCATGTCCACTTCTTTGATCTTGAGGGACGTGGGTAGGGTGAATTGCTCAAGGTTAAGTTGAAAGTGTCTACCAATTATGCTCACAAGACCTCCCATACAAATTACACCGTACCTTTGCTACACTTCGGCTATCTCTTTTTTATCACTCTACCCAAGAATTTCACAACCATCAAAGGGATGTTTGGAACAACCCCCTAAAGACACAAGAGGCAATGTAAACGTCATCCAAGGTAGGAGTGGCTACACTATCAATCAGGCTAGATAAGCTTTTGCCCAAAATTCTAAAGAAGACCCAAAAGATAGGATGGTAGATGGTCTTAGTTTTCCTCTTTCCGGCTTTGAAGTCCGAGATAGCAATGCTATCCTAAAACTTTGGACCTATATCGTGTAATTCTCTCCTCGGTGTCGGGCATTCCCTAAAGAGTTTGAAAATCTCTCACAACCAACCTCCTTGCTACATTTCCCAACCTAAATATCAAGGTAAGGTCATTAGGGTCATGTTTTGGGTGGGTGAAATCAAGGGTAGAAAGGAACTCGAGTGTGAGGTCTTCATAAGTTTCCTCTCCAAAGGTGATGAAATATTCGAGTCTGACCCTTGAGAACATGGCAATCAAGTCTTCTCCTATGCCAAACTCTCCCATATGCTTGATATTGACATACCGAGTCGGCCTTATCTCATTTGTCATCAACTTCTCATAATAGGCCTCGTACTTAGCGGAAATCTTTATCTTCATCTTCTTTGCCGGAATATCTTCAGCCACATGTTCTTTCCCTCTAGAGCTCTTAAGCCTCTTGCTTGGTGAATCAAACAATGCTATAGCGGACTTTGGTTCCATTTTGGATGACTTTGGTACCTATGATAACAAGAAGAAATTTAATCCATGGAATACAAAGGAAAATCATGGAAATTTTCTGCCTATTAATGGATGAGTTATGTTAACAGCCAAAACATGATCAAGTCCATGTAAAACACACAAAGATAATCAACAATGCATAGCCATAAAAGTCTATCACATGCTCAATCATCCAACATACTTTCATTATCAAAAACCTTCAAAGATCAATCTTTGATAAATAACAAGTATCCATAGCATGCATCAATATCCACAAGTAATTCCCAAAATATCATGCTATTTCAACAAAACAATTTCTCAAAAATTCATACTCAACTTCAACATGCATGAGGAAGAACAAATCAACAAACTCAGTCAAATTAAACTCAATCAATTCGATTCATGCAACCAAGTAATCCATTCAATCTACACAAGCTACTATTCTAAACTAATTTCAATTCTCAATCAAACAACTTTCATCAACATTAACAATTTATCCATAATTCCATGCCTCTACATTAAGAAGTTCAATCATAGCTCTTAATTGAAAGACTTAAGATAAGAAATAAGAAAACATACCTTGTTGTCAACTTAAGAAGCTTCTAAAAACCTTGAGAAACCTTAAATCACAAAACTTTCTCAACTAGTATAATTTGAAGAAAAGAGAGAATTTGAGAGCATTTGTAGAGAAGAGAGAAAAAGGAGTAATTTTTTTTTATCTTAGAATGGGTATATATAATATATAGGTAGAGAGAGGTATAAAAGTGTCAAATCTAGTCAAATATGACCATTGGAGAATTAAGAGGGAATAAAATCTTACCAAATCTTCCAAATCTAGCAGTTGGAGTGAAAAGGGACATCTGGCAAGCGCCAAGTGTCCTAGCTCGATCCAGTCAGTGTAGGATCGATCGAGTCATCTTTCTCTGTTCGAGCGAGTCATCGGCAACAAAACTCTGCTCAATTGGCTGAATCGTTCCACTCGTACTCGCTCGACTGAAGTGTATATCTTCCTTGGCTTGACTGAACCTCCCATCTTTTACTTCAACTTTATTTATTTTTGTCCGGATTTTCCTTGCTTATATCTTCAAAATATCCTTTGAAATCTCCTAATATATGTTCTAAACTCACAACACAAAACTCTAGTTTTATTTAAACAAAAACGAACAATAAGAAAAAGAAAACATATCAATTGGTTGCATCCCATTAAGCGCCCTTGTTTAAGGTTGTAGGCTCGATCAAATCTCTTCTCAGCCGGGATCTAGGCACATTGTTCTCTCCCAGCCTTGATCCATCCCACAATCCTCCTATTGACCCATTTTTTCAATCATTCCCATGGCTTCACTAGAGCTCTTCTTTTGTTGGAATCAAAACTCATTTTTAACCTTCCTTTCTTAGGAGGCTCTTCCCCCTTGAACATATCTATAGTATATAGATCCTCAAATTCTTCATCGCTTGAGCTATCATCATCAATAACCTTGGCTTATAGTTTTGGTGATGGAAAGTATTTGAGGAGGTACTTCACTTTTTCTCCTTCAATGTTGAAAATAAAAGAAGCATTCTTCATATCAATTTGAGAACCGAATGTGGCTAAGAAAGCTATCTCCAAGATTATAGGACATTTTTCATCCTCTTTGACATCCAACACTACAAAGTCAATTGGTAGGATAAACTTTTCAATCCTTACTAGAACATCCTCAAGAATTTCATTGGGGGTGATTGAACTTCTATCCTCCATATATAGTACCATTTTAACCGGCTTTGATTCTCCATGACCTAACTTCTTAGCAAGAGACAGAGAAATCACACTTACACTTGCCCCAAGATCACAAAGGGCATCCATGGTGTGTGGTTCAAATCCTACATCAACCATGAATTTTCCGGGATATTGTTCCTTCTTCACCTTTATCATCTCATTTTGGTGATTGATGTGTTAGGTAAATTCACTCATCGTGACCACTTCCTCAAGTTCATCCAAGCTCTTCTTGTTGGCTAAGATCTTCTTAAAAAAATTTCCATTGGATGACACCCTCTTAAGAGCTTCAACAAAAGGAATGTCCAAGTGCAACTTAATCATCCTTTACAAGAATCTTCCAAATTGCTTGTCAAGTAATGCCTAGGCGTTTATGTTGGACATCTTCCTTTCTAACTTCCTTCTCACTTGGCTCTTCTTCTTGTACTTTCTCCTTCCCTTTGCTTGCTACAGCCGGCTCAATAGGAGGTCTTGTTGCCTTCCACTTTTTAGTGTTATTGCCTTGCAAGACTCCTCTTGGACCATTTTGCAACTCTCCCTCGGATTTTCCTCGGTATCTCCCGATAATCCTTTTTTTGTTTTGCTTAAAGATGCTTGAGATGCTATTTGTTTCTTCATCATCTTTTGGCCTTTCTCCAATGCCTCAAAGTATATAGATCCTCAAATTCTTCATCGCTTGAGTTATCATCATCAATAACCTTTGCTTATAGTTTGGTGATGGAAAGTATTTGAGGAGGTACTTCACTTTTTCTCCTTTAATGTTGAAAATAAAAGAAGCATTCTTCATATCAATTTGAGTACCGAATGTGGCTAAGAAAGCTATCTCCAAGATTATAGGACATTTTTCATCCTCTTTGACATCCAACACTACAAAGTCAATTGGTAGGATAAACTTTTCAATCCTTACTGGAGCTGAAGAGGAGGTTGACCTCCGCTCCTGTGTTAGCCCAGCCTGAGGGCGTAGAGGATTTTGTCGTGTATAGTGACGCCTACAAGCTAGGCCTGGGGTGCGTTTTGATGTAGAGAGGTAGGGTTATTGTGTACGCTTCTCGGAAGCTGAAGCCGTACGAGGAGAATTACCCTACCCATGATCTTGAATAAGCGGCAGTGATTCATGCCCTGCAGATCTGGCGACACTACTTGTACGGGGCTACATGTCAGATCTTCACAGACCATAAGAGTTTGAAGTATATATATTCAATCAGCGGGAGTTGAATAACCGCCAGAGGAGATGGTTGGAGCTGATTAAGGACTTTGACTTGGAGATTTTATACCATCCCGGGAAGGCGAACGTAGTCGCCGATGCTTTGAGTAGGAGGACACCTCGAGAGGAGGCGATAGCTCGGCTTACGGTTCAGCCTCAGCTGCAGAGGGATTTTGTGGGTTTGGAGTTGGATATCCGGTTCCCGGGTACGGACTGTTGTTTGTCCGAGTTGGAGGTACTACCTGACCTGTCCGGAGAGTTCCTGCAGAAGTAGAAGAGATGTCCCATTTTGATGAGGATCCGGGACAGAATGTCCCGAGGAGAGGAACCGTAGTTTATCACGGGAGCAGACGGGCTACTGAGACGTCAGGGACGTATTTGTGTACCGTCGGATCAGGAGCTGAGAGAGCGGATTTTGCATAAGGCACATTCCACACCTTACTCGGTGCACCCAAGCACGAGTAAGATGTACTAGGATCTTAGGAGATTTTATTGGTGGGGCGGGCTCAAGCCCGATGTAGCTAGATATGTGGCCCGATGCGCGACCTGCCAGCAGGTCAAGATCGAGCACCAGAGACGGAGGAGAACTTCACCCACCGCCCATGCCACAGTGGAAGTGGGAGGACATATCCACAATTGTTAGATTGTGAGATTACATGGAATACCGAAGACCATCATCTCGGACAGGGACAGGCATTTTACCTCAAGGTTTTGACACGCGTCGATGGGGATGGCAACCATATGAGGCATTGTATGGACGGAGATGTCGTACTCCCTTATTTTGGGACGAGCCGGGGAGTTCTAGCATTGTAGCTCCAGATCAGGTGCAGGACGACGTGGCTAGAGTTGCTTTGATCCGAGAGAGGATGTTGACCGCACAGAGCCGTCAGAGGTTGTATGTGGATAGGAGGTGTAGACCTCTCGAGTTCAGGGTAGGAGCTCAGGTGTGGTTCAGGGTATCACCGACGCGGGGCGTTAGGTGATTCGGCATTAAGGGGAAGTTAAGCCCCCGATATGTCGATCCATTCGAGATCTTGGAGAGAGTCGGTGAGGTGGCATACCGGTTAGCATTGCCACCTCGGTTAGAAGGTATACATCCGGTATTTCACATCTCTCAACTGAGAGAGTACATACACGACTTGAGACACACCATCAGTCATGAGGACCTAGTGGTCGAGCCGGACCATACTTTTGCAAAGCACCCGATAGCAGTTTTAGAGCGGAGTACGAGACGCCTTCGATCGAAGGAGATACCGATGCTGAGGATTCATTGGTTGAGGCGAGGAGCCGATGAGGCTACATGGGAGACGGAGGATAGTATCCGGAGGAACTATCCTGAGTTTTACGCAGATTTAGCGACATTGATAGGACCGGCGGGTTAGCCCCGAGATCTTCCGTTTTTGTTCTGTGTGATTATGTGATTTTGTTTGAGATATTTCTACCTTGAGAGGTCTTGATGTGGTGCGATCTGTAGACTTGGATTAGAGCCGATAGTGTACGTTTTTATGTGTTCCACGGGGTTACGAGACGGGTTGGTTGGAGAGTGTTGGGTTTAGCAAGTTTCGGGACGAAACATTCTTTTTTAGGGGGGTTAGTTGTAACGTCCGGAATTTTATTAATTTTATTACGGACTTGGAGCACGTTGTAGTTATTGCGTAATCCCGAGATGCCAAGAGCCGGGATTTATTCCTAAGAAAATCCCGAGCCGACTCGTCGTTTTTCCTCTTTTTCCCGCTTTCCGACCCTTCGTTCCGGGTCGAAGTGACAAGGGGTCATTTCCGACCCCTCGTTCCGGGGTGATGTGACATGACAGCTACTGTCCCCTCTCCCTTGATAGCTGTTGTCCCCTCTCCCTTGACAGCCCTTGTCCCCTCCCTCTCTCTCTCCTCTCTTTCTCTTTCACGTTCATTTCCCTCTCCCTGTTCCTCTCTTTGCTCTCTTCTCTTCTTCCTTTTGGATTGCAACTCTTGCATGTGTGGACTGTAGTAGAGGGATCCCAAATCAAGTGTGGTAAGCTTCTTCCTCTTCCTTCCTTCTCCTTCATTGCTGATTCACCCCTTTCTTCTTCCCTCCTTCATCCATAGCCATGGATGAAGCTTTTGAGAGGTTTTTACTCAACTCTATGCATGGATGCATTCTTAGCTCGATTAGGTCGTGGAGAGGAGCCTAAGATCAGTAGGGAGTGTTTGAAGAAGACCCAGCAAGGAAAGGAGGACTTTGGAGCCAAGGATTCACGATCGAAGACGAAGAAGACGACATTCTACACAGAACCCGCGGAGGCGGATCATCACGCCCGCAGGCGCGGCCAGCCGCAAGGGCGGCACAACACGGCCACGGGAGCGGCCCAGCACCGCCGCGGGGGCGGCTCCAGGGCTCCAGGACACAGACGGCGCGGGGACGGCTCCTTCCGCCGTGGGTGCGGCTGGCAGCGCCGCAGGGGGCGGCTCCTGGTTCCGCAGGGGCGGCCTCTGCTCCGCCGGGGCGCCGGCTTGACTCCACGGCTGCGTTTCTTCGACAGTAGGTTCCTCCTCTCCCTTCCCCTTCGTTCATTCCTTAGTATTGTTGTTGAATCATGTTAGTAACATGCCTAGGATGGATCTAGAGTAGCTTGAAATACCATTTAGTGGTTGTGAACCTAGGAGCCCCTAAGGCTCGATGTAATTGTTGGATATGAGCATGTGAGCATGATGGATCTTCTAGGCTAGCTTGTGCCTCTTGAGTTGAGGACTAATATCTTTGAGGTTATGAACTGTTGGGTGTTACTTTCATTGTGTGGAGAGTGTGATGAGCATGATAGACCTAGTAGACTTTTACTCGTTCTTGAGTTTTGAGTATGATCATATGAGAGTTAGTAGGTTGTTGAGATATCTCCTCATGCGTTGAGTGAGATGTGAGTATGAGAGATTCTAGGATGCGGTCCTAGAATGAGAGTCAAATGATCCTGCATAGATTATTTGTTTAGAAGTCTTAGACTTCTTGAGTTGAGCGGGTTTTGATGGTTATCTTGTTGTGAGCAGGTTGTGTGCGTCTTCCCAAGGGAAGCAAGGGCGTTTGTGAGTTAGCATTGGGACGAGGTAAGTCTCCGGACTTACTTAGATCGTATTCTATGTATTAGCATTGATGTGTGTTTGGTGGTGTGTGTTTATGTTATGTTATAACAATTAAACCGGTAATTAGGACCACCGACCTTATATGTATATGTTGGCCCAAGTGTATGATAACGGGCGGTGACATCACTGCCTACGACCGAGTGAGTCTAGGGGGATCTCGGCGACTGGCCCGGCGGGTGATATGGTCGGGTGCATCCGTACCATTCTTGCCGGAAGGGGGACCGGGGCGAGACCACAGTGGTTCTCGTGTCATAAACCGAAGTTGAATTAGAACGGGATACGACTTAATAATAAAAAGATAATAAACCGGATTGTGTGTTTTATGTTTTGTGTTATGTATGTGTTTGTGCATTCACTGCTTTTCTAATGCTTCGAGTATGAGCTAACGGTTTTACACCGTGGTTGTAGATGACTTGCAGGTTAGGGTCGCCGCCGAGTGAGGTGGAGGAGTGGACAACCGGGGTCTCCGTACATTATAGGACGTATGGTTTTTGGTTTATGTTTTATCTTGTTAGTTCGTGGATGTTATTGTATGTTTAGATTTCCGTATCGGGTTATGTCGTTTTGAGGACTCGGCTGAGTTTCCACGTTGTATTCTTACCTTTCAGTTTCTCGCATACATTACAAACGTTTTCGAGTTTTGCCTTTATTTTTGTCTTGTTGGAAAGGTCCGGTAAAATTGTTGTTAGGCTAAGGGTCGGGACCATTGTGAGGTCTCGCCCGTAGCATCCCGAGTCCCGCGGATTTGGGGTGTTACATGAATTGCTTATGTAAGCTACTACTGTCAATGTTGATTATAATGTTTGGATCTTAGAATTTGGATGTACCATGCATGCTTTGTATTACAAATATATATTTAGTTTATCGTATGAATTTGATGGGGTTGAGATTATGTTGGGTGACTATACTACCCTAACTATTAAAGGGTGCAAAATGTTCCTATAAACATGTATGATGGTAACATTAGACTGCTCCAAAATGTTAGATGTTTTCCTAAATTGAGAAAGGATTGAAATTAATCTTATAAAAAGTATCAAAAGGGTGGGTTATATCATGTTATTATCCCACCTGAATTGATTCTTACCACTGTTAAATACTTTAAACAATGATCAAAATAAAACTTAGAATTGGCATGACAGGTTAGGCATAGGTAACAAAGGTTTTAAATATTTGTATAAACAAGGACTTATTGACATTGAACCCGTTGATATAAAATTTTGTGAAATTTGTGTTTTTGGAAAGAAAAACAAACACGGGCTTAATAAATCTTCTTATAAAGCTGAAACCTCTAGTGTACATTCACTCTCATTTATGAGAAGTTATATAAGTAGAAACCATAGGTGGGAGAAGATATTTTCTCTCTTTAATAGATTGTTTTTCTATAAAAGTATGAATCTATTTACTACAAAAAAAGTTTTTGAGATTTCAAAGATTGGAAATATGTTGTTGAAAATCAATTAGGTTTAAAAATAAAGTGCTTTAAATGATAATGACCTAGAACTTTGTAATGTTAAATTCAATGATTTTTGTAAAACTCAAGGGATTAAAAGACATGTCACCATATCTTGTACACAACATATTGTTGAAAGAATGAACAAGACCCTGTTAAAAAAGGCTAGGTATATGATTATTAGTTTAGGGATGAAGAACTCACTATGAGGAAAAGTAGTTAACAATGCTTCTTATCTCATAAAGTTGTTATAAACTTTAAAACATCACAAAAAATGTGGACGTGGAAAAAACACCCTAAAATAAACCACTTAAAAATTTTTGGACGCACTACTTACTCTCATATTTTTGTAAGGTAAGGTGTAACCTAAGGCCCTAAAAGTTGTTATGTTAGAATACCTTGAAAGAGCTAAGGTCTATCATTTTTTACTCATCCAACGTAATGGATATAAGATCATAACTTCTATGAGTGTCATTTTCAGTAAAAAGTGATTTTAATTTTAAAAAAAAATAAGCAAGCTAAAAATATTGAAACCAATGAAGATAGTGATATTGAAACTGATAGAGTTGTCACTGTTTTGCCTTTCTATAATCAAAACGAATAACCTCACATTAATCAAGATGAAGAATAACTTAACATCGGGTATAATCAACCTTATGAAGCTAGTGATAACACTATGAACGAGAACTCTCATTCTATAAACATCCACTAATAATGACAAGGACACTACAAATCTTGTTGATCAATGTAGTGATAATGATATTGAAAAATTAAGGGGGAATGATAATAATTCCGATAACTTCCTTCAATGAAGATCGTAGTCATGATAATGAGATTGATATAACCTTTGTGTTGATATTGATAACAAGATATCTCATGAGGATAACAACTCTATAATTGCCTGTTAACTAGAGATAGAGCCCTTAGGCTGAAAATTTCAAACATGAAATATGCTAATAATATTGAGTACATTATGCTCACTAATGAGATGAATATTGTTGAATATGCCTTCATTACCGTTGATGTTATTAACAACTTCTATACTCCTAATACATATGAACAAGCTATTAAGTACTCTAATGCTAAAAACTGGAAAAAAGCTATGAGTGATGAGATTGATTTTATGATCACTAATAAATTATGCACCTTAGTTCCTAAACTTGGAATGTTATATTGGTGCAATGTAGATAGATATATAAGCTAAAAGAAGGAATAAAAACCAATGAAGCTCCTAGATACAATACAAGGGTAGTGGCCAAAGGCTTTAGCCAAAGAGAGGGAATAGATTACACTGACATATTTGCTCTTGTTATCAAATATAAAATTTTAAGACTCTTGCTTGCTATGACTATTGTTTTTATTTGTATATAGAACAAATGGATGTTTAAACTACTTTTCTTCATGGTAATTTGAATGAAATTGTTTACATGAATCAACTGAAAAGTTTCGTTCATAACAATAAACCTGACCATGTTTGCTTGATTTAGAATTCTATATATAGTTTGAAACAATCACCTAGGCAATGAAATATTAAGTTTGACATTTGTATGAAAAGTTTAGGTTTTGTAAGAAGAAAGTATGATTATTGTTTATATTTCAAGCATGTTTCTTTTGTTGATGCTTTGTATGTTCTATTACATTTGGATAATATTATGTTTATTGTAAATCAAAGACTTCCATTGTTGGTGTTAAAAGAGACTTAAAATGCATTTTGACATGAAAGACCTTGACTCATCTCAACGTTTTCTTGGTATTAAAATACTAAGAAATAGAGTTAAAAGGAAATTGTGGCTTTCTCAATATGTTTACTTGCATAAAGTACTTGATATGTTTAATATTGATGATTCTAAACATATATTTATACCCTTAGGAGGCACCTTGATCCCACTAAGAAGTAGAGTCCTGGTTCTCAAAGTTAGATAAATGAGATGTCCAAAGTTCCCCATGATGTTAATGTTGTATTTGTCATGTATGCAATTTTATGTAGTAGACCTAATTTGGCCTTTTCTATAAGTGTTTTGAATAGATTCATGTCTAATCCTAGACTAGTACTTTACACTACTATGAAGTATTAGATCTGAGTTTCTCTTCACGATTGATATTGCAAGAAGAAAGGAACGGTTTGATCGAAGTTTTGATTATCTCACAAGAGCTACTCACAACTTCTCATTCGTTCTTTTCTCTTGTGTTTTGTATATCTTGTAACACCCCGAATCCGTAGGACTCGAGGTGCTACTGGGCTAGGATCTCATAATGGATCCTGATCCTAGCTTGACAACAATTTCACTGATCTTACAACAAGGCACAGATAGATTAAAACAAAACATGAAACTGATATATATAAATATCAAAAGGGTATACAGAGTACTGCTGAGTACAATCAAAACATAACAAATATATACAAGATCAAAAGATCCCAATCCCACGAGGACGACCTAGTGTACGGAGCCCTGAGCAGATCACCCTATCTGGATCACTCTGCAGTTTTCCTATCCTGCAAGGAATCTACAACACGGTATAAAACCGTTAGCTAACCATACACATATATAGAATGAACATAAGCACAATCACATATCAGAAATAATAAACACTTCAACATGATATTACACATTTACCCGGTTTATTATCTTTATATAACTAATCCATCACTCATACGATATATATATATATATATATATATATAAGTCGGTATATGAACATAAGTGACACGAGGAATATAACCCTCGCCTCTGTGGGCTATAGCCAGCTGGAGTGGATCCGGCACACTTCACGTATACCCAATGGGAGTGTTCCATGTCCATCCCGTATACCAAGTCTGACCTATCCACAGAGAACCTCCTAGACTCCCAGCGGGATGTGATAGGAAAAGGTTGTCACGGCCCTACAGTGGGCAATCAATAGACCATAGGTCAGTAATAACAGTATCGCATGCTAGCAAGCATAACATACACCACTCATGCAACATCCAATATAGAGATGATAGCTAAGTAAGTCCATAGGACTTACCTCAGTCTCGACCTGGTCCACTCCAATAGACCATATGATCAACTCTCAACCTGGTCCACTCCAATCTAGAGGACAACACGGCCTATACAAGGCATACATATATACATATCAATCTACTATCACACAAAGCGGTCACACCTAGACCCAAGGGATCCATAAAGATCATATCCAACTCGTAAACCTCGATAAAACTAAACCTCAAAGCCATATCTGGCATATTCCGATATCATAATCTTTATCATTCTATTCTCATAAACATGCCTAGCACGGTACTAATTCCCTCATACTAGGAAAGGAAATGATTTATACTACTCTAGGTAGATTCGGGACAAGACGCACCTGCGTGACAAAGAGACGCATGGGCGGAGCAAGCAATCTGCAGGCGCGGCAAGACTCAGCCGCAGGCGCGGTGACAGCGGCTGCAGGCAACGCAGGCACGGCGCGGGCGCTGCGGCACGGCTTCTGCAGGGGCGGCGGCTTCCAGGCGCGGGGCGGCAACAGTGCAGAACGTGATTCCGTGACTCTTCTTCAGCTCTTCACGTGATCAAATCACGTCTTCTCTCAACAAAAATCATACAGATGCATATACATTCATATACTAACATTAATTTATCATCCAACATCTAATCCTAAGCTAAGCGGAAAGAATCAAAGGAAGAAAGAAGAGAAGGAGAAGAAGGAGGCTTACCCCAGTTGTGGCCTAACCAATAACTGATCACCACTAACACCTCAGCTGGCTTCCAAGCTCAGTAATGCACATTAACTCATCAACAACCACCAAAAGCCACACAAAACTCTTCCAACTATAAGGAATCCAAGATCAAGCTCAAGAAGGAGGAAGGAGAAGCAAGGAGGACGTGAAAGGGCTGGATTGAGAATGGGAAGTGAAGTGAAACCCTTGCTCAGCAAGGTAAGAAGTAAGGAAAAAGAGCAAAGCACGAGTCAACCGGTCAACAAAAGCGGCTGCAACCGCAGGAAACCGCGGGGGCGGTTCACTGGGCCGCGGGAGCGGAAACTCGTTGGGGCGGCACACATGCCCGCGGGGGCGGCTAGGCGCACACATGCCCGGGGGGCGGCTAGGCCAAATCCTCGGCAAAGACAAAACTCGGCTAAAGTCAAATCTCTCGTCCGAAAAACTAAGGCTCTCACATCTCTCCCCCTACAAAGAAGTTTCGTCCCGAAACTTATACGATCCCAATAACCCTCGGTCCATATGCCGAGGTACAACTCTCTCTACCGGAGGCATCACATCTCCGCTCATAAGTCTCAACCTATATCACTATATAACTCCAAACATAGGCATGGAGGAACTCATCATCTCCAGCAACAAAATCACTATACTACCAAGCATAGAGGAAAACCATCTCTAGCCAACTATAAACATCACAAGGCATAGAGGAATCACATCTCTAGCCGTATCATACTCATAACAAAAAGCATGGAGGAAGAACATCTCCAGCACTACTACGTCCATCAAAATAGCATGGAGAAAAGAACCATCTCCAGCTAAACCTATCATATCACAATAACATGGAGGAAAGAACCATCTCCAGCTATAAACAATAATCATACTAGCACAACAAGATCTAATAAAGATCATAATCATATCAAAGCTAGTATGAAAATAAACACATCATAGCATATAAGCATATAAGCACATAATACTCACCAAGATAGTACTAAGATCTACTCGGTGATCCTACTGTGCATCTAACTCAGCATAGAACTCTGGATACTATCCTCAGTCTCCCATGTAGCCTCATCAGGTCCTCGTCTCGACCACTGTATCCTCAGCATAGGAATGTCCTTCGAACGCAGGCGTCTCATACCTCGTTCTAGGACTGCAATAGGGTGCTCAACAAAGGTGTGGTCCGGCTCAACCACCAAATCATCATAACTCACAATGTGTCTCGGATCTGGTATGTACTCCCTCAGCTGAGACACGTGAAATACAGGGTGAACACCCTCTAATCTCGGAGGCAAAGCCAATCTGTATGCTGCACTCCAACCCGATCCAGAATCTCGAACGGTCCGACATATCGGGGCTCAACTTCCCCTTAATGCCAAAACGCCTAACACCTCGTGTCGGAGACACTCTCAGCCACACATGGGCTCCTACTCTGAACTCTAGAGGTCTACGCCTCCTATCAGCATAGACTTCTGACGGCTCTGAGCAGTCAGCATCCCTCTCGAATCAGTGCACTCGAGCCTACATCATCCTGAATCTGATCAGTGCTAACCACTAACACTGCTCTGCTCATCCCAGCATAACGGGGGTACGACATCTCTGTCCATACAGTGCCTCATATGGGGCCATCCCAATAGATGCATGCCAGCTGTTGTTGTATGAGAACTCAACAAGTGGGAGATGATCCGTCCACACTTGTCCCCAATCCAACACACAAGCTCTCAGCATATCCTCCAGTGTCTGAATGGTCCTCTCTGACTGACCATCTGTCTGAGGATGGAACACAGTCGTGAAGTGCAAACTCGTCCCCAGGGCAGTCTGAATCTGCTGCCAAAATCTCGAGGTAAATCGTCCATCTCTGTCTGAGACGATCGTCCTCGGTACACCATGGAGTCTCACTATCTGCCTAGTGTACTCCTCACTAATCTGCTCAGGCCACGTCTCCCTAATAGGAATGAAACGTGCCGTCTTCGTCAATCTGTCCACTATGACCCAGATGGCATCAAAACTCCGGCTCAGCCTCAGTCCAGTCACAAAATCCATGGTGACGTCCTCCCACTTCCTCTGTGGAACAGGAAGTGGATGGAGCTCACCTCCAGGTCTGCTATGCTCTATCTTGACCTGCTGGCAGGTCACACACTGTGCCACAAATCTGGCTACATCGGGCTTCAGCCCTCCCCACCAATATAAACGTCTCAAATCCTGATACATCTTACTCGTACCTGGATGTACAGAGTAAGGTGTACAGTGAGCCTCCTGTAAAATCCTCTGTCTCAGCTCTGTATCAGCAGGTACACAGACGCGACCGCGGCGTCTCAAAACCCCATCTGCTCCTAGCAGGAAATGTGGTGCCTCATCCCGAGACATCCTCTCTCGAATCCTCATCAGTGTCGGGCAGGTCTCCTGCTTCTGTTGGATTTCACCCAACAGATCAGGAAGAACCTCTAAAGTACGCAGTGGGCATCCTCATCAGGAAACTGGATGTCCAACTCTAACCAGATCAAGTCTCTCTGCAACTGATGTTGAACTGTCAGCCTCGCAATCGCCTGCTCTCGAGGCGTCTTCCTGCTCAGGGCGTCGGCGACAACGTTCGCCTTCCCTGGATGGTACAAAATCTCTAAATCAAAGTCCTTGATCAGCTCGAGCCACCTACGCGGTTATTCAATTCCCGCTGCGTGAAAATGTACTTCAGACTCTTATGGTCTGTGAAGATCTGACATGTAGCACCATACAGGTAATGTCTCCAGATCTTCAATGCATGAACTACCGCTGCCAACTCCAGATCATGAGTCGGGTAGTTCTCCTCATACGTCTTCAGCTGTCGAGACGCATATGCAATCACTCGGCCTCGCTGCATCAATACACATCCCAAGCCTAGCTTGGATGCATCACTGTAAACCAAAATCCTCTGTACCCTCTGGTTGTGCCAAAATAGGAGCAGAAGTCAAACGTCTCTTCAGCTCCTCAAAACTCTGCATACACTGATCAGACCATACAAATCTGGTAGTCTTCCTCAGCAAACTCGTCAGTGGACGGGCAATCACAGAAAAACCCTCCACAAAGCGTCTGTAATAACCGGCTAGGCCAAGGAAGCTACGTACTTCCTTGACGTTCGTCGGTGTAGTCCAAGCTGCTACAGCCTCTATCTTCGCTTGATCCACCTTGATCCCTTCAGCTGAAACCACATGACCCAGGAATGCTACCTCTGGCATCCAGAACTCACACTTAGAGAACTTAGCATAAAGTTCTCTATCTCGTAAAACCTGCAATACAGTCCTCAGTTGTCCTGCATGCTCCTCTCTGCTGCGAGAGTATACCAGAATATCATCTATAAAGACCACCACAAACTGATCCAGGAAATCGATGAAGATATTGTTCATCAACTCCATAAAAACTGTTGGGGCATTCGTAAGCCCAAATGGCATCACTACAAACTCGTAGTGGCCATATCGGGTCCGAATGATGTCCTTGTGCACATCCTGCTCTCTCACCCTCAGCTGGTGATATCCTGAGCGCAGGTCAATCCTGGAGAAATACAGTCGCTCCCTGAAGATGATCTAACAAATCATCAATACGAGGCAGTGGATACTTGTTCTTGATGGTCACCTTCAGCTCTCTGTAATATGTACACAACCTCAACGATCCGTCCTTCTTCCGTACGAAGAGGACAGGTGCTCCCATGGGGACACGCTAGGGCGAATGAAGCCCTTCTCAGCCAACTCCTCGAGTTGTTTCTTCAGCTCCAGCATCTCGACAGGCGCCATCCGGTATGGGGCCTTCGAGATGGGTCTCGTACCAGGCTCTAACTCAATCCCAAAATCCACACTCCTCTGAGGCGGCAAGCTGGACGGCTCAGCAAAAACATCTGTGAACTCACAAACAACTGGGATGTCCTCTACAACTGGACTCTCCCCCTCCTTCATGGCATAACACCAGAAGGCATCACAACCCTGTGCAATCAGTCTCGCTGCCCGTATAGCACTAATAACCATGCCTGTCTTCCAAGGTCCAACCCCGGAAAACCTCTATCTGGCCTAACTCGGTAGAGAGGGTAACAGTCCTCCTACCTACATCTAAGACTGCAGAGTGTCTATCCATCCAGTCCATACCTAGAATGACTTCTTCATGCTCTAATGGCATGACAAAGAAGTCAACTAGTAATACACGAGTCCCTACAGAAATGGGACAACTATGAATCTCACGGGTACCTCTGACCCTACCACCATCGGGTAACCCTATAATAAAGGGCATCCCCTCAACTGTATCTAGACTCAGACGCTCTACACAGGCATCAGAAATAAAAGAATGCGTAGCACCAGTATCAAATAAGACTCTAACAGGTAAACCATGAATCAGAATGTACCTGTAGCAGTCGGTGCAGCTGGCTCCTCTGCACTCCTAAGCTCAAAGACTCGGCCCTATGGCCCTCTGGTATCAGTGGTGCTCCCACCACGACCTCTACCTCTACTCGGCCAGGAGCAGATCCCTGAGTCGTAGGGCGATCTGGGACCCTCTGTTGTCCTGAGTCTGTTGCTGCTGAGGTGGCCTCTGCCCACCTTCGCTGCACTAGCAGGAGAAGAACCCTGCTGAGATGCAGCTCCGCCCTGTCGGCAGTAAACGGCTCTATGACCCTGTCTACCACAGGTAAAACACGTCACTAATGGCCCGTGCACTCTGGCCTCATATGTCCTGGATCACCACAGTTATAACACTGTCGTCCCTTCTCTGTAGCTGGTGCAGATACAAACGACTCCGGCGTCTCTGACCACGCCCAACACTAGCAGCTCCAGCAGTACCACTGGTCTGCCCAGTACGCTGTCTCTTCTCAGACCCTCCGGCCTGAGAAGCTCTCCTCTGCCCAGCTCTCTCTCTCTCATAATCTGCAGCTCTGTCCTGATAGTCCATCAAGGACTCACAGTGAAAACCCGCCATATAGGCTCGGGTACCATCCCTCAATCGTCGAGAGAAAAGATAAACATGCTGATCAGCAGGAGGTGCAGCTGGACCCAGTAAAGCCAGCTCCTCCTGAAACCTCCTGATGGCCTCTGAGACTGGTACATCATCAAATCCAGCCTCAACAAAGTCGCGCAGTTTCTCCCTCCTCAATGAGGCAGGCAGAAACGCTCTCTAATCATGGTCCTCATCTGGTCATAACTGAGAACCTGACTCCGTACTGACCTCCACCAGTGTTGTGCCAGATCTCTGAACAAGTCTGCACCAACTCTATCTGCCTGTCAGCTGGACATTTGATAGACTCTAAAGCCGAGTCCACATGCCCTATCCACAGCTCCACCTCTAACCCCACCTTCCAGAGAAAGGGGGTACTCCCAACTGTCTGGTCAAGGCCCTCTGTACTCCTCTAGAGCTCTAGCAATCTCAGCAGCAGGTGCCAGCTGGCACCTGAGTCACTGTATGGGATCTCCAGTGGATCCCTCATGTGCGGGCAGATCAGGAGCACGTCTGCCTGCCCTGCGGCCTCCTCTACCCGTCTGATATACTCTCGGAAGGCTGGTCCCTCCATGGAGACACGATCTGAGCCATCTGACCGGGCTCCCTGTGATCCCTGCCTCCCAGCTGCCCCGTTCCCAGTCTCTCGGGAACGACACTCTCGGCAACGTCGTCGTGAATCTCCTCTGCTGCACGTAGATCAGCAGCAGGAATCCTACCCCGTCCTCTACCTAGAGGGGTCTACCTCTACCTCGTCCAGCTGCAGGTAGGGCTCTAGTATGAACCATCTGCAGAGGACATAAACCTAGCTTAGAAGGCTATATATATGCCATATGTATAGATATATATATCACACATCACATCAGATAGTATCTATATATATATATATACCTATACTGTCGAGATCTTCAGAGGGTGATGGCTTCACGTACACACTAACCCAAAACGTTTGTACTCATTTCAAACCAAAAAATCTTTTGAAAAGTCAGACCCCTTTCGGGTTCTGTTTACTTATCTATTCGACCTTTATCGCAGATTACAAGTGCCATTGTTGTCAACCTGGCTTTGATACCAACTTTGTAACACCCCGAATCCGTAGGACTCGAGGTGCTACTGGGCTAGGATCTCACAATGGATCCTGACCCTAGCCTGACAACAATTTCACTGATCTTACAACAAGGCACAATAGATTAAAACAAAACATGAAACTGATATATATAAATATGAAAAGGTTATACAGAGTACTGCTGAGTACAATCAAAACATAACAAATATATACAAGATCAAAAGATCCAATCCCACGAGGACGACCTAGTGTACGGAGCCCTCAGCAGATCACCCTCTCTGGATCACTCTGCAGTTCTCCTAACCTGCAAGGGATCTACAACACGGTATAAAACCGTTAGCTAACCATACACATATATAGAATGAACATAAGCACAATCACATATCAGAAATAATAAAAACACTTCAGCATGATATCACACATTTACCCGGTTCATTATCTTTATATAAATAATCCATCACTCATACGATATATATATATATATATAAGTCGGTATATGAACATAAGTGACACGAGGAATATAACCCTCGCCTCTGTGGGCTATAGGCAGCTGGAGTGGATCCGGCACACTTCACGTATACCCAATGGGAGTGTTCCATGTCCATCCCGTATACCAAGTCTGACCTATCCACAGAGAACCTCCCAGACTCCCAGCGGGATGTGATAGGGAAAGGTTGTCACGGCCCTACAGTGGGCAATCAATAGACCATAGGTCGGTAATAACAGTATCACATGCTAGCAAGCATAAACATACACCACTCATGCAACATCCAATATAGAGATGGCAGCTAAGTAAGTCCTATGGACTTACCTCATCTCGGAAGTAATCTCAACTATGATCAACTCTCAACTTGGTCCACTCCTCAACTATGATCAACTCTCAACTTGGTCCACTCTAATCTGGAGGACAACACGGCCTATACAAGGCTTACATATATACATATCAATCTACTATCACACAAAGGGGTCACATCTAGACCCAAGGGATCCATAAAGATCATATCCAACTCGTAAACCTCGATAAAACTAAACCTCAAAGCCATATCTGGCATATTCCGATATCATAATCTTTATCATTCTATTCTCATAAACATGCCTAGCATGGTACTAATTCCCTCATACTAGGAAAGGAAAGGATCTATACTACTCTAGGTAGATCCGGGACAAGATGCACCTGCGTGACAAAGAGACGCAGGGGCGGAGCAAGCAATCCGCAGGCGCGGCAAGACTCAGCCGCAGGCGCGGTGACAGCGGCTGCAGGCACGGCGCAAACACGGCGCGGGCGTTGTGGCACGGCTTCCGCAGAGGCGGCGGCTTCCAGGCACGGGGGCGGCAACGGTGCAGAACGTGATCTCACGACTCTTCTTCATCTCTTCACGTGATCAAATCACGTCTTCTCTCAACCAAAATCATACACATGCATATACATTCATATACTAACATTAATCTATGATCCAACATCTAATCCTAAGCTAAGGGGAAAGAATCAAAGAAAGAAAGAAGAGAAGGAGAAGAAGGAGGCTTACCCCAGCTGTGGCCTAACCAAGAACTGATCACCACTAACACCTCAGCTGGCTTCCAAGCTCAGCAATGCACATTAACTCATCAACAACCACCAAAAGCCACACAAAACTCTTCCAACTCTAAGGAATCCAAGATCAAGCTCAAGAAGGAAGGAGGAAGGAGAAGCAAGGAGGACGTGAAAGGGCTGGATCGAGAATGAGAAGTGAAGTAAAACCCTTGCTCAGCAAGATAAGAAGTAAGGTAAAAGAGTAAAGCACGAGTCAACCGGTCAACAAAACCGGTTGCAGCCGCAGGAAACTGCGGGGGCGGTTCACTTGGCCGCGGGAGCGGAAACCCGCTGGGGCGGCACACATGCCCGCGGGGCGGCTAGGCCAAATCTCGGCCAAAGCCAAACTCTGCTAAAGTCAAATCTCGGTCCAAAAGACTAAGGCTCTTACATATCTAGTTTAGGGTGTTTGCAATTTCTCAAACTTTTGTTACAACTAATGTAAAATGTCTTGAATGCTTAGTGGATCTTGGATCGTTTCTCCCCTCTTGAGTATTCGTAGACGTATGACATAATATCTAAAGAGTATAAATAACTCGTGTGTCTTTTTTAACTTTACCATCTTTACATGGTATCGCTATTATAAAATTTACAAGACAAATTGCATAACGGTGAAAGTAGATCTTTTTTAACTTTACCATCTTTTTTTAACTTTATCATCTTTACATGGTATCGCTATTTTTGAAGGAAAATTTTCATCTACACGTACTTTGGGGATTACTTAGCTTTCACGACTAGTTGTTCTTTATGGAAAATTTAAATAGCCTCGGAGTTTTTTTCACAAAATCCTATGTCCTAATATAGTTCAGTGCATAAGCCAAAATGTAGAAGAAAAGTACAAATGAGAGGAATAAAGAACAATAAAAGGTAAAAGAAGGCAAGATCATCCGGACAATTTTTTTGGCCAACAAAAACACAATTTTCTCCAACAATTAGTTTTAAATAGACTTGGGCATATTCGGACCCGGGTTGAACTCGGGCCGTGCTCACATAACAATTTTACCCGTTTTTGCGGGCAGGACTCGGGCCAAGTCCGGACTTCGGGCCTAAGGTCTTGTCCGTACCCGCCCGGAATGGGCTTCGGGCGGGCCCCTTTTTTATATATATATATATATATATTTTTTAAATTAAAATTATACATATTAAATATAAAATAAATAAAATTATAACACATAATTCAAAGTAGCTCAATGGTCGTGAACATTTAAACCTTATCTTGAGGTATCATGTTTGATTTCTACTATTCGCATATATATATATATATATATATATATATATATATATATATATATATATTACATATTTAAATTAAAATAAATAAAACGGGCTTCCGGGCCGGGCTTAGCGGTCCGGATGGGCCAGCATCCTTGCTCGTACCTGCCCGGCGGGCTTGGCAGGCCGGGCTTAGCGACCCGGCCGGGGCTACCTTATGCGCCTACCCGCCCGTGAAAGCTGGTGGGCGAGATTGCCCGCGTTTGCCCAGTTTTAGTTTCAACGGACTTCCATAACTCAAGGGGTCGACGAGGAGATGGAATTTAGAATATGGATCGAAGGATTAGAAAAAAGGGTGTTAATCGTTGCGTAGAATAGTGTTCTACGACAAAATTTGCAAGGTTTTGAGTTTAAGTCTGTCAACTTTAAATGAGGATTGTGACCGAAAGTTTTTATTCAGAAAATTTAAAGCTTTAACCAAAAGCTCTCAAGTAGATCTACATTTGTATAAGAAAATTAGATCGAAATCATAAAATAATAGATCGAGGGTACTTTGGATTCTTTATCACTCGAATCATTCAAACACGTGAGATAAGTGTTAATCAATGATTTGATTAAGATAATCTGGTTAAGGTTTTCCGAAATGATATTTTTTCAACATGCACAAAGGATGTTCTTTCAAGTTTCTTTCTGTTAGTTCCATGATTTAAACCTCTTTTATACAATAGGTAATCATTCTAGGATTGGTCAACTTCTATGGGTTGTCCAGTCTAGTACATCCTTGCATATAAGAACGATAACTTCCTAGAGAATGACATTACTTGTAGTAGGGTAGTCGTAGCGGATTGTTGTAAGCTTGTCGGATACCTTATTAACTTCCTCGAGCAACTTATACGATCCATAGCATATTCCAAATGGTAGAAAGTAACACGGAATGGAAACGATGTTGTCACCTCAATAAAGAATAATATATGAGATCAAAGCAAATGGAAAGGTAGGAAACAAATCCTAAACTGAAGTCCCCACCTCAATATATGGACCGCCTCCTGGCCCAAAAACTGAAGTCCATGTCCGCTACTAGCCTCTTTTTGTTCTTTGGAATTCAATTATCTTGGGATATATTATGGTCCTATAATATTCTTTATTTTTATTAAATTATTACTATTTCTGGATAAAAATTTATTTAAGATATAAAATTATATATTAAATTCAAAAATATAATTTATATCATTGTTCTTAAGGATGTAATTTCTTATTTTAGTTAAATAAATATGGATGATGTTTTTCTAATAATAGTAGGGAAAAAGAAAATAGAAATAATTAGTTGGGTTAAACGATATTTTTTAATAATCTTAGAAAAAGAAAAAATAATTACATATCCAACCTCACGTACCCAACTTCATGTATCAATTCATTTACTCAACTTCGTACCCAAATTGGGTAATTGATGTTTAGTAATAGAATTTCGGTGAACGAAATTGGGTATATGAAATTGAATATGTAAAACAATAATCCTAGGAAGTTGGGTAAGTAAAAAAGTGCATAATTTGGATTTCAAGTGCGGAATTAATTAAACAACATTTTACTTTCGCACTCTAAATACGGTTTTAATTAAATCCATGGTTGGGATATTGTAGACGGCTCGGGCGATTGAAAATTTTGATGTTCCCAACCGACCAACTTTCCTACGAGGATGGGTAGGAGAAGAGGAAGATGGATGAGAAACATCCTCGTGGGATGACCACTCACTTGGACCCCATCCGGCTACTTTTTTCTCATCCTCGTCGTATCAGGGCAAAATTTCGCTTTCGCACTTCGGGTGCAAAATTAGGGAGATGATTAAAAACTAAATTTAATACCCAAGTGTGGTACTCAATATGTTTATATTAAGTTGTAATACACAATATTTTAACACCCAAGTATGATACTCAATATGTTCATACACAACGTAATACTCAATATGTTAATACGCAACCCTCATACCTAATGTGTTACCCAATTTTACTTACCTGATTTTAATTACCAAGTTTCAATAACCCGATTTTACTTACTCAATTTCGTATACCTAAATTTAGTTTCTTTTCTTTTCCCTTCTTTCTAGGATTATCTTTTTTTTTCACTCTTCATGAGATAATTAGCTAATAATCTAATTATTTCTTTCCTTCTTTTCCTATGATAATAAGATCCATAAAATTATCATTTTTTTTTCTTCTAATAATTAAAATCAAATGTACATACTTAGAGCATGTACATTGGTGTGTTCTTAATGTGTCCTTAGATGCCAACTAGAATAGAGGAATTCATTTTTGCTAGAACCCATGTAAAATTATCCTACTACAAGATGAAAAAAAAAACCTGCAAGATGAAATTATATCCACTTACAGTGTGTCAGTGTGTCATGTGGATCCATTTATTTGTTAATACTATACATGGATTTAAATGTTAAAATATAAGCTATAAAGTAAAATATATATTTGTATCATTTATAAAATAATTTTATCTACATATGAACATCCATTTTATATATACTTGTATCATTTTTATAAAAGTTTTATTTATGTGAGTTAAAAATAAACTATGTTCTTAATATGAGGTGGAAGAGAGAGAAAACTAAAAAATATAAAAATTAAGTTAAAATGAATCTCATGAGTCCTCCAATGTGGAAGCTCTTAGTCATCATAATAAAAACTTAGTCATCATCCTTTATACTATATACGTTTGAGTTCCCTAAATGAATAATAGTGGGCCATGCGTTCAGGACTAGAGAGATTTATTACATACACGTGTTCAGGGCGTGTCACTGTGAAAGTCCAATACAGACGGACCGGCGGGGGTCGTGTGCATCCTAAAACAAAGCCGATAGGTTCCATCCTAAAACCAATTGACAATAGTCACCTTCTCCACCAGCCACCGCCTGCTGGAAGTTGCTGATAGGCATAACCTTTAATGCTTAAATAGGGAAGCAACAATTAATCCACATTCGCGGCGGTGAGATTCTCGTCGTTGGCAATTACTCTTATGTTCAGGTAACTATTTCTCCCTTTATCGTCGCCATTGAGGGCATCATATGAGGGATGATTTTGATATTGTTATCCATATCAGCATATACCAAACACATGTATGGTGCTGATATGGATACCAAACCACCCGAAAGCAATCTTCAGTTCTCCAAAATCAAGCTCCAGTGGTTGATATCATTCAGCTTGACCCAAAATTACTACGGAATAAGCATTTGATTGCCTTTTTTCCACTTGGGTGCATAAATAAGGTTACACTTGTAAATCAAATAGCAAAATTTGATCAAGAGTACTGTTAATTACATGGATTCTGGATTTGGAGGGTGGAAAGAGGTTAAATCCCACATATCCTGAGGAAAATGTGAAGAGTTTTTGCCTGGTAATCTACTGTTGGATTTATCAACTCTCAACAGAGGCATTTATGCCTTGTTTTAGGAAAGAAGAGTCTATTGTGAATTCTGATCTTTGCAAAATTTGATGTCTTCCTCCTTTGATTGTCACTGTTTATTCAAATGATGACAGAAAGCTTAGTAAAGCATGTCTAAAATGTTGCACAGTTGTTAGCTTCATTTTGGTAATGCTTTTATGTTCATCACGTCAATGTTGTGACTCTTGGCGTTTTGAAGTTGCTTGGTTGGAGTGTCTACTGAGAAAATTGAAACAACAGGATAACCTAGGACTGTCGATTCAAGTGGCAATCTGTCATTAGTTGTTGTACACGTTCTTGTCTTTGTTAAGCCATAACTTTGAAACCGGGTGTACGAGCAACCGAGCAACCGGCATTTGTATTCTTGATATGCTACTTATAGGAACTTCAAACACAAATGGAGTACGTACAGGTAGGGGACAAGTTGGGAAGCTACTGAGATGGAAGAGAAATCATAAGTATTCAGTACAATTTAATTTGAAGTGGCACAAGTCTTGGAGACTCATAATGAATTAAGCACATTATTTGTTTCCATGTGTACATTTAATTATATGTCTCTTTTGATTCTTCCATAAAAAAACAAAATATATACACTTTCATTTACTCGATTCAACTAGTCATACAAAAAAAAAGAGCATATAATTTATGATATATATATATATATATATATATATATATATATATATATATATATATATATATATATATATATATATATATATATATATATATATATATATATATATATATATATATATATATATATACTTTTAAGTGATAGCCAATTAGACGAACCTTCATGATATTTGTATCACTGTTCATGAGTGTGAAGTACCGATAAAAATCAAAATATATACACTTTCAATAAATAAGATTTTATATATGTTAATAATACTAAACCAATTACTGATTGTTTAATATATTGACGATCATTACTTTATGTGACGATCTATTTTTTGTGTTTTTTGAACTTTAATAATTTTAAAACTCGTTATCTATATATTTTGAAAAATTATCTTAACGAGCATTATTTCAACCAACTCATAATTATGTTTTTTGAACGTTGAATTATTTTTGGACGTTTTAATTTTTTTGGACTTTATTTTCACTACCCTTATTAAGTATCGTTATATTTTTTAATGATCATTATATATATATATATATATATATATATATATATATATATATATATATATATATATATATATATATATATATTCTAACTTTTTATGATATTTTTAAAAGGATTAATAAATTTGGGATCATCAATCTTTTTTGGGTAGTGCATATGGTTGTGGGTTTGAGTAAGGTACCTCGCACAATCTTCTTCAAATTTTTAAACAGACAATTTTGCCTTCTTTTTTTCCTTTCTTTTCCCCTAAAAGAAATGGTTGGCTCCGCCACTGGCCTTTTAGCACACATTGCACTTTAGTATCACCAAAATCAACATTAAGAACATGTGGCTCCTTAATATTCACAATGATTATCACAATAAAGCCTAAAATGGTGACTAACATAAGCTTCCTTGAGAAAGAAATAATAGAATCAAGAATATATAAGTAAGGTGGCCAAATCTTAAAGACCCTAATCAATGCATGTAGAGTAATTAAGACATGCTCCTTTTAATTTCTCACTAAAGTAAGTAAGAGTTACCTCCATTTATTATGGCTAGTCTCTTACACAAACACCTAAGAAAGACGTCTAGAGGTAGGAACTCATCTAGTAGTTCTTCTTTAGAAGCAAAGAGGACTCTACATGGTTGGACACTAAGAGCTTGGAAATCCCCCCCCCCCCCCCCCCCCCCCTTCTAAATGTCGTGAGCCCTTATTCTTCCTCTAATACTAGGTTAGCTGCTTTAGAGTCACGATCTTTCGACACCAATTGACACTTCTGGTCCTTATTGCAGGGAACGGACAAACGAGGGATAGATATTTGAGGAAGGGTGTTGAAGGATCCGGAGAAGGTTATGTGGGTATGGTTGATGATCCGATGATGGTAATTGATAGGTAATTGGATAGATAAGGTTGAACCCTAAGAAACGACTTGGAGCACGATAGGAAAACTGAAGCCCTAATACACAACCAAAAACGATCATAGATTCCAACTTGTAGACACAAGTAGAACAACTCAAACAAGTCCAAAATATGGGGCGAACGAGATTTCTCTCGCTCTCTCTCCGTGATGGAAGAACACAAATTGCACAAGGCAAAACCAACAGTTATATATTGAATTAAACGTGCACAAAACAAAGGTCAAGCCGTCCTTATATAGGGTTAGGCTCTAAAATAAGATTCTACTTGAATGATAGAATAAGATCAATCTTATGTAATATAAGATATGATGTCCTAGATAAAATAAGATTCATCTTGTGAAAGATGAGATCTTATTAATTTATCTTTTAACTCTCTATTAAGTGATTTAAATTATTAGAAAAATAAATAAAATAGCATGGGCTAAAAATTAACAATAAAAGGCCCAAAAATAAACAACTTAAACCATATTTAAAATATCTTTTTATGGGGTGAAAAATAATAAGAGATAGGCTGAAATTCAGCCATTGGTTTCGTCCAAGATCATGTCCATGTATGGTTGACCCGTTGGGGAATGTGTTGATGCACGGTTGGCCTGTTTCAACGTTGCACGGGCATGTACATCCCGACATAAATGCATGGCTTGCATGGTTGATATCCTCCTTACATAGTCTTTTTTTCCTTCGTGCATGTGCATGGGTACGTAAGCTACGCACTCTCTTTCTCCTCCGTGCATGTGCATGAGTACATACACTTTCATGATCTTCTACATTCAACTCAGGATCAATCCATCCTCTCTTCCTTCCGAGCGTATACGTTCATATGAAATCTAGCTTTCATGCATACGTGAATCTTGCAATCTTCCATCAACAATAATTGATCTTTATTTCTCTTCTAGAGGTAGTCTTCATTTCGTCATCGATGATGATTTTCATTTCTTTCCAAGAAGTGGTCTTCATTTCTCTTCTGGAAATGGTTTTCATTTCTATGCTAGAAATGACTTTGATTCTTCCTCTTCTCCTCCTTAGGTTTCTCTTCAATCCTTGTCTTCCTCTTCACTCCTTGTTTCCCAGCTTCCATGGTCATGGTCTTGAATCGGGCTAGGTCCTGAGATGGTATTGCATCATTATCTTCCCTTCTCATTGCTCCTAATCAAGGTCATTATTCTTTTCATAAATTTCAGCAATCTGTATATGGGTTGGTCGAAAGACACCTACAAAGAAAAGGACATGAACTACATTAAAAATTGAACTCATAGACAACAAATTCATAATTTAAGTACTCAAAAGAATGGGTAGTGAGAACTTTCCTTAAGTAATTCTCATCTGCATCTAATAAAGTGTTGTTCGTAATAATATTATTAGGCTAAATAACAAATAGATCCATACATGTAAAAATCAAACACACAAATTGATATGCCCTTGGATATTGTTACCATATGTGCCTCTTACCTAAGTCGACCGGTCAAGCGGCACGCCTTGTCTTCGCTCCACCATGACTTTGCATTAGTGGTCGACTGATGGTTGAGGATTGCCCGTTATGCCGAAGCACGTCTTTTACTTAGCATTATTTCTATATTTTGCTTATGTAACAATAAAAGGGATATTTTTGTGGAATATTTCCTTTTAAGCTTCCCATTGGACCCTTTTAGACATTTTCCTATTAGAACTCCTTTAAGTCTTTTCCTATTTGACTCCCTTTTTAAACCTTTTATTTTGGACCCTTCGTCCTAGCCCCATCCTTCTATAAAAAAAAGGATGTTTGGCCTCACTTGTATTGATGCAGGAGCATCTAGAAGCCCAATCTCAACACTTCAAATGACGAGACCAATCAAGAAGAGACGGACTACTAGAGAGGAGAAGCAGGAACATGAAGTGAAAGAAACGTTCAGCCGAGACGTGGAGAGACCAAGTAGCCCACAAGATTCACATGAAGAAAGGGTTCGTCGGGCTGCATTTGAAGGAAGAAGACTTCGGGCTAATTTAAGTGGCTAAATTAGACCCAACAAGTTTTATTCTCAGCCTATTATTTAGACAATTTTAACATTGGGTTTTGCTTTTATTTAATTGTTATTTCATTTCCTTCTAGAAGGTCTTATCTCTTAGAGATTTGAGCTTATCCGTTTGTTAGAAAATCTTATCTCTTAAAGATTCAATCTTATCTTTTCGTATTTTATTTCTTTTCTTTTAACCAGTTCGGGCTCGATCTTGGATCAAGCCCGCAGCCCGTGTGGCTCATGTAGGACGTCCCCCTCTATCTATATAAGGCATGTTGGGCGTCATTTTACAGTCAGCTTGAATATTAAACACATTTGATACTTTTTAAGTATTTTCTTCTATAGTGTAATCGAGAACCGAATAGGTGGATTCCTATTCAACCCGGACGTGTGGATTCACGTCCAACCCTAGTTTGGTAGCATAGGAGCCGTCCATCTTGGTGCCGATTCTAAGATTGGTCTCTCTTCGATCTCAAAACGACTTCTTGCATTTTTTAGAACAATCGCGTCTTTCTTTCAAATTCAAGATTATAACGGGAGAATTCCTTTCAGGAATTCAATTAGTCTACCCATCTACGATCCATCTCAATCATCGGATCCCTCATCCGTCCATACCCCATGTTTTATATCATCTCCACGTCTCATCCATCACTTCTCTCTATCTCTAGTTCTTGGTGTTGAAAGATCGGGCAACCTCACGGATAACCCCGTATCAAATTGGTATCAGAGCTAAGGTTCATCAACACCAACCGCGTCATCAAAAAGAAGAAAAATCGAAGCTTTCAAGACTTGTCAAGAGGCTTCAACAAAAACAAGCAATTGGGAGAAGGAAACACTATGGTTAGTAATCTATTCTCATTGACACACTGCTTTTTCACAATCTAAATTCAATTTCTTGATAAAGATTAATTGTGGCCTGAATTAATTCACCATAACTCAGCCAAAGTTTCAATCTTTTTCTTGACATACCTTTGATTCACTTCGTGAAAACCTATTCGGGCTAAATCGCGGGAAAACCAACCGAGACGATCTTTTTGGCCACGATCACTCTTTTCCGCCGCCAGCCGCCCGCCATAGTCCCGCCGGCCACCACCCGGCAGCCACTACAGCGCCCCAACCGGTCATCACCGGCTGTCCACCACCCCAGCAGCGGTCTCCACCCCCAGGAAACCCTCGGTTTTCCCAACACCCGCCGGTTTCGGCCGCCACCGCCTGTCGTCCGCCACCTTCCCCGCTGCTTTCACACCCCCAACCCCCGCCGACAGCCGTGGTTTGGCCGCCCTCCGCCGGTTTTGCCGCCGCCGGATCCCGCCGCCTGTCCTCCGACGTCAACCGCTAACCCCCGCCGCTGCAGGACCGCCCAACAGCCTCCCGGGAGTAGCAGCAGCCGTCCGGCCCTCCTAGGGTTTCGGACCTATCAAAAAAAAATAAGAAGAAGAAGAAGAAGAAGAAACGGGAAAGAGAACGGGAACGGAGATTCAATCATCTTTTGGCCTTTTTGAGTCCCCTGTGCAAAATACCCTTTTCTTTTCCAAAAAAAAGGAACCATTTGATTTATTTTGTTCCTTGCCTTTATTTTTAATTTCCCTTTCCCCATTTTGGGTTCCCTGCAGGCACTACTCAAATTCCCTTACTTTCAACGTTTTGTTCGTTTAGAGCCTTACCTTGCCTTTTTGTTAAATTTTCAAGCTACTTTTAATTTTTCTTTTCTCAAGATTAATTGATTTTAGTGAGAAATTGCAGGCGAGTATAGATTATTTGATATGTCGAACTCAGGAAGAGAGAACGATCCCAAAGCCGACGCACCTAGAGCTATGGACGTCGAGACTATGTTCACTAGGATGATAGAGAGGATGGACGCCTTGGATACCCGGCTCGACGAACGTCCGAACCCTCCTCCACCTAAACAACCTTTGTTTCGAGCTAATCAAGGAGTTATGCAGCCTAGAAGATATGTTAGAAGGGAATTAGATTTTGAGGATAGAGAAGAGGAGCACCCCGTACTAGAAATTGAGGTCTACTCCAAAGCTAAGGTGAAGATACCACCCTTTGAAGGAAAGTGTGATGCTGATTTGTACCTGGTCTGGGAGGCAAAAGTAGAACAACTCTGGAGCTTTCATAATGTTTCAAAACTTAAAAAGGTACAATATGTTGCACTTAAGTTTACTAGCTATGCCTTGATGTGGTGGAATAACTTGTTGAAAGAGAGACGACGCTGTCTAGACACCGAGATCACCACGCGGGATCAGATAAAAGCAATCTTGAGAGCCCGATTCGTTCCACCATACCATGGGAGAGATCTACGTCAAAGGCTAGAGAACCTGAAACAAGGTTCTATTAGTGTCGAAGAAGTTTACGCAGCCATGGAGATGGCTATATTTCGAGCTGATGTTCAAGAGGATGAAGAAGCTACTATGGCGAGATACCTCAGGATTCTGCATCCTACCCTAACACACGAGATAGAGTTGTACGCATATACTAAACTGAAAGATTTACTACATCTCGCCGTGAGAGTGGAAAAGAAAATGAAAATACGCAACCAAGACAGACGATCCCCTCAAACGTGGAGCAGGAGTTCAGGATGAGATCAAGGTAGTAGCAGCAGAGATTAGGGAAGTAGCAGTCGAGACGTATCAGTTTCTACGACTTCTGGAGCTACAACTACGCCCAGTAAGACTCCCCCTTCGACATCACAGGGAAGTGACGCTAGCTCTACGCGAGCTAGAGATATCACTTGTATTAAGTGTCAAGGAAGAGGACATATTGCCCGGAAATGTCCCAACAAGAGGACATTGTTCATCAATGACAAGGGCCTCTATGAGTCAGATTCCGACACCGAGGAGGCTGAAGAAGGGAAGTCGGCTCTTATAGCTGACAAGGAGATTGACAAAGACGTGGATGAGCTACCCTTTGCTAAGGGATTATGTCTCCATGCTAGTAAGATCGTCCCTAACTCTCGATTTGTTTTAGATACTCTAAACGAGATGGATATTGATGAGCATGACCTAGATATACATGCTAAAATTTCTAGTCATGATCTAGAGGAGAATGAGTACCTAGGTGAGTACATGAGTATTGATGTTGTTGAGCACCCGATTGGCTTAGCCATAGATGAGATGGACCAAGAAGTAACAGGAAAGGTCTAACTGCCAAGTTATTTGATTTCTTTATTATTAGAAGGGCACTGAGCATTTTACCTTCTAAAAATGAGGACAATCAAAGGGAGAATTTGTTCCATACGAGATGTTTGGTCAAAGGGAGAGTATGTAACATGATCATTGATAGTGGAAGCTGCAGCAACTTGGTGAATAATGAAGTTGTTGAAAAGTTGCAGCTAGGAACCGTTCAACACCCCCGTCCTTATAAGTTGAGTTGGATGAACGACTGTGGAGAAATCAGGATCGACAAGCAGGACAACATCACGTTCAAGATTGGAACGTATGAGGACACGGTGCTATGTGAGATCTCCCCTATGCACGCATGCCACATCCTACTTGGGCGACCTTGGGAGTATGATCGGGATGTCACACATAAAGGGAAGACAAATCGTTTTTGCTTTACTTTTCAGGATAAAGATTTCACACTCAAACCCATGACACCCACATAGGTCACTGAGTATTATGAGAAGAAGAAGAGCAATGACGAAAATGTTAAGAAGAAGACCTTGATGATCCGGAACGCAGAAAGGACGGAACCACGACGGACAGATCCATTCTTATGTCTTGTTTACAGTCATGTGTGCAAGGAGTTCTTATCCTCGATATTCGAGGTGGGTATGTTTGAGAATCTCCTTGGTAGTCTTAAAGACATAAATGGATTGATCGCAGTATACAACTGGAGATGTTTGGCTACTAAATATCCCTCTTTGAGTATTGTCACTCTATTTGAGGATCTCCGCTTTGCACAAATTGACCTCTTGGATATCATCCTTACGTCCTACAAACATTGCATTCATAACAGGGAATTGTTTTCATCTCTTCAAGATAAGACATTGAGGATATTCAATGTTACTTTCACACCTTATGCGAGTGGTAGTTGTGTGTTAGCGATTCGTGTCGGCACTTTTAGAAGGATTCAACACATGGAGGAGGAATCAAGTCCATCCTTTGGGGATTCGAGGTCGAATCCTTTTCAAGAAAGAGAGGATGATGCAGGAGCATCTAGAAGCCCAATCTCATAACTTCAAATGATGAGACCAATCAAGAAGAGACGGACTACTAGAGAGGAGAAGCAGGAACATGAAGTGTAAGAAACGTGCAGCCCAGACGTGGAGAGACCAAGTAGCCCACGAGATTCACATGAAGAAAGGGTTCGTCGGGCTGCCTTTGAAGGAAGAAGACTTCGGCTAATTTAAGTGGTTAAATTAGACCCAACAAGTTTTATTCTCAGCCCATTATTTAGACAATTTTAATATTGAGTTTTGCTTTTATTTAATTATTATTTCATTTCCTTCTAGAAGGTTTTATCCCTCTTAAAGATTTGACCTTATCCGTTTGTTAGAAGATCTTATCTCTTAAAGATTCGATCTTATCTTTTCGTATTTTATTTCTTTTCTTTTGATCAGTTTGGGCTCGATCTTGGATCAAGCCCGCAACCCGTGTGGCTCATGTAGGACGTCCCCCTCTGTCTATATACGGCATGTTGGGCGTCATTTTACAGCCATCTTGAATATTAAATACATTTGATACTTTTTATGTATTTTCTTCTCTCGTGGAATCGAGAACCAAATAGTTGGATTCCTATTCAACCCGGATGTGTGGATTTACGTCCAACCCTAGTTTGGAAGCATAGGAGAGCCGTCCATCTTGGTGCCGATTCTAAGATTGGTCTCTCTTCGATCTCCAAACGACTTCTTGCGTTTTTGAGAACAATCGCGTCTTTCTTTCAAATTCAAGATTATAGCAGGAGAATTCCTTTCAGGAATTCAATCAGTCTATCCATCTACGATCCATCCCAATCATCGGATCCCTCATCCGTCCATACCCCACGTTTTCTATCATCTCCACGTCTCATCCATCACTTCTCTCTATCTCTAGTTCTTGGTGTTGAAAATTCGGGCAACCTCACGGCTAACCCCGTATCATGTGTGATATGTTCGAATTAAATCAAGTTTAGTGAGAAGTATTTCCTTCTCCTTGATTTTAGGCATCACAATCGAGGGTTCTTCGAGAATCAACATATCCACTCGAAGATTCTTCAAGAATCAACCTATCCATTCCACTTCACGGATTTCTCGATCAACCTTGATCGGATCAACCAATCGCTTTTGCATCAATTTCATAGCTTCCACTAACAATATTCTATCGTTCGATCCATCCACAAATCAATAAATGGGATAGTTGAAGTTCAGGCTCAATCTAGATCTAGAGTTTCCCCATGAGCGTATCCAAGGACGCATCATAAATCCTCATAGGCATGAGCAAACGAGATGATATAAGGGTTGTTTTCCTAAATCTCATCCTCGACTCATGATCAAATAACTTAGGAATCTTAACCAGCATCTCCCAAGTCATATAAGCATCTTCTAAGTCATATGATACGGGGTTAGCCGTCAGTTGGCCCGATCTTTCAACACCAAGACTCGAAATGAAGAAAATGAATAAAAAGATGAAAACTTGAAATAAAAATGGAGGAATGATCCAATGATTGTGAAGGATCGATAGATGGATAGATCTGGTCGAACCCTTAAGACAACCAAGAGCACGATAGGAAAACAAAGGCCCTAACACACAACTTGGAATGACTTGAAGAAGCCCTTCCGCTATAATCTCACACAGAGGGGAAATCGATTGTCCCCAAAGCACGAGAAGTCATCCGGAGATGATTGAGAGCACCAACTTTCCAATCCAAGTGACACAACTCAAAACAACGCCAAAGTTGCTGGGCAAACGGATTCCGCTCACACAGTAAGGTGTCTCGATTCCACGAGAAGAATATGGGATAGAAGAGAAAAATACTCGCTAGTACTTGTGTTTAATTTCAATCAAAGCTAACTAGAAAAACGTCCACCTTAGGCCTTATATAGGCTAGTGGTGCGTCATCTAGGGTTTCTTGTGGGCTATGAGTTTGATCCAAGATTGAGCCCAATCTAGCTTAAAGAGATAAGATCAAATCTCCAAGAGATAAGATCAAAAATAAAAGGGAAATAAAAATAAACTGATGGGCTAAACTAACAAGTCTTAAAAGCCCAAAAAAATAATTAAAAGCAAGCCCATCTTTTATTTAAAAGGTGTTCAAGAATGGGCTTTAAAATAATAAGCAAGTTGGGCCTAATTTAGCCACTTATATTAGCCCGAAATCTTCTTCCTTCAAATGCAGCCCGACGGACCTCTTCTTCATATGGGTCAAGTGGATCATGACTCATCCTCTCTATATCTCGGCTACGATCTCGGCTGCTCCTCTCCAAGTCTCGGTCTTCATCTCGACATCTTCTTTTGGTCACTCTCTCCACGTCCAGCTCATGATCTCGATCTCCCTCAGTAACAACTCGTCGCCTCTTGCTTGTATACTCATCGATGCATGGGGATGAGGTCAGGCTGTGAGATGCTCCCGCATCATTCTCCCTCTCTTGAAAAGGATTCGACCACGAATCCGCAAAGTATAGACTTGAACCGTGGTGAGATAGATCAACTGGGTCACTCGAGCTTGAGGAATCTCCGTTTGAATCTCCAGTCGTGCGACTAGAGTAAGATGGCTATGTCGGATTTTCTTCCTCGTCATGCACCTCATCTGGCTCCTGTATCTCCCAGTCTACAAATTCTTCATGTGAAGTCTCCATAATGTCCACGTACTCATCATCTTCTTCGGGTGCTACCTCCATTTCCGGAACAGGTGGAACTACTATGTAGTCGGGTGCTATGATGTCCCACTCAAAATCCTCCTCGGGTGTTACTTCTAGTTCTTGGATGTTTGTTTATGGATCCCGCTGGGACGTGCTATCCTCTTGATCCGACTGCTCCTCGTATTTCATCCATTCATCGGTTCCTACATCAATGTTCAAGGTACAATATCCATCAATCTTAGGCACAAGTTCGACATCAATAATTCTTAATGTTCTATATCGAAGAGATGAGAAAGTCTCCCTGTTTTCCATATTGTATGGATAATCCGTGGGTATACGTGTGGACAGCTCAATCTGCGCAGTCACATGTACATCAAGATCATTAAAATCAGTGAAAATGTCCAAATTTGGGTATTCAATAGTCATATAACTCCAATGGTAAATAGACAATGCTTTACAAAGTCCATTGAACATCTCCACTAGACTCTCTACCATGCCAACACTTTGCCAAGAAGATAAGATTTTCTGATAAACATAGATGTACGTAGGGCATCTATAAGGGTCAGGAATTGAATTCCTAGGAGGATCTGTGTTAGAGACAAGCAACGCCTCTTCCTCAACATTCTCTTCTTCGTTTTTCTTAATAGTAGCTTATGCGGAAGTCATGGGTTTGAAAATGAAGTCTTTACTCTGAAAAGTGAAACAATAATGATTAGTTTTTCCTTCACGGGTTACATCACTGTCATACTCCCATGGTCTGCCAAGCAAGATGTGACATGAGTCTATAGGTGCAATGTCGCACAAGACCGTGTCCTTATAATCTCCAATCTTTAGCGTGACACGAGCTTGTTTGTTGATCATAAGTCTGTCACAGGCACTCATCCACCCGAGTTTATAGGGCCGTGGGTGATGTATGGTATCCAACTACAATTGGTTAACAACCTCCGTGCTCACTAGATTGTTGCAACTCCCATTGTCAATGATCAATTGAAAATCCTTTCCTTGCACTAAACGTGTATGGAACAAGTTAACCCTTTGTTTGTCATCATCTGTTTCTTTCTCTGTTTTAAAATCAGCTAGATGCTCAACAAAATTGGTAAGTGAATCAGTCGTATCAACAGGGCCTAGTGCATGTGAATTGATTTCAGTGATATTCCCTCCAATTTCAGCATTAATAGTAGAAAGCATTTCATCACTTAAACACATATGTGAAGGTGCAGTTATTTCAGCAATGGCATCATTCCTTAAGCACTTAGACATCTCTTTTTATGACTAGAAAAATCAGCAGGTATTTCTAGTTTATGCTCATCAGTATAAATCATAGGAGAGACAGAATCTAAATTACTCAAGATGGAATAAGGGTCAAGAACGATCTTACTTGAATGAAGGCATTTTCCGGAAGCATATCCTTTTCCACCTTCATTCTCGTCTTCTTCTTCAGACTCGGAATCTGACTCGTAATATCCTTGATCATTAATGATCACTGTCCTTTTATTGGGACATTCCCGCATCGTGTGATCTCGTCCTTGACACTTTGAACACTGGATATCTCTAGCTCTTACGGTTGAACCAAATCTAGTTCCCTGCGGTGTCGAAGTAGTAGCTCGTTCCAGGGCAAGTGCAGCTTGGGGTGGTGTTCGGACGTCTCGGCTGGAGCTAGCGACATCTCGGCCGTAGTCTCGGTTCAGGTGGAACACATCTCGGTCGGAACTGCCGAAATCTCGGCCGTAGTCTTGGCCATCACTCCTCCACGTGGCGCCTAGAGCGCGTTCGTCCGGATCTGTCATCCTCTCATCACATGTTTCTAGTCTATCTAGTCTTTCCAAGATACGGGCTAGCATAGCCTCGGGGTCCACAACTCGTGGAGTTTCAGGTATCCGGTTCCTGTTTTCTCTTTCTACAGACATAACTCAAAGCAAACAAATTTGTTAAGGTTAGTTAAAGATAAACTCTTAGACTACCCTCTTCAAGTGTCTCGCTTAGTAACTTATCTCGTAAGCTTCGCAACTTCCTCTTAGCCGGTTTGCGAGGATCACTGTGAATCTACAAAAAAGATGTCTCAAGCAATCAACAAGTTAGTGCGTTCAGGCAGAAAACAAGGTGAACGAACCAGATCTCAAAGGAAAAAGGCCTTTTATGTGGTGCTAGCTAAAAAAGCAAAACTAATCTCGCCTGCAAATTTCTCAACCAACAAATCAATAATCTTAATTAAAAAGATAATTTGCGGCCTTTTGAAAATTAAAATATAAAAGGGAAAAGGGAAATAAAAGAGAAAAGGCAATAAGAAAAAAGAAAAGGGAAGGCAAAAGGAAAAAGGGGAAGGATAAAAGAAAAAAAGGGAAAGGAGAAAAAGGAAAGAGTACAATTTAGGGTTGCCCTGCAGCGATATAGGGAGCTCACAGAGAAACAAATATATATCAATTAAGCTCAAAGGGGCGCCTGCCAACACAAAACTCGATCAAGATGCTCAACCACGGAAACTGAATGACTTAGCTCGCAAGTAACTTTTTTTTTTGTACGGCCTTTGGCCTTCTTCTTCTTCTTCTTCTTCTTCTTTTAACTACAGACTTGTGAGACTAACCAAGGGCGGCGGCGGAGCTGCGGTGGAGGGCGGAGCGGTGGAGCGGCGGGCCGGTGGCTGAACCTCTTTGGTTTGGTTCAAAAATTAATTTCTTTTTTGGATCTCGGTTAATGGGCCGAGATAGGTTGGGTTGGGCCGGTTTGACAAGGCCTGACGGCTAGGGTTAGGGTTTAGCGACGCCGGAGGCGACGGCTAGGGTTTCGGGTTAGGGTTTCGAGGGTGTAACGGCTGCGGCGCGGAGATAGAAATCTCGGACGGGATAGGGTTTTGGGTTTCGGCCGAGGCCGAAGGGCTAGGCGGCGGCTGGGAGCACGGGCGACGTCACAAGGCTGAAGGCCCGTGGGAGCGGCGCCGGTAATGCCGAGAGCAGCGGGGTAGGGCAGCGGCTGAAGGTGGTGGGGCAAGGGTTGAGGCCGTAGCCTCGGATGAAGGTTGCGCTAGGGCGGAGCCTTGGGCGGCGGCACCGGAAGCGGCGGGTTTCGGCGGCGGGGGCGTTTTTGTGGTGGATGGGTTAAATACCAATCAATACGAGAAAAAGATCGAATCTTAGGCAAAAAGATGTATTAAAATTAACAATTGGCCACAAAAATCCTTCTTTTCAAGGAATTGAAATTCGCAGAAAAATAACGAGAATAGTAGAAACTAACCGTTACGGATTCTGCTCCGGTGATTCTTTTTGTGTAGAACTTTCTTGACGGATCTTGAAAGCTCGATTTTTTTTTTTGTATGTAGAAAACGTGAGATAGAGGTGTTGATGAGCCTTAGCTCTGATACCAATTTGATACGGGGTTAGCCGTCAGTTGGCCCGATCTTTCAACACCAAGACTCGAAATGAAGAAAATGAATAAAAAGATGAAAACTTGAAATAAAAATGGAGGAATGACCCAATGATTGTGAAGGATCGATAGATGGATAGATCTGGTCGAACCCTTAAGGCAACCAAGAGAACGATAGGGAAACAAAGACCCTGACACACAACTTGGAATGACTTGAAGAAGACCTTCCGCTATAATCTCACACAGAGGGGAAAGCGATTGTCCCAAAGCACGAGAAGTCACCTGGAGATGATTGAGAGCACCAACTTGCCAATCCAACTGACACAACTCAAACAGCGCCAAAGTTGTTGGGCAAACGGATTCCGCTCACACAGTAAGGTGTCTCGATTCCACGAAAAGAATATGGGATAGAAGAGAAAAATACTCGAAAGTACTTGTGTTTAATTTCAATCAAAGCTAACTAGAAAAAAACGTCCACCCTAGGCCTTATATAGGCTAGTGATGCGTCATCTAGGGTTTCTTGCGGACTATGGGCTTGATCCAAGATCGAGCCCTATCTAGCTTAAAGAGATAAGATCAAATCTCCAAGAGATAAAATCAAAAATAAAAGGGAAATAAAAATATACTGATGGGCTAAACTAACAAGTCTTAAAAGCCCAAAACAAATAATTAAAAGCAAGCTCATCTTTTATTTAAAAGGTATCCAAGAATGGGTTTTAAAATAATAAGCAAGTTGGACTTAATTTAGCCACTTAAATTAGCCCGAAATCTTTTTCTTTCAAATGCAGCCCGACGGACCTCTTCTTCATATGGGTCAAGTGGATCATGACCCATCCTCTCTATATCTCGGCTATGATCTCGGCTGCTCCTCTCCAAGTCTCGGTCTTCATCTCGACATCTTCTTTTGGTCACTCTCTCCACGTCCAGCTCATGATCTCGATCTCCCTCAGTAACAACTCGTCGCCTCTTGCTTGTATACTCATCGATGCATGGGGATGGGGTTGTGCTGTGAGATGCTCCCGCATCATCATATCTACCTACAACTAACTCCTTAGTATGCATATCTATAAAATGCTCAATTCTAAGGTTGGTAATAAACTAGGAAGTACCAAATTTACATCTACAACTTCATCCTTATTGTCTTCTCTATCATGCTTATGCACATCGATCACACTCAACACCATCATGTAATGAAAATTCATGTGCAAACAATTCATTTTCATCTATTTCATGCTCATCACATTGAATAACACCTACTAAGTCAGTTTCATGCTCAATTGATTCATTACTATTTAGAACACGTGACACATTTTTAGATTCGGATTGTTGAATCTCTAAGTGAATATGTATTAAATTAGATGGTTTAGAATAACTCTCCTTTAGGGCCGTAGTAACCCAAATTGGTATCATCGTCGATTAAGGTAAAGGTGGATTAAGGTATGTGGTGTGTTGCGTGAACCACGTATCTAACAAATATATTTTATTTTATTTCTATCTTTTATTTTTCATTATTTTTAAACAAATATGTTGTCACGATAGGAATTACACACACACAAAAAATGAAAGAAAAATAACATAAATAAACCAAAACTAACAATGAAAGAGCCTATTGTAGGGTAAACAGACTATAGATACAAGAAATAGAAGTTGTTACAAAATAAGAGATTATGTGCACCTCTTTGTGCACACTTCCACGCTTGATGTGTGAGAGTGGGACAATTTTGTTTTCTCTTTTTCTTCTATATGATGGACGGTTTTAGGGGATTTTTCAAGTTGAATGAACGTTGAGAAAATGTAGAGAATGGTGTTTTTGAGACGGTTATGGATAGCTCTTCTTAAATGAATACAAACACAAGTTAGATGAACTAAAATGACTACAATTTTTAAGGCCGTAAGACGAAAAGAAGACTCAACATTGACGTAACTCAATGACTCAAAGAAGACACAAACCGTCAAAGTGGTATCAAAGCTAGCTTTGATACCACTTTGATACGGGGTTGATGCCGCAATGACTTAATTAATCTACACAAAGAGTCCGATAACACCTTAAGATGGACGGTTTCTTCACAAACACAACACAAAATCATCAACGGAAATCATTGGTGAAGCCAAAAATGTAAAAAGAGGGAAACACCTTACCCAATACAACCTTACACATGCTTCAATGGATTAAAGCACAATGAGGATGCTAATGAAGAACTAGGAACACTAATCTCTAAGGAGATTAACACATATAAGATCTACCAAGCAAGAACAACACACTAGGATTCAATCAAGGCTCTCTCTTCGATTAATTTTTTGAAATGCTCAATAGCGATACACAATAGTTTTGGATGGAAAATAATCTACCTATAAATGAATCTAGAAAAAGGCTTTTATAAGTCTAAGATGACAATTAAGTATCATAAAATTATGTAAATGCCAAAATTAGTCTTCTTTCACGTACTCTAGCTTCTTTAAGGACCTTTCTTTTTCTTGCATGGTATCTTCCTCATGTGTGCTTGGTACCTCTTCCACATCCCTATGGGTTGGATTAGTCATCATTGTTACTAATGATATCTTGCTTGGTAAGAACATAAGCATAATACCTTGAGGACTTGTAGCGTTTGTCAAGGGTGATCCTTTATCACTTTTTTGTATCCGATCTAAAGTAGTATTCGTCATGGCATTGTCATTTGACATGTCAAAGTTGTTGATGGGAAATCAATTGGACCATCGCACTAGGGCAATTGGGGCGATCAGTGAAATTATTTTGGTTCAAGGTCATGGAAAGAGAACATGTATAGTCAAGAAAACTAGTGAGAGACGATCAAACATGCAACAAAACCTTACTATTATAACAATAATAAGACAAAGAAAATAATTGTTTTCCTGACAACGACGCCAATTGTATGAGGACTAAAACGTGAGCTTCATAATTCGTAACTAAAATACAAGACCCCATTGTAGTAAAGGGTCAGGACCGAACACAGGGAAACAAAGTAATGTTTTGACATATAAATTGTGAAACTAATAAACAAACACACAGAACATAAATAAGATAAGGGATTAGTTGATAAATACGAGAGTTGCATATGTGTTTGTGTGTATATATATAACCTATTTATGCTTCAAAGTGTTAATTGCAATATGTGAGAGTTGTGTGATTGATCTCTTGATTCTCAATCAATCTAGTATGTATCCATAGCAACCTTCTTGGTTAGAAGGAGAACTCTAACTTAATATAGACATTCCTTCAATTAAGATCAAAATGTTGTTCAATAAGGCCTCAAATGCTGAAATACACTAAAAGAAAATAATTGTTTTCCTGACAACGACGCCAATTGTATGAGGACTAAAACGTGAGCTTCATAATTCGTAACTAAAATACAAGACCCCATTGTAGTAAAGGGTCAGGACCGAACACAGGGAAACAAAGTAATGTTTTGACATATAAATTGTGAAACTAATAAACAAACACACAGAACATAAATAAGATAAGGGATTAGTTGATAAATACGAGAGTTGCATATGTGTTTGTGTGTATATATATATAACCTATTTATGCTTCAAAGTGTTAATTGCAATATGTGAGAGTTGTGTGATTGATCTCTTGATTCTCAATCAATCTAGTATGTATCCATAGCAACCTTCTTGGTTAGAAGGAGAACTCTAACTTAATATAGACATTCCTTCAATTAAGATCAAAATGTTGTTCAATAAGGCCTCAAATGCTGAAATACACTAAAAGCTCATTTAGACACAAAATTTTGCAATATGAACAAATTCTACCTCAAAACCATGCAAAAGTAAATGTTCTGGGTATTAATGCAAATGCACATGAAAAATATGCATATTTGGATGACAACAATCATGTATCTCACGATGTCTATACATTACTTCGCATGTAATGCATTACATTGATCTATACATTATATGTAATTTCCGAGCTTGACATTGGTTCGGGGACAAACAAAGGCGGGAAAGGGAAGAATGTACAATTCAAATATCCGATCTTGAAACCTAGGTAAGTACCTCCGGAAATAAAGGTAAGTACCTCCTCATAAAGGGGAAGAATGTACAATCCAAATATCAATTTTATTTTGTTGGTTTACACACCTATAGTAGTACAGATAGAGCTTCATGCAGAGGTGGATCTAAGGGGTGGGTTGACTGGACCGCGGTCCACCCCAACTCCATTCTTTTCAACTAGGCTTAGCATGCTATTAAAAATAAAGCATGCAAGAGTTGTTTAAATATATGAATACTTTTTATAATTACTATTTATTATAATAATAAATAATTATTACTTTGTCCATTCATAAAAATTCCTGGCTCCGCCCCTGGCTTCATATATATTGCAAAACTCGCTTTAGATTTAGATGGAGTGTTAGAGGCTAGTAGGTTTATGACGAGGGTTGGCATTGGGATTTGTTCGAAGACTTGCTGATTGTTGACATCCTCCTTATGTTGATTGTAGTTGCTCCGTTTCCCGAGTCTAGGGGCATCAATGATTAGGATTTTGATTCGATAGTGTACAACAAGATTTGGAAGATGCGGATTTGGAAAATAGTCAAATTATTTTGATGGAAAACTATGTGTGCGGGTGTGTTGTCTAAGGAAGGGAGGAGGAGTAGACACATCACCTCTGTGGACCGTTTTCCTTGTTGCATTGACTATGAGGAATGTATAATTCATCTACTACGGGATTGTCACGTTTCGAGTGTTATGTGGGAAGCAACTACATGCACATAAGAGTAAGAGGTTGGGGTTCTTTCAAAATCAATCCCTCCCTAGATTAGAGTTAACTTCCTTTCCACTTCTAATTTAATCATAATTGTGTTTGGGTAAAGTTTTTGTTGTAGGTAGTGGTATATATGGTGGACATGGTAACGAGAAAGCTTTCAACAATATCACCAATTGTGGGGAGAGACGTATAATGGTGGTGGATAGGGTCGTTGAGTAAGGTCATGCTTGGAAGAAGAACAAGATTGGTCAACACAATGTTACCTAGTCCTAGATTCATGTGAAACGGGAGCCACCACCGGTGGGTGCTACTAAGATCAATATTGATAGTTCAGTGTACAAAGATGGTCATGCAGGTGTTGTTAGGAATAATGTGGTGGAGTGGTTATAAAGATATGTTGTGAACCTTGGTATATGTATCGTCCCTATGGTGGAATTATAGGATGTATACCATGTGATCAAACTTGCTTGGGATAATGGTTGTTGTAATATGATTTTGGAACCTAATTCACTTTTGGCCGTCAATATCCTGGCAAAATTTCTTCCTTGTAATTATCTCCTCACTAGTCGGTTAGTAAATGCCATGACATTATTAAGAGGGACGAGATCATCCAACTCCGTCATGCCTTCCGTGAGACAAAGAAGAATATTTTGCTTCTTTCGCTTTTAGTTTTTCCATCAGTTTTAATGTATTGATTGACCCCTTACCCCCGGTGTAGTAAAATATTTTGAATTTTGGTATTAGGGGTCGGACTATTCCCACATAAGGACTACTTAGCCTTTCTTCATTAATATAAAGTGCGTCGAGATGAACCGGAGAACACCTACCCTTCTTCCTAAAAGAACTCAACTTTGGAATTGATTGATATTTAATAGTTGCCAATATCGATCATTTACCTAAGGCTTGTCAATAAAGTTTTGCATTTGTGTTCATACTTGAGTTCATCCGGCCACCAGCTCCGTTGTCTTTGCCCTTGCTTCGTCCAAGATTCGAGTCTGATACATATCAACCAATCTTGGTCGAATCTCGTATTATTTTTCTACGTAAATTGGTAAATATACATAGAGTTGGTACCATTGGACCTTGATTAGGGATGAAAATGGGTCTACAACCACTCAATCCAACCGGTCAACCGACCCGAATTCGTGGGTGAAAACCCGAAGAATTCCGGGTGGTGGGCGGTTGACGGGTGAAATTGACGGGTGGTGGGGCGGGATATGGGTGGAGGTACAACCACCCACAACCCGAACCACCCACCACCCGCCCCACCCGACCCGCATTACCCGTATAAATTATTAAAAATAAATAAATAAACCTTAAATATTTCCCTAAAGTCTCAACCCCTAAATTTGTAAAAGATTTGTAAGCCGGTAAAGTGCAACCACATCCCCTTATATCTTCTCCAATCTCTTTTTTTTTTTTATATCAATATCTACAACTTTCACCATACCTCAATCCGTCGTCGGCAAGCCAGGCACTCCCTTCACTACTCGGTTACTTACCACTCGGTCACTTTCTCACTTAAGTGCTCGCTTGTTTCTCTCATCAGGTAGTTTTCACTTGGTTATGGTTCTCTTCATCCTCTCCTCAGATCAATATTCGAGTTGATAAATTTGACTAGCTTTGAATTCTCTTCTAAAGTATGTAATATCATATGATTCATACATTGTAATTCTTACCCTGTTTTTGGATTACTGTTTTAGTTAATAATTTTGGATTAAGGCATCTAGTTGTTTTATTTGATGTTGAATTGTGCTCGATTCATAAATTGTTAATATTATATTAGAGAATATTGATGAGGAAGATTCTACCATGAAATCTTATAGCCGATAATGTATACTTTTTACATTCAAATTCTAATTGATTTTGAATTTGATGTTTTAATTATTGTGTTTTTTAAATCTTTGTATTATTTTAAGTCGTTGAAGTAGATCGCTACATCAAGCTTTAAATGAGTATGGTTCTAATATATGTTGATTTAGTGATTTACGTTTGTTGCCTGTAAAAAAATATTGCATTTAATTGCATCGTTTTGTATTATCTAAAATTTATTTTGCGTTGGTTTGTAATGTTGGATAATATTTTGTAATTTAGTAGATATAAATTTGTATTACTTTAAAATATAAATGTATTTTTATACTTGTAAATCTAAAACTGAAAGATATACTACATAATACACCCCGGTTATTTCACCCGAATCACCCGGGGGTTGATGGGTGAAGTGTTAGACGGACGGTGGACGGGGTTGATCTCGGTAAATTTATTATTATTATATGTAAATTGGTTTTATGTAAATTGGTGGAACCTGATGCAAATTTCCAATTGGCAAATGCCAACAGTGGAGATGAAGAAATACGCAAAGTAGATGAAGCAATAGTTGATACCACTAGCCGGCCTAATCAATATATTAATATTAAGCATATGATTATTGGCTCCGCAACGTCACAAATTCCCAAAAATCAACACAAAAATATAGATAATAAACATTACAAAAAAATTACAACTTTTTCACAACCACAAGTCATTAACATGAAAATGACCATACTACCCCCGCACCAATTCGTCTAATTTCCCACCATTTTATCCTCCAGCGCCCTTCCGTCGATCAATCCCACCTCTACTCAGCCGATCAAGCGGCCCAGGCCACAGGTCCGACAAGGACCGGCCACCCGTTTCGTTCATGAAAACCAACTCGATTCTTTTTTCCGTTCAATTCAAACCTTTAAAATCTTGGCAGCTCTAACAACGGGATTCTCCCTAGCGATGGCTTCTCGCCCAGCCGCCTTGTAATCGAAGCTACAATCATGGCGATCCGTATACCTATGAACTGAGCAGAACAGCTCCCCACACCTACATCTGAAACCCGTTAACCCGACCCGTTTCGTGCAACACAAGCACCTGTTCACCGCCTTCTTCTTCGGCTCCGATACCACCCGGTCGCTCCCGTAAGCGTAATCCGGGGTGGAAGGAGGAAATCCGAGCACCGGATTTACCCGGTTCAGGTCGGGAGAGGCGGATCCAACGCAAATTTGGGTGTTGCAGGCGGCGATTTTACAATTATCCTGGCGGAGAGTAGTGGTGAGAGTTTCCGGTGCCGGAGGTGGGACTTTGAGCTCCAGAGTTTCCTCTTTCTCTCGCTTCTGAGACATGTTGTGTTTTGGTTTTGGATTGTTCAGGCGAGATCTGAGGAAGGAGATGGAGATCGGAAGGTGGAATTGGACGAATTTGTTTTGGTTGTTTTGAGATGATTGCAAGGGGTGAAATTATTGAGGGAAGAGAGATAAGATTTGCGGAAATGAGGTTTGGAGGTAATCAAAGGCCGGTTTAGTGGGATGAGAATATGGGCCCGTATGCTGGCCATTCTACATTGAAAGGCGCAACATATTTTTTTTGGGGACTGCTTGGACCATTTTACCCCTTTGACTTTACTAAAAGTACACCCATGACCCAACTCTTTTTATTTGATTTCGGACTTTCGGTATTTAGCATAGAGATTCGACACATTTGTTAAAATTTTGGTGGGTAGGATGCGTAAGTTATAATCTTAGGTATTTTATTTCAGATTTGATAGAAGTCTAGAGTTTTTCTATTAATAGGAAAGTAACAAGAGAATAATTAGGGCTGGGCACAAATTCCACAAATTTCGGGTCCGTTTCGGTCCCGTCTCGATCCCGGTGATTTTTCATCTAAAAATTTTAAATCCCGTCCCGTCCCACCCAAAATAATGCGGGACGGGATATGAGTCTTACCTTCCTCGTCCCGCAAGGCTCGTCCCGTCCCGCATATAATAAAATTTAAATATAAATTAAATAATTAAATATATAAACCTAATAAGTATTGATCATTATGTAATTTTGTTATTATAAATTAATAATTGTCTAAATCAATCAATATATACTACTAAAGCAAAGAACATCTAAAGCTGACATGGTGCGATGTGGATCAGTATTTTGAAATGGAGCTCCCACAATTTTTCGCCACAAAATCTTTTTTTATTAAATCCGTATAGTTTAGAAAAACTAATTTTTAATTCTTAATTATAACAAACCTGTTTGTTATTTGTTTAATTAATTAGCCGAATTTAACACTAATTAATTATTTTTGCTGGTTATCATTTTTAACGTGAAATTAAATTCAATTTGTTTAATCAATTTTGTATTTTTTTTATAAATTATAACAAATCCGTTTTGATTCGAACTGATTCATTCATTAAACTTATTCAGTAATTTTCATAAGATTTCTTTCTCATCGCTATATATATACTTAATCCATAGGGTTTTAGTCAAACAAGATTACTGATTTTTTCCTATTGTGACTTTCAGGCATTCGATTCTCTCCACCTTCAAACTCTAGACGCTTCCGACTTTGGCTCTATCCAGCTCTCTGTCTCTATCGTCATTCCTACCTCTTCTGTATTAAAGGTATCTTCTCAGTTAATTATGCACAATTTTTGTTCGTGTTGTGATATTTCATTGAGCCTATGTGATTTTTATGTTTATTTGGTTTAACCAAACCCTAAAACTTTCAAGTTCTTCGTTTTCATGCATGAGGATCAAGACATCCTACGATTTTTTTTAAAATCAGCTTTTGTTTTTGTTAATTTTAACAAAAAAAACCTGTTTCCAACCTCTAATTTTTTTTTTAAAAAAAATCAGCTTTTGTTTTTTTGTTATTTTTTAACACATAACTTGATTTTTCAATCTCTACGGTTTTTTTAAAAATCAGATTACGTAAATTTTTTAATTTTTTTTGAATACTTATTTCCTGCTCTTTTTTTTTATTTTAGAAAATTGTTAGTTTATCTTTAAATAAAATCAGATTACTGTTTTTTTTTAAAAAAAATTTCTAATCACCTAATCTTTTTAATAAAATCAAATTACGTAATTTTTCCTATGGTTTCCAACCTCTACGTTATTTTTTTTTAATTTTTGTTATTTTTTAACAAAAAACCTATTTCCAATCTCTACGGGTTTTTTTTAAAATCATCTTTCGTTTATTTGTTAATTTATAAAAAAAAAAACTGTTTCCAATCTTTACGGTTAAGTTGGTGCCTATTGTTTCCAACCTCTACGGTTTTTTTTTTTTTAAAAAAAAATCATCTTTTGCTTTTTGTTATTTTTTAACAAAAAACTGTTTTCAATCTCTACGGGTTTTTTAAAAATCAGATTACGTTAATTTTTAAAAAAAATTTAAATACTTATTTCCTGTTTTTTTCTTAATTTTAGAAAATTTTAGTTTATCTTTTGTTTTTTGTTAATTTAAAAAATAAAAACTAACCTCTACAGTTTTTTTTTTTAAAAATCAGCTTTTATTTTTTGTTATCAATATCAATCAATATATCCTACTAAAGTATAGAACATCTAAGCCGTGGCGCGTTGTGACTCCAGTATTTTAAAATGGAGCTATCACAATAAACACCGCAATTTTTTTTAAAAAAATTCGTAATTAAATTTAAGCTTTTTCAGTTATTTCCGATCCTTTGTTTTTACCTTTTGTTTTTTGCACGATTATGTTTTTAAATGATTTTACTTTACTTATTTTATTTGGAACTATTATTTTTATTAGCAAAGATTTTACGTTACACCTTTGTAGGAGCAATTTTACGTCTCTGAGATTTTGATTTGATTACCTAATTAAATTTAAAATCATTGGATGAAATCTTTTGAATCTTCTTAAACAAACCTTATTCTCTTCTTATTCTTATCATCAGGAACAATATATGGCGGATGATAAGATTTGCATAACCATTTCCATATTCTCTCAAGATACGATTTTGATATCTTTAAATCCATATAAAAATGAGTATGGTCAACGTCAAATTCAACCATATTTAACCCTCCCCTGATATCGTTTTCATCTCCGTCAAATTCTTGGCCTTTACTCATCTAATATTGAGCTCCGTCTTCCAAATCTTCTCCGTGGTTGTTGAATATTTTTCGCTGTCGATTCGCATAAATTTTTATGAAGGTATGTCTTTAGTAAACTCAGTTTGTGGGGCTTCCTCTCGGCTATATTAGGGTTTACGAGTTACGACTATATGAATCTATTCGGCCAAGATTGATGTTAATTGATCAAGCAATATATTCACGGGCTTGCTGCTTGAGGTGTTCATTATATACTTCGACCTGGGAGAATACTCTAGGTGTTCCTGGTGACTTCTCGATGCTGATGGTATTCCTGTATATGTACTTTACCTGTTGGGTTTGGGAAAGTATTTGCTAATGACCCTACAAATCAGACATATTGTGTTGCTATTTGACTTAATGTTTATTATCATCAAATGGCCACGGTTATGGGACAACCATGTTATGATCCGAACAATGTGGTGGCTCACGCAAATTATCCTTTGATGCTTATTCTCATCAAATGGCCATGGATGCTGATACTATCAATACAAGTGACCCAACTAAGGAGTCGTAATTTTTATTTTCATTTTCAGTACTAAAGGAGCATCTTTTTTCTCAATATAATGCATTCGCCTTCTTGTCAATATCTTTAAAAATCTGATCTGTCATTTGCATTTCTATTGTCTTGTTTGAAGAAGCAAGGCATGACATATAAGTAAAATATCATTTACGCTATTGTTGGCAGCTGAATGACCCTTCATTATGTCTTTTATTTATGCATGTCATGGTTTATGTAAATATCCTTGAAGGTATACACTGTCAACTTACTCTATTTTGGAGGTTGAAAATATAGTTTATTGTGCACAAACATGTTACCTTATGTTCTCAAAAATATAATAAATTTTAAAATAGCCTTTGAATTTTAAGGTAATTTTTCTTTTTGTTCTAATGTGGCTACTGATAATCTTCCCTTTCTGATTGATTTTAATAAGATTTATGGATTAAATTTTAAAATTGGTTTTTTTAAAATACTAAAAGAATGTCAAATTCATAGGTAGATTTTGTTTAAGGAAGTTCGAAAGCAAATTTAAATTTGATAGACTTTAGAAAACTAAGCAGTAAAAAATAAAGATAATTGAAAGATTGATATGAGATCAATATAATCTAACAACATATTTATTTAAACATTTTCTTTCTAAAATCTGAGAAAGTACATCAAAATTATAACAAAATAATCTTAAATAAGTTTATTAATATGTATCAGTGTACAAAATATTGACATATCAAATCAGTCAATATATAGTATGATGAAAAAAATGTATTAAGAAACACACAATGTGCAAACTATTATTGTATGTGGCGATTTCAACTTAATTACTCCGTATTTTTTACAATATATTTACATTTTTCATTATTTATTTTAAAATAGAATTCAATTTATAAGTAATTTATATGTAACACTTTTAGATGTTTATATTTGTTACCTGAATTTAGGAATTTAGTTTCATTCAACTATTTAAAATTATTAATATCTTATACTTATTAATTTATTAGCAAATCTTTTTACATATAAATAATTATAAAAACATAACTTAATTTTGTAATCAGCTAATAAAATAATAAAAAAATATTATTTATTACCCGCACAAGGTGCGGGATCTAAACTAGTTCATTTACAAAGGGCAAAAGAAAATTCAACTCAGGTGCGACATTGTTTAAAGAGTAGTGATAATTATGTAATTTTGTTCTCGTATTTTGTTTTGGATTTTTAGATTTGACAAGTTAATTATGTTTTGTAAACCTTGTTGCGACATTCTATTTTGATGTCTTTCTTTTTAAGAATATCAATGGATATTTTCTTTCGTAAATTGTTAATTTTAAAACGAAAAGGCGCAAAAAAAAAATTTATATAAATTATGCGGGATAAGGCCCGTCCCATCCCGTCCCGGTCCCAACCGGGATAAGGCCCGTCCCGGTTCCGTCCCATATATAATGGCCGGGATGGGACGTGAGATGACCCTCATCCGTCCCGTCCTGTCCCATGCCCAGCCCTAAGAATAATGGATTAGTAAAAATAAATAAGGTTTATTTGAAAACTTTAATCCAAAAATTAATTTATAAAAGTGGTAAAAACGGATTTTGATTTTAAATAAAAACTTTATAAATTGTTATTTATGATTTAAATCTGGTTAAGTCGATTTCGAGCCGTTCATAACCGTCAAACTCGAGAGCTTACTCGTCCACCGTTTAGCCGTTATCGTCCACTGCTCGATTTGCATCGAAGAAGATGGCTCTGGAACTGCCACCGTCGGAGAAGACGAGGAGATCTCGTCTTCAAACTAGACCCCTCTAGAACTGCCGCCATCAACTGCCATCGTCGGAGAAGACGAGGAGATCTTGAAGGCACAGTTCACGGTCACCACCACGCCGACGGTCAGCTTCTTCATGGATGCACACTTGTCGCTCTCCATGACGCCGGCGGTCAACATCTCTCGTGAAAAGGCATCGATGGAATAACCGTCGCCACCTCATCTCCCTCCTCAAACACCACTCCCCCATCGCCACACTCCATCACCGAAGGGGCCTAGTTTGAAGACGAGGGGTGAGCACCACCGCCTACGCTTCAGTGCTGGTGATCGATAGAGTAACTACAAAAGGTGGCCTTCGTCTTCTCCCGACCGAAATCGGCGCCGGTGATTATTAGGGATAATATCTAATTTTGTATAAACTACAAAAAATGCACCTATATTATATAATTACGTTATTGACCCATATTTTAGAATTTGCAACCCTGCCCTTAAAAGTATAATTATAGAAATTGACCCAAATTTATATTTACGAAAATAACCAAAACTTTTGTAATTGCACCAAATGTCCTAAATGTAATTATTACATAATATGGCCTACGTTTATGATTACAAAAAATGTACCCAACATTTATAACTACAAAATTTAACCTTGGGCTTGTGTAACTTGATTGTGTGTTGTGCTTGTGTAACTCGATCTTGTGTAATTGAAATTGTGTATTATATTTTAAATATATCTTTACGAAAAAACAACAATAAAATAAATACACAAGCTCACTTAGTCCGACTGATAAAAGGGTGAGAGGGTGGACCTGTCATCCAAAGTTCGAAACTCATTGACTACAAGTTTTGTATTTGCCAAAAGTATGTCGTGACAATATATTCATTAAATGTCATCAAAATAAAAGGACACCTCAATATATTTATTAAATGTCATCAAAATATAAGGACGAGGTGTGTGATGTAGATTTCATTTATTAAAAATTAATATAATATAAAAAAATAATTTTAATAATTAAAATATAAATGATTTTTTTGAAAAATTTTTTGAAAACTTCTTTTTCGAATTTTTTAATCATAGTTATTTTTACAATCTATATATTATAGTAAAACGAGGTAATAAAGCTTACATTATTGTGTATTAATCTATTTTGGATAAATGCGTCCGCGAAGTTTTTCATTGGTTTAGATGTAAAAAGGATGGAAGGTTTCATGGAAATGAAACTTGATATAGATAAGGCATTTGATAAAGTGAAATGGCTTTTTATAAAAGCAATTTTGGTAAAGTTTGAATTCGGAGAAAATTTTATGGAATAGATTGAACAATCCATCTCAACGGTTTTTTTTTACACTACTCTAATAGATGACTCTCCAACAACTATATCTAAATAGATGTGTGTTTTTATTCGTCTACAACCATTCAATCTGACTGCTAGGCAGTTCGCCAATTCTAGACCTCGTACGGGGGTGAAATTGAAGACCTTCGAAACTACAAACACCAAAACATAAATATGCAAACTCACAAGTCGTAAAAATTATGGGTTCCAGAATTAGGAACCCAAAGTATTTACAATTGAAGATATTTGTGCTATGATGCAAGGGAAGATGAAAGAAATTACAGAGGCATACTTAGGAACAAAGCAGAACACGCAACCGAGAAAGAGGACGAAGAATGACGGTGTTTCTGTACGAATTCCGAAAGTAACTAATAAAATTAGGGATAGAAATCGAATAACTAGTTAAATAACGAAAACGTATAAAGTTCGATCGTTGTTACCCTAGAAAACAAATTGATGAGGAATGATCGGTAGATGCCCGGCATATATAGTGTAAAAATATAACTAAATCTTGTGGGAGAAGATTGGTTGGCATTGGATTACGATTAAAAAAGGTATGTAAACAAATATGTTGGTTTTAGATCTTGTAAATGCCGACCTGGTCATATCTTTTATGTCGATCTGATCTAATGAGGAATGATCGATAGAAAAAGTAGGTAAACAAATATGTTGGTTTTAGATCTTGTAAATGCCGATCTGATTAGATCTTGTAAAGGCTGATATGATCGATTTCACGTTGGGCTTTTGGGAGGATCTTTAAATATATAAAAGATCTTGGTTGGCCATCTGATTAACCGTTTTAGAAAATTATATTTAGATTTTGGCCGAGTAAATAAGATTTAATGGCTTAATTTTTAATTTAGAAAAAAAGTTTTAATCTCCCAAAAAATTGTAATACTGCCACGTCTCCTTAGTGACGACTCTTTTAATATAGGTATATAGATTGTTATTAAAATTAGTAAACAGTCAACTACCACATCAGTTTCCATTAGGTATATACTCATGACATGTCATCTTATTAATACAAAATAGATTATTATCAAAACATAAAATGATTTTTGGTTACCACAAATAGTCAAATACCAAATTTGAAATAAATTTTCTAATGTAATTTGTTTTTAATATAAAAATTATTTGGTTCTTCTAAAATATAGATATTTTTTACAGGCTTTTTTTTTAGAGGATATTAAAATATAAATTTTTATGTTTAATAGTTCATTTAGCCTATAATTAAAACTTATTTAGATTAATGTTGATACATAATACGTAAAATTTATAATATAATATTTTTCATTTAGGTAAAACCCGTACAATGTGCGGAACTAAAGTAGTTTTTTTTATAAAAATATGTCTACGTCATGAAGACTTATTATCACCCATGCTTTTCAATCAAGGTGTGGAAATACTAGTTAGAAATATACAAAAAGCTAGCAATTAAAACCGGATGTAAATGGCTTTTCATCTCCAAAAACGGATCTAACATTCTGTTTTTGGCATTTGCTGACGATATAGTAATATTCACAAAGGCGTCAATAACATCAAGCAACAAAATTCTATCAATTTTATCTAACTATCGTTCGATGTCTAGACAGGTGATTAGCTACCACAAACAGCTTTCCAAACAACCATATATGTCGACCCCACAACCAAAAGAAGAACACAGACACATATGGATATGCAACTTTGAACAACTTGGAAAGATATATAGAATGCCTGATAACAAATGAAAGAGTAAACAAAGACATATTTAACAACGTTATTTTGAAATCAACAATAACTAACAAAATGGAAAACATCATCTTTATCACAAGAGGATCGAATAACCTTAATAAAAGCTAATATAAATGCTAAACCAAACTACTTAATGCAAAAGGCTTGCATTAAGTATCCGCAAAGAGAATGGAATTTAAATGCTAAGCAAAGACTTTGACCCATACACTATCTTCAACAATGTTATTTTGAAATCAAGAGAAAAGCTAACAATCGTTTATGCTTCTAACAGATCAATATAACTTCTTTTTTTTAAAAAGGTGCTGAACTTCTCCCCTCATTAGTTTGGACAAAATCTGTAAACCAAGAACACTAGATGACACTGGAATAAGGAAAGTAGAAGATATGAACAAAACACTATGAATGAAACTTCTATGGAAACTAATGGTTGAACCCGATAAAATACGAGTCAAAGCCATTAAAGAAAAATATATCAAAAGATCATGCATTTTGAGATACAAATTGCATAAAACTAGATCATGGCAATTGCAATAACATATGAAACTAATAGAAGATTGCGAGAAAGGTTTGAGATAACATGTGGACGATGACAAAACCATAAGATTTTGTAAAGACTCGTGGAACACCGAACAACCCCTTAAAATCTAGTAAATCAAAAAGCGTTGATTAACACAATTGAACTAGTTTGTAATTTTATTTAAAGAACCAATGGAATCATCAACGGATTAGTCAACTAGAGAGAATATTACCAAATGACACTATTGCAAAAATAAAAAATATATAACCTACATCGAAATGAAATACAAGACAATTTGTATTAGGCACCAAGAGACAATGGATAGTTATCTACTATAAACCAGTTATGAAATTCATCCAAAAACATAAGAATGGAGTAACTCCCGATAGAATATGGATTTAAGAAATTAACATAATGCCTAAAGATTATAAAATATTTTGTGAAAACTAACTCTGGATGGCATCCCAATAAAAGAAAACTTAGACAAACAAAAAGTACCGGTACTAATGCATTGCGAATTTTGTCAACACCCAATAGAGAGAGTTAAGTACCTATTCTTGAATGTTCATACACAATATGCAATATCAAAAACGACAAAATAAAAACTCACTACACTAGATGGAACTAAGATAATGGAAACCATTTCCCGCAAAGAGAGAAGAGCAGTTTTAGGAGAAGAAGGGGGATAATCAAATTCATTTCTAGGAGAGAAATGTATAACATTTACGGAGAATAAATGAAAACATTTCACATAAAGAGATGAAGACCATTTCCGGAACATTTCTAGAAGGGAGATGAAGATCATTTCCCAAAAAATTTATAGAAGGGAGATCAAGACTATTTCCAGGACCATTCCTAAAGAAGATCAAGACCACCTTTCAAAAGAAGATGATGATCATCATTTAGAAGGAAATGAAGGTCATCTCTAATAAAAAAAATGAGAAAAACAATTATTAGAATGGAAGACGATAAGAACCACGAATGCGTGAAAACCAGCGTTACCATAAAAGTACACGTGTGGACGAAGAGAGGATTGATTGATCCTATACTGAATCTAGAAGATCATGGGAGCTCACATAGCCTCCCACATACACGAAGGTGGAAGAACATATGCAAGAAGGAGATCAGCAATGTACATACATTGGAACATCGGAATGGGCTAGTCATGCATCAACATTTTCACCAGCAGGCCAACCATGCATGGACATATGGAGAGACGAATTGGAGGGATGATTTTCGGCCCTTGTTGCATTATTTTTCAGCCTATAAAACACATTTAAATTATGGGTTAAGTTGTTATTTCGTTTTGGGGTTTTTAATGTTATTTCCAGCCTAAATTATTTTATTTATTTCTTTTGTAAATAAATTAAGTTTCTTATAGGAAAACCTAATAGATGATCTTGAAATCATATTGTTTGATCCCCAAGTTGTAGAAGATCTTTCTTTTATAAAAATCGATCTTATTTTATTATTTTCTTAGGATAAGATCATATCTTATTGTAGATAATTATATATGAGCTTTTGGGTTGGGATTTTTGTAACCCTATGTCCGATCCACTTCCTATAAATAGGGAGGTTGTGCCTCACAAATCCTCAACCTAAAATACATTTGATTTTGAGAAATACTTTGTGTTCCTTTTGCGGTTTCTACCGTTGTCTTCCTTGTGAAGAACAACCCGAATAAGAGAAGTCTTACTCGCAACTCGCTTGGACTTGTTTGAGTGTGTTCTACTTACCTCTAGCAGAGTAGGGTTCTTCAACTTGTCACAAACAATCCTCGAAGGTGATTTAGGGTTCCTATAGAACACCTATTGTGTTTTGAAGTGGATCGAAGCGGATACAAATAAATTTCCACTAGATCAATTAAAAGTCGTATACTTCTGAGTCGGATGTAGAATCATTGGCGGATCGGTTTTTTTAACGCCCTTAATGATAACTAGTTATATAATATTAATTATGGTTGGATACATTTTATAATTTATGTACTACGTCTCCAAAGTCGAAAATTCAATATGAGTTTTTAACTTTTTATTTATTTATAGAATTTTGGTGGATTAAGAAATATGAAATAAACATGTATGGACATATCATTTATCATAAGAGTTATAATTAAACTCGATAAGGTTTAACTTTAAAGTTAATCAATGATAAAAATATTCGTTTCAGGTAAGTTATAATTGTTAGTAATATAATTTATAAAAAGTAGAAGGGATATGTTAGTAAAATTAAAAAAAAAAAATATATTACATGTATAATTTATTTTTATTTTATTTTTATATATCTATTGGTTTTAAATCTTCTCTACCCGCAAGGCCGCAACTATTGTCTGGATCCATCCTTTCTATCATCGTCAACCTACCGGCATGCTATTATCATCAACCTAGCGGCGTGCTATTACCGTCAATTTACCAACGTCATATTGTTGCCAACACAATAAAAAACAAATAATAGATGGAGCTACCTCAAATTTTTGTTGTATCTCTTAGCTCTAACAACTTTTGTGCAAGACTCATTGTCTCAAATGAATAAAGTATATTCAAAGACAAGTAAAGAGGATAATCAGAATACCAAATAGTTCAAGATTCTACTATCCAATATTAATGTTGTTGAATCTTATCTCGATCATGCCATAATTTTATTTTTCATATATAACATTTGATTAAATTTTGTCTCCCATCCTGATACATCTGCAATATTAATCCACAAACAATAGTAAGTTTTGTATCACAATTACGTAATCACCAAACCATTTACATGTCTAATATTATACTTTGTAATAAACAAAAGTATGTACAAAAATGCATTGAAACGTGTACCATTATCTTGATTATTACCAAAACTTGTAAACCGAAGAAAGGAGTCTGTGCGTGAAAAATCGAAGAAAGACTACTTACTTGCTCTTCATTCACCTGGGGTTGCATTGAGTCACCTAAGACCATCCGACATCGACCCGTTGTTCTACATAATAAATAGGTAATTGAGATCCCAATCCCAATTTGATTAACAAAAAGAAAAAGACAAATGACAACGTGACTTCACAAATATGCGACAAGTGATAGTTGAATGATGTGGTTGTACGACTTTGCGTCAACTGTAAGTTCAAATTCTAATTTAATATATAATAGAGATATATAGAATGTTCTAAACCAAATTAAAATGTTTAAAAAAATCAAAACCAAGAAGAAAAAAAAACAATCTTTCAATTTCATATAAACCCTTGCTAAAATGCTTTATTTAAAAAGTAGGGTAAAATCCTAAAAAAATCTTTGCTTTTACAACTATAACTGCCAGAGGTAACCCTCTCATTAACTCCCAACCACCTCAGGTGAAACTTACCTTAACATCAGACAAAACACGCCTCCATCTCCGGCCAAATCCGTCTCGAACAACGGAATCTCGATGCCTACTTTTTTTTCCCCCCTAAAACCCCTTCACAACCTACATCTGAATTTGCTTTTACAAATTGTGCTTGACGGGTGATATCCTTGGTGAAAATGTGTTTTCTTCCATCAAATTTGACCGGTTCTTGTTATGTGATGTTCATCCATTTTTTTTTTGTTTTTTATTCAACGTCAACTTCTAGATCTAAATTATTTCATTAGATCTTAGTCGTCTTGCGATAAGTCATATAACTCGTGAATCACCACCATTAGCGTAACCCACCACTCTTACCGGTGTAATTTGTCATCAACATAACCCAATTAAAGGGAAAAAAAAAGTTAATTTTTATTATTGGTCCTCAACTGCCTCTCATCCGAAATATTAAAATTGATGTTTTTAATTTTGGTATATTCACTGTAAATAATTTGTCCAATTGAAACAAAACACTAGATCTACATCAATGTGTTACGTTTGATTGGTATTCTTGGCTCCACCTTTGTTTGCCTCAGTGAGTCGTTCATTGAGACTTTGTTTGACACTCACTCTCCTTGTTGACAACCTCTTTATGTGTTGTTTATTGCATCTACTAATTTACACAAGTCTATCATTCATATACAACCCATGACTTAGGAAACTGATTTTTAAGAAAAAAAAAAAAAAAATATAAGTGAGGAAGATGTTTCATCTTCATTGTTTCCTGCTGAAAACTTGATATCGGGCATTATTTGCTTCGATCTCTAAATTATCCCTTATATTTTTGTGACATAATTTGTTAAATAAAATTGTGGTAACCTCACATATAACTTGTTTCAAAGAAATGGAGAATGATCACCCGGTCACTTTCTTTCAGGTTTCTATTTTACCATCAACTTAAACAATTCAACCAAATTTTCAATAATTAAACAATCTACGAAATGGTCTTTTTAAGAAATAATTTTGTCAACTAAAAATCTTTTTTATACTCCCAATGATCAATGAAGGTGGTCTCTTGTCTTGGTGATTGGAGCTTCGCCTTAGAAGATGGGTTAATTTTGCTTTGTTTGGTAGGGTTGTGGACAAGTGATCAAAATCTAATGAACTTTGAAAGAGTCTAAATATGAGATCTTCACCGTTAATCCATGATAGTTTTCGTGCATACTAGTAGCATAATCTACTTGTTTTGCTATGCTTTGATTGTTTGGCATGTTGGTCCACACTTCTCTTTCATTGAGAGTTAGTGATTCAAAATCTCGGCCCTTGTCATTAGATCACTATCTATGCATGTATTTTCGGCCTGGACTCTCGAATGTTTTGCTTTTCGGTAGTGGCGAACAATGCTGCTTGCGTTTGTTGATGATTTCTGTTTGATATCTTATGAAATTTTGTTACACTTGAATTATTTCGTGTATCAAACTCCTTTCTATTATTATTTTTTTTCAGAGTTTTTATTTTTAAATTTATTAATAATTTTTTTCAGAATAATTTACTAATTTTATTGAAGTATACCCTTATACTATATATTAGAGAAAACTATTTGAATAACTACGATGACTTTTTTAAATTAGTCCCTAACGATCCCGTTCATATCTTACAACAATTTAGTATTAGCATTTGATTTGTCAAATTTTGATGGATCATCCGCATCTTACACACAAGACTTCAAATCGTGAAAGTATTCTATAAAGTTATAATTTCCATTTGCCAGATGACAAAACTGTCAAAGTTAGCTGAGATGACATCCCAAACTGACCCGTGGGCTTCATAAACGGGTCGGGTCGGGTCGGATTTCAGCGTTATTCGTAGATGCCTAGATGGATCGCTATGATCAGAGTACAGATGCAGGCATAGGAGAATATAAAGCATGAGTGAGAGGAGAGTAGTTCGAGTGAGAGGGTATCCCCAATTCATGGGAAGAGCATATTGAATTGTTTTAGTCAAGCGGTCACCCAATTCTTGATTTCTTTCCTTACTCTTGCTTTATCCCCAATTATTCTTCGGTCATTTTCTGTCATAAACCCTTTTCTGATTCCTTATCTCTGGCTATTCAACAGTTTCTACATTGCTTTTAGTTCTATAATCTATTTCCACTGCCTGAAAGAGGGTTCGCGGGATCGTATTTACTAACTGAGTCGATTTTGTGGAACGATTTTCTGGTACTGGAAACTGTTGCAATGGAATCTCAGGTTCTCGTTGCTCTTGCGCTGTCACTTGTCGGAGGATTGAGCACATCCTTAGGTAAAAAGCAGATTCTTTTAATTACTTGGGCCCTTTGATATTTTTGGAGAGTTAGGTCAAGATTGCTGGTCAGTGTATTTTGAGTTCAATATTTCCACTTCTTGTGTGATGTATGATCTGTTTATTGATTGTAACTGTTGAAATTAGCAATTCTAGTTTTCTGATTGTTTTAAATTCTTCAAGGTAATTCATACTCAACATTCAGTTGCATTATTGAGTTGTCTCCACCATATGGATTCCACTTTGTATGACTTGATTCATAAATAATTTTACAGTTATAAACTGTTTATTTCCAGTTTGTAAAATAAAGTTTCACACCTAACAGGACCAATCTGTGTGTATCGTAGAACATAGCTGTTGTTCTGATTGATTTTGTGCAATATCATGATTTTTCATTTGTGGGTCAATTCGTTTTCTTCAATTACATCCTGTTTGGGTATGTTAAACAGGTGCACTTTTCGTGATACTTAATCCAACCCCAAACTTGAAGATGCTTGGGTTATTACAGGTATGCAGATGTTTGTTTTGCTCGAGATATATATTAGAGACCTTTTGCTTCGCCACCTCAAAATTCTATTAGTTATGAAAGAAACTATTTTCATCTTCATTTCAAAATTTTATGCATATGCCAAGGCAGTTGCTATGTGATCCTTTCTTCTATTAAGAACGTTCAACTATGTTGATTCATCATTGCCTACATATTTTATACTTAATGGCACTTTGAGATTTGTGTTCAAGGCTTTCTATTCTACATGATGACTCATCACCGTCCACCACATACCCTGATAAGTGTTTGGAATTATTCATTCACGACATGTATCTCTTTTCAGGGATTTGCTGCAGGTCTCATGCTCAGCATATCATTCCTAGATTTGGCTCATAATGCTCTGAACTCTATCGGCTTCTTGAAGGGAAACCTTTGGGTATATTCTAGCCATTTTTGTTCAACTTGTAAACTTCAAGTTGAAAAAAAATAACTTATCTAAACCTGTGGTCATATAAGCATCTATATCTGGTAGTTCTTTGCAGGAGTCATTTTCTTTGCTGCTATTTCCAGTTTCATCCCAGAACCAAGCCTTGCTCCTGGTTCAGACGTGAAAAGTAAAAAGGTTAGCTCAATTTATTTTTCATTCTTTCACATAGGAACATTCTAATGATGCATCAATTATTGTCGTGGCTGACCACCATTGATACTTTTCTCATATAGAAGAAGAGTGGGGAAGAAAAGGGCAAGGACACAATGAAAAAACATCGCCGTCAAGTTATGTACAGTGGAATCGTCACTGCTATAGGTAAGTGAAATGTTTATACTCATTTTATAGAATTATTAAATATTTTGAAGATATTGTGCCAGCCTTCCATTTTTGAATTCAATTTACAAAGAAGATTAATATTATTGACCAGATACTTTTGGTAATCCTGTTAAAGCTTCAAGGTGTTCCTCTATTAGTATTGTGAGGGAACTTGTAGTTTTTGGCCTAGTTGATGACCAGTACTGACATTCTTGCAGGCATCAGCTTGCACAATTTTCCAGAGGGTATGGCAGTTTTTCTTGGGTCCATGAAGGTAACTAAGTTTACTTATCTTATCTATGATAAATGTTTGTTCATTCCAAAGTTAGCGACAACAGTTGTTGGTTTGACACACCTAATTAGACCCGGAGTTTCAAGTAACAGGCTTTTAGGTTGTGAGGCTGGATTTACAGATTTACTAATGTGACATGTAGGTGACCTAAGAGTTGGTATGGATATAAATAAGGCATAATGTCCTAAGGTTATGTATCCATTGTTATCTGAATTGTATGAAGCCTTTGGTTTCCCTTAGTTGAGTGTGTGGAGTTGAGGGTTATTTTGCTGTCTTATTTTTAGCTCTTATCATTGGTCATGCTATTACATGCAAAAGTTTAATGTTAGAAGCTGGCATTTTGCATTTCCTTCTGATATACTTGTACTGTGTGATATTAGGAAAATTGGGTACTGATTTGTTACATTAACCGGTCAATCATAGAATTGTTTTTACCCAAACACTTTATTTTGTTTTGTCTATATTCTTGTCAGGGTCTTCGAGTTGGTCTTAACCTGGCGCTGGCAATTGCTTTGCACAACATTCCAGAGGTACAGTTGCTCCGACAGATCTCCATCCAACTAATAAACATAATATGTTAATAAGATTGTAAACAAATGATATACATGAAAATTAGACGTTTTCAACTATTGTGATCTACCGTTTCTTGTTGTTACATTATTGCAATATGGCTGATCACCTTTATGTTCTTCCTCTTAAATGACTGACAATTTCTTACCAAAAATGCGGATTATGTAGCTTATATTCTAAAATTATCTACTTGTCATTTGGCAGGGTGTAGCTGTTGCACTTCCTGTCTATTTTGCAACGCAGAGGTAAAGAAAAGTACCTTTTGTTTTTTTGAATTAGAGGTTCTGATCACACTTGAGGATGATTTATCCCTGTATGGTTAGATCACTGACAATATTATTGCAACTCATTAATGAAAAACTGTTTTCAAGTGTTGACTGCTAAGTTCAGCATCTGCAACCCAAATACCCATCCTAGGTTTCTTAACTTGCCTTTTTTTACTTTTTGTTAGAACCAAAGATAATGTGTCAGATTTAGTTTCTTATATGAGAACCTTCTCTCCCAAATCTGACAATTAATTATTAGATTGTGTCTTAAATGAGTAAAGAAACTCTGGGTATCTGGGATGTAGATGCTCTGTCAATATTCCATGTGACTATCCTATTAATGGAATTTGTAATCCTATTCATGCTAAATATCATGGTTAAATCATGATAAAAAGAGGCTTTATATTATAATTATGAGGAGTTTATTCTTGTCTTTTGCCTGAATCCCAGCAAATGGCAAGCGTTCAAGTTGGCATCACTTTCTGGCTTCGCTGAGCCCCTTGGTGTTATTATTGTGGGTATGTTCATCTGTGAAACAACTGCCATATTTTACATTTTGCAAGATCATAGCTCTTGAATTCTCTTATAGTTGATGATAACTTCCCCTTAATTGTTACAGCCTATCTGTTCCCTGCAAGTCTGAGCCCTGAGATTCTAGAAGGTCTTCTAGGAGCAGGTTTGAGTGCTCATCTTCTTGTTGACAAGAACTTTTCCTTATACATTATCTGAGAGCTGTGTTGAATAAGTAATATGTACTCTCCTTTCAGTTGGAGGTGTAATGGCTTTTCTGACTCTGCATGAGATGTTGCCGTTGGCATTCGATTACGCTGGACAGAAACAATCGGTCAAGGCCGTGTTCTTGGGAATGGCCTTCATGTCTGCTAGGTAAATAACACATATCACCTGGATGGTGTGTTGATTGCGTTTGTTCATTCTCTTACCAGCTATTATTCATTTTTGCAGCCTATACTTTCTGGAAATTAGCCTACCAGAGGAGATGAGCTTATAGTAGGTTTCCAGAATTTGGTGTCATGATGTGTATGAAGGAGAATTGTGATCTCATGGGTTCTCATAGGGTTTGAACAAAACAGTGTAATTCCTGGTTGTAGTAAATAAGACCTGTTTAGGGTGGTAAATTTAGTGAATTTAACTTGTGGGGAGGGTAACTTGGAAAGATTAAAGGCAGTTGAATTACTATTAATACATAATGTTCTTCCCCACACCTTCTTGCATTGTTTGATTACAATTACCAAATAAAGAGTACATGCTAGCCAATTTCCGACTTCTAATCTTTGTCTTCTCAGACCAAAACATAGCTTATTATTCTTAGGTTTTAAATTGAAAAAATCGTAGAAAAGACTCAAATATTTTATTCTAGTTTTTCTTTTTCCCTCCCGTGATTTGTATTTTTTGTCGTTGAAATTCAATGTATATTGACTAGTTATGTCCATCCAAGTTTCTATGTTATTGATGATTGTTTTTCTTCTTCTTTTATGTATAAATAAAAAAGAAGATTGGTATTTTACTTTTAAAAAATAGTTAAATAATTTGTTTTTCTTGTTACAAATGGTGTATTTTAGCAATTTAATGAAAATTTCTTATGTTTTTGTTTGATAAGTGATTGAACTTGACGAGTCATTATAACTATTTGCACACTTATTTTTTAAAATTAGTGTGATGGAAGCAAAATTTTGGTGTTTAACGATGTGTTTCACTTTCAAGAATCGCATCTTGTGCAGGTTTTAATTGAACCAATAAAAACAAATTATTATTTTTCATATTATGTATGTAGAAAATTTAATTGTAGGTTAAGTTCAGTTAAGAACATAAAATTTGATGCTTTAATACTCTCTGTAACAATCAACGTGTAAAATACTCGTTTTTGCAGTGCATATGTATTCGTAAGATATATACTTTAAGAATATTATTTAATAATTTTTAGTATATTGATAATAATGTGTTTTATTTATCAAACGATACATAATGTATTATTAATTTAAACTTTCAAATCACTAAATAACAAAAGTTGAAATAACACAAGTTGTTAAGGAAATATAAAATAATGTATCTATTAAATAACACAAGTTGTTAAGAAAATATAAAATAATACATTTACAACAAACTTTTATGGTAAGCTTTTAATACAAGTTGTTAATAAAATATATAATAATGTATTTATAATAAACTTTTATGGTAAGCAACTGGTATTAAAAAGTGAAATTAATGGGTGAATGACCCACATATTGGTAGATCGGTGACATACTAAATATTATGAATAAGTATTATACTTGATCTTAGCCAAAAGAAAAAAAAGAAGATATGTTTTATCTTCCAAACCTTCTACTTTTATTTATTTAAGTTCTTAAATCGTCGGTCTTAATTGATAATACATGTTGGATAACAAAATTCATCAAATATGATTGAATTAAAAAAAAAATCGTGAATAACAAATAATTTTAAAAATAATTGTGAATTTTTTATTTATTATGTTTTAGTAAATAGGTTTGTTGGATATATTCTTAACCTTATGACGTGAAAATTTATGGAGATTTTATCTGATTTTTACAAAAATATAGTGAGTAAGATTTAAATAATTAAAAAAAAATGACACTTTAGTAATATATAAGAATTTGAAATTAATTCTCATTTCTTAGAGCGTTACGTCAACAATTTATGTTCTACTCTAGTATATATATAATATTTTTTAATATCAAATTACATTCCAAAAGTGTTTTTATTAGCCTAAATTATTGATAAATAATTAGTGTACATATATGAAAGATATACAAAAACACTTTCTTTTTTTTTAAAAATCTAGTATGCAAAATATATACACTTGTATTATTAAGAATTACCATATCTAAGTAACTCTAGTTTTTTTTTAAAGTTAAAATTTAACAAAAATAAATTAATTAATTTAAATATCAACGTAAATTGACGACTCACATGTAAGCAACTAGTGCATAGCCCATGCCTTGTACATGTAATTGTTAAAAATCCTTTTTCATTTTTCTTATATGTCATATGGAAAAAATATAGTTGGAAGGAGAGCGGGTGGTCTCCGGCGCATCTGGACGCGCTTCTTCTATTAATAAAAATTTGGACTAAAATATACTCCAACCGATTTAGGTTTTTTAAAATCGGTATGATACGGGAATACTCCCGAGGTTAGCCGATCTAGGTACGATTGAACCCAAAGATGGTTAAGAAGGTGCGCGGATATAGACAAGATGGACAAGTAGAAAGAGATGAACCAAAGTTGTCGGTGGAGGAACCTTGATGAGATGATCAAGACCCCCTTCTCACGTAGAACTTCAACCCAACCCCAATACAACCTTACACAAGCTCTCGAGACGGAACTAGCACAAGGAGGGACTCACGAAGGTTCGAAGCACCAATCCGAAATTGATTGACACAAGCAACTCCAACCTAAGCAATCACAACACACAATGCCAACCAAAGCTCTCTATTCTCTGATTGATTTTGTAAATGAATAACAATGTTTTTCAATAGTAAAAATAATGAACCTAGCTAAGATACCTAAGGAGAATATATATATAGATTCCTTTTTCTAAACAAAATAAATAATGAAAAACAAATACATTAGTGGAGGAGATAACAAGAGCGCTCCCACAAATGTAGCTAACAAATTTAACAAAATAACCATTGGTCCAAAACAACACCATAAAAATAGGCCCTTTCTTCCAAGGCATCCATCGGGCAGCCGGGCGGGTGTAAGGGCTCAACCGGGCGGGTTTTAGGGTTCAAGGTTTGGCCCGGCGGAAATTAGGGTTCAGGATCTCGACCGAGCTAGTCGTTGAAGACCCCGAGATCGTCAGCCATTCCGGGCGGAGGCTAAGGTCTTGTGACGTTGATGACGAGGAGACCGGACGGAGGTGATGATTCGTGGCCGAGCGCTCTGGACGGGTTTTAAGGGTCTCGGCCGAGACTCCCGAAAATGCCGGGCGGGATTTAAGATCCTTGGCCGAGACTACCGAGAGTGCCAGGCGGGGATTAAGGCTCGTGTCCGCTGGCGTCGAGGAACCCGGGCGGAGATTAGGGTTCACGCCGATAGGTGCCGCTAGCGTCGAGGAGCCCGGGCGGAGATTAGGGCTCGTGTCTGCTGGCGTCGAGGAACCCGGGCGGAGATTAGGGTTCACGCCGATCGGTGTAGCTGGTGTCGAGGAGCACGGACGGAAATTAGGGTTCGGACCCGTTGACGTCGCAGAGCCCGGGCGGAGATTAGGGTTCACGCCTTGCTCCATTGGTGCCTCCTTGCTTCCGCTGGTTTCCTTCCGTCCGCCAAGCGTGCGTTCCGCCTGCTTCTCCTTACTTCCGCTTGCTTCTTCCCGTCCGCTAAGCGTGCGTTCCGCCTGCTTCTCCTTGCTTCCGCCATGCATAAGTTCCGCTAGCTTGCTAGCTTGCTTTAACACCCCAAATCCGTAGGACTCGCAGCGCTACTAGGCTAGGATCTCACAATGGATCCTGACCCTAGCCGGACAACAAGTTCACTGGATCTTACAACAAGGCACAGATAGATTAAAACCAAACATCAAACTGTAATATATACATATCAAAAGGTATACAAAGTACCGCTAAGTACAATCAAAACATGTATCTGTACACACAAAATATCCCAAATCCCACGCATAACCTAGTGTATGGAGCCCTCAGCGGATCACTCCATCTGAATCACTCTGCAATTCTCCTAACCTGCAAAGCATCTACAACACGGTATAAAACCGTTAGCTAACCATACATATATATAGATAATGCATAAGCACAAACACAAGTCAGGGAATCATAAACACATAATCACGCTGTCACACATTTACCCGGTTAATTATCTTTATAAAGTCCAACACTCAAAACGTATATATATGAATATGAATATATGTGACACGAGGAATCTATAATCCTCGCCTCTGGGTCCCATAGCCAGTTGGAGTGGTGCCTGGAACACCTCCCCGTATACCCTATGGGAGTGGAGAGTGCCCGAACCGTTTACCAAATCTGGCCTGCCTACAAAGAACCTCCGAGACTCCCAGCGGGATGAAAAGGCAAGTTATCACGGCCCTACAATGGGCGATCACTAAACCATAGGTCGGTAATAATCAACATCGCATGCTATCAAGCATATACCACACACCACTCATGCATACCTCCAATATAAGGATGGTAGCTAAGTAAGTTCTACGGACTTACCTCAACCTCGGAATACTCTCAACGCGATCAACTCTGATCCGGAGGACAACACTGCCTAATAACAAGGCATAAAGAGATATTACATCTCCTATCAATCAAAGGGGTCACACCTAGACCCAAGGGATCCATAAGGATCATATCCAACTTATAAACCTCGATAATCTCCTAACCCTCAAAGCCCTAACCGGCATATATCAATATCATACTCATCATCATCCTATCCTCATATACATACCTAGCATGCTACTAACCCGCTCATACTAGGTAAATAAAGGATCTACACTACTCTAGGTAGATCCTGTACAAGACGCACCTGCGTGATAGAAGAGACGCAGAGGCGAAATGACAGAAGCCGCAGGCGCGGAGACACTCCCACGCAGGGGCGGTGACCGTGGCCGTAGGGGCGGCGGCTCTCTGGCGCGGGTGCGGTGACAAGGTCACGCAAGGGCAGCGGCTCACTGGCGCGGGGGTGGCGACAGTGCATAACGTGATCCCCCGACTTCCTCTTCGGTTCTTCACGTGATAAATTCACGTCTTCATTGCCCATCAACCAAACACATACACATGTATACACATATGAACATCAATACACACCTAGGAGATCTATCCTAAGCTAAGGAAGGAGGAAATGAAGAAGAAAGAAAGAAGAAGGAAGAAGAGAACTTACTACTGTTGTGGCCTAAGCAAGGAAGTGATCACAACACACTCTCAGCTGGCTCCCAAGCTCAGCAACACATCCACATATCATCATCGTCATCAAACCACCAAAACCACACAAGCTTTTCTTCTAAACCAAGAAGAATTCAAGAACAAGATCAAGGAGAGGAAAGGAGGGAAGAAGGACGTGAGGAAACTGGAAATGAAGAATGAAACCCTTCATCCTAAGACAAAGGAGAAGGTTAAAGGAAAAAGAAAGAGTAAAGCACGGTCCAATCGGTCAACAAAGCCGGCTGCAGCCGCAGGAAACCGCAGGGGCGGGTTCCTTGGCCGCATGGGCGGATTACAGGGCAAGCTGTAGGGGTGTCTCAAAGGTCCCGCAGGGGCGGCTAACTCCGGGTTCGGATCCTAAAGATCAAGGCTCTTACATCTCACCCCCCCTAACAACAAGTTTCGTCCCGAAACTTGTGAAATCCCAAAACCATTCGGACTCATAAGCCGAGGTATAACTCTCTCTATCGGAGGCGTCACCTCTCCACTCATAAGGTATCAACCTATATCACTCGATAACCTCAAATACAAGCATGGAGGAAATCGTCATCTCCAATAACAAGATCACTATACTATCCAAGGCATAGAGGAAAACCATCTCTAGCCAAACTATCATCACATCACAAGGGCATAGAGGAAAAACATATCTAGCCGAATCATCATCATATCGCAAAGGCATAGAAGAAAAATATCTCTAGCCGTATCATACTCATAACAGAAGGGCATGGAGGAAAAACATCTCCAGCAATACTATGTCCATCAAAATAGCATGGAGGAATAACCATCTCCAGCTAAACCCTAATCACATCCCAATAGCATGGAGGAAAGAACCATCTCCAGCTATAATCATCAATCGCGCTAGCACAACAAGATCTAATAAGATCATATATCACATCATAGCTAGCACGAAAATAAACACATCATAGCATATAAACACATAATCACAACACTCACCAAGATAGTACTAAGATCTACTCGTCGATCCTACAGGTACATCTATCTCGGCGTAAAACTCTGGATAGTTCCTCTGAATACTATCCTCAGTCTCCCATGTAGCCTCATCCGGTCCTCGTCTCGACCACTGTATCCTCAGTATAGGAATGTCCTTCGAACGCAGGCGTCTCATACCTCGTTCTAGGATTGCAATCTGATGCTCAACAAAAGTGTGGTCCGGCTCGACCACCAAATCATCATAACTCACAATATGTCTCGGATCTGGTATATACTCCCTCAACTGAGACACGTGAAACACAGGGTGAACACCCTATAATCTCGGAGGCATGGCTAATCTGTATGCAGAACTCCCAACTCTATCTAGAATCTCGAACGGTCCTGATGCGTCCTTGGAGGTAACCAAGGATAACTTCCAGATCTAGATTCAGCAAAGCTCCAACTACTCCTTGATTCTTTGTGCGGCGTTGTATCATTTCAGATCTAAAGGGGCGGAAGCAATGAAGAAACAAGGGTTAATTCGATCTAGAGAGATCGAATAAACCTTTTTGTGGGGATCGAAAGTTGATTCTAAAGAAGAATCCTCGAATATGGATTTCTTGGATCAAAGACGAGATCCAAGGAAGAAATTTGAGAGATAGACGGGAGGTTTGATGTCCAAGATAAGTAAGAGGAAAATTTTCTCAAAACTTAGTAAAATTGAACATGGAAAATAAGTGAGGCAAGACATCCCTTATATAGAGAGTCTTGCCTACCTATGGGCCAACGGGCCAAACAAACATACATAACGAAAAGCCCAACAAGGGCAAAACCCTAAAAGATAAGATCAAAGGGAATATTCTATAAGGAATATCCCTTTTATTACATAAAAGGAAAACATGCAAAATATAGTCCGAAAGTAAAAGCGTGGACGGGACCGGTAGCCTATGCCATGGTGGTGTAGAGACACGGCATACCGGCGACTGGTCCAAGTGACGAAGTGGTGCGGGTGATGATGGATCCGGTGGCTCGGGCAATGGCCTTGGCTCGGGATCGGGTGAGCGGTCCATCTGAGCGAACCCTCAAAGCCTCGTCCTCATCGTCTACGGTCAACGTAAAAGGAGCATCCAAGGGCGCATCAGTCCCCCCATCTTGGATGTGAAACATCCCCGTTTCACCATCGTCAAAGAGGGGCTCAACATAAGGGGCAAGGTCCTTGACGTTGAACGTCGGGTGTACTCCATAGGAATCCGGAAGCTCTAACTTGTATGCATTCGGGCCATGGCGGGCTAAGATGCGGAATGGGCCATCACCACGGTCCGAGAGCTTGCTCATGCGGCGAGTTGGAAAACGCTCCTTCCTTAGGTGGAGCCAAACAAGATCACCGGGCTCAAAAGAGATGTCGCAGCGACCCTTGTTGCGTTGTCCGGCAAGTTGGGCGGCCCGACGTTCAAGTTGTGTCCTAGTCCGCTTATGAAGCTCAATGATTTGGGCAGCTCGGTTTGGGGCGATGATATGTTCTCCGTCCTTGAGCGGGCGGGGAGTGAAGTCCAACGGGGTATGTGAATTAAGGCAGTAGACAACTTCAAATGGGGACAATTTAGTTGCCGTGTGCCTAGACCTGTTATACGAAAACTCCACAATAGAAAGTAAGTCCTCCCACCTACGTGGGTTGGTCCTAGTGGTGGCTCTAAGTAGAGCACCAAGAGTCCGATTGGTCACCTCCGTTTGACCATCGGTTTGGGGGTGATAACTACTTGAAAACAACAAGTTGGTTCCAAGTTTTCCCCATAGCGTTCTCCAAAAGTGACTCACGAATTTCACGTCCCGATCACTAACGATAGAACGTGGTATCCCATGTAAACGCACCACATTGTCAAAGAACAAGGTGTCAACTTCACTAGCATTTTGAGTGCTTTTACATGCAATGAAATGAGCCATTTTGGAGAAGCGATCGACTACCACGAAAATGGAGTCTTTGCCTCGTTTTGACATAGGCAACCCGACCACAAAGTCCATGGATAGATCCTCCCAAGGTCCCATTGGTATAGGCAAGGAGAATACATTCCATCCGGGCCTTGGCGCGACTTTGCATGATGACATGTGATGCAACCCTTGCAAAACCGTGTCACATGCATGCGCATCCGGGGCCAAAAGAAATGCTCTTGGAGAGCGGAAAGGGTCTTGGTAGCACCGAAGTGACCACGGCCCTCATGAGATTCCTTGATCAACAAATGACGTATAGATGAGCGTGGAATGCAAAGTTTTCCTGCTCGGAAAAGATAGCCATCGTTAATAAAGAAAGACTCGTGCTCTCGGAGGTCGAGGCATTGTGCCCATATATCCTTGAAGTCAAGATCCGTGGCAAATAACTCTTTGATAAGAGCAAAGCCATGTATCTTGGCATCCATATACACAAGAAGGGCATACCGGCGAGAAAGGGCATCGGCTACCACATTCTCCTTGCCTTTCTTATGCCGAATGACATAAGGGAAGGTCTCTAAAAACTCTACCCAACTAGCATGGCGCCAACTTAGATTTGTTTGACTCTTGAGATACGAAAGAGCCGCATGATCCGAATGAATCACGAACTCCTTCGGCCACAAGTAATGTTGCCATGTCTTAAGACAACGAACTAGAGCATATAGTTCCTTGTCATATGTAGGGTAGTTGAGCGAAGGACCGGGAAATTTTTCACTAAAGTAGGCAATTGGACGAGTCTCTTGTAAGAGAACGCCTCCAATGCCCACATTCGATGCATCACACTCCACCTCCAAAGTTTTTTCGAAAAGTTTGGGAGTGGAGTAATGGGCATTACAAAGGCGGTCTTGAGCGCATCAAACGCTCGAGCATGGATATCACGCCACTCAAACGTGACACCCTTGGTAGTAAGCTCATGGAGCGGTGCCGCTACGTGCTAAAGTCCTTGACAAAGCGTCGGTAGAAGCCCGCTAAGCCGAGAAAGGCTCGGACCATGGTGACCGTAGTAGGAGTAGGCCACTCCCGAATAGCACGAACTTTAGATTCGTCTACTCGTAGTCCGTCCTTAGACACGACATAGCCAAGAAAGATAGTGGTGTCCGAGCAAAAGACGCATTTTTCAAAGTTGACATACAATTGCTCTTGTCTAAGGCACTCGAGCACTTGGCGAAGGTGCCCGATGTGATCCTCCAAAGACGTACTAAACACCAAAATATCATCGAAATAAACAACGACAAATATACCCAAGAATCGGCGCAAGACATGGTTCATGAGGCGCATGAAGGTGGATGGGGCGTTGGAGAGGCAAATGGCATGACAAGCCATTCATAGAGTCCATACTTCGTCTTGAACGCCGTCTTCCACTCGTCACCTTCGGCCATCCGGATTTGGTGGTAACCGCTCCGGAGATCAATTTTGGAGAAAATGGTGGCGCCGTGGAGCTCATCCAACATGTCATCAAGGCGCGGGATCGGGTGGCGGTATTTGACGGTGATTTGGTTGATGGCACGACAATCAACACACATCCGCCATGATCCGTCTTTCTTTGGCACTAATATGACCGGGACGGCACATGGTGATAAGGATTCACGCACATGTCCCCGGTCTAGGAGCTCTTGCACTTGACGTTGTAGCTCCTTCGTCTCTTCCGGACTTGCTCGTACGCGCACGGTTTGGCAAGGAAGCACCGGGCACAAAGTCAATTTGGTGTTCAATCCCTCGGATTGGTGGCAAGCCGGGTGGTAGGTCTTTGGCATAATATCCTGAAATTCGGACAACAACAAAGACACCTCGTGTGGCACATTACTCGGGTCATGAGAAGTAGATAAACAAAACGGAACAAGCAAGAAACATGGAAACTTGCCTTCCATGACGGTTGCAAATCATGCCGGCGAGCTAAGAGTATCCTCGGTCACACCGTCCTTGAATTACGGGGTCCGAAGATGGCAAAGGTGCGCTCGTAGGAACGATGCGGCCTTTACTACCTTTGGACTCGTAGCATGGACAAGAGGGGCGGTGTTCCGGGATTTGGAAGTACTAGCACCTACAACATCGGGACTCCGAGGAGGGTCCGATTTTGCCGGCGCCTTAGCGGACTCATCTATAGATTGTTGCCTCTTCCGTTCCGCATAGTCAACCAAATTTTCGTGCGGAGTCATAGGCAAAAGTGTGACCCCGTTTTCCATTATATTGGAACATGTACCGGTTAAGATAACCATCATGAAATGTTCGGCGATCGAATTGCCATGGTCGTCCTAATAGGACATGTGTGGCGTCCATCTTGATAACATCACAAAGGACCTTATCAACATAGGCGCCAATAGAAAACGTCACCCAAGCTTGTTGTGTGACGGTGTCACACGCCTTATCGGAAATCCATTGGAGTCCGTAAGGTGTTGGGTGGGGGGTTGTAGGCAACTTGAAGTGTTTTACCACTCGTTCGTTGACAATATTGCAACAAGAACCCCGTCAACAATGAGAGAAAGGCTCGTATTATTGACCAAGCAACGAGAGTGGAAGAGATTCTCGCGTTGATCAATAGGGATAAACTCTTTAATAGCCAAAATACGACGAGAAACAAGAGCGAATTTACCGGGTTGTGCTGGGGCGCAAGCAAGCTCGTCGTCACATGGTTCCATTCCAAATGCGGGTCGGCGTCTTGGTCATCCTCAATGATGATATCGCCATCTTGATGATCATCTTCGTCCTCGAAATATGATGGGTCGGCAAACAAAACCGTTTGGTGTTTGGACAATCACGTTGCACGTGACCAAAACCGCTACACTTGTAGCACACGGGCCCTTGGGCGAGCCGCCGGTGAAGGTCCTTGTTGACCTCTAGCGGGAGGCGCCGGGCCGTGGCCCACGGTTTGGTGCCCTCTCATTACCCGCTTGCCTATTGGATTGACCCGTCCGTTGGGCTCCTTTGGAAGCGTCGGCATCTGGAGAACTAGGCACATCTCGAGTACGTGTGTTAGAAGAATGAAGGATATTGACTCGAGGAAGAATTATACCTTGAATACCGAGGCGTCTCAAGTTGTTGCTTGTAGAGCTTCATGGCGGCATGGCACAATGCCCCAAATCCTTATATGGGACAATCTCAAGCGGGCGCCGAATGGAAGCATTAAGCCCACTCATGAATTTGGTGCGAAGGGCGGAGGGAGAGGCCGAGACGCCGGCCTTAATGTGCATGTCCTCGAGTTTGGCCAAGTAAGCCACCGGGTGAGGTTGCCTTGTTTGAACTCGGCAATTTGCAACCGCATATCATTCTTGAAGTCCTCGGGCACGTACTTCTTGGTCATGACATAGATCAATTGCTCAAAGGTCGCAATCGGTGCCCATCCTCGCCTTTCACGGGTGATCTCATACCGGTTCCACCAAGACTTGGCATCTCCTTCAAAGTAAAGAGTTGCCGCCTCGATTTTCTCATATTCATCCTCATAATGACAATGTTTCAAGGCTCGTTTCATATCCTGCGCCCAATCAAGAAAAACACACGGATCATTCACCATGAAAGATAGGGAATTTAACCTTACCTTCCCTACGAGCTCGGTAGGGGTCCGGGCGGGGCGGTGGAATGTAGGCATCATCGGCACGGGCTCGCCGGTGGCCGCCTTGAGGCCGGTGCGCCCATGAACGGGTGGTTCATGCCTAGGTGGTTTGGGGGAGGCAACCATTCTTCACCTCGGTCTTGGTTCTCATAAGGGTCTGATGGGTGGGTGCCATGGACGTCATGTGCCACCCGTTCCAAGTCGGACTCATCACCGGAGAACTCGTTGAAATCGTTTTGCTCATCATACTCATCAAAGTCAAGGGTCGTCGGTTGCCGGGTTGACCGTTGGCGACGGCGTCCGGAACGATCATTCTCACGACCATGATTGTTGGTCGAGTCGGGACGGTACCGGGGCTCTTCCCGGGCGACGGTCGGTGCGGGGCACTAGGTGGAGGTGGAGAAGGGACATACCGTTGGTGTTGAGGCTCATAATGCTTGTGCCGATTTTCCGTATCGACCATGAAATCATCTTGAGTCGGGTCGGGAATTCTTCGTCCTCTTCATGGGACTCATTTCCGTCAAGAGGTAAGGGACGTTGGCATTCAATGACGGACGCAAGCCGGGGACCGTTTGATGGTCCGGCTCCTAAAATTCCCTTGCCTTTCCGTTGTGTGCATCGGATGTGGAAGCATTGACCAGGTCTCAATCGGAATTGTTGGGGTGGGACGTTGGCAAGCCGTAGGCCTTAAGAGCTTCCAATTCTTGCTTCAAGGCAATGTTTTCTCGGGTCAAGGCATCAAACTTTTGTTGTGCCTTCAAAGCTTCCAATTCCTGCCTTATGGAGTCATTTTCGAGGACAACGAAGCATTTTCTTGAGCCAAAGGTTCATTGGACTCTTGCGGACCAGAATCCTGAGAAGTTTCCAATTCAACGTTAGTCATTGCTCCAAATCAGCACACAATTGCAAGCAATCAAATGAGCAAGGTGACAAGTTAAGTCAACTTTACCAAGTTCAAGTGCGTTATCGGGTTCTACTTTGGGAAGGCCGTTTGGCGGTTAGGCAAGTAAGGCAAATCCAACAAAATTGAACCAATTACACACAAATAAACAAGTGATATTTTGCAAACGTATGTAAGAAAATGGAGAGGCGGAAGATGGACGGATTGTTCAGTCGGCAAGCTTTGCTTGCTTTCGGTCTTTGACCGTTTTGTAAAATCCGATTTTTCGGATGGACCGGTTTGCCGGACGTCTTTTCACTTTTGTGTTTCGTTTCTTTGAAACGTTTTGAGCAACACTTTTGTTTTTTTTTTTTTTTTTTGAACACAAATCCGTATTGATGAAGAGTTTTTTTTGCTTTTCTTGGAATATCAAATGCGAGATATCCGAATTTTCGTTAACAAAAACCCCAAGAAATTTGGTGAAATTAATTAACAAAATTGTCGGATTGGGTCGGTTTAAGAAAAAGACGGGTTTGATAATTGGTTTGATGGCAAACCAAATATCTCCTTTTTTTTTTGTTTTCAAATTGATCAAAAGAAAAAAAAAATTTCAGGAAAAATGGATGAACATGATGAAGAACATGATGAACAACATGAAGATCATGAAGAACAAATGAAGAACATCATGAACAAACGAAGAACATCATGAACAAAAGGCTAAATAGGTTGAAGATAATAACGCACAAAAACAAGAGTAAAGAGAACTTAGCTTTGATCCCTTTGCTCTGATGCCAATTTGATGCGTCCTTGGAGGTAACTATATAACTTCCGGATCTAGATCCAGCAAAGCTCCAACTACTCCTTGATTCTTTGTGCGGCGTTGTATCGTTTCAGATCCAAAGGGGCGGAAGCGATGAAGAAACAAGGGTTGATTCGATCTAGAGAGATCGAATAAACCTTTTTGTGGGGATCGAAAGTTGATTCTAAAGAAGAATCCTCGAATATGGATTTCTTGGATCAAAGACGGGATCAAAAGTTGATTTTAAAGAAGAATCCTCAAATATGGATTTCTTGGATCAAAGACGAGATTCAAGGAAGAAATTTGAGAGATAGACGGGAGGTTTGATGCCCAAGCTAAGTAAGAGGAAAATCTTCTCAAAACTTAGTAAAATTGAACATGGAAAATAAGTGAGGCAAGACATCCCTTATATAGAGAGTCTTGCCTAAAAGATAAGATCAAGGGGAATATTCTATAAGGAATATCCCTTTTATTACATAAAAGGAAAACATGCAAAATATAGTCCGAAAGTAAAAGCGTGGACGGGACCGGTAGCCTATGCCATGGTGGTGTAGAGACACGGCATACCGACGACTGGTCCAAGTGACGAAGTGGTGCGGGTGATGATGGATCCGGTGGCTCGGGCAATGGCCTTGGCTCGGGATTGGGTGAGCGGTTTGAATCTACTGTAGTGAAGTGCAAACTCGTCCCCAGGGCAGTCTGAATCTGCTGCCAAAACCTCGAGGTAAATCGCCCATCTCTGTCTGAGACGATTGTCCTCGATACACCATGGAGTCTCACTATCTGTCTAGTGTACTCCTCAGCTAATCTGCTCACTGGCCACGTTTCCCGAATAGGGATAAAACATGCCGTCTTCGTTAGTCTGTCCACTATAACCCAGATGGAATCAAAGCTCCTGCTCGGTCTCAACCCAGTCACAAAATCCATGGTGACGTCCTCCCACTTCCTCTGCGGTATAGGTAGTGGATGGAGTTCACCTCCAGGTCTGCAATGCTCGATCTTGACCTGCTGACAGGTCGCACACTACGCCACAAATCTGGCCACGACGGGCTTCATCCCTCCCCACCAATATGAACGTCTCAAATCCTGGTACATCTTAATCGTACCTAGGTGCACTGAATAAGGCGTACAGTGAGCCTTCTGTAATATTCTTTGTCTCAACTCCACATCAGCTGGTACACAGATGCGACCGCGGCGTCTCATCACTCCATCTGCTCTTATAAGGAACTGTGGTGTCTCACCACGTGACATCCTCTCTCGGATCCTCATCAAGGTCGGGCAGGTTCCCTGTTTCTGTTGGATCTCACTCAACAGATCAGGAAGAACCTCTAAAGTACTCAACTGGGCGTCCCCATCAAGAAACTGGACGTCCAACTCTAACCAGACCAGATCTTTCTGTAACTGAGGCTTTACTGTCAGTCTCGTAATTGCCTTCTCTCGAGGCGTCTTCCTACTCAGGGCGTCGGCGACAACGTTCGCCTTCCCCGGATGATACAAAATCTCCAGATCAAAATCCTTGATCTACTCAAGCCATCTACGCTGGCGGTTATTCAATTCCCGCTGCGTGAAAACATACTTCAAACTCTTATGGTCTGTGAAGATCTGACATGTAGCACCATACAAGTAATGTCTCCAGATCTTCAGGGCATGAACTACTGCTGCCAACTCCAAGTCATGAGTCGGGTAGTTCTCCTCATACATCTTCAGCTGTCTAGATGCATATGCAATCACTCTGCCTCGCTGCATCAATACGCATCCCAATCCCAACTTGGATGCATCACTGTAAACCACAAAAATATCAGTGCCCTCTGGCTATGCTAAGATAGGAGTGGAAGTCAGACGTTTCTTCAGCTCCTCAAAACTCTACATACACTGCTCAGACCATACAAATATGGTAGTCTTCCTCAGCAGACTCGTCAGTGGACGGGCAATCACAGAAAATCCCTCCACAAAGCGTCGGTAATAACCGGCTAGGCCAAGAAAGCTACGTACTTCCTTGACGTTCGTCGGTGTCGTCCATGCTGCTATTGACTCGATCCTCGCCGGATCAACCTTGATCCCCTCGGCGGAAACAACATGACCAAGGAATGCTACCTCTGGCATCCAGAACTCGCACTTAGAGAACTTAGCATAAAGTTCTCTATCTCGTAAAACCTGTAACACAGTCCTCAGCTGTCCTGCATGCTCCTCTCTGCTGCGAGAGTACAACAAAATATCATCTATGAAAACTACCACAAATTGATCTAGGAAGTCAATGAATATGCTGTTCATCAACTCCATGAAAACTGTTGGGGCATTCGTAAGCCCAAATGGCATCACTACAAACTCGTAGTGTCCATATCTGGTCCAAAAAGTTGTCTTGTGCACATCCTTCTCTCTCACCCTCAGCTGGTGATACCCTAAGCGCAGGTCAATCCTGGAGAACACAATCGCTCCCTGAAGCTGATCAAACAAGTCATCAATACGAGGCAATGTATACTTGTTCTTGTTGGTCACCTTGTTCAGCTCTCTGTAATCAATGCACAGTCTCAACGATCCGTCCTTCTTCCGCACGAAGAGGACAGGTGCTCCCCACGGGGATACGCTAGGGCGAATGAAGCCCTTCTCAGCAAACTCCTCAAGTTGCTTCTTCAACTCCAACATCTCGACATGCACCATCCGATATGGGGCCTTCGAGATTGGTCTCGTACCAGGCTCTAACTCAATACCAAAGTCCACACTCCTCTGAGGCGGCAAATTGGACGGCTCAACAAACACATCTGTAAACTTGCAAACCAATGGGACATCTTCTAACGCTGGACTCTCCCTCTCCTTCATGGCATAACACCAGAAGGCCTCACAACCCTGTGCAATCAATCTCGCTGCCCGTATCGCGCTGATAACCATGCTTGACTTTCCAAGGTCCCAACCTCGGAAAACCTCTATTTGGCCTAACTCGGTAGAGAGGGTCACAGTCCTCCTACCTACATCTAATACCGCATGATGTCTATCCATCCAATCCATACCCAAAATGACTTCCTCATGCACTAAAGGCATGACAAAGAAGTCAACAAGTAACACACGAGTCCCTACACTAATGGGACAATCACGTATCTCACGGGTACCTCTGACCCTACTACCATCTGGTAACCCTATACTAAAGGGTATCCCCTCAGTCGTATCTAGACTCAAACGCTCAACACACGCGTCAGATATAAATGAATGCGTAGCACCCGTATCAAATAAAACTCTAACAGGCAAACCATGAATCAGAATGTTACCTGTAGCAGTCGGTGCAGTTGACTCCTCTGCACTCCTCAGCTCAAAAACTCTACCCTGAGCTCCTCTGGTGTCAGTGGTACTCCCACCACGACCTCTACCTCTACTCGACCCAGGAGCAGATCCCTGAGTAGTAGGACGATCTGGGACTCTCTGTTGTCCCTGTGTCTGTTGCTGCTGAGGTGGCCTCTGCCCACTGTAACACCCTAAATCCGTAGGACTCGGAGTGCTATTGGGCTAGGATCTCACAATGGATCCTGACCCTAGCCTGACAACAAATTCACTGAATCTTACAACAAGACACCAATAGATTAAAACAAAACATAAAACTGATATATATATATATACATATATATAAGGTGATACAAGGTACTACTGAGTACAAAGTCAAAACATGAATCCATACAACGTAAATAACCCATATCCCACGAATACACCCAGTGTACGGAACCCTCAGCAGATCACCCCTCTGGATCACTCTGCAGCTCTCCTAATCTGCAAGGGATCTACAACACGGTATAAAACCCTTAGCTAACTACACACATATATAAGAAGATGCTAGAGCACAAACACATCAATAATATTAACACATCATCATGATATCACACATTTACCCGGTTTATTATCTTTAATAAGTCAAATCACTCAAGAGTATAATAAATGTATATGAATATACGTGACACGAGGAATTTATATATATAACCCTCGCCTCTGCGTGCAATAGCTAGCTGGAGTGGTATCAGCGCACTTTCCCGTATACCATATGGAGTGGTAGGTGCCCTTCCATTATACCAGAACTAACTAGCTTACAGAGAACTTCCCAGACTCCACTACGGGATCAAAGGTAAGTTGTCAAAGCCACTACAATGGGCGGTCAATATAACATAGGTCGGTGACCATAATAACACATGCTATAAAACATATAACACACACCACTCAAGCATACATCCAATATAAGGATAGTAGCTAAGTAAGTCCTATGGACTTACCTCATTCTCAGGAGTAACTCAACTACGATCAACTCTCCGACTGGTCCACTCCAAACTGGAGGACAACACGGCCTATACAAGGCATACATACATATATCAAACTCCTATCACACAAAGGGGTCAAACCTAGACCCAAGGGATTTATAAGGATCATGTCCAACTCGTAAACCTCAAAGCCATAACCGGCATAACTATATCATACTCATCATAAACCGATACCTAGCATGATACTAGTTCCCTCATACTAGGAAAGGAAAGGAGCTACCCAACTATGGGTAGTCCCGGGACAAGACACACCTGCATGATCAAGGGACGCAGGGGCGGAATGGGTAACCCGCAGGTGCGGCAGGGAGCAGCCGCAGGCGCGGTGACAAGGAATGCAGGCGACGCAGGCAAGGCGCTGACGCTGGCGCGGGCGCTGCGGCACGGCTTCCGCAGGGGCGGTGGTTTCCAAGCGCGGGGGCGGCCTCTGTGCAGAACGTAAACCCGCGGCCTCTCCTCGGCTCTTCACGTGATCAAATCACGTCTTCTCTCCATCACAAACACACACATGCCACAACAAACACATTCCATCATCATCCTATGTCCAAACATCTAATCCTAAGCTATAGAAATGGAATCCAAGAAGAAAGAAGAGAAGAGGAAGAAGGAAGCTTACCACAGCTGTGGCCCTAGGCTGCAGGGAAGATCAACACACACCAAAGCTGGCTTCCAAGCTCAGCAACACACATCACTAGCATATCAACAACCACCAAGCACAACTTCCAAGCAAAACTCCAAGAGAATCTCAAGCAAGATCAAGGGAAGGGATGAAGAAGAAAGAAGGACGTAGAGGCTGGATTGGAAATGTGAAGAAACTCTTGCTTAGCGAGGTAAGACGGGAGAAGTAAGGAAAGGTAAAGCACGGGTCAAAGAAGTCAACAAAACCGGCTGCAGCCGTCGGAAACCGCAGGGACGGTTCCTTGAGCCGCAGGGGCGGCAATCAGGCCCGCGGGTGCGGAAAAGCCAAACTCGGCCAAGCCAATCTCGGCTAAGGACCAAGGCTCGGTCCGAAAGAAAAGGGCTCTCACATCTCACCACCCTAAAAACAAGTTTCGTCCCGAAACTTGCAAAGTCCTACTATGTCCATCAAATAGCATGGAGGAAAGAACCATCTCCAGCTGAATCCTAAACGTATCACAATAGCATTGAGGAAAGAACCATCTCCAGCTATAAACAAGAATCATACTAGCACAACAAGATCTAATAAGATCATAATCACATCAAAGCTAGTATGAAATAAACACATCATAGCATATAAGCATATAAGCAGATAAGACTCACCAAGCTAGTACTAAGATCTACTCGGTGATCCTACTGGTGCACCTATCTCGGCATAGAACTCTGGATAGTTCCTCTGGATACTTTCCTTAGTCTCCCATGTAGCCTCCTCGGGTCCTCGTCTCGACCACTGTATCCTCAACATAGGAATGTCCTTCGAACGCTGGCGTCTCATACCTCGCTCTAGGACTGCAATAGGATGCTTAGCAAACGTGTGGTCCGGCTCAACCACCAAATCATCATAACTCACGATGTGTCTCGGATCTGGTATGTACTCCCTCAGCTGAGACACATGAAATACAGGGTGAACACCCTCTAATCTCGGAGGCAAGGCTAATCTGTAAGCTGCGCTCCCAACCCGGTCAAGAATCTCGAACGGTCCGACATATCGGGGACTCAACTTCCCCTTAATGCCAAAACGCCTAACACCTCGGGGACACTCTCAGCCACACATGGGCTCCAACCCTGAACTCTAGAGGTCTACGCCTCCTGTCAGCATAAGACTTTTGACGGCTCTGTGCAGTCAGCTTACGCTCTCTGATCAATGCTACACGAGCCATATCATCCTGAATCTGATCAGGTGCTAAACCACTGACACTGCTCTGCTCATCCCAACATAACGGGGTACGACATCTCTGTCCATACAGTGCCTCATATGGGGCCATCCCAATAGATGCATGCCAGCTGTTGTTGTAGGAGAACTCAACAAGTGGGAGATGATCCGTCCACACCTGTCCCCAATCCAACACACAAGCTCGCAGCATATTCTCCAGCTTCTGAATGGTCCTCTCTGACTGACCATCTGTCTAAGGATGGAACGCAGTCGTGAAATGCAAACTCGTCCCCAGGACAGTCTGAATCTGCTGCTAGAATCTCGAGGTAAATCGTCCATCTCTGTCTGAGACGATCGTCCTCGGTACACCATGGAGTCTCACTATCAACCTAGTGTACTCCTTAGCTAATCTGCTCACCGTCCACGTCTACCTGATAGGAATGAAACGTGCCGTCTTCGTCAATCTGTCTACTATAACCCAGATGGCATCAAAACTCCGGCTCAGCCTCAAGCCAGTCACAAAATCCATGGTGACGTCCTCCCACTTCCTCTGTGGAACTGTGGAACAGGAAGGGGATGGAGCTCACCTCCAGGTCGGAAATGCTCGATCTTGACCCGCTGGCAGGTCGCACACTGAGCTACAAATCTGGCTACATCGGGCTTCAACCCTCCCTACCAATATATATGTCTCAAGTCCTGATACATCTTACTCGTACCTGGATGTACAAAGTAAGGTGTACAGTGAGCCTCCTGTAAAATCCTCTGCCTTAACTCTGTATCAGCAGGTACACAGACGCGACCGCGGCACCTCAAAACTCCATCTGCTCCAAGCAGGAACCGTGGTGCCTCATCCCGAGACATCCTATCTCGTATCCTCATCAATGTCGGGCAGGTCTCTTGCTTCTGTTGGATCTCCCCCAACAAATCAGGAAGGACCTCTAAAGTACGCAGCTGGGCATCCTCATCAGGAAACTGGATGTCCAACTCTAACCAGATCAGATCTCTCTACAACTGATACTGAAATGTCAACCTCGCAATCGCCTGCTCTCGAGGCGTCTTCCTGCTCAGGGCGTCGGCGACAACGTTCGCCTTCCCTGGATGATACAGGATCTCTAAATCAAAGTCCTTGATCAGCTCGAGCCACCTACGCTGGCGGTTATTCAATTCCCGCTGCGTGAAAATATACTTCAGACTCTTATGGTCTGTGAAGATCTGACATGTAGCACCATACAGGTAATGTCTCCAAATCTTCAGTGCATGAACTACCGCTGCTAACTCCAGATCATGAGTCGGGTAGTTCTCCTCATACGTCTTCAACTGTCGAGACGCATAATCAATAACTCTGCCTCGCTGCATCAAAACACATCCCAAGCCTAGCTTGGATGCATCACTGTAAACCACAAAATCCTCAGTACCCTCTGGCTGTGCCAAAATAGGAGCAGAAGTCAAACGCCTCTTCAACTCCTCAAAACTCTACATGCACTGATCACACCACACAAATCTGGTAGTCTTCCTTAGCAAACTCGTTAGTGGACGGGCAATCACATAAAATTCCTCCACGAAGCGTCTGTAACAACCGGCTAGGCCAAGGAAACTACGTACTTCCTTGACGTTCGTCGGTGTCGTCCAAGCTGCTACTGCCTCTATCTTCGCTGGATCCACCTTGATCCCCTCAGCTGAAACCACATGACCCAGGAATGCTACCTCTGGCATCCAGAACTCACACTTAGAGAACTTAGCATAAAGTTCTCTATCCCGCAAAACCTGCAATACAGTCCTCAGATGTCCTGCATGCTCCTCTCCACTGCGAGAGTATACCAGAATGTCATCAATGAAAACCACCACAAACTGATCCAGGAAGTCGATGAAGATACTGTTCATCAACTCCATAAAGACAGTTGGGGCATTCGTAAGCCCAAATGGCATCACTACAAACTCATAGTGACCATATCTGGTCCGGAATGTTGTCCTGTGCACATCCTGCTCCCTCACCCTCAGCTGGTGATACCCGGAACGCAGGTCAATCCTAGAGAACACAGTTGCTCCCTGTAGCTGATCTAACAAATCATCAATGCGAGGCAGTGGATACTTGTTCTTGATGGTCACCTTGTTCAACTCTCTGTAATCTATGCATAACCTCAGTGATCCGTCCTTCTACCGTACGAAGAGAACATGTGCTCCCCATGGGGACACGCTAGGGCGAATGAAGCCCTTCTAAGCCAACTCCTCGAGTTTCTTCTTCAGCTCCAGCATCTCGACAAGCGTCATCCGGTATGGGGCCTTCGAGATGGGTCTCGTACCAGGCTCTAACTCGATACTGAAATCCACCCTCCTCTGAGGCGGCAAGTTGGACGGCTCAACAAAAACATCAATAAACTCACAAACAACTGGAATGTCCTCTACAGCTGGACTCTCCCCCTCCTTCATGGCATAACACTAGAAGGCCTCACAACCCTGTGCAATCAATATAGCTGCCCGTATAGTGCTGATAACTGTGCCTATCTTTCCAAGGTCCCAACCTCGGAAAACCTCTATCTTGCCTAACTCGGTAGAGAGGGTAATAGTCCTCCTACCTACATCTAAAACTGCAGAGTGTCTATCCATCCAGTCCATACCAAGAATGACTTCTTCATGCTCTAATGGCATGACAAAGAAGTCAACTAGTAACACACGGGTCCCTACAGAAATGGGACAACCGTGAATCTCACGGGTACCTCTAACCCTACCACCATTGGGTAACCTATAATAAAGGGCATCCCCTCAACTGTATTTAAACCAAGACGCTCTACACAGGCATCTGAAATAAAAGAGTGCGTAGCACCAGTATCAAATAAAACTCTAACAGGTAAACCATGAATCAGAATGGTACCTGTAGCAGTAGGTGCAGCTGGCTCCTCTGCACTCCTCAGCTCAAAAACACGACCCTGTGGGCCTCTGGTATCAGTGGTGCCCCCACCACGACCTCTGCCTCTACTCGGCCCAAGAGCAGATCCCTGAGTCGTAGGGCGATTTGGGACCCTCTGCTGTCCCTGAATCTGCTGCTGGTGAGGTGACCTCTGCCCACCTCCCGCTGCACTAGGAGGAGAAGAACCCTGTTGAGATGGAGCTCCGCCCTAGCGGCAGTAAACAGCTCGGTGACCTTGCCTACCACAGGTGTAGCAAGTCACTAATGGCCTCGTGCACTTTGGCCTCATATGCCCTGGATCTCCACAGTTAAAACACTGATGTCCCTTCTTTGCAACCGGTGCAGATGAGGGCTGACTCTGGCTTCTCTGACCACGCCAACCACTAGTAGAACCACCAGTACCACTAGTCTTCCCTGTACGCTGCCTCTTCTCAAACCCTCCGGTCTAAGAAGCTCTCCTCTGTCCAGCTCACTCCCTCTCATAATCGGAAGCTTTGTCCTGATAATCCATCATAGACTCACAGTGGAAACCCGCCATATAGGTTCGGGTAGTATCCCTCAGTCGTCGAGAAAAGAGATAGACATGCTGATCTGCAGAAGGTGCAGTTGGTCCCAGTAATGCCAGCTCCTCCTGAAACCTTCTGATGGCCTCAGAGACTGGTACATCCTCAAACCCAGCCTCAACAAAATCTCGTAGTTTCTCCCTCCTCAAAGACGCAGGGCAGAAACGCTCTCTAATCATCGTCCTCATCTGATCATAACTGGTAACCTGACCTCGTTCAGATCTCCACCAGTGCTGTGCCAAGTCCCGGAATAAAGTCTGAACCAGCTCGATCTGTTTGTCAGCTGGACATCGAATAGACTCCAGAGCTGAGTCTACATGCCCGATCCAGAGCTCAACCTCCAACCCCACCTTCCCAGTGAAAGGGGACCCATCTGATGAAATGCCTTCAACCAAGTATCTGGTCTAGGCCCTCTATGCTCCTCTGGTGCTCTAGCAATCTCAGCAGCAGGTACCTGTACAGCTGGTACCTGAGTAACGGTGTGGGACCTCTCAGATGGTCCCTCCTGTGCCTGTAAATCTGGGGCACGTCTACCGGCTCTAGCAGCCTCCTCTACACGTTTGATATATGCTCGGAACTCTGATCCCCCATGGAGACACGATCAGACTCGCCAGAATGGGTTCTCTGTGCCCCCTGTCTCTCAGCTGCCCCGTTCCCAGTCTCAGGAACGACGCTCTCGACAACCTCCTCATGTATCTCTCCCGCATGTGAACCGTCAGCAGGAGTCCTACCCCGTCCTCTACCTAGAGGGGGTCTACCTCTACCTCGCCTAGCTGCAGGTAAGGCTCTAGTCTGAACCATCTGCAGAAGATGTAAACCTAACTTAGAAGGCTATATATATGCCATATGTATAGATATATAACAGATCAATCACAGCAGAATATCTATATATATCTATACTGTCGAGATCTTCAGAGGGGCGATGGTTCACGTACACGATAACCCAAAATATTTGTACTCATTTCAAAATCAAAACCTTTCGAAAAGTCAGACTCCTTTCGAGTTCTGTTTAGTTATCTATTCGAACTTTATTGCAGATTACTAGTGCCATTGTTGTCAACCTGGCTCTGATACCAACTTTGTAACTCCCTAAATCCGTAGGACTCGGAGTGCTACTGGGCTAGGATCTCACAATGGATCCTGACTCTAGCCTGACAACAAATTCACTGAATCTTACAACAAGACACCAATAGATTAAAACAAAACATAAAACTGATATATATATATATATATATATATATATATATATATATATACATATCAAAAAGGTGATACAAGGTACTACTGAGTACAAAGTCAAAACATGAATCCGTACAACGTAAATAACCCATATCCCACGAATACACCCAGTGTACGGAACCCTCAGCAGATCACCCCTCTGGATCACTCTGCAGCTCTCCTAACCATCAAAGGATCTACAACATGGTATAAAACCGTTAACTAACTACACACATATATAAGAAGATGCTAGAGCACAAACACACATCAATAATATTAACACATCATCATGATATCACACATTTACCCGGTTTATTATCTTTTATATGTCAAATCACTCAGGAGTATAATAAATGTATATGAATATACCTGACACGAGGAATGTATATATATAGCCCTCGCCTCTGCGTGCAATAACTAGCTGGAGTGGTATCAGCGCACTTTCCCGTATACCATATGGAGTGGTAGGTGCCCTTCCCGTATACCAGAACTAACTAGCTTACAGAGAACTTCCCAGACTCCATTACAGGATAAAAGGTAAGTTGTCACAACCACTACAATGGGCGTTCAATATAACATAGGTCGGTGTCCATAATAACACATGCTATAAAGCATATAACACACACCACTCAAGCATACATCCAATAAGGATAGTAACTAAGTAAGTCCTATGGACTTACCTCACTCTCAGGAGTAACTCAACTACGATCAACTCTCCGACTGGTCGACTCCAAACTGGAGGACAACACGGCCTATACAAGGCATACATACATATATCAAACTCCTATCACACAAAGGGGTCACACCTAGACCCAAGGGATCCATAAGGATCATGTCCAACTCATAAACCTCAAAGCCGTAACCGGCATAACTATATCATACTCATCATAAACCGATACCTAGCATGATACTAGTTCCCTCATACTAGGAAAGGAAAGGATCTACCCAACTATGGGTAGTCCCGGGACAAGACGCACCTGTGTGATCAAGGGACGCAGGGGCGGAATGGATAACCCGCAGGCGCGGCAGGGAGCAGCCGCAGGCGCGGTGACAAGGAATGCAGGCGACGCAGGCAAGGCCCTGACGCTGGCGCGGGCCTTGCGGCACGGCTTCCGCAGGGGCGGTGGTTTCCAGGCGCGGGGGCGGCCTCTGTGCAGAACGTAAACCCGCGGCCTCTCCTCGGCTCTTCACGTGATCAAATCACGTCTTCTCTCCATCACAAACACACACATGCCACAACAAACACATTCCATCATCATCCTATGTCCAAACATCTAATCCTAAGCTAAAGAATGGAATCTAAGAAGAAAGAAGTGAAGAGGAAGAAGGAAGCTTACCACAGCTGTGGTCCTAGGCTGCAGGGAAGATCAACACACACCAAAGCTGGCCTCCAAGCTCAACAACACACATCACTAGCATATCAACAACCACCAAGCACAACTTTCAAGCAAAACTCCAAGAGAATCTCAAGAAAGATCAAGGGAAGGGATGAAGAAGCAAGAAGGACGTAGAGGCTGGATTGGAAATGTGAAGAAACTCTTGCTCAGCAAGGTAAGACGGGAGAAGTAAGGAAAGGTAAAGCACGGGTCAAAGAAGTCAACAAAACCGGCTGCAGCCGTCGGAAACCGCAGGGGCGGTTCCTTGAGCCGCAGGGGCGGCAGTCAGGCCCGCGGGTGCGGAAAGGCCAATCTCGGCCAAGCCAATCTCGGCTAAGGACCAAGGCTCGGTCCGAAAGAAAAGGGCTCTCACACCCACCTCCCGCTACACTAGCAGGAGAAGAACCCTATTGTGATGAAGCTCCGCCCCGTCTACAGAAGACAACTTTGTGACCGGGTTTGTCACAAGTGAAGAAAGTCACTGGCGGCCTCGTGCACTTTGATCGCATATGTCCATACTCACTGCAGTTGTAACACTGTCGTCCCTTATCTGCATCTGGTGCATATGAGGGGTAACTTTGGCGTCTCTGGCCTCGCCCTGTACTAGCAACTCCACCAGTACCACTGGTCTGCCCAGTCCGCTGTCTCTTCTCAGACCCTCCGATCTGAGAAGCTCTCCTCTGTCCAGCCCGCTCCCTCTCATAATCAGAGGCTCTGTCCTGATAGTCCATCAGGTACTCACAGTGAAATCACGCCATATAAGTCCGGGTAGCATCCCTCAGTCGTCGGGAAAGGAGATACACATGCTGATTTGTAGGAGGTGCAGCTAGACCCAACAAAGCCAGCTCCTCCTGGAATCTCCTGATAGCCTCAGAGACTGATACATCCTCAAATCCAGCCTCAACAAAATCCCGCAGTTTCTCCCTCCTCAATGAGGCAGGGCAGAAACGCTCTCTGATCATACTCCTCATCTGGTCATAACTAGTAACCTGACCTCATACAGATCTCCACCAATGTTGTGCTAAGTCTCTGAATAGAGTCTGTACTAACTCTATCTGTTTGTCTGTTGGACATCTAATAGACTCAAGAGCTGAGTCTACATGTCCGATCCACAACTCCACCTCTAACCCCACCTTCCTAGAGAAAGGGTGTACTCACATCTGATGAAATGCCTTCAACCAAGTATGTGGTTGAGGCCCTCTATACTCCTCTGTAACTCGAGTAATCTCAGCAGCATGTGCCTGTACAACAGCATGTGCTTGTACAGGAGGGATCTCTCAGATGATCCCTCCTGTGCCGGCAGATCCGGTGCACGTCTACCTGCTCTGGCAGCCTCCTCCACTCGTCTGATATACGCGCGGAACTCAGGTCCCCCCATAGAGACATGATCCGAGTCATCTGACTGGACTCGATGTGGTCTCTGTCTCCCAGCCACACCGTTCCTAGTCTCAGGAACGGCACTCTCAGCAACATCCTCATGAATCTCCTCCGCTGCATGTGGATCAACAACGGGAATCTGACCCCGTCCTCTAGCTACTGGAGGAAGAGGGGGTCTACCCCTACCTCGTCCAACTGCAGATAAGGCTCTAGTCCGAACCATCTACAGGGTATATAAACCTAGCTTAGAAGTCTATATATATGCCATATGTATAGATATATAAGCTAAAAGTCCATCACAACATCACATAAGGTAATATCTATATCTATATCTATATATATATATATATATATATATATATATATATATATATATATATATATATATATATATATATATATATATATATATATATACTGTCGAGGTCTTCAGAGGGGTGATGGCTTCTCGTACACACTATCCCAAAACATTTGTACTCATTTCAAGACTAAAACCTTTTGAAAAGTCAGACCCCTTTCAGGTTCTGTTTATTTATCTATCCAACCTTTATCGCAGATTACAAGTGCCATTGTTGTCAACCTAAGGCTCTGATACCAACTTTGTAACACCCCAAATCCGTAGGACTCGGGGCGCTACTGGGCTAGGATCTCACAATGGATCCTGACCCTAGCCTGACAACAAGTTAACTGGATCTTACAACAAGGCACAGATAGATTAAAACCAAACATCAAACTGTAATATATACATATCAAAAGGTATACAAAGTACCGTTGAGTACAATCAAAACATGTATCTGTACAAACAAAATATCCCAAATCCCACGCATAACCTAGTGTACGGAGCCCTCAGCGGATCATCCCATCTGAATCACTCTACAATTCTCCTAACTTGCAAAACATCTACAACACGGTATAAAACCGTTAGCTAACCATACATATATATAGATAATGCATAAGCACAAACACAAGTCAGGGAATCATAAACACATAATCATGTTGTCACAAATTTACTCGGTTTAATTATCTTTATAAAGTCCAACACTCAAACCGTATATATATGAATATGAATATATGTGACACGAGGAATATATAATCCTCACCTCTGGGTCCCATAGCCAGTTGGAGTGGTGCCTGGAACACCTCCCCGTATATCCTATGGGAGTGGAGAGTGCCCGAACCGTTTACCAAATCTGGCCTGCCTACAGAGAACCTCCCAGACTCCCAGCGGGATGAAAGAGCAAGTTATCACGGCCCTACAATGGGCGATCACTAAACCATAGGTCGGTAATAATCAACATCGCATGCTATCAAGCATATACCACACACCACTTATGCATACATCCAATATAAGGATGGTAGTTAAGTAAGTTCTACAGACTTACCTCAACCTCGGAATACTCTCAATGCGATCAACTCTTATCCGGAGGACAACACTGCCTAATAACAAGGCATAAAGAGATATTACATCTCCTATCAGTCAAAGGGGTCACACCTAGACCCAAGGGATCCATAAGGATCATATCCAACTTATAAACCTCGATAATCTCCTAAACCTCAAAGCCACAACCGGCATATATCAATATCATACTCATCATCATCATCCTATCCTCATATACATACCTAGCATGCTACTAACCCGCTCATACTAGGAAAGGAAAGGATCTACACTACTCTAGGTAGATCCTGTACAAGACGCACCTGCGTGATAGAAGAGACGCAGGGGCGAAATGACAGAAGCCGCAGGCGCGGAGACACTCCCACGCAGGGGCGGTGACCGTGGCCGTAGGAGCGGCGACTCTCTGGCGCGGGTGCGGTGACAAGGTCACGCAAGGGTGACGGCTCACTGGCGCGGGGGCGGCGACAGTTCAGAACGTGATCCCCCGACTTCGTCTTCGGTTCTTCACGTGATAAATTCACGTCTTCATTTCCCATCAACCAAACACATACACATATATACACATATGAACATCAATACACACCTAGGAGATCTATCCTAAGCTAAGGAAGGAGGAAAGAAAGAAGAAAGAAAGAAGAAGGAAGAAGAGAACTTACTACTGATGTGGCCTAAGCAAGGAAGTGATCACAACACACTCTCAGCTGGCTCCCAATCTCAGCAACACATCCACATATCATCATCGTCATCAAACCACCAAAACCACACAAGCTTTTCTTCCAAACCAAGAAGAATTCAAGAACAAGATCAAGGAGAGGAAAGGAGGGAAGATGGACGTGAGGAAACTGGAAATGAAGAATTAAACCCTTCATCCTAAGGCAAAGGAGAAGGTTAAAGGAAGAAGAAAGAGTAAAGCACGGTCCAATCGGTCAACAAAGCCGGTTGCAGCCGCAGGAAACCGCAAGGGCGGGTTCCTTGGCTGCAGGGGCGGATTACAAGGCAAGCCGCAAGGGCGTCTCAAAGGTCCCGCAGGGGCGGCTAACCCCGGGTTCGGCTCCTAAAGATCAATGCTCTTACACTTGCCTTCCAAACTCAACTTCCTTCCCACGTCGATCCAACGTTTTCATAGCTGGGCATTCTTGATCATGGGTTCCTGAAATATTTAAGAGGGCAATGAATGACTTGTTAACGCTAAATAATTCATGTAAGCTACCATGCATTAACAATAACTCCCTTGACGTAGTCTCTTGAACCTCCTTGGCTCGTGATCTTGTAATGGGTCATTGGTTCCATTGGTATGGTGGTGAGTCATATGATGACTCATGTAATGGTCCTCCATCATCCACCCCTTCTTGGGAAGAATTCGACCCCAACTTATCTTCTTGTTTGCTCTCTTCCTCATAAGGAACTAAGTCTCCCACGTAGAAAGTGGTACTTACTCCATTGTCATCCGGTAATTCCAAGACATATGCAGTGTCATTAACCCGGTGTAAAACTTTGAATGGTTCGTCACCCCGTGGAGCTAGTTTCGATTGACGTTTCTCCAGGAACCTCTCCTTCCTTAGATGTAACCACACTAGATCACCGGGTTGGAAAACCACTCTCCTTCGTCCTTTGTTGTTTCTAGCTGCGACTTCAACTCCTTTCTTTTCAAGCTTAGCCTTGGTCTTTTCATGGAGTTCCTTAATCATTTCTGCTTATTCCAAAGCATCAAAAGCTACTCGATCCTTTTGAGGAATCGGTAAGAGATCCACAGGAGTCAAAGGGTTAAAGCCATAAACACATTTAAAAGGTGACAAAGAAGTGGAAGAATGCTTGGTTCGATTATAAGCAAACTCAACATGTGGTAAAACGTCTTCCCATTCCCTAAAATTGTCTTTCAAAATGGTTCTAAGGAGTGGAGTTAGGGTCGTATTTGTGACTTCCGTTTGTCCATCCGTTTGAGGATGGCTAGAGGTCGAAAATAGCAATCTTGTTCCCATCTTTCCCCAAAGAGTTTTCCAAAAGAAACTCAAGAACTTAACATCTCTATCACTAATAATGGTCTTAGGTATTCCATGCAATCTAACTATTTCCTTGAAAAATAAATTTGCGACATTGTAGGCATCATCAGTTTTATGACATGGAATGAAATACGCCATTTTAGAGAATCCATCTACCACCACAAAATTGAATCTCTTCCTTTCTTAGTCATAGGCAACCCTATAATGAAATCCATACTTATGTCTTCCCAAGGAGCACTAGGAGTTGATAAAGGTGTGTACAAACCGTGGGGTTGTGATCTAGATTTAGCCTTAAGACATTCAATGTACTTCTTAAGCATGTGTTCTACATCTCTTAGCATGTGAGGCCAATAAAAATGGGTTTGCAACATGTGATAGGTTTTATCCCTCCCAAAATGTCCCATCAAGCCTCCCTTATGGGCTTCTTCCACCAATAACATCATAAGGGAACATCTAGGTATGCAAATCTTATCCACCTTAAACAAAAACCCCTCAAACAAGAAGTACTTATCATAAGGCCCTTGTGTGGTACATTTATGAAATATCTCCCCAAAATCGGCATCATCCACATATAATTTCTTAATGTAAGTGAAACCTAACATCCTAGAATCTAAAGTGGTGATCAAGGTGTGTCTCCTAGATAAGGCGTCAGCCACTACATTATCTTTACCCTTCTTATACTTGATAATGTAAGGAAAAGTTTCAATGAATTCCATCCATCTACCATGCCTTATATCTAGCTTATCTTGGCTCCTAAAGTATGTAAGTGAATCATGATCCGTTTTTAAAACAGACTCTTGGGGCCAAAGAAAATGTTGCCACGTCTTAAGCACTCTAAACAAGGCATACAATTCTTTGTCATATGTGGAATAATTTAAGCATGCACCCTTCAATTTCTCACTAAAGAAAGCTAGAGGCTTACCTTCTTGCATGATTACGCCTCCTATGCCTATGCCGGAAGCATCACACTAAACCTCAAAAGGCTAGTGAAATCTGGTAGAGCTAGGAGTGGTGCTTGGGTGAGACGTTTCTTTAACTCCTCAAATGCTCTTTCTTGAGGCTCATTCCCCTCAAAAGGAACTTTCTTTTTGGTCAAAGCCGTGAGTGGTGCGGCAATGATACTAAAATCCTTCACAAATCTTCTATAGAAAGTAGTTAAGCCATGGAAGCTCCTTACATCACCAACCGATCGAGGGGTAGGCCATTCATTGATTGCTTCGATCTTTTCCCCATCCACTTGCAATCCTTCGTCACTCTGTACAAATCCAAGAAAAATGACTCGGTTAGTATAGAAATCACACTTCTTCATATTAACATACAAGTATTCTATACGCAATGTAGAAAGCACATCCCTCAAATGTTCTTCATGTTCTTTTAATGACTTACTATAAATAAGAATGTCATCAAAATATACCACAACAAACAAACCAATGTAAGGTCTCAAATTATGATTCATCAATCTCATGAAAGTACTAGGAGCATTAGTTAGTCCAAAAGGCATCACTAACCATTCATAGAGGCCAAACTTGGTTTTAAAAGCCGTTTTTCATTCATCCCCTTCCCTCATTCTAATTTGATGGTAGCCACTCCTAAGGTCAATCTTAGTAAAGATTGTGGCTCCATGTAGCTCATCAAGCATATCATCTAGACGTGGGATGGGGTGTCTATACTTGATAGTAATGTTATTGATTGCTCTACAATCAATGCACATTCTCCAAGTATTATCTTTCTTGGGTACTAAGAGGACTGGGACGGCACAAGGACTTAAGCTTTTCCTAACATACCCTTTATCTAACAATTCTTGGACCTTGTTTTGTATCTCTTGGGCTTCCTTAGGGTTCATCCTATAGGCCGGTCTATTGGGAAGAGTGGCTCCGGGAATTAAATCTATTTGGTGTTCAATGCCCCTAATGGGCGGCAAGCCAGCCGGAATCTCCTCAGGAAAGACGTCCTCAAATTTGTTTAATAGTCCTTGGATAGAGCTAGGGAGATGAGTTTTGGCTTCCTTGGTGGTTGTCACTAAAGACTTACACAAACTCATCATTAGGACATCCATAGAAGCATAGTTATTCACATATTCCTTCCTATACTCAAGGTAGCTACTTGTTGGTTGGGCTAATAGAGTTTGATGGGTTTTATCCTCCTTACACTTAGGTCGAGAGTTCTTAGATTTTTGGGAGGCTTCTTGATCTATCCTCTTGTTCTCATAATATTCGGCTATTTGTAAGGGTGTCATAGACTTAAGTGTTAAAGTTTTACCTTTATACTAAAAACTATATTTGTTAGAAAAACCATCATGCACAACCTTCCTATCATATTGCCATGAACGGCCAAGCAACAAGTGACAAGCATTCATGGGTACAACATCACATACAATGGTATCCTCGTATGATCCTAATGTTATATTGACCCTAGTTTGCTTATTTACCTTAAGTTCCTCACACTCATTCATCCAATGTAGCTTGTAAGGCCTAGGGTGATAAAATGTCCAAAGTTGAAATTTATTAACCATTTCAGTGCTAGCAATATTGCAACAACTTCCTCCATCAATAGTCACATTACACACTATTCCTTTAATGCTACACCTTGTATGAAATAGGTTTTCAAGTTGATTATCCTCACAAGGTGCTAGTTGGACATGCAAACTTCTCCTAGCTATCAAAGACTCACCATGCTCATACTCAATACAATCATCACTTTCATTTTGCCCATGATCATCAACTAGCCCATTTTCATTATCAAAATCTAAGTCATCTTCACTTTCATATTGTCCTAGATAATTTATGATCAAAGTGCGTCTATTAGGACATTCCCTACTCATGTGACCTCTACCTTGGCATTTAAAGCACACAATATCCCTAGTTCTAAAAGTAAAGTTAGAAGTACTCCCTCGAGGACCACTTGAAGGCTCATTCAAGGGTCGTGGTGTAGTGGTAGGTGTGGTAGTTCTTCTTTGGCCTTCTTGTCCCATGGTTGCCGACTTCCTCTCCTCTTTATGGCTTCCTTGATCCCTACTTTGACTAAGCGGCCGGCTTCCTTGTGATTTCCAAGTATTGGACGTGCCATATGCCGGTTTGTGCTCTCGGTTCCGTAGCTTAGTCTTCCTTTCCACCTTGATTGCTAAGTGTAGAAATTCCTCCATGGTACTATAGGGGTACATATCAACTTCATTAGCCAAATTAGAGTTAAGGATGCGAAGATACCTAGCCATAGTGTTTTCTTCATCTTCTAATACGTTGGCTTTCACCATAGCTACTTACATGTGGGTATAAACTTCCTCAGCACTAAGATAACCTTGTCTCAAATTCTCCAATCGCTTCCGTAGCTCTCGGGTGAAGTGTGGAGGACGAATCTTGACCTCATGAGTGCCTTCATGTGCTCCCATGTAGTGATTGGAGGATCTAATGTCCGTACCCTCTCCTTAACCACATGATCCCACCATACCAAGGAGTATCCTTGGAATTCTAAAGCGGCTAGTTGAACCTTCTTATGGTCACTGAAGTTGTGACACAACCATATATGTTCAACTTTAGTCTCCCACTCCATGTAGGCGTCGGGATCACACTTGCCTTAGAAAGCGGTAATCTTGATTTTGACCTTTCCAAGTCCATCTTGCTCTAAGTAAGGCCTGAAAGGCTCCCTTTCCCTACCACGCCTAGGCTGCTGGTATGGTCTCGGAAAATCCTCCCAAGCGTCATCTTCAAAGGTGTCTCTTGGTGCTTGCTGGAAATCATCAACAAAGGGAGGTACGTGAGATACATTAGGAGGGCCTTCGGATAGTCTATTACCTTGTCGCCTTGGGACTTGATGGTCCGCCTCCCGTGGTAGGTGAGAAGGGCCACCAAACTCATACGTGGTTCTCATGGACGGTGTTCGTGGAGGCGGCGTCCTGGCCTCCATAGTCTCCATTCGTTTGGAAAGACTATCAACCGAGTCAGACAACCTTTGAAGTAGATTAAACACCTCAGGAGCAATGGGTGCACTACTTGCCTTGCTTGGGCTTCGTGATCTAGACATGCTTCACAACAAACGAAACAAGTAAAGGTTATTGTTAGCTAAAATGATAATGCCTCACTTGTGTATCGCTCACGTTTGTGTCTCTTCTTGGTGTATGCTCAAGCTTGGGGAATGATTTGCAAGGGTCAACGCCTTAGGATCTTGGTTCTTTCCTCTAAGATAGCTCCCTGCTTTAAAAGGTCACGAGAGTTTGCGAGGGTCAGGGATGGGTAATGATGATCGTGCAAGAAAGGGTGGGTAGTAAACGTGGAGTTTGGTTAAGTGACTAGGTATGGTGTAATGACGAAGACAATTTTGTGGAAAATTACTCACTAGGTAGGTCCTTTTCTCGTGCTTGGGTGGTCTTGAAAGGGTGCCGGCAAGTGAGGTAACCAAGGCTCTTAGTATTTTTTTTTTGTACTTGGGACGGCTACTTGAACTAATAGAGGAGAAGTAGGAAGAATTAGTCTTCCTTTTCAGCAAGAGAGTGATTTATGGGGAAGTAACCGTTTTTTTTTTTGTAATTGGAGCTCAAGGGCTTTCTTCTCAAGAGATTGGCCGGTCAACGTTCCAAACAAGGAACTTAAGATTTGACAATCACTCAAGCACAAGTTAGGATCCAACTAGTTGGGCAAGGAAAAGAAAATTTATGGAGGAGGGGAACAATAGTAACAACTGAGCTCTGATACCAACTAATACGGGAATACTCCCGAGGTTAGCCGATCTAGGTACGATTGAACCCAAAGATGGTTAAGAAGGTGCGTGGATATAGACAAGATGGACAAGTAGAAAGAGATGAACCAAAGTTGTCGGTGGAGGAACCTTGATGAGATGATCAAGACCCCCTTCTCACGTAGAACTTCAACCTAACCCCAATACATCCTTACACAAGCTCTCGAGATGGAACTAGCACAAGGAGGGACTTACGAAGGTTTGAAGCACCAATCCGAAATTGATTGACACAAGCAAATCCAACGTAAGCAATCACAACACACAATGTCAACCAAAGCTCTCTATTCTCTGATTGATTTTGTAAATGAATAACAATGTTTGTCAATAGCAAAAATAACGTACCTAGCTAAAATACCTAAGGAGAATATATATAGACTCCTTTTTCTAAACAAAATAAATAATGAAAAACAAATACATTAGTGGGAGGAGATAACAAGAGAGCTCCCACAAATGTAGCTAACAAATTTAACAAAATAACCGTTGGTCCAAAACAACACCATAAAAATAGGCCCTTTCTTCCAAGGCGTCCATCGGGCGGCCAGGCGGGTGTAAGGGCTCAGCCGGGCGGGTTTTAGGGTTCAAGGTTTGGCCCGGCGGAAATTAGGGTTCAGGATCTCGGACGAGCTAGTCGTTGAAGACCCCGAGATCGTCAGCCATTCCGGGCGGAGGCTAAGGTCTTGTGACGTTGATGACGAGGAAACCGGACAGAGGTGATGATTCGTGGCCGAGCGCTCCGGACGGGTTTTAAGGGTCTCGGCCGAGACTCCCGAAAACGCCGGGCGGGATTTAAGGTCCTTGACCGAGACTACCGAGAGTACCAGGCGGGGATTAGGGCTCGTGTCCGCTGGCGTCGAGGAACCCGGGCGGAGATTAGGGTTCACGCCGATAGGTGCCGCTGGCGTCGAGGAGCCCGGGCAGAGATTAGGGCTCGTGTCCGCTGGCGTCGAGGAACCCGGGCGGAGATTAGGGTTCACGCCGATAGGTGCCGCTGGCGTCGAGGAGCACAGACGGAAATTAGGTGTAACACACCAAATCCGCGGGACTCGGGATGCTACGGGCGAGACCTCACAATGGGTCCCGACCCTTAGCTTGACAACAATTTCACCGGACCTTTCTAACAAGGCACAAATAAAGGCAAAACTCAAAACGTTTTTAATGTACGTGAAAACCGAAATGTAAAGAAATACAAAGTGAAAACTCAGCCGAGTCCTCAAAACGACGTAACTCCGATACGGAAATCTGAATCGTACAATAACATCCACAAACTAACGATATGAAATATAACCTAAAAACGCCCATGTCCTATAATGTACGGAGACCCCGGCTGTCCACTCCTCCACCTCACTCGGCGGCATCCCTAACCTGCAAGTCATCTACACAAACGGTTTAAAACCGTTTGCTAATATTCGAAGCATTAGAAAAGGGGTGAAGGCACAAACACACGGATATCACATACATCACATATAAACTCCAAAACACACAAGTCCGGTTTATTATCTTTTATTATTAAGTCGTATCCCGTTCTAATTCAACTTAGGTTTGTGACACGAGAACCACTGTGGTCTCGCCTCGGTCCCTACTTACCGGCAAAGAATGGTACGGATACATCTGACCATCTAACCCGCCGGGCTAGTTGCCGAGAACCTCCTAGACTTCACGCAAAGCTAGGCAGATGATGTCACCGCCCATTATCATATACTTGGGCCAAAATATATAAGGTCGGTGGTCCTATTTACCGGTTTAGTTGTTTATAACATAAACAATAATACAAGCACACACCACCAACACACATCAATGCTTATACGTAAAATACGAGTTAAGTAAGTCCGGAGACTTACCTCGTCACCACACTCAAATCACCACACTCTCGGTTCCTTAAGGAGGAAGCCACAACCTGCTCACAAGAGATATGCATGTCAATACATACTCACGCTCAAGAAGTCTTAGACTTCACTTTAGTGATCTAAGCAAGATCACCTAACCCTCAAGCTAGGAATGCATCCTAGGTCCCAAGTACTCACCACATTCTCCACACATGAAAGCAGCTCACAACAGTTTATAACCTCACAAGATATTAATCCTCAACCAAGGAGGAACAAGCTAGCCTAGAAGGTCCATCATGCTCACATGCTCATATCCATCAACTATTTCGAGCCTTAGGGGCTCCTAGGTTCACAACCACTAAGTGGTATTTCAGGCTACTCTAGATCCATCATAAGCATGCTACTAACATGATACAATTACAATGCTAAGGAAGGAACGAAGAGGAAGGGAGAGGAGAAGCCTACTGTTGAAGAAACCGCAGCCGCGGAGTCAGCTGGCGCCCCCTGCGTAATACAGAAGCCGCCCCCGCGGAACCAGGAGCCGCACCCGCGGTGGTCTGGAGTCGTGTGTCTGGCGCCGCCCCTACGGCCGTGCTGAGCCGCACCCGCGGCCGTGCTGAGCCGCCCCTGCGGCTGGCCGCTCCCGCGGTCGTGAAGATCCGCCCCCGCGGGTTCTGTGCAGAACGTCGTCTTCTTCGTTTTCGATCGTGGATCCTTAGCTCCAAAGTCCTTCTTTTCTTGCTGGATCTTCTCCAAACACCCACCACTGGTCTTAGGCTCCTCTCCACGACCTAATCGAGCTAAGAACCTATACATGCAAAGATTTGAGCAAAAACTCCTCAAGATCTTCATCCATGGCCATGGATGAAGGAGGGAAGAAGAATGAGGAGAATCAACAAAGAAGAGAGGGAAGGGAGAGGAAGGAGCTTACCAATAGATCTGGACTTCTTCTTCTACAGTCCACACATGCAAGATCTTCAAGCAAAAATGGAAGAAGAGAAGAGAAACCAAGAGAGAAAGAGGGAGAGGAAAATGAACGTGAAAGAGAAGAGAAGAGAGAGAGATAGGGGACAAGGCTGCCAAGAGGGAGAGGGGACTGCAACCATCTTGTCACATTTGCTCGGAACGAGGGGTCGGAATTGACCCCTTGTCACTTCGACTCGAAACGAAGGGTCGGAACGCGGGAAAAAGGGAAAAATGACGAGTCGGCTCGGGATTTTAGGAATAAATCCCGGCACTCGGCACCTCGTGCTTGCGGGAAGATCTATAAAACGCTCTAAGTCCGGAATAAAATTTCCGGACGTTACATTAGGGTTCGGACCCATTGGCGTCGCAGAGTCCGGGCGGAGATTAGGGTTCACGCCATGCTTCGCTGGTGCCTCCTTGCTTCCACTGGTTTCCTTCCGTCCGCCAAGCGTGCGTTCCACCTGCTTCTCCTTGCTTCCGCTTGCTTCTTCCCGTCCGCTTGCTTCCGCTGGTTTCCTTCCGTCGGAATAAAGTTTTATTAGTTTTATTGTATTTCTACAAATAACAACGCTAATCATATTAATTATATATATATATTCAAAAATAAAAAATTTACAGCAACGAATTAATTATAAATCAACGCTTAATGTTAATATAAAAATATTTCAAAAATGTGAAGGAGATTATTAATTTTATTCAGTAATAAAATATAGCATAAAATATTGGTAAAACTTTTATAGAATAAAAAAAATTATTACGAATCTAAATAAACATTAACGAAAAAAAGAAATATACGAATCTGATTTATACGAACTTGAATAGAAAACCAAATATGAGGGAGACCTGCGACTGTGACTATCGAAACTACAGCAGATACACAACACATAAAATCGTGAAACACCAATTCTTGAAAACAAATCATGCAAGTACGAGAAATTCAAGCAGATGGAGAAAATAATGGGTTATTTGCTACGGATTTCACATATTCTCTCTAGATATATATTATATACAACACATAAATCGTGAAACATAAAAGACAAACAGAAGAGAAGGAGACCTACGATTGTGAATAGATTTGAAGGAGACCTGTGACTGCGAAGGAACCTATGCCTGCGAACTACATATACGACAAAGAAAATAAGAAATATCTTCAAACTTTAGGAAACCTGAAAAAGATGAAGAAAGATGATCAATATTGAAAAACATGAACCGAATGGAAGACGAAGGGATATAATCTGTATATATAGTGTGAGAATTATATGTAATAACCGAAAAAAATTTTAATTAACTTTTCTTTTATTTCCAAGAACCAAATCGATTTTCGAAAATTTTTAAACCGAGTCTTAACTCACCTCGTCCTAACTCCCCCTCACCTTATCTCACCTCCACCTAACTCCCCCTCGCCATAACTCACCTCGTCCTAACTTCCCATCGCCATAACTCACCTTGTCATAACTCACTTATATTCTAATTTTCGGTAAACCTTCTCCACACTCCCCGCGTATAGACGCAGTCACGCAGAGCACAACCGAGAGGACTCGAACACGTAACCTGGTGCACCTTGTCGAGACCAGCTGGTTCCATTTCACACCACCTGGTGCCATCAGACGCCGTCAAGCCTTGCAACTAGATCCAATTCCGTTTAGACCTGAACCCGTTTCTTTTCCGTCAAATTAATTTTCGATAATTAATAAATTATATAAATTATAATTATTTATTTAATTATTTCTTGATAATTAGTTATTAAATTAGTGAATGATGCTAAGTTAATTAGTGAAATGTGGAGATGAATGTTAGTTGCGGAATTAGCTAGAAGAACCGGAATGTTAGATGTAACAGACTTGAGAAGTATGTTTTGGAATTGGAATGAGAACGTTGAAGAGCTAACCAGATTGATAATGTTAGAATAGTATTGCACTTCCAAGGTAGTGATATCTTATGGAACGGTTATGCTGATGATAAAAGAACTTGAAATGGACGTATAGGTCCCCAAACCTAAGTTGTTAAAGAATGTCAGGGTATCCATGCTAGATCTCTGACTAGCAAGATCGCGAGAACGTTGAGACCAGTACTGATAAGGTGAGTTCATAGGACTCACTTAGCTACCTTTTAATATTGAGCGTGCAGTAGTGTAGTATGTGTTACGTTTGTGAATTAAAATGAACGAACTTGTATTATAACGAGCCGTAGCTTTTTGTCCGTGCCGAGGGTGCCGGAAGATTTCCCCGCGACCAGTCTAATAGAGTACACGGGGAAAATGCATTAAACCAGTCCTAATAGTTAACGGGAACGGGGGCAAGAGTCTATGGGACTCTTGCGCTACCATGAAAAGTTGGAAAATATAATGACAAATTTCACCAAAGAAAAGATAATAACCGGGACCTTGCGTGTTGCGTGTTGATTGATTTACAATACTTTCTTAAATGTTGTGTGCTTTAGTGACATTGGTATTAGAATTGTAGTTAACGGTTTTTACAGTGTTGTTAGACTTTGCAGGTTAGATCTCTCCCGAGAAATCGGGAGTGAAATGGTAAGGCGGGTTTCCGTAATAGGAATTGGGTTTATTTATTTATGTAGTTTGCTTGTTGTCTTTAGACTTGTTCCATTCCAGATATTGGTTGTTGTTGTGTCGAGTTGTGTCTTTTAAAACATATTGTTATTTTTTATAAAAGATTGGCTATTTAATATTTGTACCCTTGTTGCAAGGTCCCTAGTTATTGTTGTCAAACTAAGGCCGGGACCCACTATGAGGTCCTAGCCAGTAACGCTCCAAATTTCCAAAATTCGGGGTGTACGTTACAACATGGTATCAGAGCTCTAGGTTGACAATAATAACACTCGAAATCTTCTAAAAGGCCAAGTATAAACAAAACCCGAAAGGGATCTGGTTTTCTAAAATGATTTTTAAAGTTTAGTTCTTGCTTAGTCGGGTTAGATAGTAGTACGGAAACCACCGCTCCACTCTGTAGATCTCGGTAGTAGTAAGTTAGTAAAACTTTGTACTTAGAAATAATAATACTAGATTTAGTCGCCTGTCTCGTATAAACGGGTCAGAGTAAAGGTAATTGCCTTTTCACCCTTCATTCATGGAGTAGAATTAGTAAGGCTCTACAGACCAAGCACGTAAGTAAACTTCCGAAGACAAGAAGAAATATGGGATTGCTGAAAGTATGACCCCACTGGGTACCAGGAATGCTAAGACATGACCAACCGACCCAAATCACACCTCGAAGGGAGTCCCAGGGTTCAAAGAATGATCCCGACCTTCAAAGATACGACTTTTGTGACGTTCAAAGAATACAAGACTAACGGACGGGAGTGCAGTAACTGCAGTTATACCAAGTGCTCTGTTCGCTGGTGTTACCCCCTATAAATTCCTATCAAAAGAGATAGAAATTCACAAGGTAGTAAAACAACGGTCTGCTTTAAATTTATAACTCGTAATATCTACTCTAAATGCAGCGAACTCACATTGTATGGATCAATCGCAATAAGAGCAAGTATTCCAAGGTTGATCACAAGGACTAAGTTAGATGACAATGAAAGTTGATTAAAAATAGTACAATTCTGGACTAAGAAATAAATTGGAAAAGAGAAGGGAAAAATGTCAAAAATGTTTTGGAAAGGGTTGAGAAGTTCCCAATCAATTTGTCAATATTGATTGAAAACCAAATAACAAACAAACAAATACATATGGAAGAAATTGTAGTTCCAAGGATTTAAGATCATTATTTATACACATGGACTCAGGATATATAAATCTCATGTGGCATATATATGGTTGAAAACCTTCAGGTATGAATGTTTCTCAACTAATGTTCTATCACACTTACGTCTCAAGAACATATAAATCCGCAGCCTAATTACCTATTGCTTTCAAGGTTAAAAGGGAGAAATCGTAATCAAACCTTATTTCTTAATTAAGGATCAAATAACCCTTTACAGTTACGTCTCAAGAATTACTTGCCTTAAGGAAGGAATAATGACACATTCTATCCAATAAAAGTTAAACCTTTATTACCTAGGAACAAATTCTTTTATGTATATAAGAAGGAATATCTCAGTTACGACTCAATTCCAACTTAGCTTGATGTTTAGAATATTTCTAAACCTGACAAAAAATCAAACCTTTCCATAGGATTTAAAGCGATTTAATAATCAATTATAAGAACAATTAATCTATCATCGTCCAAGGTATAAGCAAATCTCTAACTACCTTGGAACCACAAAAGGTTTCTACCCAACAATATTCATATCAAAACCTGATTTCAATTCAATTAAAGAAAGCATACAACTGAAATTGGAAAAAGGAATGAGGAAAGTACCCAACTTTAATTGAAATTTGAAAACAAACTGTCTTGAGCTTGCCAATCGTATCTAAACTTGAAATAAACGAAAAGGACTGGATCTTCTAAACAAACTAATGATCTAACAACAGTGAAAAAGACTGGATCATCAAAATAAAATTGAGCCAATCGTATCTAAACATGAGTTCCCAAGTTCCATACCTGATACCTTTAATCAAGGTATTGATATTAAACAACGCGAGATACCACCCGAGATGCCGACCGAGATATTGCAACAGAAGCTTCCAAGCCTTCCATCTCGGACCGAGATAGGTGGATCTCGGCCGAGATGCTCCTTGGTCGTTCCTTCATGCCTTTAGCTTGATTCCTAGCCCTTTTCCGTGCATGTATGTTCGCTCCAATGCATCCACTTCGAGGCTTGATCCTCAAATACGTCGTTTTAGCTCCAAAATGTGTCAAATCACCTACAAAGCCACAAATAGTGTGTGTAGACATCTATCCTTGCAAAGTAGAACTAAACAAGCATAAATGACACAAACTAAGGCTAAAACATGAATGCAGAAAGGGGAAATCTACCTAAATGCATGACTAAAATAGGTCGATAAATCATGTTATCACTCTCCTTAGCTCTAGCTTCCTTCTCTTGCTTGTAGGTGATGTTGAGCTTCGGGATGCTCCTACACCATTCCTTCCCTCCTGAAAATTTTTCGTCCACGAATCCGAGTTGTCTTTACTTGATTCCAGTTGGGGAGGCATCTCATCCTTCCATATGCCTACACGAAGTGCAAAAATACAGCACCCATTAGGAGAGGGTAAAAGTTCAGCACCCAATAATCTCAATTTCTCATAGCGAAGAGATGAGAAAACTTTCTACTATGACACATAAGAATAACCATGGTGGGGGTTAGGAGGGACAAGTTTGTCATCAATGTTGTCTTACACTCATGACTATCAAAAATGATGATCATACTCATCATGTGATAATGAGAATTTATGTGATCAAGGAAAAGTCAAGAATACTCGGTGGATGGTTTCAAGATTTTCAATGAAACCATTAACAATTCCAAGACCATACATGAATGATAAGAATTCCTTGAAAATAACACTCAAGATAGGACAATTAGAAACATCAATAGTAGGAACATGCCCCTTAATAGTCAACCTTACGTTGATGATTAAGAGGGTAAGTCCTATCCTTCAATCATGAGTTGGTGATCAATAGGGCTTCACTACTACAAAATAGGGAATATACCACACCAAAATATCGCGGGCTTATGAAATACGATGTATAAAGTCTATTCCAAAAGCAAAAAGTTTATAGTTGAGACTTTATACCGCGGATCTAAATCCCCATAGTATAAAGTAGTTCAAATAAAAACATTCATGACATTCGATCATGTTCATCACCATTGCACAAAACTCATTAACATCAATGGGTTCAAGGTCCTTGTTATCAACTTCCTTTCCTAAGGTAGACATAACTCAAAAACAAGTGAACATGTTAAGTTAGTGAAATCAATAAAAAAAAATTTACCCTCACAAGTGTATCACTCTTTTCCCCTCGTTATCTCGTTGCCGTCTAGTTTATCTTAGCCAGTTTAGGAAGTCAACCTACGAATCTTTAAGCAATACCTCAAAACAAAGCACAATATGATTTGTCCAGGAACCACAATCGAATAAGGTGAACGATCCTTGATCTCAAAAAGGAAACGACTTTTTATAGTGGTGCTAACAAAAGAAAAACTAGACTCGCCTACTTTTCTCACCCAAAAACAATAACTTATAAAAGACAAATGCAACCTTAAAATAAGGTAAAGATATAATAGAGGTATGGATAGAAGGTGGGTCACGTATCAACTTCAGAACCGTCTTGGAACAACACACAAATGTAGTAATGATTTTTTTTCCTGACTTCGAATGCTTTCTCTTTTTTTTTTTTTTGCTTCGATTGATCTTTTTTTTTACTGAATTAAAATAAAACAGTTAACAAGATAATGGTCGAAACTTTACTAGGTTTAAATTCGCAAACCAACGGCGGTGGAAGCTTCACATTGGTGGCGGCTCGATGGTGGTCCGATGGATTCTGACCAGTTGTGGCTCAACTTCCAAGGGCATATTCGGCTCAGTGGAGAGGATTTAAGGCCATAACACACAACCAAGAATGATCATAGAACCCTTCCGCTACAATCTTACACAAAAGGGAAATCGATTGTCCCTAAAGCACAAGAATGAGGCTTGTGAATGATTGAGAGCACCAACTTGACAATTTAAGGTGACACAACACAAAACAATTCAAGCTATAAGGTCGAACGAGATTCCACTAGTTTTCTCTTCTCCGAGAAGACACACAAACTCCATGCAGAGTTATACTAAAAAGTATCGAGTATTTATTCAAAGTTGGGTAAAAGAAAAATGTGAGTCTTAATGCCTTATATAGGCATTGGAATGAAATCCTACTAGTTAAGATATAATTAAAAGATTATGGGCTGAAAATCTAACTAAAAATGGCCTAAAAATAAAAGCAAACCCATAATTAACATTGTACTTTAAAGGCTGAAAATAAGATTTAATTATTAGACAAATTATCCATTAAAATTGCCCCACTACTCTCTTATCTCACCCACGTCCACGCATCTAATACGTCCTCTACGCCTCCTTCATGCATACGTGATCGTGCATGGTCATGTATGATTGATTTCTCTCTTATACGTGAACATGCATGGTTGTGCATGACATCTCCCACACGTGATCTTGCCTCCATTTGCTAGTTTTTCATGCATGCGTTCCTTGATTTGCAAATGAAGATCTATCTAGCTTGATACATCTCTTCGTTACTTGCAAATGCTTCTTCCTAGCTCTCCATATGATCACTAGCTTCCTCTTCTTCTCCCATCCTCTTCTTATCATGCAAGTTATTCTATTCGGGTATAATTTGGTCTAGGGCTGAGCAAAACTCGGTCGGTTCACCTGAACCGAACCGAAACCGACAGTTTCGGGTGAAACCGAACCGTAAACCGACTATTTCGGTTTGATCTACGGTTTGCAAATTATAGCATTTCGGTTTTCGGTTCGGTTGATGAACCAAACCGAAAACCGACGGTTCAAACCGAGTTTATTAAAAAAGGTGAGCGGAGTTAGGGTTAAGGTTGGAAGTGTCTGCTTCTTCTTTTCACAACTGCACGCCGCTTCCTTCGTTTCGAATTCTAGAGAGGAATCGGCGACTTTTCTTCTCCCACTCCTATCTTCGATTTCTTGTTTCCAAAGAGGCATCGTCGACTGCTCTTCTCCCACTCCAATAGGGGAGTTAGGGTTCTTCTTCAAGGAATCAGGTTCGTACTTCTCCTCTCTATTACATAAGTCTTAAGTCTTGACTTCTTCCGTTTCTCCTAACCGTTGGATTGCTCTTCTACAGCCAAGGCAGCAAGGTTTGTGCTTATGGGAGTTAATACTTCTCCAAACTCCAATTATCTATGTGCAAGGGAGGTGTGCGAATTCTCCTCTCGTTCTCCCCTCAGTTCTCCTCTTCTTCCAACTCTAGATTCGTCATCTCACCGACCATACATGCGATTACTGATTGGTGCAAACTGTGAAAAATTGCAACATGTGTTTGTTTCCATTAAAGTGTTGAAAGTTGTAGTTAATGATGATGAAAACCATTCATGAGTTTTGTTCTCTCCTCATATGTTATGTGAATGTCTCACTGAAATTGTATATTTTTGGTTCAACCAAAAAAATTGGTTCAAAACCGAACCTAAACCGACTATTTCGGTTATGGTTTGCGGTTCATGGTTTATAGGTTTTCGGTTTTCGGTTCATGGTTTATAGGTTTTCGGTTTTCGGTTTCTGTCGGTTCGGGTCGGTTTTGAACCGATGCTTAGCCCTAGTTTGGTCCGGGTCTTTTTCAGGTTATTTATCGTTTCAAGTTAATTGTTTTCAAGTAGGTTGGTTCCGAATATGCGCTTTTTCAAAATTTTCAAGTCTTAGATGAATTAGGGTTCATCGGGTCAATTTCACGAGTCGGGTCAAGTTTTGCCAACTCTATCTGTATACATACACAACTACACACATCATTATTAGATTTGACAAAAAATTAACCGACCCGTACTTATGCAAATTTCTAGAAAAAAGGATATCTCACACAATCAACTTTCATTTTCTAAGGCTTTATTGATCTCTCGCTCTAGTCACCTCTCACATTTTAAATTTTGTCACTCTTTCACTCAAACTCTCAGTTACCTATTTACATCTCTCAACTTTAACAACTCTCGCATTTTTGTTTGTCTACCAAGTTGACACTCATAATCGACTTTGTCCAATTAATAGCTCAAATATTTTGGTCGTCCTCTACTTCCAACAACTTGTAAGTTTATATATCATTCGTCTTTTTTACCGATTTTTGGAATAATCTTTCTCTTATTGAAAATTCTTTTAATATGAGAGATGAAGTGTTTTAGTTTGAAAGTTGAAACCTATTTTTACTAATTCAAAATTCAAAATTGCATTTTTTTTTAATGAGAGTGATTATAGCCTTGTTAGTTGAAAATAGGAATGCGTAGGTGTTTATTTATTTATTTTTCATTGTATATTAGAATTCTCAAGTTTAATGATAATATACTTAAATGAATTATATACTAATTTTTTGCTAAATGAATTATATACTAAATTGAGACTATCATTGGTTGCTTATTTAATGTTGTTCGGGTTATTTCGGGTCGGGTTATCGAGTCATTTCAGGTTGGGTTACTTTGGTTTATCGAGTCATTCCATATAGGATTACTTCGGGTCGGACCATTTTGGTTCTTGGGTCGTTGTCGGGCTATTCTATTTGGGTATGATTTGGTTTGGGTCATTTTCAGATTATTTATGGTCTTGGGTTAAATCGGTTTCCAAACGGATTGATTCGGATATGCCTTTTTAGAAAAAAAACAGAAATCGGATCTCGGACGGATTCATGTTCGTCGTGTCAGAATTACAGACCGGTTCGTGTTTTTACCAACTTTACCTCAAGCTTTGAGTGTGAAAATGAACAAAATAGTGTGAAACACTTTGGCACCCATCACACCTAAGCTACACCCAACTAATTAAAATTATACAATTGAAGTTATACTTGTCATAAAGATTATACAAGTCAAGTTATACTTCCTCGTCTCTACTAGTTGGAGTGATTAGTCGAAAGGAAGCAAAGAGAAAGCAGAATGAGGTCACCATAGTTGCTGTTGCCTTCGTAACTTTAGAGATTCTACTGTGCAAATGAAAGTAACCTGGGTGTACTCTAAAATGGGGCCTGAAAAGGCTTCATTTGCTGCCGCTGCAACTCTGTAAATGTATGCCAAACAGTTTAACCATTTAAACTTGAGTGATTCTAACAGTTCAATCTGCTCTATTTGTACATCATTTTACTGTTTTTATTTGCTTTCCCTGACCATTTTCCCTACTTTCCTTTCTTCTATTCATTTCGTCAATATAGTCCGATTAAAAAATAAACATTCAAGATTTTGGTACGGTGTTTATAGACGTGATTCACATACTTAAAATTAAAATATACAATTTTAATAAATAACTTCACAAATTTAACAACAAAATATTATCCTTTAATATATAACTACACAACAACAAAATATTATCCTTTAATCGTTATTTAGTTATTTAGTACATTTAGATCGATTTTGGTAATTCGGTTGACAAAGAAGATTGTTATACAACAAAAAAATAAAAACTCGATCGAAATAATGCTAATTTGGTCGGATTGTTTACATTTCGGTCGGATTATATACATCTCAACCGAATTTAGAGATATAACTACACATAAGTTATAAGTCAATTCCTATTGAATTCCATAAATTTCGACCTAGAGGCAAAAATGTCCTACATTTCGATCGAAATGGGAGTATTCCAACTTTTCGAGAGAGATAGTACAAGGGAAAAAATAATCAAATTGTCATACATTTTGATCAAAATTAAAGTATTTCGAGAGAAATATTGCAAAAATTTATTTAAATTGTCCTGCATTTCGATCGAAGTGGAAGTATATCGAGAGATAGTCCAAAAAAAGTCAAATTGGTCTGAACTTTGATTGAAATGGAAATATTTTGAAATAGTTAGTGTAAAAAAAAATCATCAAATCGGAAGCATAAATTACTAACTAAATATAACAAAGGACATTAATTTTATATAACACTTCCTAATTTAGGACAGATCTTTTATATATCTCTTGAATTAAGGTATGTTAATAAATGTTCAATTTTTTATATAAATTTTCTTAACATTAATTTTATTTGATCAAACGACAATAATATTTACCCGTTCGATCTTATCGCTATATATATATATATATAAAACGCAATCTAGTGTAGATTACTTATGACGTAACGGACCATATATAATATTAAGTGGTGTGCTTTTATGGATTAAAAGTGTTACATAAGATATTGGCGCAAATAGCTTATGTGAACAGTATAAAGTGGATGAGGACTTATGGTCGAATACGTGAACAGTCAAACCACTATTTATCGCAAGTGAATAATAAATATTAAAATAAAAAAAAGTAAAAATTATTGGGATTTTCGCATCTCTCTCACCACAGAGGAGAGGAGAGAGATGAAGTCAAAATGATAGTAATATGTTTATGTTTCCAATGGAAATGTATGGATACGTGAGAATGAGAGAAACCAAACAAACAAACACTAGAGACTTGACAACCTCTTCTCTATCTCTACACTCGTGTTCTCTTGGAAACTCAAACCCCTCCTTCTTTCTTTATTGTTTCTTTATATAGAGGATTTAAAAATATATTTCATGAGATGATAAATTAATACATCGAGTTATAAGTTAGGCGGACAACAAGCTGTGTCGTTAACCCAATCTGAATAGCAAACCTAACCTTCTAAAAACTACATCTGAAGACCCAGATGACACAAAATTACCATGCAAGACCCGTTGCACTCCTTGAGAATCTTAACGGCATCATATGCTAGAAAACCAAACGTATCGAAAGCAAATGGAAGAAACACATGTTTCAAGACAAGCCCTTTTCATGCTTAGTCACCTTCAAAGAGGCCGCGTTGAGAGCCGCCTTACCTACCACAAAAAAGTCCATTATCCAAACCAACCAAAGGAGAGACTCTTGTCAAATCAATACAAGCATGCTTTTCACCCACCTATCCAAAAACTAATAAATGAGAAGATTGGTAAAATTTTATACATGAATCAAAATTTTAAAACTCTAATGTCCTATATGTAACCAATATTTTTTTTAATTATAAAATTAGTTCTAAAATAGAGTTTTGGTTCAATTTTTGTCCATCCATATAATAAAATCCCACAACTAAATTTTAGTCTATACTTGTATTAAATAAAAAAATCTTGCATATTTTTTCAATAAATTCAGATCACATGTCATTTTTCACACATTTTATTTTTATAACTAAAGGGATAAATAAAAAATCATTAATATAATTAGTAGTGCAAATATTATTATTTTTAATCCTTTCACATTTTTCGACCTAATTTAAAATATATTTATAAACACTTTAAGAAGAACCTTTTCACTTTTATTTGTTAGATGATCAGTTAATTTCCAATTCCAAGTTTAACATACAAATATATAGTTTCTAAATTAGTTTTTAAGCACCTGACTAAATTGAATAATGTACAAATTAGTGTTAACCTTTAAAAAGGGTTACATACGAGTATTTTTATGTATTTAAAATATTTCTCAAGAAAACTATACCAAATACTTATATTTTGATGATAATTTTGCTTTAACTAAAATTTTAAATCATGATAAATAGATTTGTACTTCTCATTAGCCAAAAATCTATATTCTATATCTATCTATATACTAAAGCTGCCCGTGAACTTACACGTGGCACTGGTGAATCCACGCCAGTAAATTTACACGTGGCACAGTTTGGAGAATTCACGTCATTAAACTTACAGTGTCCTTTTTTGTTAATCCAGGTCACACCATGTTAAACAAATTATTTAAATATTTGATTTACGAATTTATTTTAAATATTTTACTAACTAATTTTTTGTTAGTCCCGCATATTATTAATTGACATTTAAATAATTATAATTTAAAAATCGAAATCGTTAAGATTTGCAATCTAATTTGAAAGATATTAATATATCGTTAACTTATAATTTTAATTTTCAGTTGAACATTATAATTTCTAAAACTTATAAATTTCATTGTTTTATTTAAAACTATTAAATATCTTAATATTTTGTTTATTTATATTTTTAATTTTTTTTTCTGAAACGTAAAAACTTTTTTTTTTCTTCTAAATTTCGTATTTTAAAGGATTAAAAATACTTCTTCATTTTAAAAAATAAAATATAAGAAAAAAATCGTTTTTTATAATAAATTTTTTTACAAATAAAAAAAAATCGATTTTAATATTTTTTGGAAAAAATTCGGATATTTTAAATATTTTTGTATAAAAACTCTTAAATTTCATATTAAAAATATATGGATAAAAATTTGAAATTTTTTTGCCAAAGAATTAATTTTTTAAACAATATTGACATTTAAAAATAAATAAAATAATTTTAATAATTTTTTTTTTGTCATTGGCATAAAAGAATTTAAAAAAAATCATAACAAAAAACTCCGAAAAAAATCAAGAAAGTTGCGATTTTTTATAAAAATTAAATATATTTTACTTAAATTATGACTTTTAACATATTAGTTTATTTATAAAAAAAACAAATTCACATTACACTCATAAGCCTAAATTTTTTAATGACATATAAAAAAATTAGTTGTTAAATCAAAACTGGATTAGAATTTTTTCGGAAAAATAAGCTATATTATTTTTTATAAATATGTTGATAGTATGTACCACTTTCAACAATTTTTAAAGTTGGTATTATTGGGTTTAATTGATAGTTGTTATTATTTTGAGTTTTTTTTTCTTTTTTAAAAAATATTTTTAGTAATATATTTATTTTAATAACTTGACATATGCTATTAATCTTATTAACCATTAGGTAATTCACTATTTAAATTTAACTATTTGATATTATAATTTAAAACTTAGACATACTACTTATATATAAGTAAATCTCTTTCATTTAAATTTTAATATATTATCATTTAATATTATTAATTTAAATTTTATGATTTGTTTTATCCTTATTTTTTTGTTAGTATATGTTTTACATATGACTTTTTATCTATCTTACTTGACGCAGTTTCGTAGGACCATCTCATCAATTTTACAATGTCATCTATTCATTAATCCACTTCACGTACACTAACATTTAATTTAATAAACCCTAATTCTTTATGAAATTGATACTAACTTTTGCATTTGAGTATCTCAAAGGATATTGTCCCGAAATCCTCTATCCCGATTGTTATTACAAGATTTGGATTCTTGCTTCATTTTCATTCATAATTTCAAAATTACGGTCTTACAACAAGTATCATATAACAATTAAGGCAATTCTCAACATAATGAATTATCAAACATTTTTTATGACACGCAATTATCGTCTAACCCGTGCAGGGCACGGATATTAAAACTATTACTCTACTAAAGCAATATACATTAACGCTGATGTGGCGCGTTGTGGGAGAAATATTTTAAAACAGAGCTCTCACACTTAAAGCCAATAAATATTTTTTTTTAAATCAGTTAATAATTTTTTTTTTCTCCCCACCAATTTTAGAAAATCTTATTGAAACGTTAAATATTTTCAAGGTTTTGCTATCCCACATCGATTATTCAGTAGGTCTGATAGTTTGAAATTTTGTATAAATAGAAGGAGGGTTTTTGTAACACCCCGAATTTGTAGGACTCGAAGTGCTACTGGGTTATGATCTAACAATGGATCCTGACCCTAGCCTGACAACAATTTCACTAAATCTTACAAAAAGGCACCAACAAATTAAATATAAAACAAGAACTGATATAAAAGTATCAAAAGGTTAATACAACACTGTTGAGTACAATCAAAACATAACAAATATACATGATCAAAATATCCCATCCCACGAGGACGACACAGTGTACGGAGCCCTCAGCAGATCACCCTCTCTGGATCACTCTGCAGTTCTCCTAACCTGCGAGGGATCTACAACACGGTATAAAACCGTTAGCTAACCATACACATATATAGAATGAACATAAGCAAAATCACATATCAGAGATACTAAACACTTCAGCATGATGTCACGCATTTACCCATTTTATAATCTTTATAAATGTAGTCCAACATTCAAATCGTATATATAAGGATACCAATATGAATATATGTGACACGAGGAATATAACCCTCGCCTCTCGGTACTAATGCCAGCTGGAGTGGTAATGCGGTCACCGTCACCGTATACCCTAAGGGAGTGGAGAAAGCCCGCCCCACAATCCAGAACTGACCTGCCCGCAGAGAGCCTCCAATCTCCCAGCGGGATGAAAGGATAGCTGTCACGGCCCTACAATGGGCAGTCACTAAACCATAGGTCGGTAATAACAATATCACATACTAGCAAACATAAACATGCACCACTCATGCAACATCCAATATATAGATGGTAGCTAAGTAAGTCCTATGGACTTACCTCAGTCTCGGAAGTAAACCCAGCTATGATCAACTCTTAGATACGTCCACTCCAATCTGAAGGACAACACGGCCTACGCAAGGCATACATATATACATATCAATATACTATCACACAAATGGGTCACACCTAGACCCAAGGGATCCATAAGGGATCATCTCCAACTCATAACCTCAAGGCCGTAACCGGCATATCTATATCATACTCGTCATAAACCGATACCTAGCATGGTACTAGTTCCCTCATACTAGAAAGGAAAGGAACTACCTAACTATAGGTAGTCCCGGGACAAGACGCACCTGCGTGATCTAAGGACGCAGGGGCGGAACGCAGGAAACCGCGGGCGCGGTGACACTCAGCCGCGGGGGCGGTGACAAAGGTCGCTGGCAACGCAGGCACGGCGCTGGCACGGCGCGGGCGCTGCGGCACGTCTTCCGCAGGGGCGGTGACTTCTGGCCGCGGGGCGGCGACAATGCAGAATGAAACCTCGCGGCTTCTCTTTAGCTCTTCACGTGATCAAATCACGTCTACTCTCTTCCAGATTCATACACATGCCACAACATACACATACAAACATCAATCCTACATTCAATCATCTAATCCTAAGCTAAGGAAGAAGAAGCAAGGAAGAAGAAGAAGAAGAAGCAAGGAGGAAGAAGTAAGACTCACCACTACTGAAGATCCTACGCTGCAGAAAGGCTTAACACACATCAAGGCTGGCTTCCAAGCACAACAACTCACAATCATCAACCACAAAGCCACAATTCTCAAGCAAAACTCCAAGAGAATCTCATGCAAGCTCAAAGGAAGAGATGAAGAAGCAAGAAGGACGTAGGAATAAAAGAAAGAAGTGATGAAACCCTTGCTCAACAAGGTAAAACGGGAGAAGTAAAGAAGGGTAATGCACGGGTCAAAGGGTCAACAAAACCGGCTGCAGCCGCCAGAAACCGCAGGGGCGGTCCCATGAGCCGCAGGGGCTGGAACCCGCAGGGGCGGCGGTCAAGCCCGCGGGTGCGGAAAAGCCAATCTCGGGCCAAAGTCAATCTCGGCTATGGTCCGATCTCGGTCCGAAAGAAAAGGGCTCTTACATCTCACCCCCCTAAAAACAAGTTTCGTCCCGAAACTTGCAAGATCCTAAAACCACTTGGACTCAGAAGCCGAGGTAACACTCTCTATATAACCTCAAACGTAAGCATGGAGGAAATCATCAACTCCAGCAGCAAACTATACTATACAGGGCCTAGAGAAACCATCTCTAGCCAGCTATAAACACATCACAAGGCATAGAGGAATCACATCTCTAGCCGTATCATAACCATAACAGAAAGGCATGGAGGAAGTACATCTCCAGCACTACTATGTCCATTAAAATAGCATGGAGGAAAGAACCATCTCCAGCTAAATCCTAAACGTATCGCAATAGCATGGAGGAAAGAACCATCTCCAGCTATAAACAAGAAATCATACTAGCATAACAAGATCTAATAAGATCATAAACACATCAAAGCTAGTATGAAATAAACACATCATAGCATATAAGCATATAAGCAGATAAGACTCACCAAGCTAGTACTATGATCTACTCGGTGATCCTACTAGTGCACCTATCTCGGCATAGAACTCTAGATAGTTCCTCTGGATACTATCCTCAGTCTCCCATGTAGCCTCCTCAGGTCCTCGTCTCGACCACTGTATCCTCAACATAGGAATGTCCTTCGAACGCAGGCGTCTCATGCCTCGCTCTAGGACTGCAATAGGATGCTCTACAAACGTGTGGTCCGGCTCAACTACCAAATTCTCATAACTCACAATGTGTCTCGAATCTGGTATATACTCCCTCAGCTGAGACACATGAAACACAAGGTGAACACCCTCTAATCTCGGAGGCAAAGCTAATCTGTAAGCTGCACTCTAAACCCGATCCAGAATCTCGAACGGTCCGACATATCGGGGACTCAACTTTCGCTTAATGCCAAAACACCTAATACCTCGTGTCGGAGACACTCTCAGCCACACATGGGCTCCAACCCTGAACTCTAGATGTCTACGCCTCCTGTCAGCATAAGACTTCTGACAGCTCCGTGCAGTCAGCATACGCTCTCTGATCAATGCTACACGAGCCATATCATCCTGAATCTAATCAGGTGCTAAACCACTGACACTGCTCTGCTCATCCCAACATAACGGGGTACGACATCTCTGTCCATACAGTGCCTCATATGGGGCCATCCCAATAGATGCATGCCAGCTGTTGTTGTAGGAGAACTCAACAAGTGGGAGATGATCCGTCCACACCTGTCCCCAATCCAACACACAAGCTCGCAGCATATTCTCCAGCTTCTGAATGGTCCTCTCTGACTGACCATCTGTATGAGGATGGAACGCAGTCGTGAAGTGCAAACTCGTCCCCAGGGCAGTCTGAATCTGCTGCCAGAATCTCGAGGTAAATCCTCCATCTCTGTCTGAGACGATCGTCCTCGGTACACCATGGAGTCTCACTATCTGCCTCTTCAGCTAATCTGCTCACCGGCCACGTCTCCCTAATAGGAATGAAACGTGTCGTCTTCGTCAATCTGTCTACTATGACCCATATGGCATCAAAACTCCGGCTCAGCCTCAAGCCAGTCACAAACTCCATGGTGACGTCCTCCCACTTCCTCTGTGGAATAGGAAGGGGATGGAGCTCACCTCCAGGTCAACATAGGTAATGTCTCCAGATCTTCAGTGCATGAACTACCGCTGCCAACTCTAGATCATGAGTCGGGTAGTTCTCCTCATACGTCTTCAGCTGTCGAGACGCATAAGCAATAACTCTGTCTCGCTGCATCAGAACACATCTCAAGCCTAGCTTAGATGCATCACTGTAAACCACAAAATCCTCAGTACCCTTTGGCTATGCCAAAATAGGAGCAAAAGTCAAACGCCTCTTCAACTCCTCAAAACTTTGCCTACACTGATCAGACCACACAAACTGATCTAGGAATGTCATCTATAAAAAAAAGTCAAACGCCTCTTCAGCTCCTCTTCAACTCCTGCATGCTCCTCTATACTGCGAGAATATACCAGAATGTCATCTATAAAAAAACCCACCACAAACTGATCCAGGAAGTCGATGAAAATACTGTTCATCAACTCCATAAAGACGGTTGGGGCATTCGTAAGCCCAAATGGCATCACTACAAACTCGTAGTGGCCATATCTGGTCCGGAATGCTGTCTTGTGCACATCTTGCTCCCTCACCCTCAGCTGGTGATACCCAGAACGCAGGTCAATCCTGGAGAACACAGTCGCTTCCTGTAGCTGATCTAACAAATCATCAATGCGCGACAGTGGATACTTGTTCTTGATGGTCACCTTGTTCAGCTCTCTGTAATCTATGCATAACCTCAGTGATCTGTCCTTCTTCCGTACGAAGAGGACAGGTGCTCCCCATGGGGACACACTAGGGCGAATGAAGCCCTTCTCAGCCAACTCCTCAAGTTGCTTCTTCAGCTCCAGCATCTCGACAGGCGCCATCCGGTATGGGGCCTTCGAGATGGGTCTCGTACCAGGCTCTAACTCGATACTGAAATCCACACTCCTCTGAGGCGGCAAACTGGACGGCTCAGCAAAAACATCAGTAAACTCACAAACAATTGAAATGTCCTCTACAGTTGGACTCTCCCCCTCCTTCATGGCATAACACCAGAAGGCCTCACAACCCTATGCAATCAATCTAGTTGCCCGTAGAGCGCTGATAACTGTGCCTATCTTTCCAAGGTCCCAACCTCGGAAAACCTCTATCTGGCCTAACTCGGTAGAGAGGGTAACAGTCCTCCTACCTACATCTAAAACTACAGAGTGTCTATCCATCCAGTCCATACCTAGAATGACTTCTTCATGCTCTAATGGCATGACAAAGAAGTCATCTAGTAACACACGGGTCCCTACAGAAATGGAACAACCGTGAATCTCATGGGTACCTCTGACCCTACCACCATTGGGTAACCCTATAATAAAGGGAATCCCCTCAACTGTATCTAATTCAAGACGCTCTACACATGCATCAGAAATAAAAGAGTGCGTAGCACTAGTATCAAATAAAACTCTAACAGGTAAACCATGGATCATAATGGTACGTGTAGCAGTTGGTGCAGCTGGCTCCTCTGCACTCCTCAGCTCAAAAACACGATCCTGTGGGCCTTTGGTATCAGTGGTGCCCCCACCACGGCCTTTGCCTCTACTCGCCCAAGAGCAGATCCTTGAGTCGTAGGGCGATCTGGGACTCTCTGCTGTCCCTGTATCTGCTGCTGCTGCTGAGGTGGCCTCTGCCTACCTCCCGCTACACTGGCAGGAGAAGAACCCTTCTGAGATGCAGCTCCGCCCTGGCGGCAGTAAACGGCTCTATGACCTTGTCTACCACAAGTAAAACACGTCACTAATGGCCTCGTGCACTCGGGCTTCAAATGCCGTGGATCTCCATAGTTAAAACACTATTGTCCCTTCTTTGTAGCTGGTGCAGATACAGAACGACCCTGACGTCTCTGACTACCCCCATCACTAGCAGCTCCAGTAGTACCACTGGCCTGCCCAGTACGCTGTCTCTTCTCAGACCTTCCGGCCTGAGAAGCTCTCCTCTGCCCAGCTCCAGTACGCTGTCCTGATAGTCCATCAAGGACTCACAATGGAAACCTGCCATATAGGCTCGGGTACCATCCCTCAATCGTCGAGAGAAAAGATAAATATGCTGATCAACAGGTTGTGCAGCTGGACCCAGTAAAGTCAGCTCCTCTTGGAACCTCTTGATGGCCTCTGAGACTGGCACATCATCAAATCCAGCCTCAACAAAATCTCGCAGTTTCTCCCTATTTAGTGAGGCAAGGAAAAAACGCTCTCTAATCAAGGTCCTCATCTGATCATAATTAGTAACCTGATCCCGTACTGATCTCCACCAGTGTTGTGCCAGCTCTCTGAACAGAGTTTGCACCAACTCGATCTGCGTGTCAGCTGGACAACGAATAGACTCCAGAGCTGAGTCTACATGCCCGATCCAGAGCTCAACCTTCAACCCCACCTTCCCAGTGAAAGGGGGTACACCCATCTGATGGAATGCCCGTCCCCTCAGTCGCTTCTCTCCTCCTTTCTCAGAAACAAGTGGGTTACTAGAAACTTGCATCGGATCTCGTGCAATCCGTTTCCGTTTTTTCTTTAAGGCCTCCGGCGTAATCACCTTCTTCGTGCCCTGCGCCTTTTGTGTCTTTGACTCCTCACCATTTTTCAAACATCCGACGGTGGAGTCGTTTACAACAGATCCTTGTAGCCCAAAAAATTTCAACACCTCTAAAATTTTTGTCTTCTCGTGTTTAGTCAAAATCGTAGAGTCATCATTTCTTGCCGCTAGAAGGTCCTCCAATAGGCCGCCACTTCTGACTCTTTCCTTTCCAACAAACTAGGGATCTATTTCCAAACCTTCACGTGTATAACCTTCTCCATTCAACAGTGATGATTGTGTCAAGTCTGGCTTTGTTTTTATCAGCTTGTGGGTCGGTGCCCTTAAATCATCTTCATATTTGTTCTTGTACTCCTTGGCCTCATCATTATCACATTCGTTCTCAACATGTCCAATTCTTCCACATACATAACATAATTAGGGAAACGTTCATACTGTAACAGAAGCCAAATTTGTTCACCATTATTCGTAGTGAGAATTCCACGCCATATTGACTTAGATATATCAACTACTACTTGAATTCTTAGGGTGCTACTAGTGGGATCTATAGTCTTCTTATCCACCCCAATGAAGCCACCTAGAAGGTTCCCAATATCTTCCGCTAAAACGGAATGATTAATTTCGATTGGGAGATCCAAGATCTTAATCTACAATGAGACATTGGTGAATATCATCTTTGACGGGTTAGGTCGCTCTTGGTTCTTTTAGACCGATTAATGCCTTGTCGAAAGCCAAGGTCCATTGTTGATCACTTGTTCTTTATCTTCTTCTATCGCAAACTGGAAGATGAAGAGATTTCTTTGGAGTTCTCTGAAAACGAAGCCGTTCTTTAGCTTTCATGCACCTTTCATTGTAGCCTTGAGTGCATACTGATTTAACGGTCTTTGTGTAAGTACTTTGACAATCAAAACCGTGGAGGGGGTAACCATTTCTCAAGTCGTCTTCTTCCCGCTCTAAAGTCCACACTTTACTCGTCTGTTAGATGGATCTTCAGCTTCCCCTTATCCATCGTAATTTTCACAATCGTACTTTGCAGACACTGGTGGAAGAAGGAAGGAAACCGCATGTCGGTGGTAAGCACCACTCACCCTCACAGCGAGACCGGAGATAGAGTGGCGGAGATAGTGAGAACGATATCACCGCAGAGCCGTTGTAACACCTTGGATTTGAGCATATTTACGATTTTTTTGGGATCCACTCTATTCTAACATATGTATAAATATAATCTACGTACTCTAACGTACACGTGTATTCTTTTTTCTTATTTTGGTAGGTTCATATGCGTATTTTACTCTATATTAATGTTTTAATTCTTTTCAAATACTCCCACCAAAACAATTCTGTTAAAATACAATATCACATGTTAATTCTTGTAAAGTACTACCTATATTACGAATAGATCTCATTTTAGCATATAAGTTTTAACTAAGTTTAAGTGTCATTTTATTTTTTTGATTCATTAAAAAGAGAGATAGGAGAATAGTTTTTAAAAACTGTTTTTATAAAAAATATTCACTCATGGTTTAAAAGGTTGTGTGAGTATTTATAAGGGGTAAAATTAGAAAAAAATAATTAAACTGAAATGGTTCAGTATTATTTCAAGAATAGTGGGAATGATTAAAATGAAAATTATTTATGATGACGTAATTCCGAAGCAATATTAATTTGTCGTTTGAGCCCCCCTATTGTAGTTATCCCACATAAGCGTAAAAGGCTCGTTGATGATGTACTTCTGGAGTAAGACAAATATTGGTATCGGCACATCTCACGAAATCCTCTCTTGTGACAAGTTTAACGAAGCTTGTATCCTTTGTAATTTGATATGTGATGATCATCAAAAGGATTGTGTCAACGACCAATTAGAATCCTCTTACGATTGAACTTAAAGGTTTTTCAACAACTTGTGCGCAAAGTCTGATACAGTGACATTCTTTATTAAAATGACAAACTTGGAACATGTGTGAAATGAACGATGATATTTTGTAAATGTTTGTTGTCCTTGTAAAAAATGATACAAGTCACACCAAGCACGACCAATTCCTCATTGCACGGGGCAAACCACATCCCCTCGAGGTAGTTTATCAACCTCGGATACGATTGTCAATTCCTCCTCATTTCTTTCAAACACCCGCTCTGAGGTGGCAACAAATCTTGTTTCGAACAACGCATAATTGCACGATTTTTAACATATATCTCGGTTTCAATCCTGACTCCAATTCACGCTCCACCTTTCGATCTTGTGTGGGAGTCAAGCGTCCGGCATACACATGCCCCCTTAAATGGACGGGAAGTATGTGATTGTGCACTCCCCATGTAACACCCCAAATCCGTAGGACTCGAGGCGCTACTAGGCTAGGATCTCACAATGACTCCTGACCCTAGCCTGACAACAAGTTCACTGAATCTTACAACAAGGCACCAATAGATTAAAACAAAACATAAAACTAATATATATACATATGTGTCAAAAGGTAATACAGTGTAACCGTTGAGTACAAAATCAAAGTACATAACCGTACAACATAAAAACCCCATAATCCCACGATATCGACCCTGTGTACGGAGCCCTCAGCGGATCACTCCTCTGGATCACTCTGCAGCTCTCCTAACAAGCAAAGGATCTACAACACGGTATAAAACCGTTAGCTAACTATACACATATATAGGAAGATGCTAGAGCTCAAACACACATCAGAAATTATAACATATAAACATGCTTTCACACATTTACCCGGTTATTATCTTTTAATAAGTCCAATCATTCAATTGTATAAATAAATGTATATGAATATATGTGACACGAGGAATATAATCCTCGCCTTTGGGTGCTATAGCCAGCTGGAGTAGTATCGGCACACCTCCCGTGTAGCCTATGGGAGTGGTGAGGGACCTTCCCGTATACCAGATCTGGCATGACTACAGAGAACCTCCAAGTCTCCACTACGGGATGAAAGGGAAAGGTTATCACGGCCACTACAATGGGCGGTTAATATAATATAAGTCGGTACTGAACCATATCACATGCTACAAAGCATAAACAAACACCACTCAAACATACATCTAATATAAGGATAGTAGCTAAGTAAGTCCTATGAACTTACCTCAATCTCGGAAGTAATCCCAACTATGATCAGCTCTCAGATACGTCCACTCCAATCTAGAGGACAACACAGCCTATACAAGGCATACATATATACATATAAATCTACTATCACAGAAAGGGTCACACCTAGACCAAAGGGATCCATAAGGATCATATCCAACTCGTAAATCTCAAACCCTAACCGGCATATCTATATCATACTCATCATCACCCGATACCTAGCATGGTACTAGTTCCCTCATACTAGGAAAGGAAAGGAGCTACCCAACTATGGGTAGTCCCGGGACAAGACGCACCTGCGTGATCAAGGGACGCAGGAGCGGAGTAGACAACCCGCAGGCGCGGCAGGGATCAGCCGCAGGCGCGGTGACAAGAGACGCAGGCAACGCAGACAAGGCGCGGGCGCTGCGGCACGGCTTCCGCAGGTGCGGCGGCTTCTAGGCGCGGGGGCGGCGTCTGTGCAGAACGTGAACCCGCGACTTCTCTTTGACTCTTCACCTGATCAAATCACGTCTTCTCTCACCCAAAACCACACACATACATATTCATACACATTCCAACATTAATCTACATTCACATACATCTAAACCTAAGCTAAGAGGATGGAATCAAGGAAAGAAAGAAGGAGAAGCAAGATCACTTACCACTACTGAAGGTCTAGGCAAAACAAGAGCACAAGCACTATCTCAGCTGGCATCACAAGCTCAGTAGCTAAGCACATCAACCAACATCAACAACACACACCAAAACTCTTCCAAACTCAAGAGAGATCAAGAACAAGATCAAGAAGGGTGAAGGAGAAGCAAGGAGGACGTAGGGGCTGGAATGGAGAAGTGAAGAAGGTAACCCTTGCTCAGCAAGGAAAGGAAAGAAGTAAGCAAAGGGTAAAGCACGGGTCAAAGGAGTCAACAAAATCGGCTGCAACCGCCGGAAACTGCAGGGGCGGTTCCCTGAGCCGCAGAGGCGGAAACCCGCAGGGGCGGCAGTCATGGCCGCGGGTGCGGAAAGGCCAATCTCGGCCAAAGCCAAGAAATTCTCCAAAAGCCGAGGTACAACTCTCTCTATAACCTCAACATAAGCATGGAGGAACTCATCAACTCCAACAATCAAAACACTATCCAAAACCTAGAGGAAAACCATCTCTAGCTAAACCATAAACATATCACAAGGCATAGAGGAATCACATCTCTAGCCGTATCATAACCATAACAGAAAGGCATGGAGGAAGAACATCTCCAACACTACTATGTCCATCAAAGTAGCATGGAGGAAAGAACCATCTCCAGCTAAACCTATCATATCACCATAGCATGGAGGAAAGAACCATCTCCAGCTATAAACAATAATCATACTAGCACAACAAGATCTAATATGATCATAATCACATCAAATCTAGTATGAAAATAAACACATCATTGCATATAAGCATATAAGCACATAACACTCACCAAGGTAGTACTAAGATCTACTCGGTGATCCTACTGGTGCATCTAACTCAGCATAGAACTCGGGATAGTTCCTCTGGATACTATCCTCAGTCTCCCATGTAGCCTCATCAGGTCCTCGTCTCGACCACTGTATCCTCCGCATAGGAATGTCCTTCGAACGTAGGCGTCTCATACCTCGTTCTAGGACTGCAATAGGGTGCTCAACAAATGTGTGGTCCGGCTCAACCACCAAATCATCATAACTCACGATGTGTCTCGGATCTGGTTTGTACTCCCTCAGCTGAGACACATGAAATACAAGGTGAACACCCTCTAATCTCGGAGGCAAAGCTAATCTGTATGTTGCACTCCTAACCCGATCCAGAATCTCGAACGGTCCGACATATCGGGGCTCAACTTCCCCTTAATGCCAAATCATCTAACACCTCGTGTCGGGGACACTCTCAACCACACATGGGCTCCAACCCTGAACTCTAGAGGTCTATGCCTCCTATCAGCATAAGACTTCTGACGGCTCTGAGCGGTCAGCATCTTTTCTCTAATCAGTGCTACTCGAGCCATATCATCCTAAATCTGATTAGTTGGTAAACCACTAACACTACTCTGCTCATCCCAGCATAACGGGGTACGGCATCTCTGTCCATACAGTGCCTCATATGGGGTCATCCCAATAGATGCATGCCAGCTGTTGTTGTATGAGAACTCAACAAGTGGGAGATGATCTGTCCACACTTGTCCCATATCCAACACACAAGCTTGCAACATATTCTCCAGGGTCTGAATGGTCCTCTCTGACTGACCATCTGTCTAAGGATGGAACGCAGTAGTAAAGTGCAAACTCGTCCCCAGAGCAGTCTGAATCTGCTTCCAGAATCTCGAGGTAAATCGTCCATCTCTATCTAAGACGATCGTCCTCGGTACACCATGGAGTCTCACTATCTGCCTAGTGTACTCCTCAGCTAATCTGCTCATCGGCCACGTCTCCCTAATAGGAATGAAACGTTCCTTCTTCGTCAATCTGTCCACTATGACCCAGATGGCATCAAAACTCTGGCTCAACCTCAGCCTAGTCACAAAATCCATGGTGACGTCCTCCCACTTCCTCTGTGGAACAAGAAGTGGATGGAGCTCACCTCCAGGTCTGCTATGCTCTATCTTGACCTGCTGGCAGGTCGCACACTGTGCCACAAATCTGGCCACATCGGGCTTCAACCCTCCCCACCCATATAAACGTCTCAAGCCCTGATACATCTTACTCGTACCTGGATGTACAGAGTAAGGTGTACAGTAAGCCTCCTGTAAAATCCTATGTCTCAGCTCTGTATCAGCAAGTATACAGACGCGACCACAACGTCTCAAAACTCCATCTACTCCCAGCAGGAACTGTGGTGCCTAATCCCGAGACATCCTATCTCGTATCCTCATCAATGTCGGGCAGGTCTCTTGCTTCTGTTGGATCTCGCCCAACAGATCAGGAAGGACCTCTAAAGTACGCAGTTGGGCATCCTCATCAGGAAACTGGATGTCCAACTCTAACCAGATCAGATCTCTCTACAACTGATGTTGAACTGTCAATCTCGCAATCGCCTGCTCTCGAGGCGTCTTTCTGCTCAGGGCGTCGACGACAACGTTCGCCTTCCCTGGACGATACAGGATCTCTAAATCAAAGTCCTTGATCAGCTCGAGCCACTTACGCTGGCGGTTATTCAATTCCCGTTGCGTGAAAATATACTTCAGACTCTTATGGTCTATGAAGATCTAACATGTAGCACCATACAGGTAATGTCTCCAGATCTTCAGTGCATGAACCACCGCTACCAACTCCAGATCATGAGTCGGGTAGTTCTCCTCATACGTCTTCAACTGTCGAGACGCATAATCAATAACTCTGCCTCGCTGCATCAAAACACATCCCAAGCCTAGCTTGGATGCATCACTGTATACCACGAAATCCTCAATACCCTCTGGCTGTGCCAAAATAGGAGTAGAAGTCAAACGCCTCTTCAACTCTTCAAAACTCTGCATGCACTGATCAGACCACACAAATCTGGTAGTCTTCCTCAGCTAACTCGTCAGTGGACGGGCAATCACAGAAAATTCCTCCACAAAGCGTTTGTAATAACCGGCTAGGCCAAGGAAACTACGTACTTCCTTGACGTTTGTCGGTGTAGTCCATGCTGCTACTGCCTCTATCTTCGCTGGATCCACCTTGATCCCTTCAGCTGAAACCACATGACCCAGGAATGCTACCTCTGGCATCCAGAACTCGCACTTAGAGAACTTAGCATAAAGTTCTCTATCCCGCAAAACCTACAATACAATCCTCATATGTCCTGCATGCTCCTCTGTGCTGCGAGAGTATACTAGAATGTCATCAATGAAAACCACCACAAACTGATCCAGGAAGTCGATGAAGATATTGTTCATCAACTCCATAAAGACGGCTGGGGCATTCGTAAGCCCAAATGGCATCACTACAAACTCGTAGTGGCCATATCTGGTCCGAAATGTTGTCATGTGCACATCCTGCTCTCTCACCCTCAGCTGGTGATACCCGGAACGCAGGTCAATCCTGGAGAACACAATCGCTCCTTGTAGATGATTTAACAAATCATCAATAAACAACAATGGGTACTTGTTCTTGATGGTCATCTTGTTCAGCTCTCTGTAATCTATACATAACCTCAGTGATCCGTTCTTCTTCCGTACGAAGAGGACAGGTACTCCCCATGGGGACACGCTAGGGTGAATGAATCCCTTCTCAGCCAGCTTCTCAAGGTGCTTCTTCAGCTCCAGCATCTCGACAGGCGTCATCCTGTATGGGGCCTTCGAGATCTGTCTCGTACCAGGCTCTAACTCGATACCAAAGTCCACACTCCTCTGAGGCGGTAAACTGGACGGCTCAACAAACACATCTACAAACTCACAGACCACTGGGATATCTTCTAATGTTGGACTCTCCCCCTCCTTCATGGCATAACACCAGAAGGGCTCACAACCCTGTGCCATTAGTTTAGCTGCTCGTATCGCACTGATAACCATACCAAATTTTTCAACGTCCTAACCACGGAAAACCTCTACCTGTCCTAACTCGGTAGAGAGGGTAACAGTCCTCCTACCTACATCTAAGACTGTAGAGTGTTTATCCATCCAGTCCATACCTAAAATAACTTCTTCATGCTCTAATGGCATGACAAAGAAGTCAACTAGTAACACACGGGTCCCTACAGAAATGGGACAACCGTGAATTTCACGGGTACCTCTGACCCTACCACCATCGGGTAACCCTATAATAAAGGGTATCCCCTTAGTCGTATCTAGACTCAAACACTCAATACAAGCATCAGATATAAAAGAGGACATAACTCCGGTATCAAACAAAATTAAACATGTAAACCATGGATCAGAATGGTACCTGTAACAGTCGGTGCAGCTGGCTCCTCTGCACTCCTCAGCTCAAAAACTCGGCCCTGTGGCCCTCTGGTATCAGTGGTGCTCCCACCACGACCTCTGCCTCTAGTCAGCCCAGGAGCAAATCCCTGAGTCGTAGGGCGATCTGGGACTCTCTGCTGTCCTTGTATCTGCTGCTGCTGAGGTGGCCTCTGCCCACCTCCCGCTACACTGGTAGGAGAAGAACCTTGTTGAGATGCAGCTACACCCTGTCTACAGAAAACAGCTCTGTGGCCTCGTCCACCACAAGTGAAGCAAGTCACAATCTTCCTCGTACACTCTGGTCTGATATGTCCATACTCAACACAGTTGAAACACTGTCGTACCCTATCTGTAGCTGGTGCAGATGGGGAATGACTCTGGCGACTCTGACCTCGCCCTAAACCAGTAACTCCGCCAGTATCCTGCTGAGATGAAGCTCCACCCCATCTACAGAAAACATCTATGTGACCTCGACTTCCACAAGTAGAACAAATTACTAACGGCTTTGTACACGCTGGTCGTAGATGTCCAGGATCATCACAGTTAAAACACCATCGACCCGTAGCTGCAACCATTGCCGCTGCGGGGTAACTTGGACGTCTCCGATTTAGTTCAGAATCAACAACTCTACCAGCACCGCTGGTTTGCCCAATTCGTTGTCTCTTCCCAGGCCTTCTATGCTCCTCTGAAACTTGAGTAACCTCCACAACACCTGCCGGTATAACTGGCACCTGAGTAATTCTATGAAGTCCTTCAAACGATTTCCCAAGTGTTGGCAGATCTGGGGTACATCTACCCGCTCTGGCAGCCTCCTCCACTTGTCTGATGTATGCGCGGAAATCTGGTCCCCTCATAATGACATAACTCGAGTCATCAAACTGGACTCGCTGGGGTACATCTACCCGCTCTGGTAGATGGATCATCAGCCGGAATCTGACTCTGTCCTACATCTACTGGAGGAAGAGGGGATTTCTCCCTACCTCGTCCATCTACAGATACAACTCTAATACGAGCCATCTGTAGAACAAGTACACTTAACCTATCAGGCTATATATATGCCATATGTATATAAATATATATATCAAATCAATCACAACAGAATATCTATATATATCTATACTGTCGAGGTCTTCAGAGGGGCGATGGCTCACGTACACGGTATCCCAAAACATTTGTACTCATTTCAAAACCAAAACCTTTTGAAAAGTCAGACCCCTTTCGGGTTCTGTTTATTTATCTATTCGAACTTTATTGCAGATTACTAGTGCCATTGTTGTCAACCTGGGCTGTGATACCAACTTCGTAACACCCCAAATCCGTAGGACTCGAGGCGCTACTGGGCTAGGATCTCACAATGGATCCTGACCCTAGCCTGACAACAAGTTCACTGAATCTTACAACAAGGCACCAATAGATTAAAACAAAACATAAAACTGATATATATACATATGTGTCAAAAGGTAAAACAGTGTAACCGCTGAGTACAAAATCAAAGTACATAACCGTACAACATAAAAACCCCATAATCCCACGATATCGACCCTGTGTACGGAGCCCTCAGCGGGTCACTCCTCTGGATCACTCTACAGCTCTCCTAACCTGCAAAGGATCTACAACACGGTATAAAACCGTTAGCTAACTATACACATATATAGGAAGATGCTAGAGCACAAACACACATCAAAAATTATAACATATCAACATGCTTTCACACATTTACCCGTTTATTATCTTTTAATAAGTCCAATCATTCAATCGTATAAATAAATGTATATGAATATATGTGACACGAGGAATATAATCCTCGCCTCTGGGTGCTATAGCCAGCTGGAGTAGTATCGGCACACCTCCCTGTACCCTATGGGAGTGGTGAGGGACCTTCCCGTATACTAGATCTGGCATGACTACAGAGAACCTCCCAGTCTCCACTATGGGATGAAAGGGAAAGGTTATCACGGCCACTACAATGGGCGGTCAATATAATATAAGTCGGTACTGAACCATATCACATGCTACAAAGCATAAACAAACACCACTCAAGCATACATCCAATATAAGGATAGTAGCTAAGTAAGTCCTATGGACTTACCTCAATCTCGGAAGTAATCCCAACTATGATCAGCTCTTAGATACGTCCACTCCAATCTGGAGGACAACACAGCCTATACAAGGCATACATCTATACATATCAATCTACTATCACACAAAGGGTCACACCTAGACCCAAGGGATCCATAAGGATCATATCCAACTCGTAAATCTCAAACCCTAACCGGCATATCTATATTATACTCATCATCACCCGATACCTAGCATGATACTAGTTCCCTCATACTAGGAAAGGAAAGGAGCTACCCATCTATGGGTAGTCCCGGGACAAAACGCACCTGCGTGATCAACGGACGCAGGAGCGGAGTAGACAACCCGCAGGCGCGGCAAGGATCAGCCGCAGGCACGGTGACAAGAGACGCAGACAACGCAGGCAAGGCGCGGGCGCTGCGGCACGGCTTCCGCAGGGGCGGCAGCTTCTAGGCGCGGGGGCGGCGTCTGTGCAGAACGTGAACCGCGGCTTCTCTTTGACTCTTCACGTGATCAAATCACGTCTTCTCTCACCCAAAACCACACACATACATATACATACACATTCCAACATTAATCTACATTCACATACATCTAAACCTAAGCTAAGAGGATGAAATCAAGGAAAGAAAGAAGGAGAAGCAAGATCACTTACCACTACTGAAGGTCTAGGCAAAACAAGAGCACAAGCACTATCTCAGCTGGCATCACAAGCTCAGTAGCTAAGCACATCATCAACCAACATCAACAACACACACCAAAACTCTTCCAAACTCAAGAGAGATCAAGAACAAGATCAAGAAGGGTGAAGGAGAAGCAAGGAGGACGTAGGGGCTGGAATGGAGAAGTGAAGAAGGTAACCCTTGCTCAGCAAGGAAAGGAAAGAAGTAAGCAAAGGGTAAAACACGGGTCAAAGGAGTCAACAAAACCGGCTGCAGCCGCCGGAAACCGCAGGGGCGGTTCCCTGAGCCGCAGGGGCGGAAACCCACAGGGGCGGCAGTCATATGCCCGCGGGTGCGGAAAGGCCAATCTCGGCCAAAGCCAATCTCGGCTAAGGTCCAATCTCGGTCCGAAAGACTAAGCTCTTACACCCCATACAACCCTTAATTTCTATTTTTGTGTTTAATTTGTGACCCCTCGAATTCAAACTTGCATCCACATGTCTTCAACTTTTTTTTCTAGGCTAGTATTTGACACGTGATCAATATTGACATCTTTCTCCATTCTATGTTTATCGTATCCCTCTCATGACAAACAAAAATTACGAAATTCGCTTCTATCCAAACATATTATTAACAATGAAGAATAATTTGTATCGATATCTTGCAAAAAAATCTATAAGATGCTAATATAATATGAGTAAAAGATTAATTATACAACTTCAATAACAATCTAATATTATTAACAATGTACTTTAATGCCTATATCACTACATTATGTTAGCATACTACATAATGTTAGCATACACTAACTTTACACGTTCCGCTAACCGACTGACGGATCTGTTTACAAAGACTTTGGGTCCGAATATCAATTTCTCAAGTCCAACCTCAATGTTGTGTGTCACCCACCACCGGCTTGAAAAGGTGTGATCGTGATCATAATAAGATCGATGTCGTGATAATATCTTTGTTATTTGGTTTTCTATCTATTAGTAGTTATTATTCTCTTGTAAAGTCTATATAAAAGTTATCATAATATCAATAGATGCGTGATTTTATACCCGCATAAACCTTTCGACATAATTTGTTTTGTAAATAGCAATTTCAACGATTAATTAGGATGAAAACAGAAAGTAAAGTTGAAAGTTAGCGTTGTGGAACGTGCAAAAATTGAGTTGAAGGACATGGGAGCAGCAGCAACGAGAATAAAGAGGCATTCAATGTCCCCCGCCAACCTTAGCTTGTTGAAATGCATTGAAAATGTGGACCTAACTTCCAAATCCCTAAGAATCCATGTTAGGACCCTAAACTCGTACTAAGTACCAACTTTGTTGTGTTTAAATATTATATATATAAGAATATAATAGTATATGGTTGATTTTGCATGTCTTGCATATCCAGAACAACCACATTCTTCCTCCCAACACACTTGCTCCCGATGCTAAACTCTCCTCGCTGTCTCTTTCCTAGCCACCCTTGTTTTCTTTTCGATTTTTTAAATAAAATATATTAATTAATCGAGGGTCACGTTCAGGTTGGTCTATGCTATATAATTGAAGTTGGAGAAACCCTAACTCTAAGCTGTGTGGGTTTATGAAAAAATTGAGTAGACGCAAGAGCCAAAAAGAGATGAGTAGTTTGATGCATTATGTAACCGAAGGTACTGTACTGCCTGTCAACATACAATACAAAACTGTTAGGGAACAGGGATGTTTAACTTACTTCATTCAATGCCTTCTCAGTACTCCACATTTTTTAAAACTTTATATACATCATTGATCACCAAGCATGCATTTATCGGTCCGAAAACTCTATATATTAGATTCACAATACTTATTATAGTTGACGTGAGACAAAATAATCCACATATCTCAATAGCTCGCATGCATGGTGGATCCATTGCACACTGGAAACCCTATATATATATATATATATATATATATATATATATATATATATATATATATATATATGCTAGGTTAAACCCTACTCATCTTGATCATGATATCTAATATTGTATGCATTGAGTTGATATTTGTAGTTGAGTAGAAAAGTTGATAATGAAATTGAGATGGGTAATTAGGTTAGCAATCCTAGTATAATATATGAGTGAATTTGATTGAAGGGTTGTAGCTAGGTAAAGTGGAGTGATGACCAAAGAAGAAAGAATGTGAATGATCCATATTGTCCCCTCCCATATCTAAAGTCTGACATGGACCCATCACATTCACCACTTTCCTACATTACCCTCAGGTGGGCCCAAAGACTATTATCATACCATAAGATATTTAAACAAGAAGATAGCAGAGAGGAGTTGCAGGCTTACTATTCTCTCTATTTACTACCATTAATAATGCTGCTCACTTACTACTGCAGTACAACAAGATAAAGCAACATGTCTCCATATCAACTTGAATCATGCTTCCTATGTACTTTCTTCCTGTTGGATTTACCCCCAACCCTCTTCTTTTATTTATTTATTATTATTTCTTTCTGAAATTAAAATACATCTTTTCTTGAATTTCTTTTCTGCTAGCTCCTGACATACTTCTTGTTTCTTAAAATTTACCATCTGGATATTAAGGAATGATTTTGGATTACTAATGATGATTCTAAGACAATACCATGCCAGATTGACACATGAAACAAGCTACGATTATTGGATTCTTTATCAAATACGTACGCACTGCACTGACAGCAAAGGGGAAAAAAGAAATATATATATATATATATATATAAAAACTTTGTTTAATGCATTGATGGGTCAAAACTTTAGCGTCATAATTAGTAAGTCAGCGAGTAGTTTAAGTTTCAAGTCTTGCACAGACTGGTGATTGATTCAACCAACTGCAAACACACAAAAGGGTTCTCTTCTTTTCGTGTTATGACCCATCTCTTCTCATATGCATCCATCTTTTATTATTATTATTAGCATATATATATAAATATAAATCATTTGTAATAACCAGGAAAGAAATAACAAAGTTGAATATACAGAATCCCTCATCCACAGAAACAAACACAGTAACCTGATGTGTATGTAAGAAAGGGATAGGGACAGACACTCAGATCAAAGGCCGACCAAAGACTCAAACATCTAAGCAAATGTGTCGAGAGATTCAAACCCATTTGCTTCCCGAGAAGAAGAAGAAGAAGAAGAAGCAAATGGTGGCATGAGGGTGAAAATTTCAACCCAATGAAATAAGAGAAAACTGTCTCGTTTTCACCTGCCGTGTTCATGCATTAATATTCAATTCTTTGCAAAAATAGCCCCACCGTTGGAGGATATCACAAAAAATAGCATCTACTTTCAAATGATCAATTTTGGTTTCAATATTCTGGTTTTGTTCATGTTTTTCTATAAATAAAGCTGAGTAAATCGATCGATTCTCTGAGTTGCATGTGGTGATATTAATTGTGTTAGGAATAGAATAGGATGGATGAAGAGGGGAGACAACATACAACCCTAATTCCTCATCTTGTCTTTGGCTTTATCCTCAGCTATCTATTTAACTGATTAATGACATTGCTGTTCCTTTCCCATTCTTCATTGTCTTCTTTCACACACCCCACTCCTTCAATTGCCTCATCTTTTCCTTTTATTTCAGAGCCCACTAATTGTCTTTATCAACAGTTACTTACGGACCCCTTCATGTGTTTCTAACTAATAATGATTCGTTAAACTTTCATGCATATTATAAAACCCAAATCAATTCTGGTCAAAAGTTACCTTCTATTGGCTTGCTTTTTTACAATTTTATAGGAAATAAAAGTATTTGAAAAAAAAGATTTTTAGAGTAAAAATCTCTAAAAAGCTTTTAATTAAGATTTTTAAAACACTATAAAAAAAAATTGGTCACTTTTTGTTTTTATAAGTTAATCTAAGTTATTGAAAGAGAATATTCTGACTTAAAAACTTTATATGATTACTCCCAAACCTAATATTTTTGTTGCATTGTATACTTTAAAAGTCTATATATAGATCCGTTCGACTTCATTAGTGATTAACTTTCATTATTCGCTCAACCTAGCTTTTAGGTATTATTATTAAATCATCTATTTAACTATAAACTTTGAAAAATGTTTTTCTTTTTCGAAATTCAAATCGAGAAACCTAATTATTATATTTATCATAAGTCAAAATACATGACTGACGTATAGCGAGCATGCATGATCAAGCACAACCTTAAGCAACTGTTGTTAAGCATGCAAGTGAACTATTTTTAAAAAGGAAAAAAAAAACTATATAAAAATATTTGTGTAAGTATGTACGAAAGCAAGAAAATAAAAAATAAAACCTATTGACGTACGAGCTAAGCAGTTTCCATTTTCATAGTTTTTTAAGTTTATTTCATTGGTTCATGCAAATTCTCATAATTATACCCCTATTTAAAAACACTTATAGGGTTTCCACAAAATTAAAAAAAATCTACAGAAACCAAGTACATATATTATTTGAATTAAGACGAATAAAATAATCAAATGCACAGTAAGAAAAAGAAAAAAAGAAAAAAAAAAAAACGAAAAGATGTTATAAATAAAATCGGAAACAGAGACTCCCACTCACTTTCTCCTCATATTCAAGTCTTTTTGTTTGGTGATTATGTGCAGTCCTCATCTTCACCTTTCAATGTATGATTTATAATCTCTCTCATACAAACTACCCTATAAACCCTATTCTTGGAAAAACTGTTCTCTTCTTCAAAGTTGAATCTTGATCTGCAGTTTATTCCTCAATTCCACCATGTCTGATCAGTACCCTTTCTCTTCAAACCACTATTCTAGTTGGCTAAATTCCTATTACTATCTCAATAATTACTTCCCACCATCATCTTCTTCTTCCTCTCCCCACAACAACACTATCAGCTTCTTCTCCTCATCCAATTTCTTCCCTAATAACAACAAACAACCCAATTCACCTCCATTAAAGGAGGCTCTTCCTTTGCTTACCCTAAGCCCAGCTAGAAGAAACCCTCATGAACAAATCAATCTCAACTCATGTGATTCTGCTATGGAGCTAGATTGCAACAAAACCCCTCAAGAAATTTCCATGTTATCATCTCATCATGGTGATGATGAGGATGATGATGGTGATGATGAGGATGATGATGATGGGGTCATGGTTGCTCTCCATCTAGGGTTACCAAGTCCAGGCTCAGCTGATATGATGACGTCACCAGATGTTCATGGTGTGGATCTTGGATCTTCTAATTCAGAAGTAGTGACAGTTGCTTCTTCTTGTGGGTATGCGAACTCATCATCATCATCTTCAATATCACCAACAACAAGCAGCACACTTCATAAGGGTCAGTATTGGATTCCAACTCCAGCCCAGATCTTGATTGGTCCCACACAGTTCTCTTGCCCACTTTGTTTCAAGACCTTCAACAGATACAACAACATGCAGGTATTTGTATTTTTAAGCTATACTAATTATCATGGTTTCCTTTTCCTTTATATATATATAGCTTTATCTTTAAGAGTTCATGGGTAATGTAAATCCAGCACCCTCAAAAAGATATCCTTTGCCTTTATCCTCCACTCTCCTATCCCTTTCTGTTTCTCTTAGAATTCCCCTCTTTGATTTTGTTTTCACCTTTGCCAGAAAAAGAGATCATTCATCCATACCTACTCATATAATCTCTTTCTTCCTTTGCTTCTTGCACTTCTTTTCTTGATAGCTTCAATTCAAACTTTCACTTTTTCCTTGCATATTCCATCTAGTAGATAGTAGTACAAGTACTCTCTAGCTCTTGCAGGATGAGATATACAAGAGAAAGTGATCTTGTGTCCCTAGGGCTTTTTCCCCTCTTTTGATTTTTTCTTTTGCTCATCATATCTCTTAATAATTTTTTTTTTTTAAAAAAGAACACAAATTACATGACTAGTATGTGTATAATAATATGACTGTTTGCAGTTTGTCTTTTCCTTTTCTTTTGCATGATTTGTGGGCTTGGGGATTTCAAAACAAATCATCAATCAATATATTCATATATATATATGTATATATATATAGAGAAAGAGAGAGAGAGAGAAAGATGGCATAAATTGATGATCTATCTCTCTCTCTTTGAGGTCTGGTCCAAACTGAGACCCAAATCTGTAGCTCTCTTTAAGTGATTGAACTAGACATGGTCAGATTTATGCCTTTTGTATTGTCCTTGAAGTCTGTGTAGCTTCTGTTGCTTACACTGCATTGGCTAATGTGTTGTAACAACTAAAACACCAAACCTAAACTAGCCCACTCAACTCACAGATTTTGACCCTTCATCAATACCCTCCCACTCAATTTTTACAGGTTGCACTTTTTCCAGAAACCCAAAACACATCAATTCAAACCTCAATTTCAACTTTCTCACCTTACTCCAAACATCAACTCAAATCTAACCATCAACCACAAACAAACATCACCTCCAGAACCTTATCTCATTTTGTCAACATACATATTTAGGTTTTGTAATAATATATTTTAATATGGGTTACATATTTCAGATGCACATGTGGGGCCATGGATCTCAGTACAGAAAGGGACCAGAATCCCTAAGAGGAACCCAACCCACAGCAATGCTAAGGCTACCTTGCTATTGTTGTGCACCAGGATGCAAGAACAACATAGACCACCCGAGGGCGAAGCCGCTAAAAGACTTCAGGACATTGCAGACCCATTATAAGAGAAAGCATGGGATTAAACCCTTCATGTGTAGGAAATGCGGAAAGGCGTTTGCGGTTCGAGGAGACTGGAGAACACATGAGAAGAATTGTGGGAAGCTTTGGTATTGCACATGTGGATCTGATTTTAAACACAAGAGGTCTCTTAAGGATCATATTAAGTCATTTGGTAGTGGCCATGCTGCTTATGGGATTGATTGTTTTGATCAGGAGGATGATGAACCAGCTTCTGAGATCGAGCAGGATTGCGAATCCAATCAGTGAAATTTGTCTCTTCTTTTTTATGATTTGGGGAATATCGATCTGCTAGCTGCTATTACAAGTTTGGCATATATATATATGCAGATGATACTCTCTTGCTTTGTTTTTTTGCAAAGAAACCATGCATGTAACGTTTGATTATGGTATTTTCGTTATTATTAAGGAATATGAAGACTCTTCCATTTTATAATTGTTATGATGTTAATGTTGCTTAGTAGACGGGGAAATTAAAGCGAAAGAGAAAGGCATTTAGACTAATAAAATACAACATGATGAAAGCATAGAATATAGTAGGCCAATAAAACGCGTCATCAAAGACTCAAAGTATAAGATTTAAACCCTTCTTATACATGAGTCATTTAATACATCGTAATTACCTAACTTTCGGACTAAAATAATATATATAATAATTCGTTGGGGAAAAATATGAAACTTTCAAGTCTGTTTTTTTTTTTAAAAAAAAATATGTTGGTTTAAGTTTATATGTGTCGAAAGGCAACAAGGAAGCCTTTTTGAAATGTCATTTCATGAATCATTCCATTCCATTCATAAAGTTTTGTACAGTCTTCATTTGGCTCTCACTTTTGAAGATTTCCCCTCTGCACTTGTTCAGTTTTTAGGACTTTTACCTCCAACCAAAACAGTCTCACAGTGGGAAAACTTCATACTCGTTTTTCTTTTAGTAAAATTTTCCATTTTCTTTTAAAATGTTCATGTCTCACACCTTCGTCTTTTTCATGACATATTGTTCGTATATGTAAAAATATTATCCCTCAAAAAAGTTATTAATTGCTAAACAATTAACTCGTTTGCAATACCTATTTTAAAAATTTTGTTGAACTTTTTTAAAAAATTATAATAATATAGGGTAGTGCTATTTACACCGTTTTAAATTTACCGTAGTTCATACACGTGCATCGTAGGACTCGGGGTGCTAATGGGCTAGGATCTCACAATGGATCCTGACTCTAACCTGACAACAAGTTCACTTGATCTTACAACAAGACACAGATAGATTAAAACCAAAATATCAAACTATATATATATATATATATATATATATATATATATATATATATATCAAAAGGTTTACAGAAGAACTGCTGAGTACAAAATAAACATGTACTGTACATACAAAATGTCCCCATAACCCTCGCATAAACCTAGTGTACGGAGCTCTCAACGGATCACCCCATCTGGATCACTCTGCAGCTCTCCTAACCTGCAAAGGATCTACAACACGGTATAAAACCGTTAGCTAACCATACACATATATATATAGAAGATGCATAAGCACAAACACACTTCAAGAAAACATAAACATATAATCACGCCGTCACACATTTACCCGGTTAATTATCTTTATAAGGTCCAACACTCAAATCGTATAAATATTTGCATATGAATATATGTGACACGAGGAATATATATAATCCTCGCCTCTAAGTGCTATAGCCAGCTGGAGTGGTATAAGCGCACCTTCCCGTATACCATAAGGAGTGGTAAGTGCCCTTCTCGTATACCAGATTTGGCCTGACTACAGAGAACCTCCTAGACTCCACTACGGGATGAAAGGCAAGTTGTCACAGCTACTACAATGGGCGGTCACTAGGCCATAGGTCGGTAATAAACAACATCGCGTGCTATCAAGCATATAACACACACCACTCATGCATACATCCAATATAAGGATGATAGCTAAGTAAGTCCTATGGACTTACCTCAACCTCGAAGTAATCTAAACCACGATCAACTCCAAATCTGGAGGACAACACTACCTAATAACAAGGCATAAAGAGATATCAAATCTCCTATCAATCAAAGGGGTCACACCTAGACCCAAGGGATCCATATGGATCATATCCAACTTATAAACCTCGATAATCTATTAAACCTCAAAGCCATAACAGGCATATATCGATATCATACTCATCATCATTCTATCCTCATACACATACCTAGCATGCTACTAACCCGCTCATACTAGGAAAGGAAAGGATCAATACTACTCTAAGTAGATCCTGTACAAGACGCACCTGCGGAACGGAAAGACGCAGGGGCGGAAAGACAGCAAGCGCAGGCGCGAAGGCACGCTGGCGCGGGCGCTGTGGCCGTGGCCGTGGAGGCGGCGACTCGCTGGCGCGGGTGCGGTGATAAAGTCCCGCAGGGGCGGCGGCTTCTAGGCGCGGGGGCGGAGACAGTGCAGAACGGCCTTCCCCGACTTCCCTTCGACTCTTCATGTGAGGAAACCACGTCTTCATCATTCCAAAGCCAAACATATACATATACATACACATACCAGATCAATACACACCTAGAAGAACTATCCTAAGCTAAGGAAGAGGAATGGAATCAAAGAAGAAGAAAGGAGGAGAAGGAGAAGAACTCACCACTGTTGTGGCCTATCCAAGGAATGATCACAAAACCAACACCTCAACTGGCTTCCAAACTCAACAGCAAAACAGAACATCAACATCAACTAGCCACACAAAACTCTTCCAAACCAAGAAAAACTCAAGCATAAGATCAAGAAAAAGGAGAAGAGAGAAAAGGACATGAGGGTAGCTGAAGAAGTGAAGAAGAAACCCTTGCTCAACAAGCAAAGGAAAAGGCTAAGAAGGAAGAGAAGAGAGTAAAACATAGTCAAAGGGTCAACAAAACCGGCTGCAGCCGTAGGAAACCGCAGGGGCGGGTTCCTTGGCCGCAGGGGCGGCTCCCTAAATCCGCAGGGGCGGCTAAGACCAAACAGCTCCTAAAGACTAAGGCTCTTACATCTCACCCCCCTAAAAACAAGTTTCGTCCCGAAACTTGTGAAATCCTAAATTCACTCGGACTCATTAGCCGAGGTATAACTCTCTCTATAACCTCAAACACAAGCATGGAGGAAATCATCATCTTCAGTTACAAGATCACTCTACTATCTAAGGCATAGAGGAAACCCATCTCTAGCCAAACTATAATCACATCACAAAGGCATAGAGGAAAAACATCTCTAGCCGTATCATCATCACATCGCAAAGGCATAGAGGAAAAACATCTCTAGCCGTATCATACTCATAACAGAAGGGCATGAAGGAAAAACATCTCCAGCAATACTATGTCCATCAAAATAGCATGGAGGAATAACCATCTCCAGCTAAACCCTAATCACACCATGTTATAATAAGACAATAAATCTAGGTATATTGATACAATGGGTCAGGGGAAACATATTTTGGGCCCATGGATTAATGGGCCCGGGGTGACAGGGGGTGCGGGGGGCTCCGCCCCCCGCGGAGGATTCTATCTATTTATAGAATTTTATCTTTTTATAGGACTCTATCTATTTATAGAGGATTCTATCTATTTCTGGTTATAAATAGATAGGCTTAGGGTTGTATTCATTATCCACCAAAGTATATTGAAAACCCTAGCTGCAAGGTTTGTGCAGCAATACCACAAAATGTTTTGTCTTCTTTTCTCTATTTCTGAAGTAACTCGTTGAAAGATCACAACAACTGGTATCAAGAGCAAGGTTGTCGATGAGTTCCGTTGCAAAATTTGAGGTTCCGCGATTCAATGGAACTGGGAACTTCGGTCTTTGGCAGCGACGAGTTAAGGATTTGCTAACGCAATAGGGGATGTTGATGGCGTTAAAGGAGACAAAACCGGAGTTGTTGAAAGACGACGAATGGGAGGAGATGCAGGAGAAGGCAACGTCGGTCATTCGGCTCTGTTTGGCAGACGAGGTAATATACCACGTTATTGATCTCAAATCTTGTCAAGAGATTTGGGCCTAATTGGAGAAACGGTATATGTCAAAATCTTTGTCTAGCAAATTGTATCTCAAACAAAGATTGTATGCGTTGAAAATGGTGGAAGGTTCTGACTTGGTGAAACACGTGAGTATTTTCATCAAATTATTGGGGATTTGGCTCGGGTGGATGTAAAACTTGGAGATGAAGATAAAGCTATGATCTTGCTATGTTATCTACCCTCTTCATATGAGAATCTAGTGATGACGTTGACGTGTGGGAAAGACGAGATAAGTCTTGATACAGTGTCAACAGTTTTGCTTTCACAAGCCGAACGACGACAACATACCAGTGAGAATTCTCAAAGCGAAGGTTTGTATGTTTTAGAGGCAACCAGGATAGAGGGAGGACGAAAGAGAAGCAAGAAGGAAGCAACAAGCAATCCAGGTCTAAGTCCAAGGGTAAAAAGCCAGTAACTTGTTACTTCTGCAAGGAGGAGGGTCACTTCAAACGTGATTGTCCTGCCAGGAAGAAGAATTACGAAGATAAAAAGTCAGAGGAATCTTCAAGATCAGCAAACGTGGTGCAGAAAGATGACTCAGATGGTGCAGATTTTGATATGCTCTCTGTGACGTCAGGCAACTACTCAGATGTATGGATCATGGATACGGGATGTTCATTTCACATGACTCCGAATAGAGATTGGTTTGAGACGTACAAGTCTGGAACTTTTGGCTCCTTCCGATTAGGAGACAACAAGGCTTGTGATGTTGTTGGCATTGGGCAGATAAAGGTGAGGATGCACGATGATGTGATTCGAACATTAAGTGACGTGCGTCACATTCCAGCTCTAAAGAAAAATCTGATTTCCTTGGGGACTTTACATGTGAAAGGGTTCTGTTTCAAAACAGAAAAGGAATGTGTAAAGGTGAGCAAGGGGGCAATGACAGTTATGAAGGAGCAGATTACATCGGGTAATATCTACCGGTTGGTAGGGAGTACCGTTGCAGGTGGAGTTGCAGCCGTGGCTTCTGAGACAGATTACACAACTCTGTGGCATATGCGCCTGGGTCACATTGGCGAAAGGGGGATGATTGAGCTTCACAAGCGAGGTCTCCTGGATGTGTGAAGGGTTTCAAGTTTTGGGATCCTGTTGCAAAGAAATGGATGATCAGTCGAGATGTTGTATTTGATGAGTAGGCAATGCTTCTACATGCCAAGGAAGTTGAGAAACCTGCAGTTACAGAGACTGAATCCAGATCAGCAGTGGAGGTGGAGCTTTCAGATTCTATCACACCTACACCAGCAGGGGAGCATGATGTAGATCAGCAACAGGTAGAGAGCCTTGTTTCTGGAAGAAGCAGACGCATCACAAGGGCCCCTATAAGATATGGTTTGAGGAGATGGTTAATTATGCTCTAGTCATTGGCACAAATGATTCATCCAACTTTCAAAAGGCTATTCATAGTCAGGAGAAAGAAGGATGGGTAGGTGCTATGGCTGAGGAGATGAAATCTCTCCATAAGAATAGGACGTGGGAGTTGGTTCCTCTTCTAGCACGTAGGAGGGATGCAAATGAGTGTTCAAGAAGAAACAAGGCATCTCATAGAAAGAAGGCATAACGTACAAGGCACGGCTAGAAGCTTCTGGTGAGATCATCCTGGAGAAGGTGCACACTTCTCAGAATGCAGCTGATATGATGACCAAACCGGTTACCGCAGACAAATTCAAGCATTGCTTGGATTTGGTTCATGTCACTCGTTGTTAGATGAGTGAGAAAGCCCCCTGTCAAGAGAAACAAGGAAAATCTGGCAACAACATCCTAGAGATGTATATGTGTTTTCAAATTTTGTATTAGATTATGTTGTCTAGGTGGAGATTGTTATAATAAGACAATAAATCTAGGTATACTGATACAATGGGCCAGGGAAACATATTTTGGGCCCATGGATTAATGGGCCCGGGGTGACAGGGGGTGCGGGGGGGGGGGGGCTCCGCCCCCCTCGGAGGATTCTATCTATTTATAGAATTCTATCTTTTTATAGGACTCTATCTATTTAAAGAGGATTCTATCTATTTATGGTTATAAATAGATAGGTTTAGAGTTGTATTCATTATCCACCAAAGTATATTGAAAACCCTAGCTGCAAGGTTTGTGCAGCAAACCCACAAAATGTTTTGTCTTCTTCTCTCTATTTCTGAAGTAACTCATTGAAAGATCACAACATACCATAATAGCATGGAGGGAAGAAGCATCTCCAGCTATAATCAATCGCACTAACACAACAAGATCTAATAAGATCATATATCACATCAAAGCTAGTACGAAAATAAACACATCATAGCATATAAGCACATAAGCATAACACTCACCAAGATAGTACTAATATCTACTCGTCGATCCTACAGGTACATCTATCTCAGCATAGAACTCTGGATAGTTCCTCTTAATACTATCCTTAGTCTCCCATGTAGCCTCATCAGGTCCTCGTCTCGACCAGTGTATCCTCAGCATAGGAATATCCATCGAACGTAGGCGTCTCATACATCGTTCTAGAACTGCAATCGGATGCTCAACAAAAGTGTGGTCCAGTTCGACCACCAAATCATCATAACTCACTATACACAATCTCAACGATCCGTCCTTCTTCCGTATGAAGAGGACAGGTGCTCCCCATGGGGATACGCTAGGGCGGATAAAACCCTTCTCAGCCAACTCCTCGAGTTGCTTCTTCAGCTCTAACATCTCAATAGACGTCATCCGATATGGGGCCTTCGAGATCGGTCTCGTACCTGGTTCTAACTCAATACCGAAGTCCACACTCCTCTGAGGCGGCAAACTAGACGGCTCAGCAAACACATCAGTAAACTCACAGACCACTGGGATATCCTATAAAGTTGGACTCTCCCCCACCTTCATGGCATAACACCAGAAGGCCTCACATCCTTGTGCAATCAGCCTAGCTGCTCGTATCGCACTGATAACAATGCCTGACTTTCCAAGGTCCCAGCCTCGGAAAACCACTATCTGACCTAACTTGGTAGAGAGGGTGACAGTCCTCCTACCTGCATATAATACGGCAGAATGTCTATCCATCCAATCCATACCTAGTATGACTTCTTCATGCTCTAATGGCATGACAAAGAAGTCAACTAGTAACACACGGGTCCCTACAGAAATGGGACAATCACGAATCTCACGAGTACCTCTGACCCTACTACCATCGGGTAACCCTATACTAAAGGGTATCCCCTCAACCGTATCTAAACTCAAACGATCTACACATGCATCAGATATAAATGAATGCGTAGCACCCGTATCAAACAAGACTCTAACAGGTAAACCATGGATCAGAATGGTACATGTAGCAGTCGGTGCAGCTGGCTCCTCTGCACTCATCAGCTCAAAAACTCGGCCCTGTGGCCCCCAGGTGTCAGTGGTGCTCCCACTAGAACCTTTGCCTCTTCTCGGCCCAGGAGCAAATCCCTGAGTCGTAGGCGATCTGGGACTCTCTGTTGTCCCTGTGTCTGCTGCTGCTGCTGAGGTGGCCTCTGCCCACCTCCCGCAACATTGGCATGAGAAGAACCCTGCTAAGATGATGCTTCACCTTGTCTACCGAAGACAGCTCGGTGTCCTCGTCCACCACAAGTGAAACAAGTCACTATCTGCCTCATACACTCTGGTCGGATATGTCCATACCCACCACAGTTGAAACACTGTCGTACCCTATCTGTAGCCGGTGCAGATGAGGGATGACTCTGGCGGCTCTAGCCTCGCCCTGCACTAGCATCCCCACCAACACTACTGGTATGCCCGGTACGCTGTCTCTTCTTAGACCCTCCGGTCTGAGAAGCTCTCCTCTGACTAGCCCGCTCTCGCTCATAGTTGGCTGCTCTATCCTGGTAGTCCATCAAGGACTCACAATGAAATCCCGCCATATAGGCCCGGGTGGCATCCCTCAGTCGTCGGGAAAACAGATATACATGCTGATCTACAGAAGGTGCAGCTGGTCCCAGCAATGCCAGCTCCTCCTGAAACCTCCTGATAACCTCTAAGACTGGTACATCCTCGAATCCAACCTCAACAAAATCTCACAGTTTCTCCCTCCTCAGTGAGGCAGGGCAGAAACGCTCTCTGATCATGGTTTGCATCTGCTCATAACTGGTAACCTGTACTCATATAGACCTCTACTAGTGTTGTGCTAAGTCTCTGAACAAAGTCTGCACCAACTCGATCTGTCTGTCAGCAGGACACCTAATAGACTCTAGAGCTGAGTCCACATGTCCAATCCAGAGCTTAACCTCTAACCCCACCTTCCCAAAGAAAGAGGGTACACCCATCTGGTGAAATGCCTTCAACCAAGTGTTTGGTCTAGGCCCTCTATACTCCTCTGTAACTGGAGCAGTCTTAGCAGCAGGTGCCGGTGCAGCTGGCACCTGAGTAACCCCGTGGGATCTCTCAGATGATCCCTCGTGTGCTGGCAGATCAAGAATACGTCTACCTGCCTTGGCAGCCTCCTCAACCTGTCTGATATACTCGCGGAAGGTTGGTCCCTCCATGGAGACACGATCAGAGTCGTCTGACTGGACTCTCTGGGATCCCTGTCTCTCAGCTGCACCGTTCCCAGTCTCAGGAACGGCACTCTCAGCAACGTCCTCGTGAACCTCCTCCGCTGCACGTGGATCAACAGCGGGAGTCCTACCCCGTCCTCTACCTAGAGGGGGTCTACCTCTACCTCGTCTAACTACAGGTAAGGCTCTAATCTGAACCATCTACAGAAGACGTAAACCTAACTTAGAAGGCTATAGATATGCCATATGTATAGATATATATATCAAATCAATCACAACAGAATATCTATATATATCTATATTGTCGAGATCTTCAGAGGGGCGATGGCTCACGTACACGATATCCCAAAACATTTGTACTCATTTCAAAACCAAAACCTTTTGAAAAGTCAGACCACTTTCGGGTTCTGTTTATTATCTATTCGACCTTTATCGCAGATTACTAGTGTCATTGTTGTCAACCTGGGCTCTGATACCAACTTTGTAACACCCCAAATCCGTATGACTCGAGGTGTTACTGGGCTAGGATCTCACAATGAATCCTGACCCTAGCCTGACAACAAGTTCACTGAATCTTACAACAAGGCACCGATAGATTAAATACAAAACATCAAACTGATATAAAAGTATCAAAAGGTTTATACAACGTACTGCTGAGTATAAACAAAACATAAATATATACATGGTCAAAAGATCCCATATCCCACGAGGACGACCTAGTGTACGGAGCCCTCAACAGATCACCCCTCTGGATCACTCTGCAGCTCTCCTAACCTGCAAAGGATCTACAACACGTTATAAAACCGTTAGCTAACCATAAACATATATAAGAAGATGCATAAGCACAATCACACACCAATGCATAGTAAACACATCAACATGCTATCACACATTTACCCGGTGTATTATCTTAATAACGTCCAGTCACTCAAGCGTGTATATATATATATATATATATATATATATATATATATATCAATATGAATATATGTGACACGAGGAATATAACCCTCGCCTCTCGAGAGTGGTGCCAGCTGGAGTGGTGATCCGGTCCCACCTCCCGTGTACCCTATGGGAGTGGTGTAGGTGGCCGGCCCACTGAGCTAGACTGGCCTGCCCGAAGAGAACCTCCAGACTCCCGGCGGGATGAAAGGACAAGTTGTCACAACCCTATTATGGGCAGTCACTAAACCATAGGTATGTAATCATCACAACTCATACTATCAATCATATAACACACACCACTCATGCACGCATCCAATATATGGATGGTAGCTAAGTAAGTCCTATGGACTTACCTCAACCTCGGAAGTCTCAACCCAATCGGATCCAACTCTGGAGATCAACACTGCCTAAACAAGGCATAGCAACATATATCAAACTCATAACCATCACAGGGGTCACACCTAGACCCAAGGGATCCATAAGGATCATAACCTAACTCATAAACCACAAAGTCATAACCGGCATAAACGATAACGTGATCATCCTCATATACGTACCTAGCATGCCACTAAACCGCTCATACTAGGAAAGGAAAGGATCTACCCAACTTTAGGTAGACCCGGGACAAGACGCACCTGTGTGACGGAAAGACGCAGGGGCGGAACAGGCAACCCGCAGGCACGGTAGGGCTCGGCCGCAGGCGCGGTGACAGCGGCCACTGGCAAGCGCACGCACGGCGCAGGCGCTGTGACACGGCTCCCGCAGGGGCGCGGCTTCCAGGCGCGGATACGGCGACAAGGTACCCGCAGGGGCGGCTTCTCTGAACCGTGGGGGCGGCGACAATGCAGAAGATGATCCCGCGGTTCCTCTTCGGCTCTTCACGTGATCAACTCACGTCTTCTTCATTCGAAAGTCACACACATACATATACATACACATTCCAACATCAATGTATGATCCATTCATCCTAAGCTAAGGAAGATGGAATCAAAGAAACGAAGAAGAGAAGAAAAAGAAGACTTACCACACTTGTGGTCCTAAGCTGCAAAGATCACCAACACTGCCTCAGCTGGCTCCCAAGCTCAGCAACAACATCATACAATATCAACCTCAACAAGGCCACACAAAACCTCTTCCAACCAAGAGGAAACCAAGCACAATATCAAGAAGGAAGGAGAAGGAAGCAAGAAGGACGTGAAGGCAGCTGGGAAAGGGAATGAAGATGCTCAACAAGCCAAAGCAAATGAATTAGGTTAAGGAAAGAAAGGGTAAAGCACGGGTCAAAGGGTCAACAAAACCGGCTGCAGCCGTCGGAAACCGCAGGGGCGGTTCCCTGGGCCGTGGGAGCAGGAACCCGCTGGGGCGGCACACAAGCCCGCGGGGGCGGCTAAGATCAAACCTCGGCTAAAGCCAAATCTCGGCTAAGGCAAACTCGGTCCAAAAGACTAAGGCTCTTACAACCTTGAATTGCCAAGTTTGTGTAAGATTGTAGCGGAAGGTTTATACGATCATTCTTGGTTGTGTATTAGGGCCTTAGTTTTCCTAGTGTGCTCCAAGTTGTTTCATAGGGTTCAACTTTGATCTATCCATCTACCAATCCACCATCATCATCGGATCATCAGCCGCACCTCAAGCCTCCTCCGATCCCACCATGACCCTCACATATATGATCAAACCTCATTTCCTTGATCCATGTAATAAGGATTGAGAAGAGTCTTTGTTTCTGAAAGATCAAGATGCAACCATACGGCTGATCCCCGTATCATGACCAACACCGAAATAAAGGGATAACCAATATCAAATCCAAACAATTGGTGTCTAATCCAAACCGACCGTTTGAAAACCAAGCCTTTTTTAACCCAACCAGATTCCAAACCAAACTTGTTGTGACCCAAACTAAAGGTCGACCCTGAAAATATGCGAGGTAAACCACCACTCAACGCCTCCAATTTGTAAGGGGCCTTTGTAAAACAAAGGCCATTTGTTATATTTTAGAACTTCACTTGAATTCAAATGACTTAGTTACTTATGTACAATGTAACTACATTTATTATTTCTAATTGACCCAAGTTCAATAATCACGTGTTGCACTTTTTCTACATTTTCATATTACTATAAAGGCCTCTTGCATCTAGATAGTAAAGTAACGTAAATTTCAAATGATTTATTTATGGATAAAGTTTTATCTAATTTTCATGTTTAATCTATTCAATTAATAAACATGTTTTTTTTAAGAGAAAATCTTCAACTTTCTAAAATTTGGGCAAAGTTGAGATACATAGGCTTTCTTTCGGCAAGGAGTCTTGCCGTACTGACACGTGTTTAACTTTTTTTTTAAAGAACTCTTTTTTTTTAGAACTAATAATATATATATTTTTACTTTTTTTTTTCATTAGTTTAAAATAAAACATGAACTAATAATTTAAAATGTTTGAACTAATTGAACACTTTATATGAACTAATAATATAAAATTTTGAACTGACAAATACTATATTTAAAGTATACGCATAAAATTTGTGTTTCATAAACATTATTTGAGATTGTTGCGACAAAAGACATGAGGTGATGGTGTAAAATATGTGAACTAAAGGCAAAATGTTCAAAGTAATAATTAATAACTATAAAATTGCAAAACTAACCACCAAAGTTTTAAGTTTTGTAAAGCATTCGATATAAACCTAAATTTTCTCTCTCCTCACAAAATCTCATTCTTGGAACGTTCTCCACCATGGAAATCCTTATCCACTTGCTCCAATGTCTTCGACTTCGACTTCGCTCCGCTCTGATGTCTTCATCTTTTCTCCTCTTCTCTCCGATGTCATCAGTAGGGTGAATTTTTTATGTAGGTTCAGTTAGAGATTTTTGGTTTGAACTAGAGAGTTTCACAAACTCACAATAAGCCGCAGTATATGTTCGTTGAGTTTAAATTTGTCGTTGTGATGTATGCATTTAATGTTTGGATTCATCAATCTTACTCTAATTTTGTTATCTCTAATGGTTTTAGTGATGTTGAAACATATGCTTAGATCAACATTGTGATGTATACACAACTTAATGCATTTTTACGATAAATTTACGAAAAAGAGGAATGGATGCCTAAATACATGTTCACGAACTTGCTTGCGGGTGAAATCAGTTGATAACTATGATGTTCTCTAACAATTGAATATTTCGGGAAAAAGGATATACAACTGAGTGAGGAGCTTGCATTTCAAATTTTGAACTCTTTGCAAATTGACTTTCTATGAAAGAGAATGAGAAGATTTTTGTAGAAGCTTACATTTCAAATTCTAAAAGAAGAGATAAAATGATCTTTGTAGAGAAAACATCAAAATTGAACTATAATTATATTTACAGAATAACAACGTAACATATAAAGAGGAATGGATGCCTAAAATTGAACCATAATTATATTTACAGAATAACAAGTTTACATTCAGTTCAACAACAAATGGATCAAAAGTAAAAAAAAAATATTAATTTTTGCAGGCCGGTCCTTGCATGATGTAGCAAGAGCTTGAAGACCGATATCTTGATTCATGGTTTGTATTTATGAGTTCATCATAAATGATTAAAAAAACCTAATTGTTCCTTGGATATGTCAACATTACTCAAATCCAAAGTGGTCAACTTTGAATAGATGTGATAAGTAGCAAGAAAATAAACAAGCACTCAATCCAAAATCTCTTAATTAAACGATGTTCAGGGTACTGGAACCTTGAGAATGCTCTAAATAAGTTGGAGAAGACTTTAGACCGGAGATTAGTAAAGTAAGTGCTTGTACCAAACTCAGCAAGCTGAGGAGTGCAGTGAAGAATAGTGGGAGTTCTATCAAGATCGAGACGCAACATGATTGTGACACAAACTCTTCAAATTTGGATACTTACGCACAAGGTGCTCCAGTGTGGATGTTAAAACTAACCTCAAAGTCCAGCAAACAATACTAGGGTTATCAATGATGTGTAATTTTCAGGAAAGAGGCTTAATTAAAGTCCATTAAGATCATCGACATCACATTAGCACATATTAAAACCCTAAGATTTTCTAACCTTATAAGCATTACTGAAATTTGTACACTTAAATTACATGAGGTTTTGAATGATCCAATATGAATGGCCGTGAAAAGAATAAATATGTCATATGAAAGTACAAATATGACAATCAAAAGCTTTAAACCAACACTTAAAATTACTTGTTCAAAGAACAAAATTACCATAAAGAAAAACATGAAAATCTAGCTCCTTGGTAAAATGCTTGTCAACGAGCCTTCCTCTCCTCGTTAGATGAAGCATTTGACTTCTCAAGTTGAAACATAGACAATATTGTAGTTTTATCCACAAAATGATTGCAGGTTGTAAAATTCTTATACAAACGGACCGGATAGAGTGGAGTCGTGTGTATCCGAGCGCAAATGTACATTACGCCCAAGCGTAATACATAAACCCGATGAGGCTCCATTCTAAAACCAATTAGCAATAGGAGGACTAGCCCACCGACCTTATATACTACGCTCGAAATTCCCAAACTTTCGATGTGGGAACTGATTATCTCTTACACAAGTTCAAACCAAAACAAACTAAACAACAACTAAATCACCCTTTGATCCTCGAATTCAAACTCGAAATCAAAATCAATAACGATAAGGAAGGAAGTGTTAAATACCTCAAATGGTTTGGTTGGGTATTTGATTCCTCTTCAATCATACCGGAAGCCGATTTTGTAGAAAACCATCCATTTTTACTACATATCCAATATAGTCTATCATGGATCACGTTTTTTGGATTATTATTTATTTTATCTTTCTCATAATATCCGGGCTTAGTATATTTTGTAGCTCGTTATCAATTTTTCTGTTATCCCAATTTCTTGAGTTATTTTTGAAGTGACTGACTTTAATACTTGTGTTAATTTGGTTGTAATTTTGGACCAATTTTATTAGTGATATCGTTGTTACCCAACTATCGTGTCAAAAGTTGATAGATTTCCCATTTCCGATCTGTCAGATTATACTTTTTTTTGCACTCGATTTAAGTTTCATAAGATTGTTCCATTGCCAAGAAGTTCCACCTTTTATTTGGTAATGGAGAAGATTCTTAATTTTTATGTATTTTTCGTTGATAATTTTAACTCATGAATTGAGAGTTTAAACACACATAGAAGAAGAGAAGAGATACACCTAGAGAAAAAGAGAAGGATTTTTTTTACATTTTTAAGTAAAATATGACAACTCGTAATATTCCGGCAACACATAATCAAAATAATCGAAATATTCTACCGGAATTATACGTGTGGTATAAATGTAACCACCCATTAAAATTGATGCTTTATTTCGAGTTTTTAAATGTTTATGCCACCGAACGCAACCACCCCTGAAGTGTGTCCTATTTAGAACCGTTTTGCATTTTATATTAAACACCTTGTGTGCATACAAAACAAAAATCTTCATTGATTCATTGTATAAAATACAACATAGTAAATCAAGTTTCAAATCAAACTCTTATTTGAGAGTTAAACTAAGGAGCTTTTTATGGACATAACTCATCTTCTTGGCTCGATTTAGGAATTTTCATATAAACACATCATCACATCAAAAGTTTCGTCAACTATAAACTCTTTAAATATATTTCTCTGATATTGAATCCGTTTATATAAGTTAAGTTTATGTTTACTGTTTGTATGTTATTGGTGATGATTAAGATGCCGAGGTATAAAAATTCATACGATTTAGTGCTCTACAAATAAGAATGAATTTTGTTTCGACTGAGCCGGAGAAGAATCACATATTTTTGTTTGCGTGAAAGAAAGAACGAAGGAGTGAAGAAATGGGAGAAAAAAAACTTATTTACAGCCATACCGATCATTTTCCAAAACCTTAAAACTTGGAGTTATTTTCTAATTAGTTAATTTAGATTGGTCACCCTACTAAATTTTGTCGTTAATTAACCTAACAAAAACGTTAAACTGTAAGTATAAAAAATTTAAACTTAAACCGTAACAATTGTGATTTTGTTTTTCAGGAAAAAATATTTTTAATATATATATATATATTGTTTATTAAAATACTATCTCAGTTCATATTTGTACCCTAATAGTTCATTTTAGGTTCAATTTTTTTTTAAAAATAAACGTTTTCTTCATATACAATTAACTATCCATTTATAAATATATTCATCGCTCCGCACACGAAACATTATCCGAATCGATCCTAGACTAATATAAAAAAATTTATAAATTAAAATCAAACTTTAATCAAACATTATCCGGTTTGACACATGATGAAATCTGTAATACATACCGATGGAAGATATTGAATTTACAAGGAACCAAAATTTGAGACCTAACAGCTGTTATTTTCCACGAATTGTTTAACATGCCTAGTTTTGCAGCTGTTAGGGCTCGTTAATTCAATCTCAACTGACCTAATCCCAGGCTCCCAGCCATACAAAAATGCAATTTCCCGCCTTAACCCAACGACGACACATTTCAGAACCCTGAGCATTTCCGATGATCAGTCGCTTCCCATCCACCAATCTCCGATCCCAACTCTCTGTTTCTGCAACTCCGATCAGTCGCTTCGCATTTTCATCTCATACTCTCTCCCATCATAAACTCAATTCCACCCCAGCCGCCGCCAACTGGAACACCACCCACACCTTCGTCCTCTCCAACCCTATTCTCTCGCTCCTGGAGAGATGCACTTCCATGTCCCATCTCAGGCAAATTCAGTGCCAGATGACCACCACTTCCCTCATCCTCGACGGTTTAGCTTCCAGTCGATTAGTCGCCTTCTGCGCACTCTCCGACGCCGGTGATCTCACTTACTGTTACAAGATTCTGAGATTCGTCCCCAATCTTAAGCCTTTCTCGTGGAATGTCGCGCTTAGAAGGTGTTCAGAGAGTGCAACACCCGTCGAAGCAATTCTTTTGTATAGGGAGATGTTGATTCGTGGTGAGTGTAGGCCGGATTATTTTACCTATCCATTGTTGTTCAAAGCATGTGCTCGTTTATCGGTGGATGCTCTTGGATTTCAGGTTTTAGGGCACGCGTTGAAGATGGGCTTCGGTTCAGATGTTTTTGTTGTCAACGGGATGCTTCATATGTTGGTTTCCTGTGGGGGTTTGGCTGAAGCGCGTAACGTGTTCGATGAAAGTCCTGTGAGAGATTTAGTTACCTGGAATTCTTTGATAAATGGATATGCCCGTGGTGGCATGGTAAGAGAGGCCCTGGAGCTCTATGATGAGATGATGGAGGATGGAGTCATGCCAGATGAGGTGACTATGATTGGGTTGGTTTCGGCGTCTGCACAGTTAGCAGATTTGTCAATGGGGAGAAAATTTCATCTCTCTATTCAAAGCAATAAAGTAAACTTGACAGTTCGTCTCTGCAATGCACTGATGGACATGTATGTTAAGTGCGGGGATCTTGAGGCTGCACAGCTCTTATTTGACGATATGGGGAAGAAAACAATGGTGTCTTGGACAACAATGATTGTGGGATATGCTAAGTTTGGATTTATTGATACCGCAAGGAAAATATTTGATGAGATGCCTGAGAAAGATGTTATTCCATGGAATGCCATGGTTGGAGCTTATGCTCAAGCTGGGCAATGTAAGGAGGCACTAGCTCTCTTTACCCAAATGCAAGCTGCAAATGTAAGGCCTGACCAGGTAACCATGGTTAATTGCTTATCTGCATGCTCACAGCTTGGGTTACTTGATTTTGGAATATGGATCAATAGATATATTGAAACAAATAAATTATCTATAAATGTTGCTTTAGGCACTGCTTTAGTTGACATGTATGTAAAATGTGCTAATATAGAGAAAGCCCTGACCGTCTTCCATCAAATGCCTGCCAGAAACTGTTTAACATGGACAGTAATGATCTCAGGTCTAGCCTTACATGGAAATGCAAATGAAGCCATATCATATTTCTTAAAAATGGTTGAAACTGGATTAATACCAGACGAGGTTACTTACCTTGGTGTGTTATCAGCTTGTTGTCATGGAGGACTTGTAAATGAAGGGCGTGTCTATTTTGCTGAAATGAGGTTTAAGTATAAGCTTACACCAAAGCTTAAGCATTACTCATGTATGGTGGATCTATTAGGCAGAGCAGGTTTACTAGATGAAGCAGAAGCATTGATAGAGAGTATGCCAATAGAGGCTGATGCTGTGGTGTGGGGTGCATTGTTTTTCGGGTGTCGTATGCATGGTAATGTGTTGATGGGGGAGAAAGCTGCTATGAAACTTCTGGAGTTGGATCCAGGGGATAGTGGAATATATGTTCTGCTTGCGAATATGTATGGTGATGCAGATATGTGGGAGAAGGCTAGGAAAGTTAGAAAGATGATGAATCAGAGAGGCGTTGAGAAAACACCTGGTTGTAGTGCGATAGAGATTAATGGAGTTATGAATGAATTTGTTGTGAGAGATAAATCTCATCCTAGATCAGAAGATATTTATGAATGTTTGATTCAATTGACAAAACAGATGGAGCATTGGAGCTTATTGAAAACATTTGGAGTGTCCAATATGTAGTCCCTAACTGAAGATACCAATACTAGCAATGCTGTTGTAGAATTATTGGCGGGTCTGCCATGGCAATTGAATTCCTTAATGATCAGTCACTGGGTACTTGTTGCAATCATCTGAAAAGGTTTGAGCTATAGCTGCTGATTTTCTCAGGTATAAGATTGCTGGGCACTCGAGTTTTATTTTCAGTGCTCGAGTTATGTATCTGTGCGAGATAAAGAGGCAATTTTGAGGAGGATTCCTTCTGGGAGAGATTAATGTATTAGTGTATCACCTAGGAATGTCATCTCTCTTCTGTATATTCATTTCATAATGAATTATTTACTATTTTCAGTAACTGAAATTGATCATATGCAAAGCTATATAGCTATGGTTAGTTGTACTTGTATATAAATTGAAAAGGTCGCATGTCCGAACTATTTTGTTTCAAAAATAAAACTCTTGTAAAAGTATATAAATCAATGTTAAATAATGAGGTCATTAAAATTAAAAAGGTAATCCAAATTGTCAGAAGTGAGATTTGAACCCACGCCCTCCTACGAAGACCAGAACTTGAGTCTGGCGCCTTAGACCACTCGGCCATCCTGACTTTTTATCTCTTACATATTGCTAATATTATAGTATAACATTTATAAAATCATATGTTTCTTCTTTTCTTAGCTATTTTTTGTTGTTAGTCATATGTATGAATTATGATATTAACCTCGCATATTTATTGTAGTCCTTTGCAAATGCCTTTCTCATGATCATTACACAGACACTTCAACTTCATCGACTCTAATATATTTTGTTACCACAACTTTCAATTTCATTTTTATCATTTAACATCTACGCTCTCTTTCACGTTTCACGTCATGATAAGTAAATTACTCGACATACAATCACTTGAATATCTCAGTTAATTTCTATACAAATCAACTATAACAACAAAAATTAGATCAAAGGCAAAAGAACGATATAAGAATTCCTACACAATAGAACCATAATTAGGAAAAACAGAACAAAGAAAAAGTGATAAAAATTAAAGTCCTACACAATATAATTAAATAAAAATTGAATCCTTACTTAAGACCACCAGATCTGTTTTAATTTGTTTTTTCAACACCAAATTCGTCCATCTCGAATCTAGATCTGTCAAGATCCGTCTTTGCTACCTCGGCTTCCTTTGATATTGTTGATGCAGGGCTTTCGAGATCTGCTTCCTTAACCATGGTTTTTGTTTTGTGAATACTTCTAGATCTGAGAATATAAACTTTTGAGTACTAAAATCCAGTTGATCTTCTAGATTACTTCTCACACAACTGAATTTTGGCCTCATTTGGTTGATTTTCTTGAAGAGCAATTTTGGCCTCCTTAATATTCGGCTGATGTTTGATGTCCTTGTACACCAGCAACAAAAATTGGAAAAAAAAATTCAAAAAAAATTCAAACCCTCACCCTCCTTTTTTTCCAAAAGAATACAAAACTCTCGTCTTTTTGAACAAATTAAAAAAAATAAACAAAATTTTGAAAAATTTTAATGGAAATAGGAAAAATATGATGTTGGACTCCATTAAGAATGAATTTCCTATGTTTACTTTTAAAAATGGGAAAATTAAATTTCATTTTGATTCAACAACGGTAAAGATCTGAGGAAAAACTCCCGTGAGCCACCACCATGGCACCGATATCACCACGACAACTCTAGTCTAAAAAAAATGAATGTAAAATGATTCAATAATCAACAAAAACATTCCAATTTACCATTTTCTATAATCAACAATTTTATGAATAATTTAATCCTCATAAACCTCATTTCTTTTAACAATTAAAGTTACACACTTTGATATGACAAGATCCCGTGTTTGGCTTTGTCGTCTCCTTACTTTTGATGAGGTTTTAGGTGGCGTCTTGACTCTTGAACCGTTTGTCTAGGAGGGGCGTTGATTTGTGATCGACTCCTGAAGGTTCTGTTGCAAGCCCAAATCTGAGGCGTCCACAGTTGTTCCCCAGACTTCATTCTTGTGTACTTTCTTCGAAGACGAACTTTGTGCTCACCGCTTCCGTTGGACCGGATCATACTACTTTCCCTCGTTGATTTCTTTTCCACCTGTTGTTGTTCCTCTTGACAGTTAGTCCGTCTGGCGATCTTTTCGGCCTTTCGACCCACTAGACGGCGTGTCGGCTAGTGCTTTGAACCTCTTTCCTTTATCAAAATAATAATAATAATAATAAATAACTTAAAAAAATAAAAATAAAAAATAAAATAAAAATTGAATGATATATAAAGATATATAAAAATTGAACGATACACAATATAATTTCTGATTATGTCATATAACGATACATAAAGATATATAATATGATGATATTATATAATTATAGCTTAGAAATCAACTATAATTTATGTATTATATATATATATATATATATATATATATATATATATATATATATATATATATATATATATATATATATATATATATATATATATAGTGATAAGATCAAGTAGGAACATATTCATGTGTAAGAAGTAAGAATTAGGATAGCCATATGATTTAAAAAATTGAATGTACTAGATTTTAACTTTACCTTAGAAAATAATATCATTAATCCTATCGGTAATTCGATCGAAGTACAATGTAGAAAAAATCACTATTTCGATCGAATGAAACATATTTCAATCGGAAATGCTCAAAATTTAATAGATAATTTCGATCAAAATATTACTATTACGATCGAAATTAGTAGAAAAAAACTATTTCGATCAAAATACAAAGAATACATTAAAACATGCAAAATTAGTAAAAAAAAAGAAGCAATGTTTCACCATGATCTTTAACCTAAACTGTAACACCCCAAATTCATAGGACTCGAGGTGCTACTGGTTAGGATCTCACAATGAATCCTGACCCTAGCCTGACAACAAGTTCACTGAATCTTACAACAAGACACCAATAGATTAAAACAAAACTTAAAACTGATATATATTATATATATACACACACACACATATCAAAAGGATGATACAGAGTACAACTGAGTACAAAGTCAAACAGAAATCCGTACAATGATAACAACCCAAAAACCACGATATCGCCCAGTGTACGGAAACCTCAGCAGATCCCCTCTTGATCACTCTGCAGCTCTCCTAACCTGCAAATGATCTAGAACACGGTATAAAACCGTTAGCTAACTATACACATGTATAAGAAATGCTAGAACACAACACATATCAATAATATTAACACATCATCATGATATCACACATTTACCCTGTTTATTATTTTTAATAAGTCCAACACTCAATCGTATAATAGATGTATATGAATATACGTGACACGAGGAATATATATAACCCTAGCCTCTGCGTGCAATAGCTAGCTGGAGTGGTATCAGCGCACTTTCCCGTATACCATATGGAGTGGTAGGTGCCCTTCCCGTATACCAGAACTAACTAGCTTACAGAGAACTTCCCAGACTCCACTACGGGATGAAAGGTAAGTTGTCACAACCACTACAATGGGCGGTCAATATAACATAAGTCGGTAATGAACCATATCGCATGCTATAAAGCATATAACAAACACTACTCAAGCATACATCCAATATAAGGATAGTAGCTAAGTAAGTCCTATGGACTTACCTCAATCTCAGAAGTCGTATCACTACAATCAACTCTCACTCAGGTCCACTCCAAACTAGAGGACAACACGGCCTATACAAGGCATACATATATAAAACTCCTATCACACAAAGGGGTCACACCTAGACCCAGAGGATCCATAGGGATCATATCCAACTCGTAAACCTCAAAGCCCTAACTAACATATCTATATCATACTCATCAACATCCGATACCTAGTATGGTACTAGTTCCCTCATACTAGGAAAGGAAAGGAGCTACCTTACTATAGGTAGTCCCGGGACAAGACGCACTTGCATGATCAAAGAACACAGGAGCGGAGTAGACAACCCACAGGTGCTGCAGGGATCAGCCGCAGGCGCGGTGACATGGGACGCAGGCAACCCAGGCAAGGCGATGGCGCTGGCGCGGGCGCTGCGGCACGGCTTCCACAGGGTGGCAACTTCTAGCGCGGGCGGCGTCTGTGCAGAACGTGAACCCGCGGCTTCTCTTTGGCTCTTCACGTGATCAAATCACGTCTTCTCTCATCCAAATTCACACACATGCAACAACATACACATTCCAACATTAATCTATGATCAATACCTCTAATCCTAAGCTAAGGAAGGAAGAAGCAAGGAAAGAAAGAAGGAGAAGCAAGAACACTCACCACCTTTGTGGTCCTAGGCTGCAGGGAGAGGTCACACCCTCAGTAGCTGGCTTCCAAGCTCAGCATACACATAGCTCATCAACCAACATCAACCACACACCAAAACTCTTCCAAACTCAAGGTAGATCAAGAACAAGACCAAGAAGGGTGAAGGAGAAGCAAGGAGGACGTGAGCACTGAGGAAGAGAAGTGAAGATGAAACCCTTGATCAGCCAAGGGAAAGAAAGAAGTAAGCAAAGGGTAAAGCACGGGTCAAAGGAGTCAACAAAACCGGCTGCAGCCGTCGGAAACCGCATGGGCGGTTCCTTGAGCCGCAGGGGCGGCAGTCATGCCCGCGGGTGCGGAAAAGCTAAACTCGGCCAAAGCTAATCTCGGCTAAGGTCCAATCTCGGTTCGAAAGACTAAGGCTCTTACATAAACACTATTCAATTGAAATGAAAATAGTGGATAAATGATTATGGATCTTGTTTGTGCATGTAAAATGTTGATTGTAGATGAACAAATCTAAACCATAAATTCGAGTTTTATGTGATTTCACCGTATGATATTTAACCTAAACCCTAAATTCGGATTTCGTTTCTGTTTAAATACTCTTGTACAACAACTTACGGAATTACTAACAAACTTAGAGAAAATCTTATATCTATTAAAGCATAAGCAATTTTAGCCACGTGTCGCCGCCAAGTTTAACGCAACCCCCAAAATATTTTTTAAAATATGATTTTTAAATCCAATTATTATCAAAATATATTTTAAAAAGTGGTTTTTAAATCCAATTATTTTCAAAAGAAATTATCCTATCTTATCTATCTATATATATACTAAAACAGCCCGAAAACTTACACGTGCACAGTCTGGTGAATCCACGTCATTAAATTTACAAGTGGCACAGTCTAGTTAATCCACGTCGTTAAATTTACACGTGTCAATTTTTTGTAATTCAGGTCCCACCATGTTAAAATAAATTATTTTAAATATATTTATTTATGTTAAAATAAATTATTTTAAATATATTATTTACTAACTAATTTTTTGTTATTACTCCCTCATATTATTATCCTTTAATTATTTGTTATTTAAAAATCAAAATAGTTAAGATTTGTAATCTAAGTTTAAATATCTTAATATATTGTCAACTTTTTTTTTTAATTTTCAATTGAAATTTATATTTTCTAAAACTTATAATTTTATTTTAAATTTAATCTTATTTTATTTGTTTATATTTTCAACATAGCGTTACTTTTTTTTTTATAACTTATAAACTTTACTTATTTATTTAACCTTTAAAAGATCTTAATATTTTTTAATTATATTTTTATTATTCAATTGAACTTTTATTTTTTTTAAAAATTATAAACTTTATCTTTTTCTAAAAGCAATTTTTTTTTGTAAACGATTAACAAAAGTATTTCTTCATTTTTATAGAATAAATAAATTTTTAAAATTAAAAAAATTTATTTTTTAGAATAAGTGTTTTTTCATTTAAAAAAAACGATTTTAAAATTCAATTTTTCAAAAGAACGTTTTTTAAAAAGAATCGGATTTAAAAATTATATGGAAAAAAATGTATTTTTTTACCATAATAATAAAATTCAATTTCTTAAACAAACATCAACTTTTTAAAAATAAATCAAATATTTTTAGTAAAACTTTTTTGTCATCTACGCAAAAGTTTTTTGAAAAAAAAATTCTGAAAAAAAATTAAAAAGTAGTTTCGATTTTTTATAAAAAGTTTTTTTTACGTAATGTATGACTTTTAACATAAGAATTTATTTTTTAAAAACGAATCCATTTTAAAATTGCAATATAAGAATTTATTCCATATATTTTACTAACTAATTTCTCTATTAGTTCTTCATACTATTGACTGACCTTTAATTATGATAATTTTAAAATTGAAATAGCTAAGATTTGCAATCTAATTTTGAAGTTATTAATATTTGTTTAACTTATATTATGTTATTTTGGTTCAACTTTTTTATTTCTAAAACTTATAATCTTTAATTTAAATTTAATCTTATTTTATTTACTTATAAATCTCTTTATTTTACATTTTAATATATTATTATTTAATATTGTTAATTTAAATTTTATGCTTTGTTTTATCCTTCTTCTTTTGTTAGTATATGTTTTACACATGACTTCTTATATATCTTATATATTAAAACAACCTGTGAATTGATAATTAACGCAGTTTTGTGTGGTCACTTCATCAATTTTACAATATCGTCTATTCGTTAATCCACATCACACAGTCTAACATTTAATTTAATAAAGTTTAATCCTTTATGGGATTGATACTAACTTTGACATTCGAGTATCTAATATTGTCCTAGATTCCTCTTTCCTGATTGTTATTGCAAGATTTGGATTCTTCCTTGATTTTCATTCATATTGTGAAAAATACAACCTTACAACAAGTATCACATAACAATTAAGTCAATTCTCAACATAATGAATTATCAAACATTTTTTATGACACACAATTATCGTCTAACGTCCTGTGCAGGGCACGGGTGATAGGTGATGGAATCACTATCAATTTATGTAGTTTTTAGAGTCATTTTTATGTTTTTGAGTCATATTATGTTACTAATGCCTTGATCCAGATAAAAGAGTCAAAATGAAGCAAAAGAAGGTATTAGCAACACTTAGGAGTTGAAGAAAAGAGACGAAGACAAGTTTCTGGTGCCTCACCGCCCCCGCGGAGAAGTGTCACCGCGCCTGCGGTGACACCCTTGACGAGCGCCGCAGCCAGCGGCCTCACCTGCGCCGAACGAAGCATGTCACCGCCCCGCGGCCGCCTCTGGCCCCCTGCGGTGACAACCCTGGAGTCCATGACGAGCGCCGCGGCCAGCGCCTTCGCCCGCGGCCAAGAAGAGCTGTCACCGCCCCCGCGGCCGCCTCTGGCCGCCCCTGCGGTGACCCATCCTGAAGAAGCGAAGACGGCGCCCCAGCGCCTTGCCAGCGGCCTTGTGAAGCCGAAGATCCAGTGTCACCGCCCCCGCGGTGACTCTGGGCCGCGCCTGCGGATCTTCACCAGAAACGCCCGAAGTTAAAGAGTCAGACGTTTCAAAGAGCATTGAAGAACCCGCCCCCGCGGGTGTGACGAGCCGCCCCTGCGGCCAAGAAGAAGATGGAACGTTTTTGCCTAAACCGCCCCTGCGGCGCCCTTGGCCGCGGGTGCGGGTTAGCGTCAGAGGACTTTACTCGGCTGTTTTCGACAACTTTAAGGCCTTAATTGTGGCTGTTTGCACACCTCTTAATCCATTCTTAATGGTGTTGTTTGCACACCTCTTTACTCCTTTTTAATGCATTTGTAGTATAATAAGAGCCCTTGGCTATAGCTATTTTCATCTCATTTTCCACACAAAAACCTCTATATTTCCTAGTGTCTTTTGTAATGAGTTTCTAAGCTCCTTGGCTACATTGGGTTGATTGAAGCTACATTACTATTTGGTTGTAAGTTCTTCTAATATAAGTTTAAGTTCATTATCCTTTGTGTTATTTTCCTTGATCTTTAACTTATGTTTGCATGTTTTTATCCACTTAGATTGATCACCTTAAGTGTACTAATGCATGCAAAATGCTAGGATTAATTGATTCCGGTTGGGTCCTTAATCTAGTAGCAAACCCATAGGTAAAAACTGGTTGCGATTATCTAAGGGAAAGGAAAATAACTATAAAGAAAGATTTAACGGGTTGTTTTATTCTTCTTTATATCTCTTTATCTTTATTAGAATGCTAACTTGTGGTTTAATCTTGTAGGTTTACGGATTAATTAACTAGTTAAGTTGTGTTAATGCCGGTTGGCTTAACACATATCTACGATCGAGATGAGAACATCGGTGAACAACTTATAAAAAAGAATCAACCAAGTAGTGTGTATGCTAAGATCCAACCTAGTGTAGTTCTTTAAATCAACTTTTCACCAACTTTATAATTGTCTTTGTCTTGTTTTATTTCAATCAAAAATCCCCCCCCCCCATTTGTTACCAAATCAATATTTAAATAATAAAAACTCGATAAAACTCCCTTGGGTTCGACCCTTACTTAATCACTATACATTGGTTAGTATTAAGTTCGGATTTAACTTGATAAGTTTATAATAACGACCTTAGGAAATACGCTTGTCAAATTTGGCGCCGTTGCCGGGGAGTTTAATTTTTTGTTTTTATTATTTTTGATTATTGATTATTGGTTTGGACCATTTTCATGGTTCAAACCCGTGCTACTAACTTAGAATTTGCCCTTTTGATCCAGAAATCGAGAGGACATACCATCGGCAAAGAAGACAAAGTCGGAACGAAGAAGAAATGGCGAACCGCACACTCCGACAACTCACGCAGCCGGATTTGACTCAACACCCCCTTGCGGTGACCATACCGGCAATTGGAGAAGGGGTCAACTTCGAGCTCAAGCCGGGCTTGATCCATTTGCTACCTTCCTTTCATGGGCTGAGCGGAGAAGATCCCATCAAGCACTTGGGGAAGTTTCATACCGTTTGCATGAGCATGAAGCCGGCAAACGTGACCGAAGAGCAAATCAAGATGAGAGCCTTCGGCTTTACTCTCAAGGATGCGGCGGATGATTGGTACTACCACCTTCCATCCGGTAGTATCGATACTTTGGGAGAACCTCCACAAAGCCTTCTTGGAGAAATACTTTCCAGCCAAGAAGGCCAACAGCTTGAAGAAGGCAATAAGCAACATCGAGCAAGAAGCGGATGAAACTCTTTATGAGTACTTTGAGAGATTTGCTAAGTTGAGATCAAGTGTCCCTTCCACGGGTACTCAACCCAAGACCTTGTGTTGTACTTGTACAACGGGCTCTTGGACAATGAAAGAAGGATCGTGGATGCCGCTTGTGGAGGCAACATTCTAAACTCCACTCCCGAGATTGCTATGGAAAAGATGCAAGAAATGGCGGAAGGAACGAGGAACTTTGGTAGATCCTCTACCAAAAAAGGAGTCCATGCCATCAACCCCAGCCGTCCGGAACTTGTGCAAGAGATTGCGGAACTAAAGGAGATGGTGAAGAGGCTCACCTTGATGGGAACTCCACAACAACTCAAGGCTTGTGGAGTATGTGCCGATCCTTTCCACCCCACGGACTTGTGCCCACAAGTTCAAGAGGAAGCTGCTGAGGTGAATGCTATCGGGTATGGTCAACAACAACAACAACGCCAACGGACAACCCATATGCTCAAAATTTCATCCCGGGTTGGCGTGATCAACAAAACTACCGGTGGAGGGATCAACAAAACAACAACAACAACCGCCAAGGTATGTCCCAATCCACTGAAAATATGTTACAAGTTTTAACTAAGCATTTTGCTACTCATGTCCAAACCACGGAGTCAAGCATCAAGAATCTTGAGAAGCAAGTGGGGCAAATGGCGGAGGCAATTACGAGGATCGAAGCTCGATCCTCGGGAAACCTACCCTCCCAGACTGTCGTCAACCCCAAGGAGAGCTTATGTGCCATTTCTCTAAGGAGTGGAAGGATCATCAAGGAGAATGAAGAAACAGGGACGATTAACCAACCTTCTGTTGGTAACCCGCCCCTGCGGAAGGAGGATGCCCCCTGCGGCTCAAGTCACGCCGCCCCGCGGCCTAGCCTTCCGCCCCTGCGGCAAGCAATGCAGAAAGTGCTCTAGAGGAAGATCCTTACGTCCGTCCTAACTTTCCACCCCCTCTATGCTGAAAAACCGCCAGCACCTTCCCCGAGGCACTCAAGGAGAGAAGAGTGATAGAAGACAAAGAACTCTTTGAGACCTTCTCAAAGTGTGAGGTAAACATTCCTCTCCTTAAACTCGTGAAAAGTGTGCCTAAGTATGCTCGATTCTTGAAGGAACTTTGTACCATCAAGAGGAAGCAGAAGATGAAGGGAACACAGAAGGGAAGTGAGAAGGAGCACGTGTCCGCTGTTTTCCAAACCCAAATGCCGGAAAAACGTAGCGATCCGGGTATGGTAAGTGTTCCTTGTGTCATAGGCGATACTCGCTTTGACAAAGCTATGCTTGATTTGGGTGCTTCTATAAATGTCCTACCTTATTCCATCTATCAATCTCTAGGCTTAGGACCTTGCATGAAACACGGACTATAGTACAACTAGCTGACGGATCTAATATCCACCTAAAGGGCATAATTGAAGATGTTCTTATAAAAATTGATAAGCTAATCTTCCCTGCGGATTTCTTTGTCATTGATATGGAAAATAGCATGCACACCATCATGTTAGGTAGGCCTTTTCTAATAACGGCTAGAACAAAAATTGACTATGTTGATGGAAAACTTACAATGGAGTTTAATGATGAGGTTATTGAATTCAATTTATTTACATCTCTTGAAAAACCCATTAGTACTCCTTCTTTGTGTTCCATTAATGATATGCCCATAGAAAATTCTTCCTATGATGACAATGCTAATTATATGGAAAAGCATGTGAAGATGGCTTTGAAAGTGGATTTGCAAGATGACCACAACAAAACAAACGAAAAAGATAAATTGGCCATTGGGCCCATTCTACTAAACCCAAGCCAAGAGCTTGTTGTTCCCATCTTGCAGGATACTCAGCACGGAATGGGAAGTCCTCCAACTGAAACGAGCAAGGAAGATCTAGGAGAGAAGAGAAACGCTCGTATCATGAACGGAAACGAAGGAACGAGCTCTCCACATCAAGCAATTGATCCGGGAGAGGTCATTGAGGCATGATCAGAGGCCTTACGTCGAGCCAACGACGTAAAACAAAGGCGCTGCTCGGGAGGCAACCCGAGAAAATAAGAGAAGAGGAGGTTCTGACGTTCTGTCAAGAAAACCGCAAATGTCACCGCCCCCGCGGTGACACGCTGCCCGCCCGGCGCTGAGCCAGCGCAAGCACAAAGCTGTCACCGCCCCGCGGTGACCCCCCGCACCGCGGATTTTCCCTTGACGAACGTTCCCAGCGCCGCACCCAGCGTTGGTCCTGCGTCTCCGCTTCCTTTGTCACTTTGACAAGCCACCGCCCCTGCGGTTTAACCCAGAAAAGAAAAAAAAATAGGATCGGGATTTTAAATCCCTAACCCACTCACCTCACTCTTCCTCACATATACCTCGCCGAAAAACTCACTCACTCACCACGCCCCTCTCCGCGCCACCAGCCACCACGCCCCTGCGCCACCTTGCGCCACCTCTCCTCCCTCCACCGGCTGCACCTTTCCCTAACCCACATTCTCACAAACCCTAACCCTAATCTATCACCACCACTCACTCCAAAACGTCGGAGCACCAACGGACGTGCTGTCACGAGTTCGTTCCCTTCTCCCGCCCACGCGCGCCTTACGCCCCCGCGGCCACGCTTCACCGCCCCTGCGGATAAACAACAGAAGGTCGTCACTTATTTTTCCTTTGTGAAATTCTAATTCTTTTGATTGAAATTGTGATTAGAATGGATGCAACACGAAAATATAAGATGACTGATAGGGAAAAGGCTCGATATGAGATTGTGCAAGACCGACAAGTCTTTGCAACTCGGTTTTTGCACATTCCGACTTTAGAGCGGTTGGGCATGTTGGAAAGCATGCAATCTTTCCTGAGCCATGCTGGCTCGGGGAATTCCTGGGAAGGAGTGCCCGAACATACCCTGAGCTGACCAGACAGTTTGTGGCCACATTTAGTATGGAGCTAGAGGACCACATCTGTGTCGGCCTTACCTTCAAGTTCAACAAAAGGAAATATACGGTCAACTTCTCTCAGCTACAGGAGGCTTTCGGGGTTTCTAAGAACCCTTCGGAAAAATGGTGGGAGGGAGCTCCTACACCCAGATTTGGTGGAGTTTTGGCGAGCGGCTACCGGCTCCGACTTTCGAACGGGGGGTGAGTACAACAACAAACTCACTCACCCCTGTTTGAGGCTCCTATCCAAGATTATTATGTGTGTCTTCTGTGGACACAAGGAGGAAAACAAGGTGGCCCTCAAGGACCTCCCACTGCTATATGCTTGTGTCGCGGCATGTGACAACGTGCCGGATTGGATCACCCTCTTCCTTACCGCTTTGAAGCGGATTAGGAAGAATGAGCCACGTGACATTGTTGGAGGTGGGATCATCTCCCTGATTGCAGAGCAGGTTATGGACCTGACCGAGCTGGAGGATGGGTTAGCAATCCCATTTTACGACGAGGCTCTTCTTCGGCGCTGCAAGCTCCTGAGGAGGGATGGTGAGAACTTCTTCTGGTTGTCTTTTACAGATGGGAGCCACGTCACCTACTTGCCCGGCCGCTACCTTTAGGAGATGAGCTCTCCGATCTCTACATTGCCGCCGACCCTACGTACCGAGGCGATCACATGTCGCCGTTATTGAGCGGCATGCGGCGAGCTCCAGCAGGGTCCGACAGGAGGACCACATGCCCATTCATGATGACGATGAGGAGATGCCCACCGGCACAGGAGGATGACCCCACACGCCAGTCTGCTAGCTCAGATGGCGGCTCTGACCACGCAGCATCAGGCGTGGCAGACCGGCTACCAGACGTCTATGCTCCAGCAGCAGCAGGCGTGGCAGGCAGATTTTGAGAGGAGGGTGGAGGATCAGCAGTTGGCTTGGCAAGCCAACTTTGAGACCTCTTTCGGAGCTCGGATGGACGTGCAGCAGGCCCGCCTTGACAGCTTGTACCAGCGTCAGGAGCACTTTTCAGCCACTTCCCGTATCCTCCGGAGCACGGTCCGGATGGTCCAGCCGGACCATCCCATTAGTGAGCTTCTTCTTTTGCCCTTCTCCACATATTATCTTGCTTTCATTTCCACACTTTGAGGGCAAAGCGTTCTTCAAGTATGGGGGAGGGTACTTATCATGCATTTTATTTGAGTTATTTTGAGATTTCTAGTTATTTGAGTTTGTTTTAAAAATTCTAATTGTAATTCATATCAGTCAAAAAAAAAAAGAAAGAGAAAAAAGCCAAAGAATTGAGAAAAAGGCAAGAAATCCTTGGATAAACCGAAAACCGAGAGGGCGGTTTAGGCAAAAAGAAGGTAGTCCGACCAACTCTAGGTTGGTGCAAAATTGGACTTGAGGGATGTGAGATCATCATGAAAAGAAGAAGAGTGGCAAGGTGAAAACCCGAAAGGGCTCCTTGGCAAAATGAGCGATACCGAGTGTAGGTTCTCCTTCCGGCGTTGGCGACATAAGAAGGGGAGTCATTAAGGAGGATGTCCGGGTAGGTCACTCTTGGAGCAATAAGGATGGTAGTTTTTCACATTTTCTCACATTTTTCTTTTTTTCTCACATTTTCTCACTTTCTTTGGTCATTTTTTCTCTTTTGTTCCTCATCTTTCTACTACACCATATTTCCTGAGACTTGTGCTGATTTGTTTGATGTTTTGTTTACTCGGGACGAGTAAAGAGTCTAAGTATGGGGGAGTTTGATAGGTGATGGAATCACTATCAATTTAGGTAGTTTTTAGAGTCGTTTTTATGTTTTTGAGTCATATTATGTTACTAATGCCTTGATCCAGATAAAAGAGTCAAAATGAAGCAAAAGAAGGTATTAGCAACACTTAGGAGTTGAAGCAAAGAGACGAAGACAAGTTTCTGGTGCCTCACCGCCCCGCGGAGAAGTGTCACCGCGCCTGCGTGACACCCTTGCGAGCGCCGCAGCCAGCGGCCTCACCTGCGCCGAACGAAGCATGTCACCGCCCCGCGGCCGCCTCTGGCCGCCCTGCGGTGACAACCCTGGAGTCCCATGACGAGCGCCGCGGCCAGCGCCTTCGCCCGGCCAAGAAGAGCCTGTCACCGCCCCCGCGGCCGCCTCTGGCCGCCCCTGCGGTGACCCATCCTGAAGAAGCGAAGACGGCGCCCCCCGCCCTTGCCAGCGGCCTTGTGAAGCCGAAGATCCAGTGTCACCGCCCCCGCGGTGACTCTGGCCCGCGCCTGCGATCTTCACCAGAAACGCCCGAAGTTAAAGAGTCAGACGTTTCAAAGAGCATTGAAGAACCCGCCCCGCGGGTGTGACGAGCCGCCCCTGCGGCCAAGAAGAAGATGGAACGTTTTTGCCTAAACCGCCCTGCGGCGCCCTTGGCCGCGGGTGCGGGTTAGCGTCAGAGGACTTTACTCGGCTGTTTTCGACAACTTTAAGGCCTTAATTGTGGCTGTTTGCACAACCTCTTTAATCCATTCTTAATGGTGGCTGTTTGCACAGCCTCTTTACTCTTTTTTAATGCATTTTGTAGTATAAATAGAGCCCTTGGCTATAGCTATTTTCATCTCATTTTCCACACAAAAACCTCTATATTTCCTAGTGTCTTTTGTAATGAGTTTCTAAGCTCCCTTGGCTACATTGGGTTGATTGAAGCTACATTACTATTTGGTTGTAAGTTCTTCTAATATAAGTTTAAGTTCATTATCCTTTGTGTTATTTTCCTTGATCTTTAACTTATGTTTGCATGTTTTTATCCACTTAGATTGATCACCTTAAGTGTACTAATGCATGCAAAATGCTAGGATTAATTGATTCCGGGTTCGGGTCCTTAATCTAGTAGCAAACCCATAGGTAAAAACTGGTTGCGATTATCTAAGGGAAAGGAAAATATAAAGAAAGATTTAACGGGTTTTTTATTCTTCTTTATATCTCTTTATCTTTATTAGAATGCTAACTTGTGGTTTAATCTTGTAGGTTTACGGATTAATTAACTAGTTAAGTTGTGTTAATGCCGGTTGGCTTAACACATATCTACGATCGAGATGAGAACATCGGTGAATAACTTATAAAAAAGAATCAACCAAGTAGTATGTATGCTAAGATCCAACCTAGTGTAGTTCTTTAAATCAACTTTCACCAACTTTATAATTGTCTTTGTCTTGTTTTATTTCAATTTAAATCCCCCCCCCCCATTTTTTACCAATATTTTATATTTAGAATAATAAAACTCGATAAAACTCCCTTGGGTTCGACCCTTACTTAATCACTATACATTGGTTAGTATTAAGTTCGGATTTAACTTGATAAGTTTATAATAACGACCTTAAGAAATACGCTTGTCAACGGGTAAATATTGTTCTGGATTCCTCTTCCGATTGTTATTGTAGGGTTTGAATTCTTCCTTGATTTCCATTCATATTGTGAAAAATTCACCCTTACAACAAGTATCATGTAACACCCGCGAATCCGTAGGACTCGAGGTGCTACTGGGCTAGGATCTAACAGTGGATCCTGACCCTAGCCTGACAACAAGTTCACTGATATTACAACAAGGCACAGATAGATTAAAACCAAAACATAAAAACTGGAATATATAACTCAAAAGGTTATACAGAATACTGCTGAGTACAATCAAAACATAACATAATATATACATGATCAAAAGATCCCATATCCCACGAGGACGACCTAGTGTACGGAGCCCTCAGCAGATCACCCTCTCTGGATCACCCTGCAGTTCTGCTAACCTGCAAAGATCTACAACACGGTATAAAACCGTTAGCTAACCATACACATATATAGAATGAGCATAAGCACAATCACATATCAGAAATACTAAACACTTCATCATGATATCACGCATTTACCCATAAATGGTCCAACACTCAAATCGTATATATATATATAGAGGTCAATTTGAACATATGTGACACGAGGAATATAATCCTCGCCTCTGGGTGCTCATGGCAGCTGGAGTGGCCCTGGTCACACCCACCCGTGTACTCTAAGGGAATGGGAGGTGGCCAACTGTTTACCAAGTCTGACCCAACACAGAGAACCGCCCAAACTCCCAAAGGGATGAAAGGGACAGTTGTCGAGGCCCTACAATGGGCAATCACTATACAGGTCGGTAATCATCATAACGGCATGCTAATCAAGCATAAACATACACACTCATGCAACATCTAATATAGGGATGGCAGCTAAGTAAGTCCTATGAACTTACCTCAATCTCGGAAGTATCTCAACTATGATCAACTCTCAACCTGGTCCACTCCAATCTGGAGGACAACACAGCCTATACAAGGCATACATATATACATATCAATCTACTATCCACAAAGGGGTCACACCTAGACCCAAGGGATCCATAAGGATCATATCCAACTCGTAAACCTCGATAAAACTAAACCTCAAAGCCATATCTGACATATTCCGATATCATAATCTTTATCATTCTATTCTCATAAACATGCCTAGCATGGTACTAATTCCCTCATATATACTAGGAAAGGAAAGGAAAGGATCTACACTACTCTAGGTAGATCCGGGACACAAAGACTGCGTGACAAAGAGACGGAGGCGGGCAAGCAATCCGCAGGCGGCGGCAAGGCTCAGCCGTAGGCGCGGTGACAGCGGCGGCGGCAAACGCAGGCACGGCGCTGGAGGAGGCGCTGGGACAATGGCCGGGGGGGCGGCGCTTCCGGGCGGCGGGTGCGGGCGACAAGGTACCCGCAGGGGCGGCTTGCTGGACGGGGGGCGGTGACAGTGCAGAGGGTGATCCCGCGTTTCTTCTTTCACTCTTCACGTGTCAATTCACGTCTCTTCCATTCCAAAACCACATACAACCATATACAAACACAAACTAACATCAACATACATCTATACATGCATCTAATCCTAAGCTAAGGAGGAAGAACAAGAAAAGAAGAAGAGAAGGAAGGATGAAGAAGCAAGGAACTCACCACTACTGCTGGTCTAGGCAAGACAAGATCACAACCACTATCTCAGCTGGCATCACAAGCTCAGCTAAGCAGACATCAACAACCTCAGCAAGGCCACAACACAAATTCTCTTCCAAACCCAGGGAAAACAAGATCAAGATCAAAGAGATGAATGAGGAAGCAAGAAGGACGTAGGAAGGGCTGGGAATGAAGTGATGAAGAAGCCCTTGGTCAGAGGGAAAGAGTAAGAGGAGGAAAGGGTAAAGCACGGGTCAAAGGGTCAACAAAGCCGGCTGCAGCCGCTGGAAAACAGGGGCGGTTCCCTGAGCCGCAGAGGCGGGAACCCGCAGGGGCGGCACAAAAGCCCGCGGGGCGGCTAGGCCAAATCTCGGCCAAAGCCAATCTCGGCTAGAGTCAAGTCTCGGTCCAAAAGACTAAGGCTCTTACATATCACATAACAATTAAGTCAATTCTCAACATAATGAATTATCAATTTTTATAACACGCAATTATCGTTTAACTTGTGGAGGCACGGGTATTAAAACTAGTATTGGTTAAATCCATTGAGAGTTTGAAAAGATTACTCTGCATATTCAAGATTTTGTCTGCTTTCCTCATACACTAATATTAAGGTTTTGGACGGTCGTAACTATGAAGAACTCTTAATTTGTATATTGTGGATGGCTGATCAACCATTGAAGTAAAAAGCTTCCGTAATTGAGGTTTCAAAGCTCTCTGTTATAAGTTTATTTCTTGATATTATCCATTATGGTATTTTATTTTAGAATAAGAGAGGCTCTGATGCGGAAAAAAATGCAAGGTTGCTCAACTTCTTTCAATAATGGTGATCTGCAGTGCATTATTGCTATTTGCTAGTTGTATACAATTAGATTTTGGAACAACTTCCTATTGTATACAATTAGATTTTGGAAAAAAATGCAAGTTTATTTATATATATATAAATAAACTTGTATAAATCCGGCAAGTTCCAAACAAATATGACCGGCAACAGGTCCTAAAATAAGTACAATAACATTACATTAAACAAAACATAACAAAAACAGGTACATGTTCTTCTCAGATCTCTCCCACAAAGTTAGTAATCAACTGGTCCACAGACGTGGAAGAGGATCCACCTTCCTTTAAAGCTTCCTTGCACATATCAGCCATTTCTTGGCCTTGTATCTGACTGGGTTATCCTTATCCATCACAGACTTTACTGCCTCTCAACTTCACTAGCAACACAAGTTTATTCGAGTACAGCCTATAGTCTAATGTGAGTTCCACCCCGATACCCAGTTCCTACACCAGCTCAAACGCGTTTATCTGCTCTGGCATACAACGGCCACATCACTAATGGCTTCCCGAACCACAGGCTCTCTAAAGTGGAGTTCCACCCGTAATGAGATACAAAGGCCGCAGTTCCTTGTGGGCTAAGATCTCAACCTGTGGAGCCCATCCACAAACCAACCTTCTTCTTTCTCCAAGAGGACCATAATTCTTGAGGCAAAATAGCCTTTAACTCTGTTTGTGTGTATTCAATAGGTTTAATCTAGTCCCTATTGGAGGCTTCCGCAACGACCACAAGAATCTTTGTCCACTTTGAACAAGCCCTTTTGATATCTCTTTGATCTGATCTTCACTAAAAGAGCCACCACTTCCAAAGCAAAGGAAAACAACAGAGGAATCGGCCTGCTTGGGAAGCCATCCCATGATCCGATCATGTTCCTCTGCATCACACGGCTTGTGGACCGACTATCGAGGCCGAGAACTGGACCGACAATGTAAAGTGGTGTTGTTTTATAGGCCTCTGACAGAGACTTTAGCGCATAAGGCTCAAGCTCAGCATAAGTGTTGATAATTATGCCTTTTTTTCTCCGTATCTCTTGGCATGATCCATGAATGCCTTGTACCCTAATTTGTTGAATGCAAATCCAGGTAAAACCCTAGATGGTACCGGGTTTTGAAAACAAGGAACAATAGTGTCGTAGCCGGATTCTTCAAGTAGGGCTTTTTCAGAGTGAGCCGGGAGGTGCAGGAGGAAACCAAGAAAGGCGGCACTCGAACAGAAGAAGAGATAAGAAGGAATAGCGAGTTGATTGGCTATGTCGATGATGGAGGTGCAGAACATATCCAGGACCAAAGCAGCCACATGAACATTTGAGGAGTCCTGCAAGTAGGTGATTGCGTCTTTTACAAGTGGCCCGTGGGAGGCCATGTAGACCGAGAAAGTGTGTTCAATGGACTCCTTGAAGAGCTCAATAGGAGTCGACTCGACTCGTGGGAGATCGATGTATCGAATGCCTGATTCAATCCGTGAGGAGAGCTCATGTTTTTGGGTGGGTTTTGTTTCGTTGATGGAAACTCCACGGGTGAAGGGGGAAGTGGTGACGAGGATGGTGACGGAGAGTCGAGAATCACGAGATATTAGACGTTTGAAGAACTCGACGGTGGAGACGGGTGGCCGGACTGGTATCGGATAGAAGATCACTTTCTACTTTGTTCATTCTATGTAAGCTTACCTTATTGGTGAAGTGGTAAGAGTAAGAAAGAATGTTTGATAAGGTTTGATTTAGACTTGTATGTTATTTATGTTGTGGCTTCGATCTCTATTATTTGTTTGATCCCTTTTATTGCGTAAGCACATACGTTGTATTCCAAATATGCGGGCCACAACGGATGCTTTTATAGTATGGTGATGATGAGCATCCATATGCAAATAAGGTAAGGAAGCCAGTGTCGTTTTGAACAGCGAGGATTTATTTGGACGAACAAATCTAAAAACTGAGATTAGATTGCACTTTTGTTGTTATTGTTTGTTATACTATCACGCCGGAGCCATAAATTTATTTATTTATTTTTGTATCTTTATATATAAGACATGTTGTATATTAAATAAGTTAGAAATTAAACATACATTTTTATTTATTTTTGTATCTATATAAGACATGCATTTATAGTATGGTTCGAGCCATAAAATTTTCATAAGGGCACTCGATTTGTAACACCCCAAATCCGTAGGACTCGAGGTGCTACTGGACTAGGATCTCACAATGGATCTTGACCCTAGCCTGACAACAAGTTCACTGGATCTTACAACAAGACACCGATAGATTAAATACAAAACATATACAACTGATATAAAAGTATCAAAAGGTTTATACAACGTACTGCTGAGTACAAACAAAACATAAATATATACATGGTCAAAAGATCCCATATCCCACGAGGACGACCCAGTGTACGGAGCCCTCAACAGATTACCCACTCTGGATCACTCTGCAGTTCTCCTAACCTGCAAGGGATCTACAACACGGTATAAAACCGTTAGCTAACCATACACATATATAAGATGAGCATAAGCAAAAGCACACGTCAAAAATACTAAACACCTCATCATGATATCACACATTTACCTAGTTTATTATCTTTATAAATATAGTCCAACACTCAAATCATATATATAAATATCAATATGAATATATGTGACACGAGGGATATAACCCTCGCCTCCGAGTGCAATAGCGAGCTGGAGTGGTACCGGAACACCTTCCCGTGTACCCTATGGGAATGGTGAAAGGGTCCGTCCCGTGTACTAGATCTGGCAAGACTACAGAGAACCACCCAGACTCCACGAAGGGATGAAAGGGTATGTTGTCACGGCCCTACAGTGGGCAATCACTAGACCATAGGTCGGTAATAATCATAACTCATGCTATAAAGAAGATAACACACACACCACTCATGCACACATCCAATATAAGGATGGTAGCTAAGTAAGTCATATGGACTTACCTCGAACTCATAAGTAATCTCAACCACGATCTCAAACACGGTCCACTCCAATCTGGAGGACAACACTGCCTAGTAACAAGGCATAACAATATATCATACTCATATCCATCAAAGGGTCACACCTAGACCCAAGGGATCCATAAGGATCATATCCTAACTTATAAACCTCAAAGCCATAACTGGCATAAAAATAACGTACTCAACATCATTCTAACCTCATACACATACCTACCATGTCACTAAACCGCTCATACTAGGAAAGGAAAAGATCTACCCAACTCTAGGTAGACCCGGGGCGGAACAAGCAAACCGCAGGCGCGGCAAGGCTCAGCCGCAGGCGCGGTGGCAATGGCCGCATGCAACGCAGGCACGGCGCATGCGCTGTGGCACGGCTTCCGCAGGGGCGGCGGCTTCCAGGCGCGGGGGCGGCGACAGTGCAGAATGTGATCCCGCGACTCTTCTTCGGCTCTTCACGTGATCAATTCACGTCCTCTTCATTCCAAAATCATACACATACATATACATACATATTCCAACATCAATCTATGATCCATTCATCTAATCCTAAGCTAAGGAAGAAGAACAAGAAAGAATGAAAAGAAGGAGAAGCAAGGAGCTTACCTCCACTGCTTGTCTAGGCAAGGGAATGATCTAAGACAGTATCTCAGCTAGCTCTCAAGCTCAGCACAACATCCACTAGCATCAACCTCAAAAGGCCACACTAAACCTCTTTCAGACCAAGGAAAAACCAAGCACAAGATCAAGAAGGAGAAGGAGGAAAGAGAAGAACGTGAAGAAGGTAGGAATGAAGTAACCCTTGCTCAGGAAGCAAAGGAAAAGGCTAAGAAGAGAAGAGAGTAAAGCACGGGTCAAGAGTCAACAAAGTCGGCTGCAGCCGCAAGAAACCGCAGGGCGGTTCCTGGGCCGCGGGAGCGGAAACCCGCTGGGCGGCACACAAGCCCGCGGGGGGCTAAGGTAATATCTCGGCTAAGACAAATTCGCTAAGGCAAACTCGGTCCAAAAGAGTAAGGCTCTTACACGAGCCATCCCCGACGCTCTCTCCCTTCCCTAGCTCGCACCGTTTCACCTTGCTTCCTTCTCCGATCACGGCTAACCCGAGACCGACATCTCCTCTCTCTTACTCCATTCCATCATTCAAACCGTCCACTACCGAGATTTGACTTCACCGACGATAACCCTAATCCCCTATACAACCCTCTGTCACCGTACCTCCACCGTCGACCGCCTTTTTCCTACTCCACATACCACCGCCTCGGCTTGCTCGCCGACGACTCTACTACCACCTCTCCCGCCTCTGTCACTCTCACCTCCCCATCGATTGTACTTCTCACACTCTTCCACACCTCCGTGGACGGAAGTCGTAGACGGAGCGCCACCGGTGTCAGCAACCGGCCTTCCACTCATGGTGAGCTTCAATTCTTGCACCAAATGTACCGAACTATTATTTCCGGTTTTGTGTAGTGAATTATAAAAACGAGAAACGTCACTTCCCTGCAATTGAAATGTTTTGGCCTCCTTGCTCTTAGCAGGGATCGAACCAAGCACAGTAAGGCGAGGAGTTGACGGGGTCGTGTGTTGTTGTTGCTCAAGTAAATCGAACTTCCGACCACCCGACACCATTGTGAATCGTTAGCTTGCGATCCCTCCTTTTCAGTTAGATCGAATCCGAGCTTTGTGGTTAATTTAATTTCGTAAGAATTTAATAAGAAGTATAATATAATAATTATTATTAGCATGATATTGTAGTCGTATTTAATTAGCGGAAGTATTGAAATAGGATTGACATATATATATATATATATAAGTAGATCCGAATCTGAGTAATTCGATAAATTAATTCCATAAAACTTAATAAGAAATTATTTATATATTTAATTGTTAAATACATGCTAATGTGGTTGTATTTAGAGAGTGGAAATATGGGATACTGGAAGAGTGGTATCTAAAATGGAATCGGGACCTTAAGTTAGCGGATTCGAGAAAAATATAATTTTAAGATCGGAATGACAAAAGGGGTAGTCGAACACTTGTTAATATTAAATTAATGATGTTTCCCGAGGTAGGTAGCTTTTAATGGAAGGAATATGATATGTATAAGAGGATAGGAAATGGACATGTAGGTCCCCGAACCAAAGTGTTAAAGAGTGTCAGGGTATTGACGTTAGATGTCATACCCTGACTATTAGAATGATAAGTCGAGTGGTATTAAAGATTGAAATAGCTCTAAGAGTGGATAATTTGATGACCAGGATGATCGGATCTTTGACTGTCAAGATCGCGAGACGAGGAGACCAGTACCGATAAGGTGAGTCCGTAGGACTTCGTATGCGCCTCAACCGGGCGCATGCGCATTTTGCATGCGCCCCAACTTGGGCATTGTCGTACGTGCTAATTTTTAATTTATAACAATCAGTTTTTTCGTACTTAGAAATTTCAGTACAATTCGTTCAAAAATTTTGTTTAGTTAGTTTAGATAATTTGTATTATGGTTCATACATTTTAATAAATAAAAAATTCACAAGTTCAAAATAAAGCATGAACTACTAATATAAAATATTTGAACTAATTGAACAATCTATATAAACTAATAACATACAATTTTTGAACTAAATAATATTATAAAAAGTGTACTAATAATATCCGTATTTAATGAATATTATTGGAAAATAGTGCAAAAAAAACACTCAAGGTTTGAACTTTTCCTCTTGGTATTCACTAAGTTTCAAAATTCCTCTTGGTACCCTCATGGTTCTATTTGTTTCTTCTTTATACCCATTTTTAATATACTACATTTAATTCATTATAAAATAATTTTAAAACTAATTTTGACCTCACTAAATATTAAACTAATAAATTTAGAGAAGAATGGGGTAATAAGACCTATTGTGAATTGCTGATACAAAATAGGCCTCTCTGTTTTTATCCTAAAATTTTAATTGTAACCTTTATTTGTGATGAGGTTATAATAGTAAATTGTACATTTAGGTTCTCACAACCCTAATCTCCGTTTTTTCCTCTTCAATGGCGATGTTCGTGCTCTCTCCTCATCCGCCTCGTCATGTCACTGCCAACGCGATGTCGTCGCCGGCGACCCCCGATTTCAAACCAGCAAGAACCGCAAGCAGCAATGGGCATGCCTGCCTTACGAGCCTTCATCTCCGGGCTCTCCAACTCTAATCTTCGTCAGTTTCTTTTGCTCAGAGGCTGTGTTCGATTGGTCGACCTGTGGGTTCTCTTGAAATTGAGTATTGTGATGATGTTGAGGGCTATGTTGAAATAGTTGGATTGATGTATTGCAAAGATATGAAGCTGAGATTGATCAAGCAAAGTGTTCAGAGAGTTCTTCAGATTCTCAAGGTACATTACATTGAATATATTCTTACATATTCATGTTTTTGGTCAAATCTACACATTTGTGAACATGATTAGTGATCAATAACACATATTAATTTGGGTATATCAATTTTCATTGGAAAATTCTAGCATAAAATTTGTCATTCATGTTTTAGATAGCCTCCTTTGAATTATTTGTAGGTTGCAGAGGCAATTGGGTCTAGTGCATGCATTAAATCTTGTTAAGATTACCTGGAGGTTGTACCTAAAGGGAAATATGAAGGACGATTTTAACCGTGCCATTAGAGGATCAGCAGAGAATCTTGCTCTCTTGGTTGGGTCTAGTGCATGCATTAAATCTGATTGTGTAGGTAAAAAGTTAACAGGAGTGGTTGATTGCTTTTGTGTGGGTTTTGTTTTGATGATTTCGTCTGACTTTCAAGGCCAAATGGAGACATTTGATGATCCTAACTATCTGGTAGGAGTTGATGGTTCTGTTTTCAGCCATGGGAGAGTCAATATCATAGCTGTGTGAGAATCCTGTGTAATTTAACAGCATGGAGTATAGCTGTTGTTTTTTATTTATTTTGCACTTGTGAATTAATAATAGAAATGCGTGCTTCCATTGATTGTCTTTTTTTTAAAAACATATAGTTGATTTCTTCTTCCAAACTTACTTACTGCAAAAAAAAAGAGAAGAGAATGTACATCATACACAGGGAACATGAGTACATGACTAATGTTGTGAAGCAAATTCGACTTTTTTCCAACAGCAGGTGGGAAGCATCATTACCAGGGTATATGCAGGCATTGATTGAGTCATAGCCTGATTCTACAAGCGTCTTCACCATCCACGAGCCTATGAAGCCACTGGCTCCTGTTATACACACAAGCGTTGACGCAATTGGCTCCAAAGAGAGCCATTTCAGCAGAGAGGAAAAGACCATCGACTCCATCATCTCCTTAACAAGATTCACCACCGGAACTCGGACTCCAACTAGGCGGTCTATTGGGGTCACGGCTTTTCTTCAGACTCCGACTAGGCGGTCTTTGGGGTCACGGCTTTTCCTTCTGAATTTCTTCAGAATCTCTTCTTCCTTGTTGTCCAGAAAAGCAATGAGACGGTTGTGGTATTCCGATGGCGGAGAGGATGGTGTTGTTTTCTCTTGCGTCTTTACTACATTATTTTAATTGGAAGATGCCCCAAGGAGTTGACAAGGTGGATCTTGTTGAAAGGTTTGGCAGTACGATGAAGAAGAGAACATCCTTGTTAATCCCTTCACCAAGATCATCTAACCAGACTTGGTGTGAATCCTAATTCGTTTTTAATATGCGTATATTCTTACTTTTAACAATTGTCTTTTTATTTATCGAAATTTGTACTATATGAGTATAGATTTTGGGCTTTTTTTCTATACTTATATAAACGTACATCATCTCTTTTTCTCATCCAGTAAGCTTTTACGTTATTATTAATTTTCATGTTGTAGATAAAGTTAATTGACATCAATAGGTATGGTTGGGAATCAAAAGGGAGTAGCAACGTGGGTTTACCCACAACATTGCGAACTGTACAATTTTCATAGCTGAACTATGTAGGTGATATGTGATCTTAAGTTTGTTAGGGTGTTCATAAGAAGGTCAGTTTGAAGACTAACTCCCAACTTGTAACTATCCTATGGAAAAAAAACATCCTATGATGTCATCCTATATCCAACATGATACACTAGTATCAAGACTTTATTAAAAAAAATGATACATATATTGATTCTTATTGTACCATGAATCAAACATGATTGTTACTTTTATGACTCCATGTCCTCTTTTTTATTTGTATGAGTCAGTGTTTATGTTCTTAGTTCTTGTTTCCTTTCTTTACAAATCCTCTTTATAGAGCGAAATGTAAATCTCGATTGCGCTTGAGCTTGTGTACCTTGATTGCGCTTGAACTTATGTATCTCGATTGTGCTTGAACTTGTGTAACTCGAATGGGCTTGTGTAGCTCCATTGAGCTTAGACTTGTGTAATTTTCACCTTGTGTAAACGACGGGCTTTTGTAAACGACGGAAGTGTGTATTTGAAGCTTAGACTTGTGTAACTGACCTTGTGTAAACAACATACTTTTGTAAATGACGGAAGTGTGTATTTGAAATTGTGTATCAATATTGTGTATTGGGCACTGTCCGAAGCTTGTGTATTAATATTTTGTATTGGGCCCTGTCCGAAGTTTGTGTATCGGACTCTGTCCGAAGTTTGTGTATCGTGTCCGAAAGCTTGTGTATGTCCGAAGCTTGTGTGTCGAAGCTTGTACTGTCCGAAGCTTGTGTACCGGGCCCTGTCCGAAGCTTGTGTACTGTCCGAAGCTTGTGTACCGGGCCTGTCGGCGGGCCCTGTCCGAAGCTTGTGTACGGGCCCTGTCCGAAGCTTGTGTACCGTCCCTGTCCGAAGCTTGTGTACCGGCGCCCTGTCCGAAGCTTGTGTATTAATATTTTGTATTGGGCCTTGTCCGAAGCTTGTGTACCGGGCCCTGTCCGAATCTTGTGTACCGGGCGTAACTTTTATTAAAATATTTGGGCTTTAATTAAACCAATTGGATTTGGACTTTTATTAAAAAGCTTGGGGCCTTCATTAAACCAATTGAACTTGGGTTTTTATTAAAACATTTGGGCCTTCATTAAAACAATTGGGTTTGGGCTTTCATTAAACCAATTGGGCTTGAGCTTAAATAATTTCATATTCCTAATTTGTCCTTTCATTTAATCTTTAAAGTTAAGTAAATTGGGTATAATTTGTCCATTGATATGAAAAGAAGCCTACTTAGTGCTCATTTATACAAAAAGGTCTTACTCTCCCATTTAACCCATAAATTTATAATAGAATTATTTTTAATTAAAAAAGTAAATGAAAGATAAATTTCTTTTTTTAATTAAAATAAAATAAAAAATTTTTAATTTCCGATTTCAAATAAAATATATAAAATTAAATTAAAAATAATTAATTTTTTTTTAAGAGTCTAGAAAATTAAAATATAATTAATTTTTTTTTGATGTTCTATAAATATTTTAATTCAGAATTTTTATTTATTTTATATTTTTAGTTTTTTAGTTTACATACGGTTAAATTTAAAAAAACATAATTTTTAAAAAAAATTTCGAAATAAAATAAATGATATAAATTAAAGGATAAAATGGGTAAGTAGGCTCATTTTGGAAACTTGTGTACCATTAAGGCTTATAATTAAATTATTTGACAAAGTAGGCTCCTCCTAATTATTTATAAAGTTTAATTGAAAGGGTTAATTGGTAATTTTCAATTTACTCAGAGCTCAAACCCAATTTATTTAAGCTCAGGCCCAATTAGGCCCCACTCGAGTTACACAAGGTCCGACCCCAAAGAGTTCCACAAGATCCGTACACAAGTTTCGTCGAAAATACAAATCTTGTAGTTGGTGGGTTTCGAACTCTGGATTACAGACCCACCCTTATACCAGCTAGACTAATTGAACTTGGTAATGTATTGTTATTTTTTTTAAAGTTATATTTAATGTCTACTTACACAAACTAATCTTACACAAATTAACGTTCAATTTAAAATAATTTTTTAATTACAAAATACTTCTTTCGATTTACACAATTCGTATCGATTTACACAAACTTCGAGGTGTAACACCCCAAATCCGCGGGACTCGGGGTGCTACGGGCGAGACATCACAATGGGTCCCGACCCTTAGCCTGACAACAATTTCACCGGACCTTCCAACAAGGCACAAATAAAGGCAAAACTCGAAAACGTTTATAATGTATGCGAGACACTGAAAGGTAAGAATACAACGTGGAAACTCAGCCGAGTCCTCAAAACAACATAACCTGATACGAAGTCTAAACGTACGACAACATCCATGAACAACAATATGAAACATGACTAAAAAACGTCCCCGTCCTATAATGTACGGAGACCCCGGTTGTCCACTCCTCCACCTCACTCGGCGGCATCCCTAACCTGCAAGTCATCTACACAAACGGTTTTAAAACCGTTAGCTCATATTCTAGGCATTAGAAAAGCGGTGAAGGCACAAACACATACATAACACAAAACATAAATCACACAAGTCCGGTTTATTATCTTTTCTATTATTAAGTCGTATCCCGTTCTAATTCAACTTCTGTTGTGACACGAGAACCACCGTGGTCTCGCCCCGGTCCCCACTTACTGGCAAAGAATGGTACAGATGCACCCGACCATCTGACCCGCCAGGCTAGTCGCGAGAACCTCCTAGACTCACTCGGTCGTAGGCAGTGATGTCACCGCCCGTTATCATACACTTGGGCCAACATATACATATAAGGTCGGTGGTCCTAATTACCGGTTTAATTGTTATAACATAACATAAACACACACCACCAAACACACATCAATGCTAATACATAAAATACGAGCTAAGTAAGTCCGGAGACTTACCTCGTCCCAATGCTAACTCACAAACGCCCTTGCTTCCCTTGGGAAGACGCACACAACCTGCTCACAACAAGATAACCATCAAAACCCACTCAACTCAAGAAGTCTAGGACTTCCACACAAATGATCTACGCAAGATCATTTGACTCTCATTCTAGGACCGCATCCTAGAATCTCTCATACTCACATCTAACTCAACGCATGAGGAGATATCTCTCAACAACCTACTAACTCTCATATGATCATACTCAAAACCCAAGAACGAGTGAAAGCCTACTAGGTCTATCATGCTCATCACACTCTCCACACATGAAAGTAACACCCAACAGTTCATAACCTCAAAGATGTTAGTCCTCAACCCAAGAGGCACAAGCTAGCCTAGAAGATCCATCATGCTCACATGCTCATATCCAACAATTACATCGAGCCTTAGGGCTCCAAGGTTCACAACCACTAAATGGTATTTCAACTACTCTAGATCCATCCTAGGCATGTTACTAACATGGTTCAACAACAATACTAAGAAATGAACGAAGGGGAAGGGAGAGGAGGAACCTACTGTCGAAGAAACGCAGCCGCGGAGTCAAGTTGGCGCCCCGGCGGAGCAGAGGCCGCCCCTGCGGAACCAGGAGCCGCCCCAGCGGCGCTGCCAGCCGCACCCCGGCGGAAGGAGCCGCTCCCGCGCCGTCCGTGTCCTGGAGCCCTGGAGCCGCCCCGCGGGTGGTGCTGAGCCGCGCCCGCGGCTGTGCTGGGCCGCTCCCGCGGCGGTGCTGTGCATGGCCGCGCCTGCGGGCGTGATGATCCGCCCCGCGGTTCTGTGCAGAACGTCGTCTTCTTCGTCTTCGATCGTGAATCCTTGGCTCCAAAGTCCTCCTTTCCTTGCTGGGTCTTCTCCAAACACTCCCTACTGATCTTAGGCTCCTCTCCACGACCTAATCGAGCTAAGAACGCAGCCATGCAAAGAGTTGAGTAAAAACCTCTCAAAAGCTTCATCCATGGCTATGGATGAAGGAGGGAAGAAGAAAGGGATGAGCAGCCATGTAGAAGAAGGAAGGAAGAGGGAGAAGCTTACCAACAGATTTGGAGCCTCCTCAAGCTGTCCAGCACCAAGATCTTCACACAAAAATGAAAGAAGAGAATGGAAGCCAAGAGAGCAAAGAGAGGAAGAGTGAGGGAAGGAAAGTCACGTGAAAGAGAAGGGAGGGGAGAGAGAGGGAGGGGACAAGGGATGTCAAGGGAGAGGGGACAACAGCTGTCATGTCACATCACCCCGGAACGAGGGTCGGAAATGACCCCTTGTCACTTCGACCCGGAACGAAGGGTCGGAAAGCGGGAAAAAGGGAAAGACGACGAGTCGGCTTGGGATTTTAGGAATAAATCCCAGCTCTCGGCATCTCGTGCCTACGGGAAGATCTACAAGGCGCTTTAAGTCCGGAATAAAATTCCCGGACGTTACACGAGGTACACAAGTTACGTCGAAATACACAAGGCTCGATTTACATAATTCTTCTCGATTTACACAATTCGTCTCGATTTACACAAGCCGTCAAGATTTTTTTACACAAGCCCTATCGATAAAAATTTATCATAAAAAAATTATTTATTAGATTTAAAATTTATAATTACACAAGTCCTCTTACGATTTACATGAAGCCTACCGATTTACACAAATACATAACAAACCATACCGATTTACACAAACCCTACCGATTTACACAATCCGTACCGATTTACACAAACCGTCCAAATCTACACAAACCGTCCAAATTTAAACAAACCCCACCGATTTACACAAACCGTCTCGAGGACAATGAGATGGAAGGTAGATTTAAAAAAAAAAAAGAAGGATTTTGATCAACTACCAAATATAGACAAATGTCACAAGCTCACAAAGGACATTCTCCGCACACAAGGAATTAATTTAAAAAACATGTATCAATGATGTGGAAACAAATATTTGATTAGAGAAAGAATAACACAATAAGATGAATTTGTACACATGTAAGGAAACTTCCTTAAATTCAATGAATAACGTTGACCACCCCCTCTTTTCACACTTAAACTGCTAAGAATTAGTAGACAATCACACATCTTCACAAGTAACTTATGATAAGATCAAAATAAAAAGGAAAATAATAAATTTTTCACATGAATTTGTCATAGTTTACTCTTCTTTTTTAGAAAATAATGGACTCTCTTTTTGACAAAGTCAAACTCTATTTTTGCAATGATTAGCAATGAAAACTAGATCCGGTGAGATGACGCGGAGATGAACCCTTAGATCCGGTCGCACCGGGGAGAAGACGAGGAGTCAAACAAGGAACCCGCAGATCTAGTCGTCACGTCGCCAACAAACAGATCCGGCGGGATAATTGCTTCTTCGTCAGTGAAGATCCGGCCGAGGAGCTTTAGTCGACCGCCAAGGTAGGTGCAGTCGGAGTCGTCGCCGAGGAAGGTTCAACCGCCTGTGAGGATGACCGTCAATTGTGGAGGGTCGGAGTCGGTGGTTACGGCAGTTTCCACTCGTGAATCTGCGGATGAGAGATTTGGTGGATGAGAGGAATCGATTTAGACGACTAAGGTTTCATGAAAACGATTTTGGAAAAAAAAAAACCCCTAACTAGCAATTGAGTGAGAGAGATTTTATAGAGCTTCAAATTTTCTATTTGCCCTTATACCTTTTTTTTTTTTAAATTCATGAAAATAGAAGAGCCTACTTAGTATTTAGTTTACAAAAAAGACTTCATGGCCTCATTCTTCTCTAAATTAAATTCAAAAAAAAAATTACTATAGTTTAAAATTTCTAGAATCTTAGAGAAATTTTTTTTAAATTGTTTATAATTTAATTTTATATATTTTATTTTGAATTGAAGATTAAAAAATAAATATTTTTATTTTAATTCATAAAATAAATATTACCTTAATTCAAAATATAAAATTTATATATATAAAACCAATTCTATCATAAATATATTAGTTTATTATTTTAATGATGTCATAATTAATTTTTAAATTATTTTTCTAATTTTTTTGTTATTTTATAATGAATTTTTAATGTAATCTATCAAGAATGGATATAAGAGGAAACAAATAAAACCATGAGGGTACCAAGAAGATTTTTAAAACTTAGTGGATACCAAGAGAATAAGTCCAAACCTAAAAACGTTGAATTGTTTGTATAAAAGGTTTGAACTATTGTAACAACTATGATTTATTTTTCCAAAAACATTTTAAAAAAATTATAATTTTTTTAATTAGAATTTCAGCTTAATTGATATTATGTGCACTAATAGTTCATTTCAGTTTCATTTTAAAAATTATTTGTTTTGTATATTCTATTAACTCACCGTTTGTATTTTACCAACGCACAGTTCATCCTTCACACCTCTTTACCGGAAGAATTCATTTTCATTTAATCAATTCCTGTAATACATTTTTCTTCCAAAATAAATATTCAAAAATTTAAAATTACTTAATAAATTCACCACTTTACAGTAGCAAATAACCTAAAGATCTTCAATATCTATATGCACCGTCGATTGTCAATAGGTTTCAAAAGAAAACTTCCTATACGTAGGAAAAAGTCCAAAACAAGTTATGAAGCAGAAATTATTATTGTGACCAAGTTTTTCAGTAAGGCAACATGATTGCAAAAAATAAAAAGGAAAAATAAAATGTGAAAAGAAAAAACAGTTGTAACTGCGCGTTAATGTCACGGATTTCAGTTACTTCAATCATGTCTTGATTACCAAATTTACATCATATTTTACCCATTCAACTTATTTTTCTTTATGGCTCAAATCGTTACTTTCTTACATTATTGATTCCATTTCAAGTTTTCAACTCTCCCAATTCATTTCATTTCCTTCTGTGAATTCTAATCCGTTGCCTTCTAAATCTTTTCAAATTATGGGTTCTTCTTATTAATCTTTCCCCCTCTGTTTTATTCGTGTCCCCTTTGAGACAGAGCTCATCAAAGAAGAGATCAGTATTCAAATCGTCTCGTTGCTTGAGAAAATTGAGTGTGGAGAGGAGAAACGATGTGGCCAATGACCAATTTCCTATTGGCATGCGAGTTTTGGCCTTGACGATGATCCCATTTGCCTTAAGCTACTTGAGACTCTGCTCCGCAAGTGCCAATATCATGGTTCTATTCTTCACTTTTCTCTTATTAGGGTTTTCTTTTGTCTATTCGAGTTGTTTTTAAGCTTGTTTAATAGATTTTATGAGCAAGTAGATTTGTGGGTTTTTGGGAGATCAAGATATCATATATGGGTATCGACATTAAAAATAACTCATAACTTTGTTTATTAGTATAAGAGTATATGAATATAAAATTAATATTTTGATATACTTCTAATACGTAGTTTCTCTTGTTTTGATATAGTCCGAATGTAGTGGTATTAAATATGCTCCCCTCTTCTATATCAATTTCATACCCATATCTTTATATCTTGATTTCATATCTTGATATGAAGATATGAATACCAAACATGCCTTCACCCCCAGATTGTGGTGTATGTAGATTCTGTTCTAAGGTCAATCCGTTATCCGATTTCTAGTTTTTTGCTTGTTTTGAAGCCATGGGATTTGGTGATTATGGTTCTGGTATTGATACTGACTGCTTTGTTTTTTGTATGACATCTGGATTTAAGGTGATTGCTTGTGAGGATCTGAAATAAATTTGAGATTGGCTTGTCTGGAGAGATTACGGCAAGTTGATTTTCTTCTCTTTTTAATTCTGCAGTTACTTCAAGGGATCGAGCCATCGATGCACTGGAATTACTGAGAGAGAACAAAGACAAGTTTGACTTGGTAATTAGTGATGTTCATATGCCTGATATGGATGGTTTTAAGTTGCTCGAGCTCGTGGGGCTTGAAATGGACCTACCTGTAATAAGTAAGTTCTGTCCTTTTTTTTTGCTTTCCATTGGGTTCATGACAAAAGTTTCATCCTTTCAAAGACCATACTTGTTTCAATCCAATGTGATCATGTGATGTATTCATCTTACTATAGAGCTTGCTTTAATGCTAATTGTGCTATAGGCTGTAGATTTCCACCTAAGTTAATTCGTAGTTTTACAGAGAGTATGAATTGCTAGATTCTTTATTAGGTACTTTGTGAGCATCACATTATCTCTCTTGATGTAGTATGACCTTGTTGGCCAACCATTGCATTTTGATTTTAGATGGTATGTATTTAACTTGCATTTATGTGCTTGTTCTTTCACAGTAGAACATATGAGTTTATTGGGAATTTTTTACTTGGGTACCTAAATTTTCTACAAGTGGAGATGTTTTAAACATCAGCGTAGTATATTGCTGACACTTATTTTTGTGGTACCAGTGTTGTCTGCAAATGGGGATACCGAGATGCTTATGAAAGGGATTACTCATGGAGCTTGTGATTATCTGCTGAAGCCTGTCAGACTCGAGGAGTTGAAGAACATATGGCAGCATGCTCTGGTTCCAGCTGATGAAGGACGCTCAAGGCCAGGCGACTCTGATCAGGATGGAAGGAACAACAAAAGAAGAAAGGACCAAATTGATGAAATTGAGGAGAATGACCAGGGTAATGATGATCCGTCTTCCCAAAAGAAAGCTCAGGTTGTTTGGTCTGTGGAGCTGCACCGCAAGTTTTGTTGCTGTTTATAATCAACTTGGCTTTGAGAGTAAGTCACCAAGTTCTCCTTCTCTGATAATCGACTGTAAAGGATTACCAAAAACTTGATTCAAACATTACAAATAAGATGATAAGAGAAAAACAAGCTAGAAACTGAATTGACTGAAATTTTGTTGAGAAAATAAATAAATAAAATCTTGAGCTATGTTTGTTTTGATTTAGGGGCATTGCCAAAGAAGATTCTACAACTGATGAATGTCGAGAAGCTTTCTAGAGAAAATGTGGCTAGCCATCTCTCCTGGTAAAGATTGTTTTCCTTGATCCTTTAAATTAACTCTCTTTTTGTTTCTCACGATTTTGTTATCTTTTTTCAGAAATACAGACTATGTCTGAAAAGGCTAAGCTCCGTGGCTAACCAACAAGCTAACAATACAATGAGATCTCTTCCGCCTGCTGGGATGCTCGGGAGATTGAACACCCCAGCTGGTCTCACTACATATGGCTTGACACCTTCCGGGGTAGCGCCACTTGGACATCCTCAGATGACCCAAAACCCGATAACCGAATCAAGCAAGTTTCAGTTGCCTAGAGATCAAACTTGAAACATACTACAAGAGACGCCAACTTCATTGGAATTTGACGCGCTTGCAGATTCCTCTTAAGAAAGGTATCACAGGGATGCCGGCGACTTCTCTTCCTCAAATGAAGGAAATGGATATTGAAGATCATCGACTCACTTGAGTGCAGCCGCCGACAATTCCATTGATACGTTTTTACGATCACCTTTCATATTTTATCTATATTTTAGACCTAGGATTGTTTTGGTCGATCAATAGCAAGTGTTTCAGATGCTTGGACTGACGAAGGAAGGCAACCACTGTCAAAGAAACTATCCGTTCCATCAAATAAGATAAACCCTTATAAGATTGTTATCATGCTTCGGCTTGTGATCGTTGGTCTTTTCTTTTAATATCGAATTTGTCATTCGGTAAATGATGCATTTGTATTGTGGCTTATATAAGTCATTTGCGAGATTTGGTTTGTTGTTTCTTGGATATTTGATTCCAAAATGGCATCCGATTGAACGAGAAAAATACTTGGATCGACTGTCACTAAGGTATTAATCTATATTCTCAACTCTTTTCACGCTCTAATGCAAAAGGTTTGTTTTCGATCATGATAGTCCTTCTTGAATGGTAAATTTTAAGTGTAAAATTATTGAAATTTTAAATTTTTACTTACATTAGTAAAACAATTAATTGAATATCAAGTGTAAATTATTGAAAATGAACTTTAAATAAATAAAACTTTTTTTTTTCTTTACCTAGTTTAGCTAATTAATAAACATAATTAACTATTAGGTGGAAAATAGTGAATAACATAACTCTTTAAGTATGAAAAAATCACTTCACCCAACTGAACTAATTAATCAACTTAATTAATAGATTAAAAATACTTTTTAAAAACCAAAGTTTTGTGATAACTTTGAAATGGAACAATAATAAGAATACATTTATTATTGATCTCCTAAACTAAGTAAATTTTTCTAGACAAACTTTTCGTTCTAAAAGGTTTAATATAAAACTTATTATATTAATTCTTTAATGATTTTTTTACGTTTATACAAATTTATGGTGAAAAAATAAATTTTAAGAAACTGCTGCAAGATAAGACAAATCATGTGATAAAAATACATGATTATACAAAATTTACCGATCATACACTTCCATGTTATTCTTTCATTAATATTCATGTTCTTATCTTTTGCGTGCATATTTTGTTTTTACCATCTTTTATTTATTTTAAGAACTAGAAATCTTTCATCATTTGAATGCTCAAAACAAACGGTTTAAGGGGTGAGTTTAACATCATCTATTTAATAGATCAAATTTAGTGAAATTTAAAGAACGTATACTTATATATAAAGTATCAATATTGTAGTTTTATTGTATTTAATATAGTTTGAATAATTAAGTTTGTCGAAGTTATCCGTAACTAAAAAAAATTATCACTTGACATTTCATATTCATGTTAATTTTCATGAAGTAGTGGTGCACGGCACATTTTATACAAAAAAATATTATAATGAATAAAAAAAATAAGCGAGATCGGACCATTTGCCTACTTATAGCCTTATTTTACCCTTTTTTCGGGGATCATCTTTTCGGCCGTCACACTTTATTTTCCCGTCTAGATCAATGAAAAAAGAAGTATATTGATTCTTCTAAAGAACCGGAAATTCCGGGGCGGGGACGAGAAAATTAAGGGCTTTGAATTACTATCAAAACCGAAAAATAATAAAAATTAAGCATAATTAGAAATAAAAATTAAAACAAAATCATTAAAAAGTGAAAATATATATCCAAAATTTGTAATCATATTATTCTTTATCGGACAAAACAAAAAAACAATACAATATCTTTTTCATATACCTGTGCAAGACATGGGTCCTAAACACTACAAAAAAAATATAGTTTTACGTGGGCATAGTGTCGTCGCTAATGCATAATGTCGCAAAAGGTTTTTTACGACGGCCATCCCGTCACATAACTTTTTGCGACGTTATCACGACGTAACTTTTGCCGTCGCAAACTGTCGGTTTCTTTTTAAAAATAATATACTTTATAACACGGACGTAAAGGTCCGGGTTATAAAGTCTAAATTTTTTTTAAAAAAAACGTAGGAAACACTTTTGTGTAACACCCCAAAATCCGCAGCACTCGGGGGCTACTGGGCTAGGATCTCACAATGGATCCTGACCCTAGCATGCCAACAAGTTCACTGAATCTTACAACAAGGCACATATATATTAAAACCAAAACATCAAACTATAATATATACATCAAAAGGTTTACAAAATACCGCTGAGTACAAACCAAAACCTATATCCATACATAATCTTAGTGTACGGATCCCATATCTCCCGCATATCTTAGTGTACGGAGCCCTCAGCGGATCACCTAGAGGTGTCAAACAGGCCAACTGGTCGGGTTTGGGTCGGGTCCTAACAAGCTCGGGTTGAAACGGGTCGGGTCAAAAAAGGCTTGGTTATTAATCTGGTTGCTTCGGGTCGGGCCGGGTATCATTTGTTCGGGTTGAAACGGGTTATCGGTAGTCTCGGTTCCCGGGTCGTAACGGGACGGGTCGGAATCGGTCGGTTATAACAGGAACGGGTTGAAACGGGTCGGGTTTTAAAAACAAGCTCATATTTTTATCGGTTTATTTCGGGCCGGTTTGGGTCGGGTATTAATTATCGGGTTAATACGGGTCAATCGGGTTGGAATCGGGTCATTTTTATGTTTGGGTGGGTCGAAACCAGATCGGTTTGCGTAACATCTTGATTCGGGTCAATTTATGTTCAGGTTCGGTCGAAACCGGATCGGTTTGCCTAACATCTTGATTCAGGTCAATTTATGTTCGGGTTTGTGTAATTTATTCTAAAATTTATACGAAGATATTAATTTGATAAAAGATGAAATAAAAGTTGTGTTGTTTACTTGTTTTAGACTTTTGATGGTGTATTAGTGTTCATTTATTTTCAAAAATGTAATAGTAAATCAAAGACATGCGTAATAAATAATAATAACAATAATGATTTGCCGAATCGGATAATAATCCGTGGAATTTAGTCGATCTATTTGATCCATATTCGAAAATATGGTATCTAAAAACGACTTTAGTCGGATCGGATAATTATCCACATAAATGTTTGATCGGAATGATTTTAACCGATTTGTTTGATTGGATATGAATTTAACCGGATATGGATATCCGACTGATCCGTTTGATTAAAATATCTAATTTAACCGACTAATCAATCCATTTGATCCATATATGTTTTTCCTATTTTGTTTGTTATAAAATGTAAAATAAAATATATCATCTTTTGCTGAATCGGATAATAATCCGTGGAATTCGGTCGATCTATTTGATCCATATTCGAAAGTATGGTATCTAAAAACGACTTTAGTCGGATCGGATAATTATCCACATCCGGTTAAATTATCCGATCTATTTGATCCATATTCCGATCAATTGATTAAACATCTATGTGGATAATTATCCGATCCGACTAAAGTCGTTTTTAGATACCATATTTTCGATATGGTATCTAAAAACGTATTAACTACCATAATAAGTCTATGCGTTTGACCTAGTAGTTGATTATTTTCTTATGCCAACGTCCATGATTTAGTAATAATTTGTATATTAACCATGGATTAAAATTGAATGTACATGTTTTCTAATATTTTCTAGTCGTGCATGAATTTACTAAATTGTTTTCCAATTACACGTTTAATTTATCGTTATTATAGTCGTGCCATTGTCGTCCTCTTATTATTATTTTTGGACTCATGCATTACGTTTACTGCATGTATTATGCATGCACTCGTGTTGATCCAATTCATGGCTCGTGCATTACACGTACATTCATGCATTATGTAACTCGTGTCAATTCAGACTCGTGCATAACACGTGCATTAATGACGACGTTGAGCACATATCGTGCGCATGTGACTCCTCTGAGTAAATGATGGAAACATAATTATGCATATTGCATTTTTTTTGTGTGATGTACCGAGAGTTAACCAACAGATCAGGACACAAATAACGTAATGCACGAGTTTAATACAACACGCAATCCCAATGTCAAATATATACTATGTGCACAACAATGTTCGTGTAAGATAAAATTACATTTTTAAGGGAATGCACGTTTAATGAAACTTCGATGGCACGTACTGTTTTTTTTTTATCCTGCAAAATGTAACAAGTCTTAATATTTCTTTCCATAAATAAATAGACTCAATACTCATATTGTGAGAGCCCTTTCTTTCGGACCGAGATTGGACCACGGCCGAGATTGGGTTTGGGCCGAGATTGGTTTTGCCGCACCCGCAGGCACGTGTGCCGCCCCTGCGGCCCTGTGATCCGCCCCTGCGGGTTACGGCGGCTGCAGCCAGTTTTGTTGACTTCTTTGACTCGTGCTTTACTCCTTGTTTACCTTCTTCATTTCACCTTGATGAGCAAGGGTTTCTTCATACTTTCCAATCCAGTTTACGTCCTCCTTGCTTCTCCCTTGTTCCCTCTTGCTCTTGGTTTGGTTTGGAAGAGTTTGGTTTGAGTTTGGATGTGTTGTGGCTTGTGGTGATTGATGATGGTGAGTACTACTGTGCTTGGAAGCCAGTAAGTGTTTGGTGATCAGTTCTTTAGCTAGCTACAGCCGTGGTGAGCATCTTCCTCCTTGCTTCTTCATTCTTTCTTCTTCTTTTCTTGTTCTTCTTCATTCCTTAGCTTAGGATTAGATGTGTGATCATAGGATGATGTTAATATGGGTATGTTAATGCTTGTGTATGAATCTGGAAGAGAGTGGAGGGGATTGATCCCGGAAAGAGCTGAAGAGAAACCACGAGGTTTCATTCTGCGTAGTCGCCGCCCCCGCGGCCAGAAGTCACCGCCCGCGCGGTTACCGTGTCACAACGCCCGCGTCGTGCCAGCGGCGTGCCTGCGTTTGTCAGCGTCCCTAGTCACCGCCCCCGCGGCTCCGTTCCGCCGCACCCGCGGTTGCTTGCCTCCGCCCCTGCGCCCCTTTGTTACGCAGGTGCGTTTTGTCCCGGGTCTACCTAAAGCTAGGTAGATCCTTTCCTTTCCTAGTTGAGCGATAGTGGCATGCCAGGATTCGGATGTTGATGAGTATGATACGGGAATGCCGGTTAGGGCTTTGAGGATTACGAGTTGGAATATGATCCCTTATGGATCCCTTGGGTCTAGGTGTGACCCTCTTGTGTGATAGGATTGTGATATATCTGTGTATGCCTTGTATAGGCCGTGTTATCCTCCAGTTGGGAGTGGACTGAGTTGAGGTTAATCCAATGAGACGACTACGAGGTTGAGGTAAGTCCGTAGGACTTACGTAGCTGCCATTCCTTTATAGGATGTCGTGCATGAGTGGTGTGTGTTATATGTTTATAGCATGTGTTGATGGTCACCGACCTATGGTATATTGTTTGCTCATTGTAGGGCTGTGATAACTTGCCCTTTCATCCCGCTGGGAGTCTGGGAGGTTCTCTGTAGGCAGGCCAGACCTGGTAAACGGTTCGGGCACTTCCCATTCCCTTAGGGTACACGGGGTAGTGTTCCAGGCACCATTCCAGCTGGTTATTGGACCTAGAGGCGAGGTTTATATTCCTCGTGTCACTTATGTTTATATGGATATTATATATATGAGTTGAGTACTAGACTTTATAAACATAATGGACCGGGTAAATGTATGAAAGCATGATGATGTGTTAAGATTTCTGATGTGTGTTTGTGCTCTAGCATATTCCTATAGTTGTGTATGGTTAGCTAACGGTTTCATACCGTGTTGTAGATACTTTGCAGGATAGGAGAGCTGCAGAGTGATCCAGAGTGGGTGATCCGTTGAGGGCTCCGTACATTGGGGCGGTATCGGGGTTATGGGTTTTTGATGTATAGTTTGGTTTGTTTGTACTCAACGGTATATTGTATTACCTTTTGATCCATATATATATATATATATATATATATATATATATATATATATATATATATCAGTGAAATTGTTGTCAGGCTAGGGTCAGGATCCATTGTGAGATCCTAGCCCAGTAGCACCTCTAGTCCTACGGATTTGGGGTGTTACAAAGGTGGTATCAGAGCCCAGGTTGACAACAATGGCACTAGTAACCTGCAATAAAGGTTGAATAGATAACTAAATAGAACCCGAAAAGGGGTCTGACTTTTAAAAAGGTTTTGGTTTTGAAATGAGTACAAATGTTTTGAGATACCGTGTACGGGAGCCATCACCCCTCTGAAGACCTCGACAGTATAGATATATATAGATATTCTGCTGTGATTGATCTATGATATATCTATACATATGGCATATATATAGCCTTCTAAGATAGGCTTATGTCCTCTGCAGATGGTTCAGACTAGAGCCTTACCTACAGCAGGACGAGGTAGAGGTAGAGGTAGACCCTCTCTAGGTAGAGGACGGGGTAGGATTCCTGCTGCTGAGCCACGTGCAGTAGAGGAGGTCCACAAGGAGGTTGTTGAGAGCGCCGTTCCTGAGACTGGGAACGGAGCAGCTGAGGTACAGGGGGCACAGAGAGCCCAGTCTGTTGAGTCTGATCGTGTCTCGATGGATAGAGCAGAGTTTCAAGCATATATTAGGCGTGTTGAGGAGGCCGCCAGGGCAGGTAGGCGTGCCCCGGATCTGCCAGCACAAGAGGGACCATCTGAGAGGTCCCACACCGTTACTCAGGTACCAGCTGTACAGGTACCTGTTGCTGAGATTGCTCGGGCTCCAGAGTAGCATAGAGGGCCTCAACCAGATACTTGGTTGAAGGCTTTCCATCAGATGGGAGTACACCCTTTCACTGGAAAAATGGGGCTAGAGGTGGAGTTGTGGATAGGACATGTAGACTCAACTCTGGAGTCTATTAGATGTCCAGCTGACAGACAGATTGAGCTGGTGCAGACCTTGTTCGGGGATTTAGCACAACACTGGTGGAGGTTTGTACGAGCACAGGTGACTAGTTATGAGCAGATGAGGACTCTGATCCGAGAGCGTTTCTGCCCTGCTTCGTTGAGGAGGGAGAAACTGCGAGATTTTGTGGAGGTTGGATTCGAGGATGTGCCGGTCTCAGAGGCCATCAGGAGATTCCAGGAGGAGCTGGCATTGCTGGATCCAGCTGCACCTGCTGCAGATCAGCACGTGTATTTGTTTTCCCGACGTTTGAGGGATACTACCCGTACCTACATGGTGGGTTTTCACTGTGAGACCTTGGTCGACTATTAGGACCGGACATCTGACTATGAGAGGGAGAAAGCCAGCCAGAGGAGAGCTTCTCAGACCGGAGGGTCTGAGAAGAGATAGAGGATTGGTCAGACCAGTAGTACTGGTGGAGCTGCTGGATCAGGGCGAGGCCAGAGTCGCCAGAGTCGTCCTCCATCTGCACCGGGTGCAGATAAGGGAGTGCAGTGCTTCAACTGCAGTGAGTATGGGCATATGAGGTCAGAGTGTACTAGGCAGACGGTGACCTGTTTCACTTGTGGCCGACCGGGTCATAGAGCTACCTTCTGTAGACGAGGGAGAGCTTCATCATAGCAGGATTCTTCTCCTGCTAGTGCAGCAGGAGGTGGACAGAGACCACCTCAGCAGCAGCAGCAGAGTCAGGGACAGTAGAGAGTCCCAGATCGCCCTACGACTCAGGGATCTGCTCCTGGGCCGAGTAGAAGCAGAGGCCGTGGTGGGGGCACCACTGATACCAGAGGCCCACAGGGCCGTGTTTTTGAGCTGAGGAGTGCAGAGGAGCCAGCTGCACCTACTGCTACAGGTATCATTCTGATTCATGGTTTACCTGTTAGAGTGTTGTTTGATACTGGTGCTACGCATTCTTTTATTTCTGATGCCTGTATAGAGTGTTTGGGTCTAGATACAGTTGAGGGTATGCCTTTTATTATAGGATTACCCGATGGTGATAGGGTCAGAGGTACCCGTGAGATTCACGGTTGTCCCATTTCTGTAGGGACTCGTGTGTTACTAGTTGACTTCTTTGTCATGCCGTTAGAGCATGAGGAAGTTATACTAGGTATGGATTGGATGGCTAGACATTCTACAGTTCTAGATGTAGGTAGGCGGACTGTTACCCTCTCTACCGAGTTAGGTCAGATAGAGGTTTTCCGAGGTTGGGACCTTGGAAAGGTAGGTACAGTCATCAGTGTTATACGGGCAGCTAGACTGATTGCACAGGGTTGTGAGGCCTTCTGTTGTTATGCCATGAAGGAGGGGGAGAGTCCAACGTTAGAGGATATCCCAGTGGTCTGTGAGTTTACTGATGTGTTTGCTGAGCTGTCCAGTTTACCGCCTCAGAGGAGTGTGGATTTCAGTATCGAGTTGGAGCCTGGTACGAGACCTATCTCGAAGGCCCCATATCGGATGACGCTTGTCGAGATGTTGGAGCTGAAGAAGCAACTCGAGGAGTTGGCTGAGAAGGGCTTTATTCGCCCTAGAGTGTCCCCATAGGGAGCACCTGTCCTCTTCGTACGGAAGAAGGACAGATCTTTGCGGTTATGTATAGACTACAGAGAGCTGAACAAGGTGACCATCAAGAACAAGTATCCACTGCCGCGCATTGATGATTTGTTAGATCAACTACAAGGAGCTACTGTGTTCTCTAGGATTGACCTGCGTTCCGGGTATCACCAGCTGAGGGTGAGGGAGCAGGATGTGCACAGGACTGCGTTCCGGACCAGATATGGCCACTACGAGTTTGTAGTGATGCCATTTGGGCTTACGAATGCCCCAGCTGTCTTTATGGAGTTGATGAACAGTATCTTCATCGACTTCCTAGATCAGTTTGTGGTGGTTTTCATTGATGACATTCTGGTATATTCTCGTAGTACGGAGGAGCATGCAGGACATCTGAGGACTGTATTGCAGGTTTTGTGGGATAGAGAACTTTATGCAAAGTTCTCTAAGTGCGAGTTCTGGATGCCAGAGGTAGAATTCCTGGGTCACATAGTATCAGCTGAGGGGATCAAGGTGGATCCAGCGAAGATAGAGGCAGTAGCTGCATGGCTGACACCGACGAACGTCAAGGAAGTACGTAGCTTCCTCGGCCTAGCCGGTTATTACAAACGCTTTGTGGAGGGATTTTTTGTGATCGCCCGTCCACTGACGAGTTTGCTGAGGAAGACTACCAGATTTGTGTGGTCTGATCAGTGTATGCAGAGTTTCGAGGAGCTGAAGAGACGTCTGACTTCTGCTCCTGTTTTGGCACAACCAGAGGGTACAGAGGATTTTGTAGTATACAGTGATGCATCCAAGCTAGGCTTGGGATGTGTGTTGATGCAGAGAGGCAGGGTGATTGCATATGCATCTCGACAGTTGAAGACGTATGAGGAGAACTACCCGACTCATGATTTGGAGTTGGCAGCGGCAGTTCATGCACTGAAGATCTGGAGACATTACTTGTATGGTGTTACGTGTCAAATCTTCACAGACCATCGGAGTCTGAAGTACATCTTCACGCAGCGGGAATTGAATAACCGCCAACGTAGGTGGCTTGAGCTGATCAAGGATTTTGATCTGGAGATTCTGTATCATCCGGGGAAGGCGAACGTTGTCGCCGACGCCCTGAGCAAGAAGACGCCTCGAGAGCAGGCGTTTGCGAGGCTGACAATTCAGCAGCAGTTACAGAGGGATTTGATCTGGTTAGAGCTGGACATCTAGTTTCCTGATGAGGATGCCCAGATGCGTACATTAGAGGTCCTTCCTGATCTGTTGGATGAGATCCGACAGAAAAGGAGACTTGTCCGACCTTACAGAGAATCAGAGATAGGATGTCTCGGGATGAGGCACCCAGTTCCTGCTGGGAGCAAATGGAGTTTTGAGGCGCCGCAGTCGCGTCTGTGTACCTGTTGATACAGAGCTGAGACAGAGGATATTACAGGAGGCTCACTGTACACCTTACTCGGTACATCCAGGTACGAGTAAGATGTATCATCATCTGAGACGTCTTTATTGGTGGGGAGGGTTGAAGCCCGATGTGGCCAGATTTGTGGCACAGTGTGCAACCTGCTAGCAGGTCAAGATCGAGCATTTCAGACCTGGAGGTGAGCTCCATCCACTTCCTGTTCCACAAAGGAAGTGGGAGGACGTCACCATGGACTTTGTGACTGGACTGAGGCTGAGCCGGAGTTTTGATGCAATCTGGGTCATAGTTAACAGACTGACGAAGACGGCACGTTTCATTCCTATTCGAGAGACGTGGCCGGTGAGCAGATTAGCAGAGGAGTACACTAGGCAGATAGTGAGACTCCATGGTGTACCGAGGACGATCGTCTCTGAAAGAGATGGACGATTTACTTCGAGGTTCTAGCAACAGATTCAGACTGCCCTGGGGACGAGTTTGCACTTCACGACTGCGTTTCATCCTCAGACATATGGTCAGTCAGAGAGGACCATTCAGACGCTGGAGGATATGCTGCGAGCTTGTGTGTTGGATTGGGGACAGGTGTGGACGGATCATCTCCCACTTGTTGAGTTCTCCTACAACAACAGCTGGCATGCATCTATTGGGATGGCCCCATATGAGGCACTGTATGGACAGAGATGTCGTACTCCGTTATGCTGGGATGAGCAGAGCAGTGTCAGTGGGTTAGCACCTGATCAGATTCAGGATGATATGGCTCGAGTAGCCTTGATCAGAGAGCGTATGCTGACTGCGCAGAGCCGTCAGAAGTCGTATGTTGATAGGAGGCGTAGACCTCTGAAGTTCAGAGTTGGAGCGCAGGTGTGGCTGAGAGTGTCCCCGACACGAGGTGTTAGGCGTTTTGGCATTAAGGGGAAGTTGAGTCCCCGATATGTCGGACCGTTCGAGATACTGGATCGGGTGGGGAGCGCAGCTTACAGATTAGCCTTGCCTCCGAGATTAGAGGGTGTTCACCCTATGTTTCACGTGTCTCAGCTGAGGGGGTATATACCAGATCCGAGACACATCGTGAGTTATGAGGATTTGGTGGTTGGCTTTGGGCCGAGATTGGTCTTGCCGCACCCGCGGGCACGTGTGCCGCCCCTGCGGGTTTCCGCCCCTGTGGCCCTGTGATCCGCCCCTGCGGGTTACGGCGGCTGCAGCCGGTTTTGTTGACTCTTTGACCCGTGCTTTACCCTTCTTTACCTTCTTCGTTTTACCTTGCTGAGCAAGGGTTTCCTCATACTTTCCAATCCAGTTCACGTCCTTCTTGCTTCTTCCTTGTTCCCTCTTGATCTTGTTTGGTTTGGAAGAGTTTGATTTGAGTTTGGATGGGTTGTGGCTTTTGGTGGTTGATGATGGTGAGTACTGCTGTGCTTGGAAGCCATTAAGTGTTTGGTGATCAGTGCTTTAGCTAGCTACAGCCGTGGTGAGCTTCTTCCTCCTTGCTTCTTCATTATTTCTTCTTCTTTTCTTGTTCTTCTTCTTCCTTAGCTTAGGATTAGATGTTTGAATGTAGGACTGATGTTGTTATGTGTATGTTGATGCTTGTGTATGAATCTGGAAGAGAGTGGAAGTGTTTGATCTTGGGAAGAGTTGAAGAGAAACCACGAGACTGCTTTCTGCACTATCGCCGCCCCCGCGGTCACTGTGTCATAGCGCCAGCGTCGTGCCAGCGGCGTGCCTGCGTTTGCCAGCGTCCCTTGTCACCGCCCCCGCGGCTACGTTCCGCCGCACCCGCGGTTGCTTGCCTCCGCCCCTGCGCCCCTATGTTACGCAGGTGCGCTTTGTCCCGGGTCTACCTAAAGCTAAGTAGATCCTTTCCTTTCCTAGTTGAGCGTTAGTAGCATGCTAGGATTCGGCTGTTGACGAGTATGATATGGAAATGCCGGTTAGGGCTTTGAGGATTACGAGTTGGAATATGATCCCTTAAGGATCCCTTGGATCTAGGTGTGACCCTTTGTGTGATAGGAGTTTTATATATATGTATGCCTTGTATAGGCCGTGTTATCCTCTAGTTTGGAGTGGACTGAGTTGAGGTTGATCCAGTGAGACGACTACGAGGTTGAGGTAAGTCCGTGGGACTTACTTAGTTGCCATTCCTGTATAGGATGTTGTGCATGAGTGGTGTGTGTTATATGTTTATGGCATGTGTTATGATGGTCACCGACCTATGGTATATTGTTTGCCCATTGTAGGGCCGTGATAACTTGCCCTTTCATCCCGCTGGGAGTCTGGGAGGTTCTTTGTAGGCAGGCCAAACCTGGTAAACGGTACGGGCACTTCCCATTCCCTTAGGGTACACGGGGTAGTGTTTCAGGCACCATTCCAGCTGGTTATTGGACCGAGAGGCGAGGTTTATTATCCTCGTGTCACTTATGTTTATATGGATATTATATATGAGTTGATTGCAGGACTTTATAAAGATAATGAATAGGGTAAATGTGTGAAAGCATGCTGAAGTGTTATTCCTTTCTGATGTGTGTTTGTGCTCTAGCATATTCCTATATTTGTGTATGGTTAGCTAACGGTTTCATACCGTGTTGTAGACACTTTGCACGATAGGAGAGCTGCAAGGTGATTCAGAGCGGGTGATCCGCTGAGGGCTCCGTACATTGGGGCGGTATCGGGGATATGGGTTTTGTTGTACAGTTTAGTTTGTTTGTACTCAGCGGTACATTGTATTACCTTTTGATATATATATATATATATATATATATATATATATATATATATATATATATATATATATATATATATATATATATATATATATATATCAGTTTCATGTTTTGTTTTAATCTATTGGTGCCTTGTTGTAAGATCTGTGAAATTGTTGTCAGGCTAGGGTCAGGATCCATTGTGAGATCCTAGCCCAGTAGCACTCCGAGTCCTACGGATTTGGGGTGTTACACTTATATACCATATAACACGTCTATAATAAATCATGCATGACTACCGAATATTTTCTTACCATACGGAGAATCTGTAATAAAGCTTAATAAAAAGTATACCTTATTTAGATGTTAAATCTCATCCTTCCGTGCTTTAATCTAACGCTCTAAAATGGTTCTTATTTCTTACCGTAACTTTGATTCTTACGTGATCCCGACCCTATATATATATATATATATATATATATATATATATATATATATATATATATATATATATATATATATATATATATATATATGAATATATGTGACACGAGGAATATATAATCCTCGCCTTTGAGTGCTATTGCCAGTTAGAGTGGTGTCGGCGCACTTTCCCGTATACCCTAAGGGAGTGGTAAGTGTCCATCCCGTATACCACATCTGGCATGTCTACAGAGAACCTCCCATACTCCACTGCGGGATGATAGAGCTTGTTGTCACGGCCACTACAATGGGCAGTCAATAAACCATAGGTCGGTAATAATCAACATCGCATGCTATCAAGCATATATCAAATACCACTCATGCAAACATCCAATATAAGGATGGTAGCTAAGTAAATCTTACGGACTTAACTCAACCTCAAGATACTCTCAACCACGATCAACTCCAATCCGGAGAACAACACTGCCTAATAACAAGGCATAAAGAGATATCACATCTCCTATCAATCAAAGGGGTCACACCTAGACCCAAGGGATCCATATGGATCATATCCAACCTATAAACCTCAACAACCTATTAAACCTCAAAGTCATAACCGACACATATCGATATCATAATCCTCATCATCCTATCCTCATACCCACACCTAACATGCCACTAACCCACTCATACTAGGAAAGGAAAGGATCCATACCAATCTAGGTAGGTCCTGCACAAGACGCACCTGCGTGACAGGAAAGATGCAGGGGCGAAACACCGGGAGGCGCAGGGACGGCGGCACTCCCACGCAGGGGCGGTGACACAGGTGGCGCAGGGGCGGCGGCACTAGGGCGCAGGGGCGGTGACAGTGCAGAATGTGATCCCCGACTTCTCTTCAAATCTTCACGTAACTATCTACGTCTTCAACGTCCAAAAACCATACACATACATATAAATATACATATAAACACCAACATATATGCCTAGGAGATCCAACACACAAAATTCAACTTGTGTAAGCCTAAGCTAAAGAGAAGGAAAGGAAGAAGGAAAGAAAGAAAGAAGAGAAAGAAGAAAGCTCACCACTGCTGTAGCCTACAAAGGAAGAGATCAGCACTAACACCTCTCAGCTGGCTCTCACAGCACAGCATCAACATCCACACTCATCATCATCATCCAAAATCACACAAAACTATTGCAACCAAGGTAGGAAACCAAGAACAAGATCAAAGGAGAAGGAAAGAGAGAAGAAGGACGTGAGGCAGCTACGAAAGAAGGAAACCCTTCATCTGGAAGCAAAGGAAGAAACTTATAAGGGAAGAGAAGAAGAGTAAAGCATGATCAAAAAGTCAACAATGCCAGCTGCAGCCGCAGGAAATCGCAAGGGCGGACTACCTGAGCCGCAGGGGCGGAACACAGAGCTTCACGCAGGGGCGGCCCTCTGAACCCGCAGGGGCGGCTAACCCTGGCTCAGCTCCTAAAAACTAAGGCTCTTACATCTCACCCCCCCCTAAAAACAAGTTTCGTCCCGAAACTTGTGAAATTCCAAATCCTCTCGGACCCATATGCCGAGGTATAACACTCTCTATTGGAGACATCACATCTCCGCTCATAAGGTATCAACCTATACCACTTTATAACCTCAAACACAGGCATGGAGAAAATCATCATCTCCAGCAACAAGATCACTATACTATCCAAGGCATAGATAAAAACCATCTCTAGCCGTATCATACTCATAACATAAGGGTATGGAGGAAAAACATCTCCAGCGAAACTATTTCCACCAAGAATAGCATGGAGGAATAACTATCTCCAGCTAAACCCTATTCATATCTCAATAGCATGGATGAAAGAACCATCTCCAGCTATATTCATCAATCGCGCTAGCACATCAAGATCTAATAAGATCAAATATCACATCACAACTAGCACGAAAATAAACACATCATAGCACATAAACACATAATCACAATACTCACCAAGATAGCACTAAGATCTACTCATCGATCTTACGGGTACATCCATCTCGGCGTAGAACTCTGGATAGTTCCTCTGGATACTATCCTCAGTCTCTTAGGTAGCCTCATCAGGTCCTCGTCTCAACCACTGTATCCTCAACATCGGAATGTCCTTCGAACGCAGGCGTCTCATACCTCGTTCTAGAACTGCAATCGGGTGCTCAACAAAAGTGTGGTCCGGCTCGACCACCAAATCATCATAACTCACAATGTGTCTCGGATCTGATATGTACTCCCTCAGCTGATACACGTGAAATAAAGGGTGAACACCCTCTAATCTCGGAGGCAAGGCTAATCTGTATGTTGCACTCCCAACTCGATCCATAATCTCAAACGGTCCGACATATCGGGGGCTCAACTTCCCCTTAATGCCAAAACGTCTAACACCTCGTGTCGGAGACACTCTCAGCCACACATGAGCTCCTACTCTGAACTCTAAAAGGGTCTACGCCTCCTATCTGCATATGACTTCTGACAACTTTGTGCGGTCAGCATCCTCTCTCTAATCAATGCTACACGGGCAACATCATCTTGAACCTGATCAGGTGTCAAACCACTAACACTTCTAGGCTCATCCCAACATAACGGTGTGCGACATCTCTGTCCATACAATGCCTCATATGGGGCCATCCCAATCGATGCATGTCAGCTGTTGTTGTACGAGAACTCAACTAGTGGGAGATGATCCGTCCACACTTGTCCCCAGTCCAACACACAAGCTCGCAACATATCCTCTAGTGTCTGAATGGTCCTCTCCGACAGTCCATCTGTCTGAGGATGGAATGCAGTCGTGAAGTGCAAACTCGTCCCTAGGGCAATCTGAATCTGCTGCCAAAACCTCGAGGTAAATCGCCCATCTCTATCTGAAACAATCGTCCTTGGTACACTATGGAGTCTCACGATCTGTCTAGTGTACTCCTCAGCCAATCTGCTCACTGTCCACGTTTCCCGAATAGGGATAAAACGTGCCGTCTTCGTCAATCTGTCAACTATAACCCAAATGGCATCAAAGCTCCTGCTCGGTCTCAAACCAGTCACAAAATTCATGGTGACGTCCTCCCACTTCCTCTGCGGTGTAGGCAGTGGATGAAGCTCACCTCCAGGTCTACAATGCTCGATCTTGACCAGCTGACAGGTCGCACACTGTGCCACAAATCTGGCCACGTCGGGCTTCAGCCTCCCCACCAATATGAGCGTCTCACATCCTGGTACATCTTACTCGTACCTGGGTGCACTGAGTAAGGCGTACAGTGAGCCTCCTGTAATATCCTCTGTCGTAAATCCGCATCAGCGGGTACACAAACGCGACCGCGACGTCCTATCACTCCATCTGCTCCTATGGAGAACTGTGTTGCCTCATCACGGGACATCCTCTCTCGGATCCTCATCAATGTCGGGCAGGTCCCCTGCTTCTGTTGGATCTCACCCAACAGATCAGGAAGAACCTCTAAGGTACTCAACTGGCATCCTCATCAGGAAACGGGATATCCAACTCTTGCCAAACTAGATCTCTTTGTAATTGAGGTTGAACTGTCAATCTCGCAATCGCCTTCTCTCGAGGCGTCTTCCTGCTCAAGGCGTCTGCGACAACGTTCGCCTTCCCGGATGATACAGAATCTCCAGATCAAAGTCCTTGATCAACTCAAGCCACCTACGTTGGCGGTTATTCAATTCCCGCTACGTGAAAATATACTTCATACTCTTGTGGTATGTGAAGATCTAACATGTAGCACCATACAGGTAATGTCTCTAGATCTTCAGTACATGAACTACCGCTGCCAACTCCAGGTCATGAGTCGGGTAGTTCTCCTCATACATCTTCAGCTGTCTAGATGCATATGCAATCACTCTGCCTCATTGCATCAACACACATCCCAAGCTTAGCTTGGATGCATCACTGTAAACCACAAAATCATTTGTTCCCTCTGGCTGTGCTAAAATAGGAGCGGAAGTCAGACGTCTCTTCAGCTCTTCAAAACTCTGCATACACTGTTCAGACCATACAAACCTGGTGGTCTTCCTCAGCAAACTCATAAGTGGACGGGCAATCACAAAGAATCCCTCCACAAAGCGTCGGTAATAGCCGGCTAGGCCAAGAAAGCAACGTACTTCCTTGACGTTTGTCGGTGTCGTCCATACTGGCACTGACTCGATCTTCGCCGGATCAACCTTGATCCCCTCGGCGGAAACAATATGACCCAGGAATGCTACTTCTGACATCCAGAACTCGCACTTAGAGAACTTAGCATAAAGTTCTCTATTTCATAAAACTCGTAACACAGTCCTCAGTTGTCCTGCATGTTCCTCTCTGCTACGAGAGTACACCAAAATATCATTTATGAAGACTACCACAAACTGATCCAGGAAGTCGATGAATATGTTGTTCATCAACTCCACGAAGACTGTTGGGGCATTCGTAAGCCCAAATGGCATCACTACAAACTCGTAGTGTCCATATCTGGTCCGAAATGCCGTCTTGTGCACATCATGCTCTCTCACCCTCAGTTGGTGATACCCTGAGCGCAGGTCAATCCTGGAGAACACCGTCGCTCCCTGAAGCTGATCTAGCGAATCGTCAATACGGGGCAATGGATACTTGTTCTTGATGGTCACCTTGTCCAACTCTCTGTAGTCGATGCACAGTCTCAACGATCCGTCCTTCTTCCGCACGAAGAGGACAAGTGCTCCCCACGGGAATACGCTAGGGCGGATGAAGCCCTTCTCATCCAACTCCTCGAGTTGCTTCTTCAGCTCCAACATCTCGACAGGCGCCATACAATATGGGGCCTTCGAGATCGGTCTCGTACCAGGCTCCAACTCAATGCCAAAGTCCACGCTCCTCTGAGGCGGTAAACTGGACGGCTCAGCAAACACATCTATCTGACCTAACTCAGTAGAGACTGTCACGGTCCTCCTACCTACATCTAATACCGCATGATGCCTATCCATCCAATCCATACCCAAAATGACTTCCTCATGCACTAACGGCATGACAAAGAAGTCAACAAGTAACACACGAGTCCCTACACAAATGGGACAATCACGTATCTCGCGGGTACCTCTGACCCTATTACCATCGGGTAACCCTATACTGAAGGGTATCCCCTCAGTCGTAACTAGACTGAAACGCTCAACACATGCATCAGATATAAATGAATGCGTAACTCACGTATCAAACAAAACTCTAACAAGTAAACCATAAATCAAAATGGTACCTGTAGCAGCCGGTGCAGCTGGCTCCTCTGCACTCCTCATCTCGAAAGCTCTACCCTATGCTCCTCTAGGGTCAGTGGTACTCCCACCACGCCTCTACCTCTACTCGACCCGGAAGCAGATCCCTGAGTAGTAGGACGATCTGGGACTCTTTGTTGTCTATGAGTCTGCTGTTGAGGTGGCCTCTGCCCACCTCCTGCTGCACTAGCAAAAGAAGAACCCTGCTATGATGAAGCTTTGCCCTATCTACAGAAAACAACTTTGTGACCTGGTCTGCCACAAGTGTAACAAGTCACTGACGGCCTCGTGCACTCTGGTCGTATATGTCCATATCCACCATAATTAAAGCAGTGTCGTTCCTTGTTTGCAACCGGTGCAGATGAGGGGTAACTCTGGTGTCTCTGGCCTCGCCCGAAACCAGCAGATCCACCAGTTCCACTGGTTTTCCCAGTCTGTTGTCTCTTCTCAGACCCTCCGGTCTGAGAAGCTCTCCTCTGTCCAGCTCACTCTCGCTCATAATCTGAAGCTATATCCTGATAGTCCATCAAGGACTCATAGTGAAATCCCGCCATATAGGTCCGGGTGGTATCCCTCAATCGTCGGGAAAAGAGATATACAAGCTAATCCGCAGGAGGTGCAGCTGGACCCAGCAAGGCCAGCTCCTCCTGGAATCTCCTGATCGCCTCAGAGACTGGTATGTCCTCAAAGCCAGCCTCAACAAAATCCCGCAATTTCTCCCTCCTCAATGAGGCAGGGCAAAAACGCTCTCTGATCAAACTCCTCATTTGGTCATAGCTAGTAACCTGACTCCGCACGGATCTCCACCAATGTTGTGCGAAGTCTGTTGAGGGAAAATGTGTATAAATTCCCAAAACATTATTTCATTTAATTTTAAAGATATTTTAGTTCGACCCTATTTTTTTTACCCTCTTGATTCTAAATAACATTAATACCAAAAATATTTAGGGGTTTTTATTAATTGGGCTGCACCCGGTTATTTTACGGGTTGCCTACTCATCCCTTTAAAGAGAATCAAGCCTTACGTAGTTCAGTTGATTTCATGCATCAGAGGATGTAATCTAGACCCACCTTCTATGAAGGGTTGCCTAAATATAACCCAACTATCATTTGCATGGTTTATATTTCCGATCATGCATCACAAGGATAAGATTAAACACACCTTCTATGAAGTGTTGCTTAACTCTCCTAATATCATGTGCATAATTAGGAAATGTTTTTTTATTTCTTTGGTTTATATTTTGGTTTTTTATGAAATTTGCGATATAGGTTTAGACTTCAATCTTATATAAAAATCAAAGATTTATTTTGTGGTTAAACTCGACGAGCGGATGCTTTGTATCGAGTTTAGATTTATTTGAGGATTTTGGTTTAACTCCAAGATTTGTTTCGGAGTTGATTTAATTTGGGAGATGCGACTTAATCCTATAATGGACTCCCTACGTAGCTCAACAGGAGCATCAAGTCATAACGTAGTTCTGAAAGTTTTATTTTATTTCATATGTGACTTTATTTATATTTCAAAGTCGATTAACACGTGTGTTTGAATATTTTAGTGGCTACACTCGATGAGCGGAAGCTTTATATCGAGTTTATGAATTTTTGGTTTTATGTCCAGATGTGACTTAAATCATTTTTTTACTTGGACGGGAAGACTGGATCCAATTTAACTTAATATCGAATTTCCTACGTAGCTCGACAAGAGCATCAAGTCATAACGTAGTTCTCTATTAAATTTGAATTTGATTTGCGACTGTACCCGATAAAATTTTAATATCGAGTTACCTACGTAGCCATTTAAGTGGTGTCAAGTCCTTACGTAGTTCTACATGTGGTGTATTTTGTAAACTCTCTTCTCTATTTTTTAAAAAAATTGACCCGATAAGTTTAGTTAGAAGACAATTTATTAGAGTAATTCAATAAAAACTAAATGAAGCAATCACTCTTAACACATAAAGAGTTCAAGTTTACATTGACTTTCATATTCTCTGTAAATAATGGGCTTCATTATAATTGAAAATTGCCCTTTATTCTCTTAATTTTTGTCCTCTGTTTTTTATAGGAGAAGCCTATCACGTGGTGGGCCATGGGCTGGAGTTTCCACTTCTTTTTTGGTTTTAATAAAACTTCATAATCCTCTTTTACTTTGAAAAGGATCTACGGCCAACAAAATTTCATTGTTGAAATTGGAATGGTCCCACAACTCCCCTCTTTTTCTTCATTTCTATTTTCATATTTCTTTATCTCCCTTTTTTTACAATTTCTTTTCTCCATTGGCCCTTCTCTCTCCTACTTTCCTCTTTCACTTTCATCCTTCTTCTTTGCTGTGTTGTTCTTTGCAGAAGAAGACGCGAGGTTCAATTATGGTGATAATGAAGACTCATTTTGGGCACGGACGAGGTCAAAACAAGTATGGAAGGAGTCCTAGTTAAGAAGAGTCGGAAATAGGTCAGATGCGGGATGAACGGGAGAGACGAAATGAAGGGGAACGAGGGGCTCGAAAATCCGATTATGGCTCGATTAAAGGAAACGTTGACAGGAATCAAACAAGGCAAACGGGTTACAAACATTGCCCGTAAATTTTGCTTTCAATTTCATCTCGATTTTATTCTTTCAAGGATTTTAGTCTTAACTTTTGGCCTCTATTGACGTTTCTTTCCGTTCAATCAATTAAAGACTCATACGAGTTTGTACTCGTCTTTGAAATTGATCCAATTTGTGGCTTTTTAAATTGGTTTATAGTAACTTTGTAAATCTGAACTTTGGCCTGAATTGTGGGTTGAAATCATACTTACGTTGAACTTCTATACTAATTGTGTAGTGTATAGAAATGGATAAACCTTTGTGGTACGAAGGACCCCACTATGGGTCTGATGTTTGCCATTGAACAGGCTATTTGTGTTTATAGAAATTAATGAAGTTCTAAATGAGGCTTTACGGGGATGGTTTGCTGTAAAGTTGTGAATTTGTGAAGATATTTGTACAAATACTGGATACTACTAACTTGTGTTTCACTTCATTTTTTTTTTGTAATTTTGGCTGATCAAAATCACTCAACATTTGCAAATCGTCTATACTTGGATCGATAGACTGCTTCAGTTGAATAATGAACGTATTTTTTTTCTTCTCAGCCTCGATCCATTGTCATTGTATAGGAACCAAATGGTTCGGTTGCAGCGGAGGAATCCATTGATTCCTACCGACTACGAGTTTTTGCAGCGGAGGAATCCATCGATTCCTACCAACCGCGAGTTTTTGCAGCGGAGGAACCGCGAGTTCGGTTTTTTTGGAGTGGAGGAATCCATCGATTCCTACCGACCGCGAGTTTTTTTTGCAGTGGAGGAATCCATCGATTCCTACCGACCGCGAGTTTTTGCAGTGGAGGAATCCATCGACTCCTACCGACCGCGAGTTTTTGCAGTGGAGGAATCCATCGACTCCTACCGACCGCGAGTTTTTTGCAGTGGAGGAATCCATCGATTCCTATCGATCGCAGAGTTTTTGCTTGGATGATTTCTTGCGCCTGGAAACATAGTTCTTTCTGGAGAGATTGCAGGGACAATATGTATCTATCATTTTTGATCGATATGTACGATTTCTTGTATCTAGCAAAATCAAATTCAAAGGATAGTTTATCCATGAATGTGGACAACCCATGACTTATATATATATTGTAATGGTGTGATGTCTGTCGACTTCTGATTTTTTTTTCTTGTTCGTGTTTCTTCTTTTTGTGTTTTCAGAATTTTTTTGTCTCTCCCCTTTTGCAGATGGTTTGAGTCTAGTTTATATAGTGATCTTTTGAAAAGTTAGTTATTTTAATAACCACTATTAATCATACTAACCATCATAACTTACTGTAACTGTTTAGATAATTAATTATCTACTTAAAAAAAAAACTACTTCTTTTCTTTTCTTTTACTCTGTCAGTTATTGTTTAGATAATTACCATCTAAATAAAAGCAATTATTTACTTCTTTTCTTTTACCCTTTCAAATTATTTTGGAAAAGCAATCCACATGTATCTTCTTTTTTTTTTTTTTATCAAATCTTTTATTTCTTTTATTTTGTTTAAATTATCATTTCTTTTATACCTCCATACTTAATATGTATCATACTTTCATTTTGTACACTAAAGTATGAAACCCTTTTTTTACTTATCGATCGAGTAATTATTTACTCTATTTATTATTTTATCGATAATAAATTTGTGAAAATTTTGGGTCAAACAAAGTCTCGGAATAGAGTCTATACTAACTCTATATGTCGGTCCTCTAGACATCTAATAGACTCAAGAGTTGAGTCTATATGTTCAATCCATAGCTCCTCTAACCCCACCTTCCCAGAGAAAGGGGGTACTCTCATTTGATGAAATGCCTCCAACCAAGTATCTGGTCGAGGCCCTATATGATCCTCTGGAACTCGAGCAATCTCAGCAGCACGTGCCGGTACAACTGGCACCTGAGTAGCTCCATGGAATCTCTCAGACGATCCCTCCTGTGCCGGCAGATCCGGAGCACGTCTACCCGCTTTGGCTGTCTCCTCTAATCGTCTAATGTACGCGCGGAACTCTGGTCCCCATCGAGACATGATCCGAGTCACCTGACTGGACTCGTTGTGGTCTCTATCTCCCAGCAATACCGTTCCCAGTCTCAGGAACGACACTCTCAGCAACATCTTCATGAACCTCCTCCGCTGCAGGTGGATCCACAACAGGAATCTAGCCCTGTCCTACCCCTATTAGAGGAAGAGGGGGTCTACCCCTACCTCGTCCAACTGCAGATAAGGCTCTAGTCCGAACCATCTGTAGGGTATACATACCTAACTTAGAAGCTATATATATATATATATATATATATATATATATATATATATATATATATATATATATATATATATATATATATATATATGTCATATGTATAGATATATATATATATATATATTGTGAGACCCCTATTCTTTCCGATCGAGTTCCGTCCTTAGCCGAGATTTCCTTTGGCCCGAGTTTGGCCTTGCCGCACCCGCGGGCATGATGGCCGCCCCTGCGGGTTCCCGCCCCAGCGGCTCATGGAACCGCCCCTACGGTTTCCGGCGGCTGCAGCCGGTTTTGTTGACCCTTTGACCCGTGCTTTACCCTTTCCTTACTTCTTTCCTTCCCTTGGCTGATCAAGGGTTACTTCTTCACATTTCCAATCCACTCTACGTCCTTCTTGCTTCTTCATCCCTTCCCTTGATCTTGCTTGAGTTTCTCTTGGAGTTTTTCTTGGAAGTTGTGCTTGGTGGTTGTTGATATGCTAGTGATGTGTGTTGCTGAGCTTGGAAGCCAACTTTGGTGTGTGTTGATCTTCCCTGCAGCCTAGGACCACAGCTGTGATAAGCTTCCTTCTTCCTCTTCTCTTCTTTCTTCTTGGATTTCATTCCTTTAGCTTAGGATTAGATGTTTGGACATTGGATGTTGATGGAATGTGTATACTGCAACTTCTACCTGCCGCGCCTGCGGGTTATCCTTTCCGCCTTTGCGTCCCTTGATCACGCAGGTGCGTCTTGTCCCGGGACTGCCCATAGTTGGGTAACTCATTTCCTTTCCTAGTATGAGGAAACTAGTACCATGCCAGGTATCGGTTTATGATGAGTATGATATAGATATGCCGGTTACGGCCTTGAGGTTATGAGTTGGATGTGATCCTTATGGATCCCTTGGGTCTAGGTGTGACCCCTTTGTGTGATAGGAGTTTGATATATATATATGTATGCCTTGTATAGGCCGTGTTGTCCTCCAGTTTGGAGTGAACCGGTCGGAGAGTTGATCGTACTTGAGTTACTCATGAGATTGAGGTAAGTCCATAGGACTTACTTAGCTACTATCCTTATATTGGATGTATGCTTGAGTGGTGTGTGTGTTATATGCTTTATAGCATGTGTTATTATGGTCACCGACCTATGTTATATTGACCGTTCATTGTAGTGGCCGTGATAACCTTTCCCTTTCATCCCGTAGTGGAGTCTGGGAGGTTCTCTGTAGTCAGGCTAGATCTGGTATACGGGAAGGACCCTCACCACTCCCATAGGGTACATGGAAGGTGTGTTGATACTACTCCAGCTGGCTAGAGTACTCAGAGGTGGGGATTATATTCCTCGTGTCACATATCTTCATATACATCTATTTATACGATTGAGTGGTTTAACTTATTAAAGATAATAAACCGGGTAAATGTGTGATATCACGATGATGTGTTAATATTATTGATGTGTGTTTGTGTTCTAATATCTTCTTATATATGTGTATAGTTAGCTAACGGTTTTATACCGTGTTGTAGATCCTTTGCAGGTTAGGAGAGTTGCAGAGTGATCCAGAGGGGTGATCTGTTGAGGGTTCCGTACACTGGGCGTATTCGTGGGATTTTGGGTTTATCATTTATTGTACGGATTTCAGTTTGACTTTGTACTCAACAGTACTTTGTATTATCCTTTTGACATGTATATATATATATATATATATATATATATATATATATATATATATATATATATATATATATATATCAGTTTTTATGTTTTGTTTTAATCTATTGGTGCCTTGTTGTAAGATTCAGTGAAGTTGTTGTCTGGCTAGGGTCAGGTCAGGATCCATTGTGAGATCCTAGCCCAGTAGCACTCCGAGTCCTAGGGATTTGGGGTGTTACATATATAATACTTAAAGTCAATCACAACATCACATAAGGTATATCTATCTATATATATATATATCTATACTGTCGAGGTCCTTAAAGTCAATATGGCCCTGTTATACCCCTTTCGGGTTCTGTTTATTTATCTATTCGACATTTATCGCAGATTGCAAGTGTCATTGATGTCAACCTGGCTCTGATACCAAATTTGTAACACCCCAAATCTGCAGTACTCGGGGCGCTACTAGGCTAGGATCTCACAATGGATCCTGACCCTAGCCTGACAACAAGTTCACTGAATCTTACAACAAGACACATATAGATTAAAACCAAAACATCAAACTGTAATATATACATCAAAAGGTTTACAAAATACCGCTCAGTCAAACCAAAACCTATATTCATACATAACAAAACATCCCATATCCCCCGCATAATCCTAGTGTACGGAGCCCTCAGCGGATCACCCCATCTGGATCACTCTGCAGTTCTCCTAACCTGCAAAGCATCTACAACACGATATATAACCGTTAGCTAACCATTCATATATAAAATAATGCATAAGCACAAACACAAGTCATGAAATCATAAACACATAATCATGTTGTCACACATTTACCCGGCTAATTATTTGTATAAAGTGCAACACTCAAATCGTATATATATATATATATATATATATATATATATATATATATATATATATATATATATATGAATATATGTGACACGAGGAATATATAATCCTCGCCTCTGAGTGCTATTGCCAGCTGGAGTGGTGTCGGCGCACTTTCCCGTATACCCTAAGGGAGTGGTAAGTGTCCATCCCGTATACCATATTTGGCCTGTCTACAGAGAACCTCCCAGACTCCACTGCGGGATAAAAGGGCCTAATGTTACGGCCACTACAATGGACGGTCAATAAACCATAGGTCGGTAATAATAAACCTCAAGATGCTCTCAACCACGATCAACTCCAATCCGGAGAACAACACTGCCTAATAACAAGGCATAAAGAGATATAACATCTCCTATCAATCAAAATGGTCACACCTAGACCCAAGAGATCCATAAGGATCATATCCAACTTATAAACTTCAATAACCTATTAAACCTCAAAGTCATAACCGGCACATATCAATATCATAATCCTCATCATCCTATCCTCATACACACACCTAGCATGCCACTAACCCACTCATACTAAGAAAGGAAAGGATCCATACCAATCTAGGTAGGTCCTGAACAAGACGCACCTGCGTGATAGGAAAGACGCAGGGGCGAAACACCGGGAGGCACAGGGGTGGCGGCACTCCCACGTAGGGGCGGTGTCACAAGTGGCGCAGGGGCGCGGCACTGGGGCGCAAGGACGGTGACAGTGCAGAATGTGATCCCCGACTTCTCTTCAAATCTTCACGTAACTATCTACGTCTTCAACGTCCAGCAACCATACACATACATATAAATATACATATAAACATCGACATATATGCCTAGGAGATCCATAACACAAGATTCAACTTGTGAAATCCTAAGCTAAAGAAAAGGAAAGGAAGAAGGAAAGAAAGAAAGAAGAGAAAGAAGAAAGCTCACCACTGTTGTAGCCTACAAAGGAAGAGATCAGCACTAACACCTCTCAGTTGGCTCTCACAGCACAACATCAACATCCACACTCAACATCATCATCCAAAACCACATAGAACTATTGCAACCAAGGGAGGAAACCAAGAAGAAGATCAAAGGAGAAGGAAAGAGAGAAGAAGGACGTAAGGCAGCTGGAAATGAAGGAAACCCTTCATCTGGAAGCAAAGGAAGAAACTTATAAAGGAAGAGAAGAAGAGTAAAGCATGATAAAAAAAAGTCAACAATGCCGGCTGCAGCCGCAAGAAATCGCAGGGGCGGACTCCCTGAGCCGCAGGGGTGGAACGCAGAGCTTCACGCAGGGGCGGCCCTCTAAACCCGCAGGGACGGCTAACCCTGGCTCAGCTCCTAAAGACTAAGGCTCTTACATCTTGCATGAAAGATATGAATCGTTCATATATTACAATTTCCCTCCTGTTACAAAAGCTAAAACCCTGTTATTATTGATTGAATACAATTCCTGAATACTTCAATTTCGCTTGCACCAAACAAGATGGTTAAATTGATAGAGTTGTATTAGTTGTCTCTTCAGACAAGATTCTAGTATATGTGTAATATCACCATAAAAATATGCAAATATATGTTCAGGAAACCAGGACAATAAAATAGAATCTCCTGGCTTTCCGAAAAAAATAGCAAACAACAATCGAGGATAATATGATATTCTACTTCTAAAAATACCAAGTACATAATACAAAGAGACATAGAGATACATAACCGAAGAACTCAAATCCAAACTCTTTGCTAAGGTTGACCACTCTATGTGCTTTGACATGATGTTTCACCGGCAGAGTGTTAAAGTTACATTGAACAAACAAGTGAACATCTTATAAACCCTAGCTCTATGAATTGGAGATGGATCAAATTAGAAAACTACTAATAAAGATACCGGAAGCAAAATAGAGAATAGTAGAAGGAATGTGACATGGGGATGGTAGTTCTGCCATGATTTATCGGGGAGAAGACGATAGTACTAGACATACCAGTACGAGAATGGAGATTGAGAGCAAGAATCGGAGATTGAGAGCGAGAGGCGGGATGAGATAGAGTGCGGCAGCGCAAGGTAAAATAGGAAAAGAGGTGATACCTTAACGTGATTCCTTTCTTCTTCTTCTTTTTTTCCCTTTTTTTTCCATTTTTTATTACAATGGCCTTAGATGCCGACGCAAAGTTATGATTATTAGCGTCGACATAGCACTCTTCCGCGAACACTATGATTGTTAGCATCAGTAACAGCTCTCCGTCACAACGTTATGATTTTTAGCGTCGGAATAGATTGCTGTCGCAAATATCTGTCGCAAATCTATTTATTTTTTGTTGTCTAGTTTATAGAAAAACTAAATACTTAATTTCTTTAATTCATTTACGAGCTTCATTCTACCCCAAATATGCCACGAAATAATTCATTTACGAGCTTCATTCTACCCAAAATACGCCACGAGATACTTCATTTACGAGCTTGATTCTACCCCAAATACGCCACCAAAAAAACAATCCGAGGTTCTATGATTTTAACGATTTATTTTTAATCATATTTGTAGCCTGTAATTTAAATCGTTTTCTATTGAAAATTCGTGAAATTCCCTTGATAAAAATGTATTAGATGTGATTTTCTACTTGAAAACTAGTGCAATATCGTGAAATATTTATATTTCAATCAAGTTTATATGTCATTTTGTATTTTTAAGTTTATTAATTAAGATATATTTACGAAAATAATAAAATGTTTACTCTTAACTTCAAAAGAACCAAAAGGTGGTGAATATTTGTTAATTGTTAAATTCGAGAAAAACTTTATTAAGATTGAAAATGTGCATCACCATTTCTATGCGGAAGCATTTCACTCATATTTTTCAGTTTCTTACCAATGAGAGCCCATCATAAGGTCATTGGCATAACAAATAAACCCGCAACAATTGACCATTACTCATCCATTGCTGACAAAATATCCCCTAGGAAGTTAAAGATCGCATCCGAAACAATGTTTTAGAACAATCGAAATTTATATGTTGACATTTCCTTTTTTCTTTCTTTATGCATAAACATAACAAGAACATTTTGAGGGAATACCTACGAGGGGGTATGAATATCGACAACAATCATAGTTGTGTTCATGGTCTAATCAAGGAAGTTGGGTTTCCCTGTAGATGGGTGGGAAACGAATCCATCCGAATGTCGAATTAAGTTTTTTTCAAAGAAAATTCCGGGTAGATTCTTTTTTTTTTTGATCTGTTTGATTCGAATTCTAAAACTTTGTATATGATAAATGACTATAGCTAGATTAGATAATTATCAACGGATATCATGTTGATCCGAATGACTTTATAAAAATTTTTTGCACCGACAACCGCTTGAAATTGTCGACAAAAATTACTTAAAATTGTCGACTACGGCTACTGGTGAGGCTTTCTGACTGACTCAGCTGTGGGCGAGACGAAAAAGACAAAAAAGACAAACGACGGTTGCAGAATCGGCTAGGGTAACCAAATTCTGAATCATGAATGCACAATTTACACGGTTTTTATTTTAACCTCTCCCTCAAATTTTCTGGTTATCCCTACAATTAATTATTTCAGAATGAAATAGTATCTTAGGGAGTAATATGTAAACAGGTATACAAAAAATGTCGTATATTATCAATCTTCTCAAATCAATTTACAGTTCGTTATTTCATATTTTGATCCATATATCATTATCTTCATAGTTAAAGATAATTATACTAATATTTTCTAAATTATGCCGTACCTAAACAATTTGATTTTGTTCATTGCATGTATCATTCGGTTTTTCTGCCCGATCTAAATTCACAAAATTCGTAAATATGTGAACAACTTCATATAGCCTCCTATCATAAATGAACAGCATCGATGAATGAACCACATGCAGCATCAAACTTTTTGATCATATCAAGAAGGATGGATTTAACGCTTGGAGTCCCAAACATGCAAATTTGGTATCATTTTTTCTCAAAATATAGGACGTTAAGCATAAAAATCAGGATATTTTAGGAAGTGTTTAAATTCCAAGTTTTAAAAATTTAATTAACTAATAAAAAATATTATTACTTTACATAAAATATTATTAGACTTTACTACGATTTTTATTAAAATACAAAATATTTAAATGATCTTAAACTTGAATGAGAACAAAATGTACAAAAATAATTTAAATCAACAATTAAATTTGTTAAAATATGTAGGTAATAATGTCCACTTTTTTACAATTTTAAAAAGTGGTGTAGCGATTCTTTATTCTTAATCTATCTTCAAGATATAGGTGAAAGACTTATCACAAATTTGATCAAATAGTGTTATAATAAGAAAAATATATTCTAATACATGAGAACAAATCAATATTTATCTCACATATATACATTTGTGAAACAATTGATAGGCGCTAATTCACAATGACGAACACATACTTTTTGTTAATCCCAATACACTTGATTAATATGGAGAGTAAGAATGAAATTTATAGAACCTGCATCTACACAAAAAGAAACGAAGAGAAAATTGTATAAGTATGTAACAACTAGTTAATTATGAATCGCGTTTAAACTTTGATAGTAATCTCAAACCAAAATTACACATACGTATCGCTAAGAGGACGTGGGAAAGGGAAATTAGGGTTCGATTCTGGTGATTTTTCTTCCAAACATTTTTAATCTCGTTTCGTTCCACCCAAAATATTGCGGGACAAAAAAATTGGCCTTACCTTCATCGTCCCGCAAAACATGTCCCGTCCAACGTAGATTAAAATTTAAATAACTAAATATATAAATTTAAAGAGTATTATATAATTTTGTTCTTATAAAATTAATAATTGGCCAAATCCATCTACAAAGAGTAAAGAAAAAGTGAACTCGCTTGCGACATTGCCTAAGGAGTAGTGATTAGTATGTAATTTTGTTCTTATATTTATTTTAAATGTTTAGACTTGACAAGTTAATTATGTTTTTAGAATCTTGTTGCGACATATATTCTATTTAGATGTCTTTCGTTTTAAGCATATCAACGAATATTTGCTTTCATAAATTGTTAATTTTCAACCGAAAAGGCAAAAACAAATTTTATATAGATCATGCGGGATTGGTCCCGTCCCGTCCCGGTCTCAACCGTGATAGGGCGTAATGGTTTTTAGTAAAAAGACTTAAGGCCTGTCCCGATCTCGTCCCATATAATGGCCAGAATGGAATATGGGATTACCTTGACCTGTTCCATCCTGTTCCATGCCCAACCATGTGAAAAATTACTCGGAGCATTTATGGTGGTGGTTGGTGGGTTGAATTGTAGGAGGAGGTGATGGAAATTAGAAAGTGGATGCACTGATGACTTCCTATATACAATGACTTGCTCGTAAATTATGTCACTAGTTTATTACCCGTGCCTTGCACGAGATTTTGTAAAAATATTATTTGTTATTATATTTCTTTAAGGGATTATATATAAACTATTTTTTTGTCATTAGATATAGTAGATAATAAGCAATAAATATTTGTACACTTTACCTATAATATTATATAATACATTAATAAAATGTCTAACAGTATAATAATTTCATATTTTAATTTTTCTCCCCCTTATTATACTGATTCATATATTAATAGAAATAGTACATTGGTAGCATATGGTGTTAAATTAAATGTTTTATATAAATTAATTTAAGAAATAACACAATCTCAGGTAATAAAAAAAGGTGATTAGAAGGGATGAAAACCGTAATATTTAATTGTTAAAAGTGGATTTAATTAATTCTTTTCTTTTCTTTTGTACTGCTAAAATTTGTTATGGATGTGATTCTAATTTGTTATACATATCTAACAAAAAAAAGGTGATTGAAAGGGATGAATTTAATTAATATTTAATTTTAATATTTCGTTAAATAATTTTGTAATGAATAAACTTAATTAATATTTTGGTGGGCTGTGGGTAAATGCTAAAATAACACGTGGCAGTGAGTATTTTTCTGCGTGACACGTGACAAGGAGTGCTACTCCTATAATATATATAAGATTGTGTGAGGAGTATAAAGGTGTAGTGTTCATTAGTAGGTATGGCAATGGGTCGGGTGATGGGTGAATGTACTACTTCTATCATCCGACCCGTCACCTAAAATATTCACCCGACTCATCACCGACTCGTAGCTTTTGTCACCTTACACGTACCCATGGTGAACGGGTGGATCGGATTTTTTAGGGTGAAATTTAACACGCTTTTTTAAGCTAGTTTTCAACCAAAATTGTAAACAAAGTGAAATTGTGCAAGTTAAAATTAAATATACGATTTAATCGGGATTAAGTTGTAACAACTGACATGATTGAAACAAAAATATAAATCCGAAATATCTTACATACCTCCAAAACATAGAATGAACCAAAATTGAAAAAACCAAAATCGTTAAAACAAGTAGTTTTACACATAATTGTCTTCAACTCTCATCATAATATCAAAGTTAACACACTTTTGACTCGAATTCTTTAGTAAAATTAATTTTGTATGTTACATAAATAAATTTCCCTTAAAATTCACTGAATATGAAAATTAGTATTGTCGACAAGGTCATAAAGGCAAATAAAATAACAAAAGATTATAAACCATAGAGTTCAGAAAATTTTCATGTAAACATATATTATTTGGTATTAAAATTATTTATGTTAAAAAATATTTTAGCAATGAAATCTTATATCATTAATATATATAATATAATATAATATAATATAATATAATATAATATAACATAATGAGTGACGAGTGCGGGTGATGGGTGTGGGTGATGTGTACGGGTGGTGATGGGTTGGGTGATGAGTCTTGAGATGCTCAACCATATCCGACCCCGCTCATCACCCGTTACACCTATCAATCGAGTTTCACCCGCATGTTAACGGGTTTTCACCCATTTTTCGAAGCGGATTTTCAAACATCCATTAAATGCGAATACAATTATTATTCCTATCCATTAGTCAAGAAGATGGTGACAACGATGAAGACGCCAACTGTTGTGAAAATGCCTTCTTGGATTATAAGGCATGTTGTCCATGAGCAACACTAACATTATATTTACTACTAAATTATGAACTGTGAAAATAAAATTAATCTCTCTAATTAAATAAACAAAACAACCTTCTTTAGCCGCCTTCATGACATCGAATTTGTACTCTTCGTGCTCAAATCTTAATTATTCTATGACAAGTCCCACTCAAATTTGTTAGAAGAAAAATTATGGTTTTTATTTGGAATAGGAATTGTTTAAAATGAGTTTAGAAATTTAACTCTTTTTAGAAATTATTAAACATATTTTGTAATTAATGATTGATTGACACATCAGATTTAAAATACTGTTTGGTTTGACGATTTTTAAGAATTACTTTAATTTTAATATTCAAAATAGACTATTTAGTCCTCTTAATTTAATTTTATTTAAAAAAAAAATGATTAAAATAGTTCATGTAAAAACAAGCTTATTGTTTTTTTAGAATGAATTTGATTTATAAACCATTTTCTAGAAGATATAAATTAACTTTAATTTATTTTTAAATAAAAACATAATAAAATAGAATGGTTGAACTAGAAAGAAATAAACTATTTTAATCGAGCAGACAAAAATCGTTAACGGGACAAGACAGATGCGCATTCCGATCACGCTAAGGGTAGATTGGGGCGCATTCGGAATGCGCATCCACCCCAATAATGTCAAGGTTAAATCTGGGGCGGATGCAGAATGCGCTTTCGCCCGTTTTTTTTTTTTCAATTTTTTTATTTATGACGGAAGCGAAAGCTCAGCCTTTCCGCATCCGTAGTGCAATTGATAATTTTTGATCACGAACAATGTCAGAGATATCATGGGTATAAAAAGTCTAAAATTTGTTACCTTAAGTTTATTTTTTATCAATGTTACGTTTAATTTGATGGACGATGTTTGTGAAACGCGTCAATAGTCTTATTTGTCAACTTTCTTTATTCAATCTTACGACAATTCGTTCACCTTCCCTTTCTTCCAAATTCAACGTTGCTATTCACAAAATTTATATCTTCCATGACAAGGATTGAAGAGCAAAAAAAAATAAAAAATCTGTATTGAATTCATATTCTCCAGCTGGACTTTACAAGGATAAATAAAATCCTTAATTCTCAACCAAAAATTGCACAAGAAGAACATTACATGATTATTTTATAAAAAGCAGCTACTTCATACACATACACTATTTACAATATAAGAAGAAAAAAAAAAACGAGCATTACTTGATACATAGTCTATTGATTGAATGAAATTATTTAAAAAATAATAAAAAAAGGGTTCAAAATCGTACTAATAAAGCACTGAATCAACGGCGAGATTGATTAAGGCGGCGGAGAAGCGATAGAAGAACGTAGCAACCGCCGCGAATCATAGAGAACATCTCGGCGGTTTGCAGGGCGGCGTCTTGGAGGAGATCTTCCATCTTAGCCGTGAAACTGCTAAGCCTCCTCATCGGCGGTATAAGCAGCATCACCGGGACCGCGGAGAAGGCGGCACCCAGCACGATCTGCAGCATTTCTCTAAGTTATCGTCTCTTCTCCGCGTTACAATTTACAAAGGCTGCCAGGAATAATGAGATATTGGGATCAGACGTGGCTGCAAATCAAGAAATGGACACCATTATTGGATCCAAATAATCCTATTTAATAATATATTAAAAAGTTGGGCCCTACCTATTGCTTATTCAATTAGTTGCTTCACCTACTCGTCAATTGTTTATAAGCCTCGACGTACCTGCCCGCTTTTGTGCTCTTCGTTCATTCTTTGAGTGTTCGCTTCCATTTAAATGACATCATTGTTGTTAGGAACAATACATATCCTCAACCTCAATCTTCTATAAATTAGTTAGTCTCATATCTCTACATTCTATGGTATACAATATTTTCCTTGTCAATTTACTTCAAACTATATTTTTTTTAATTTTATTAAATGATATTATCCAGTAAAACAGTTTTCTAGGTACGAAGCGACAAACGACGATAAAATATAAAATGTTAGTTAATATATTGTAAATTAAACGTTTATTGTTTTAAAATGAACTATCAATGACCACAATATTAACAAAAAAAAATAATTGGTGAATTTGGTAGGTTTATAGGTTTTTTTATCAAGAAAACAAAGTGTGTAAGCAAAATTTTATAGAAATACTAACTATACACTTTCTATTTGTAAAGGAACTCAACGTTATACTCTGTTACCCAACCTTGTTATCCAACTTTGTTATCCAACTTTGTTACCCAACGTTATTACCCAACTTTGTTACCCAACTTTAATACCCAACGTTCTACATCTTTTGTAATTCAATTATTTATCATTGCAATATTCAATTATTTATCGGTTACCCAACTTCGCTGTTACTCGATTTTAATACCCAACGTTCTACATCCAAAATCACTTATGTTACCCAACTTCGTTGTTACCCGATTTTAATACCCAACGTTACACATACCATGCAAACCAATTTAAACAAGGAATATGAGAAGCTTAACACTTCACTTCGGTTACCCAACATAGGAATCATTCTTTCCCTGCTTTTAGGAATATGCCAGATGTTGCATGCTCCTCATTGTTGGACCAATCAAAACTTATATTTGTTATAAATTAAAAAAGTGCAGATCTTCAAACTAATTCCTATGGATTTCCTATCGCGGTCAAACTCAAGGTTGGCTATGCGTTGTGAAGATTTACTCCAACTTTGACAATTACCTTCAACAATGTAATGAAAAGAATTATGGTAGGACAATAGACATCACAATTAAAGCATATATTAAGAGGGTAATTTCTTCACTGCTTAAGATTTTGTTACCTACAGAAAAGGTCAATTCTTGAAGAAGCATCTAAACCACTGTAAAGCCTCATTTTCTCAACCATCACCATTTGAAAATAATGGTATGAGGATACTTTCCTCAAAACTAGAAATAAAAGTATCCACTTGGGGTAAAATATTAGAAAACATAAGATTCTTGGATGTAAAGGTTGTCTCAGTGGGCATGCCATTTGAAATGAAAGACCTCCGGATTGTTACACCCCAACATCATTGTAGAGAGCGGCAATTTTTGCAATTGTTTGAAGCAACAATGGAAAGGTCATAGGGATTTTCACCCGTCCAAATCAAACCGGAATATGAGACAACCGGTGCTTGACTCATAATACGCAACCGGTGCTTGGTCCACCTGAATTGATCACTCTCTGTGACAATGTCCTGTCAAAATGAAGGTAAGAATAAAAAGTAATTTTTTTTTTACACAACCAGAAATGGGAACTGAGAAATAAGGAGTCACCTTGACAAGTCGATCCAAGAGATGAGCAACACTTTGTACATTTATATCTGAATCTGCAGAGTTGCATAATGCATCAAATATCTTATTGAAGAACGTGATAAAATCTCCTCTCGCAACCTGCAAAGAAGAAGATATAAGCATGACGCATATAAAACTATAAAAGAATATCCACAAAGCAAACATCTAGCTTCCACCTTTGCGATATTATATAAAGCTTCGAAGGCATAATATCTAGCTTCCACCTTTGCGATATTATATAAAACTATAAAAGAAGATATGGAGGACTGGTGGAACATGTAAGAACCTTAGTCTTTGGAGCCATTTTGGCCTTAGCCGCCCCCGCGGGTTTAGGAAGCCGCCTCTGCGGCTTGTGCAATTTTCCGCCCCTGCGGTTTCTTGCGGCTGCAGCTGGCTTTGTTGACCTTGACTCATGCTTTACTCTTCCTCCTGTTTATACCATTCCTTTCCTTGCTGAGCAAGGGTTTCTTCTTCACTTCATTCCTAGTCTTCCCACGTAGTCTTCCCACGTCTTTCTTGCCTCCTTCTTGCTCCTTGATCTTGTTCTTGGTTTCCTTGAGTTTGGAAGAGTTTTGGTGTGGCTTTGTTGTTGTTGGATGTTGTGTGATGTGTTGCTGAGCTTGGGAGCCAACAGAGAGTGTGGTGTTGATCTTCCTTGTAGCCTAGGACCACAAGTGTGGTAAGTCATCTTGCTTCTTCTTTCTTTCTTCCTCCTTGATTCCATTCCTTAGCTTAGGATTAGATGTATTAGTTGTAGATTGAATGTTGAATTGTGTATGTATATGTATTTGTTTGAATATGGATGGGAGAAGACGTGATTTGATCACGTGAAGAGTGAAAGAGAAGTCGGGACTCTACGTTCTACAGAGTCGCCGCCCCCGCGCCTGGAAGCCACCGCCCCTGCGGGAACCTTGTAACCGCCCCCGCGCCTAGAAGCTGCCGCCCCGCGGCCACGGTCCCAGCGCCTGCGTCCGTGCCTGCGTTTGCCTGCGGCCACTGTCACCGCGCCTGCGGCCGAGCATTGCCGCGCCTGCGGTTTGCCTTGTTCCGCCCCTGCGTCTTTCCGTTCCGCAGGTGCGTCTTGTATAGGATATACCTAGAGTAGTATGATCCTTTCCTTTCCTAGTATGAGCGGGTTAGTAGCATGTTAGGTATGTGTATGAGGATAGAATGTTGATGAGTATGATATAGAGATATGCCGGTTAGGGTTTTGAGGTTTATGAGTTGGATATGATCCATATGGATCCTTGGGTCTAGGTGTGACCCCTTTATGTGATAGGAGTTTGATATCTTGTTATGCCTTGTTATTAGGCAGTGTTATCCTCCAGATTGGAGTGGATCGTGTTTGAGATCGTGGTTGAGATTACTCCGAGGTTGAGGTAAGTCCATAGTACTTACTTAGCTACCATCCTTATATTGGATGTATGCATGAGTGGTGTGTGATATATGCTTGATAGCATGCGTTGTGATGATTACCGACCTATGGTTTAGTGACTGCCCATTGTAGGGCCGTGACAACTTGTCCTCTCATCCCGCTGGGAGTCTAGAGGTTCTCTGTGGGCAGGCCAGTTTGACTAAGTGGGATGGACACCTTCACCACTCCCATAGGGTATACGGGGAGGTGTGACCGGATTACCACTCCAGCTGGCACCATTCCCCAGAGGCGAGGATTATATATTCCTCCTGTCACATATGTTCATATACATTTATTTATATGATTTGAGTGTTGGACTTTATAAAGATAATTAACCGGGTAAATGTGTGACAACATGTTTATATGTTATGATTCCTGAAGTGTGTTTGTGCTCTTGCATCTTCTATATATATGTGTATGGTTAGCTAACGGTTTTATACCGTGTTGTAGATCCTTTGCAGGTTAGGAGAGATGTAGAGTAATCCAGAGTGGGTGATCCGCTGAGGGCTCCGTACACTGGGTTATGCGAGGGTTATGGGTTTTTGTATGTACAGTATATACTTTGGTTGTACTCAACGGTTCTTATGTAAATCTTTTGATATGTATATATACTGTTTGATGTTTTGTTTTAATCTATATGTGCCTTGTTGTAAGATCCAATGAACTTGTTGTCAAGCTAGGGTCAGGATCCATTGTGAGACCCTAGCCTAGTAGCACCTCGAGTCCTACTGATTTGGGGTGTTACAAAGTTGGTATCAGAGCGTTAGGTTGACAACAATGACACTTGCAATCTTCAATAAAGGTCGAATAGATAAATAAACAGAACCCGAAAGGGGTCTGACTTTTCAAAAGGTTTTGGTTTTGAAATGAGTACAAATGTTTTGGGATAGCGTGTACGAGAAGTCATCACCCCTCTGGAGATCTCGAAAGTATAGATATATATAGATATTATGTTGTGATTGACATGATATATATCTATACATATGACATATATATAGTCTTCTAAGTTAGGTTTACGTCCTCTACAGATGGTTCAGACTAAAGCCTTACCTGCAGCTGGACGAGGTAGAGGTAGACCCCCTATAGGTAGAGGACGGGGTAGGATTCCCGTTGTTGATCCACGTGCAGCGGAGGAGGTTCACGAGGACGTTGCTAAGAGTGTCGTTCTTGAGACCGGGAACGGTGCAGTTGAGAGACAGGGATCCCAAAGAGTCCGGTCAGATGACTCGGATCATGTCTCCATGGAGGGACCAGCCTTCCACGAGTATATCAGATGTGTGGAAGAGGCTGCTAGGGCAGGTAGACGTGCCCCTGATCTGCCAGCACATGAGGGATCATCTAGGAGATCTCATGGAGTGACTCAGGTGCCAGCTGCATAGACACATGCTGCTGAGATTCCTCAAGTTCAGGAGGAGTATAGATTGCCTAGACCAAATACCTGGTTAAAGGCATTCCACTAGATGGGTGTACCCCCTTTCTCTATGAAGGTGGGGCTAGAGGTTGAGCTATGGATCGGACAGGTAGACTAAACTCTGGAGTCTATTAGATGTCCAGCAGATAGGCAGATAGAGTTGGTGCAGACTTTGTTCAGAGACTTAGCACAACACTGGTGGATATCTGTACGGGGTCAGGTTATTAGCTATGACCAAATGAGGACCATGATTAGAGAGCGTTTCTGCCCTACCTCACTGAGGAGGGAGAAACTGCGGGATTTTGTTGAGGCTGGATTTGAGGATGTACCAGTCTCAGACTATTAGGAGATTCCAAGAGGAGCTGGCATTGCTGGGTCCAACTGCACCTCTTGCAGATCAACATGTATATCTTTTCTCCCGACAACTGAGGGATACTACCCGGACTTACATGGCAGGGTTTCACTGTGAGACCTTGGTGGATTATCAGAAACGGACTTCTGATTATGAGAGAGAGAGAGAGCTGGACAGAGGAGAGCTTCTCAGACCGGAGGGTTTGAGAAGAGACAACGGATTGGGCATACCAGTGGTGCTGGTGGTGTTGCTAGTGTCGGGCGAGGCCAGAGTCGCCAGAGTTACCCCTCATCTACACCGGCTACAGATAAGGTACGACAGTGTTTCAACTGTGATGGGTATGGACATATCCGACCAGAGTGTACGAGGCAGATAGTGACTTGCTTCACTTGTGGCGGACGAGGACACAAAGTTGTCTTCTGTAGACAGGGTGGAGCATCATCTCAGAAGGGTTCTTCTCCTGCCAGTGTAGCGGGAGGTGGGCAGAGGTCACCTCAACAGCAACAGATGCAGGGACAACAGAGAGTCCTAGAGCGTCCTACTACTCAAGGATCTGCTCCTGGGCCGAGTAGAGGCAAAGGTCGTGGTGGGAGTACCACGGACACTAGAGGACCACAAGATCGAGTTTTTGAGCTGAGGAGTGCAGAGGAGCCAACCGCACCGACTGCTACAGGTACCATTCTGATTCATGGTTTACCTGTTAGAGTCTTGTTTGATACGGGTGCTACGCATTCTTTTATTTCTGATGCCGGTGTTGAGCATTTGAGTCTAGATACGACTGAGGGGATACCCTTTAGTATATGGTTACCCGATGGTAGTAGGGTCAGAGGTACCCGTGAGATTCATGACTGTCCCATTTCTGTAGGGACCCGTGTATTACTTGTGGACTTCTTTGTCATGCCATTAGTGCATGAAGAAGTCATTTTAGGTATGGACTGGATGGATAGACATCAGGCGGTTTTAGATGTAGGTAGGAGGACTGTTACCCTCTCTACCGAGTTAGGCCAGATAGAGGTTTTCCGAGGTTGGGACCTTGAGAAGTCAGGCATGGTTATCAGTGCGATACAGGCAGCAAGACTGATTGCACAGGGTTGTGAGGCCTTCTGGTGTTATGCCATGAAGGAGGGGGACAGTCCAACATTAGAGGATATCTCAGTTGTTTGTGATTTTACAGATGTATTTGCCGAGCCGTCCAGTTTGCCGCCTCAGAGGAGATTGGATTTTGGTATTGATTTAGAGCCTGGTACGAGACCGATCTCGAAGGCCCCATACCGGATGACACCTGTTGAGATGCTGGAGCTGAAGAAGCAACTTGAGGAGTTGGCTGAGAAGGGTTTCATCCGCCCTAGAGTATCTCCATGGGGATCACCTGTCCTCTATGTACGGAAGAAGGACGGATCGTTGAGATTGTGTATAGATTACAGAGAGCTGAACAAGGTGACCATCAAGAACAAGTATCCATTGCCTCGTATTGATGACTTGTTAGATCAGCTTCAGGGAGCGACTGTATTCTCAAGGATTGACCTGCGCTCAGGGTATCACCAGCTGAGGGTGAGAGAGCAGGATGTGCACAAGACAACGTTCCGGACCATATATGGACACTACGAGTTTATAGTGATGCCATTTGGGCTTACGAATGCCCCAACAGTCTTCATGGAGTTGATGAACAACATATTCATCGACTTCCTGGATCAGTTTGTGGTGGTCTTCATAGATGATATTTTGGTGTACTCTCGCAGCAAAGAGGAGCATGCAGGACAGTTGAGGACTGTGTTACAGATTCTACGGGATAGAGAACTTTATGCTAAGTTCTCTAAGTGCGAGTTCTGGATGCCAAAGGTAGCATTCTTGGGTCATGTTGTATCAGCTGAAGGGATCAAGGTGGATCCGGCAACGATCGAGGCAGTAGCAGCTTGGACGACACCGACGAACGTCAAGGATTTACGTAGCTTTCTTGGCCTAGCAGGGTATTACCGACGCTTTGTGGAGGAATTTTCTGTGATCGCCCGCCCACTGACGAGTCTGCTGAGGAAGATTACCAGGTTTGTGTGGTTTGAGCAGTGTATGCAGAGTTTTGAGGAGCTGAAGAGACGTCTGACTTTTGCTCCTATTTTGGCACAACCAGAGGGTACTGAGGATTTTGTGGTTTACAGTGATGCATCCAAGCTAGGCTTGGGATGTGTATTGATGTAGAGAGGCCGAGTGATTGCATATGCGTCTAGACAGCTGAAGTCGTATGAGGAGAACTACTCGACTCATGATCTGGAGTTGGCAGTAGTAGTTCATGCATTGAAGATCTGGAGACATTACCTGTATGGTGCTACATGTCAGATCTTCACAGACCATAAGAGTCTGAAGTATATTTTCACGCAGCGGGAATTGAATAACCGCCAGTGTAGATGGATTGAGCTGATCAAGGATTTTGATCGGGAGATTCTGTACCATCTGGGAAAGGCGAACGTTGTCGCCGACGCCCTGAGCAGGAAGACGCCTCGAGAGCAGGCGATTGCGAGGCTGAAAGTTCAACATCAGTTGCAGAGAGACTTGATCTGGTTAGAGTTGGACATCCAGTTTCCTGATGAGGATGCCCAGCTGAGTACTTTAGAGGTTCTTCTTGATCTGTTGGGTGAAATCCAACAGAAGCAGGAGACCTGCCTTACACTGACGAGGATACGAGATAGGATGTTTCGGGATGAGGCACCAAAGTTCCTTCTAGGAGCAGATGGAGTGTTGAAGCACCGCGGTTGCGTCTGTGTACCCGCTAATGTGGATCTACGCCAGAGGATTTTACAGGAGGCTCACTGTACGCCTTATTCAGTACACCTAGGTACGAGTAAGACGTACCAGGACTTGAGACGCTTATATTGGTGGGGAGGGTTGAAGCTCGATGTAGCCATATTTGTGGCACAGTGTGCGACCTGTCAGCAGGTCAAGATAGAGCATTGAAGACCTGGAGGTGAACTCCATCCACTTCCTGTTCCACAGAGGAAGTGGGAGGACGTCACCATGGACTTTATGACTGGGCTGAGACCGAGCATGAGCTTTGATGCTATTTGGCTTATAGTGGACAGATTGACGAAGACGGCACGTTTTATCCCTATCCGGGAAACGTGGCCAGTGAGCAGATTGGATGAGGAGTACACTAGGCAGATAGTGAGACTTCATGGTGTACCGAGGACGATCGTCTAAGATAGAGATGGACGATTTACCTCGAGGTTTTGGCAGCAGATTCAAATTGCCCTGGGGACGAGTTTGCACTTTACTGCGTTCCATCCTTAGACAGATGGTCAGTCAGAGAGGACCATTTAGACACTGGAGGATATTTTGCGAGCTTGTGTGTTGGATTGGGGACAAGTGTGGACGAATCATCTCCCATTAGTTGAGTTCTCATACAACAACATCTGGCATGCATCTATTGGGATGGCCCCATATGAGGCACTGTATGGGCAGAGATGTCGTACTCCGTTATGCCGGGATGAGTAGAGAAGTGTTAGTGGTTTGACAACTGATCAAATTCAGGATGATGTGGCTCGAGTAGCACTGATTAGAGAGCGGATGCTGACTGCACAGAGCCGTCAAAAGTCGTATGCAGATAGGAGGCGTAGACCCCTAGAGTTCAGAGTGGGAGCCCATGTGTGGCTGAGAGTGTCTCTGACACGAGGTGTTAGACATTTTGGCTTTGAGGGGAAGTTGAGCCCCCGATATGTCGGACCGTTCGAGATTCTGGATCGGGTTGGGAGCGCAGCATACAGGTTAGCTTTGCCTCCGAGATTAGAGGGTGTTCACCCTGTGTTTCATGTGTCTCAGCTGAGGGAGTACATACCAGATCCGAGACACATCGTGAGTTATGATGATTTGGTGGTTGAGCCGGACCACACCTTTGTTGAGCATCCGATTGCAGTCCTAGAACGAGGTATGAGACGCCTGCGTTCGAAGGACATTCCTATGCTGAGGATACAGTGGTCGAGACGAGGACCTGATGAGGACCTGGGAGACTGAGGATAGTATTCAGAGGAACTATCCAGAGTTTTATGCCGAGATAGATGTACTAGTAGGATCGACGAGTAGATCTTAGTACTATCTTGGTGAGTGTTATGCTTATGTGCTTATATGCTATGATGTGTTTATTTTCGTACTAGCTGTGATATGATATATGATCTTATTAGATCTTGTTGTGCTAGTACGATTACTGTTTATAGCTGGAGATGGCTCTTTCCTCCATGCTATTGTTATATGAGTAGGGTTTAGCTGGAGATGGTTATTCCTCCATGCTATTTTGATGGACATAGTATTGCTGGAGATGTTTTTCCTCCATGCCCTTCTGTTATGAGTATGTTATGGCTTGAGATATTTTTCCTCTATGCCCCGGTGATATGATTATAGTATTGGCTAGGGATGTTTTTCCTGTATGCCCCGGTGATATGATTATAGTATTGGCTAGAGATGTTTTTCCTCTATGCCCTGATGATGAGATTATAGTATTGGATAGAGATGGATTTTCTCTATGCCTTGGATAGTATAGTTTTTGTTGCTGGAGTTGATGATTTCCTCCATGCTTGTGTTTGAGGATATAGGGAGTGTTATACCTCGGCTTTTGAGTCCGAGTGGTTTGAGGATTTCACAAGTTTCGGGACAAAACTTGTTTTTAGGGGGGGGGGGGGAGTTGTAAGAGCCTTAGTCTTTGGAGCCATTTTGGTCTTAGCCGCCCCCGTGGGTTTAGGGAGCCGCCTCTGCGGCTCGTGCAGTTTTCCTCCCCTGCGGCTTAAGGAACCGCCCCTGTGGTTTCTTGCGGCTGCAGCCAGATTTGTTGACCTTGACTCGTGCTTTACTCTTCCTCCTCCTTATACCATTCCTTTCCTTGCCGAGCAAGAGTTTCTTCTTCACTTCATTCCTAGACTTCTCACGTCTTTCTTGCCTCCTTCTTGCACCTTGATCTTGTTCTTGGTTTCCTTGAGTTTGGAAGAGTTTTGGTATGGCTTTGTTGTTGTTGGATGTTGTGTGATGTGTTGCTGAGCTTGGGAGCCAACAAAGAGTGTGGTGTTGATCTTCCTTGCAGCCTAGGACCACAAGCGTGGTAAGTCATCTTGTTCTTCTTTCTTTCTTCCTCCTTGATTCCATTCCTTAGCTTATGATTAGATGTATTGGTTGTAGATTGATGTTGAATTGTGTATGTATATGTATGTGTTTGAATATGGATGGGAGAAGACGTGATTTGATCACGTGAAGAGTGAAAGAGAAGTCGGGACTCTACGTTCCGCAGAGTCGCCGTCCCCGCGCCTGGAAGCCACCGCCCCTGCGGGAACCTTGTCACCGCACCCGCGCCCGGTAGCTGCCGCCCCCGCGGCCACGGTCCCAGCGCCTGCGCCCGTGCCTGCGTTTGCCTGCGGCCACTATCACCGCGCCTGCGGCCGAGCATTGCCGCGCTTGTTGTTTGCCTTGTTCCACCCCAGCGTCTTTCCCTTTCGTAGGTGCATCTTGTACAGGATCTACCTAGAGTAGTATGATCCTTTCCTTTCCTAGTATGAGCGGGTTAGTAGCATGCTAGGTATGTGTATGAGGATAGAATGTTGATGAGTATGATATAGAGATATGCCGGTTAGGGTTTTGAGGTTTATGAGTTGGATATGATCCATATGGATCCCTTGGGTCTAGGTGTGACCCCTTTATGTGATAGGAGTTTGATATCTTGTTATGCCTTGTTATTAGGCAGTGTTATCCTCCAGATTGGAGTGGATCGTGTTTGAGATCGTGGTTGAGATTACTCCGAGGTTGAGGTAAGTCCATAGTACTTACTTAGCTACCATCCTTATATTGGATGTATGCATGAGTGTTGTGTGATATATGCTTGATAGCATGCGTTGTGATGATTACCGACCTATGGTTTAGTGAGTGCCCATTGTAGGGCCATGACAACTTGTCCTCTCATCCCGCTGGGAGTCTAGAGGTTCTCTGTGGGCAGGCCAGTTTGGCTAAGTGGGACGGACACCTTCACCACTCCCATAGGGTATACGGGGAGGTGTGACCGGATTACCACTCCAGCTGGCACCATTCCCCAGAGGCGAGGATTATATATTCCTCGTGTCACATATGTTCATATACATTTATTTATACGATTTGAGTGTTGGACTTTATAAAGATAATTAACCGGGTAAATGTGTGACAACATGTTTATATGTTATGATTCCTGAAGTGTGTTTGTGCTCTTGCATCTTCTATATACGTGTATGGTTAGCTAACGGTTTTATACCGTGTTGTAGATCCGTTGCAGGTTAGGAGAGCTGCAGAGTGATTTAGAGTGGGTGATCCGCTGAGGGCTCCGTACACTGGGTTATGCGAGGGTTTTGGGTTTTTGTATGTACAATATATACTTTGGTTGTACTCAGCGGTTCTTATGTAAACCTTTTGATATGTATATATACAATTTGATGTTTTGTTTTAATCTATATGTGCCTTGTTGTAAGATCTAGTGAACTTGTTGTCAGGCTAGGGTCAGGATCCATTGTGAGAGCCTAGCCCAGTAGCACCTCGAGTCCTACGGATTTGGGGTGTTACAGAAAAATTAACTGAAAATTTTGTACCAAAACGGAAGGGTCATTGGGATATCAGAAGAACAAACATTGCAACTTCCACCTTTTGTATAGATTGTTGAATGGGCAAGACACCCTCACATATATCAACACACAAATTTTCACAACCCAGGATAACTATATGCATTTTAATAGATTCAGATTTTAAGCATCAGCATAATTTGAGGAAATAACACAACATAGGACAAGTTGACATTATCATAAACTAAAGTGTATTTATATTTTTATCAATCTACAGTCTACACTACTCCCAGGATCAATATACCAACTATGCTGCCTCTGATGAAACATAAAAGTTAAAGATTCTAGTTTTTACCACTCTAAGCTCCAATTGTAATTGGCATAAAACAAAGATTAAAATATCAAGTAGGACAAATAACTGTATACATTACCGTTGCTTGCATTTCCTCCTTGATCTCCTCTAAGCGTGGCCTCATTAACTTCAACACAATTTGACGGAATTAAGCCAGTTCCAACTTCCAATAATGACTCGCACCGTATACTTTGCTTGATTTTCAACAAAAAAATATTGAACACTAAATTAAAAATAGTTCCAATAAGGCAGCTAAAAGTAAAGAGAAATGATTAGGATGTGGAATCAATATACGAATCTAGGATAGAAAATAGAATGTCTCATTCTATGTAAAATGAAGAGTATCCTTATTATGCAGTTTGTCTTATGGTAGCATTTTTCATCTACATACTATATCCACATTGCATTTGGAAAAGTTGAAGATAACCCGTCTCACAATGTGCGTATTACATATCTTCCATGTTTTTAAATCTTTTCTCTTGTTGTTTAACAAATTAAGAAAATTCTCATGGTCCTAGTGTCCTGCCTCCCATCACCGAGAAAAATAGAAGAAATAAATGGAGCTGAAAAACATTTCTCAAAGCACTATACAACCACCAATGGCACACATTTTATTTTTATACCAAGCAGTTACAACATATGAAATTTTATAGATGAATTTGGCTACATCTTTAAATCAACAGATAAGATTGAGGACCATTAATATGACATTGTTGTGAATACAAGGTGAGAACTAAGAACCCACTAGTTGCCCTAAAATATAGTCTTCATAACATTAACCAAAACAGATATTTATCACACCAGTCTCCATGTTCCAAAACTCCATAATCCTCAATTCTACACTAGTCTCCGTGTTCCAGAACTCCATTGGTGCCGTTGTTGCAGATCTTCATTCAAATCATCCAATTATGGAAAAGGGATACTTATATGTGTTAATACACATTTTAGACTAAATGATGATCCAAAATCAACAAATAAGTCAACATTCAAACAACATATGAAAAGCTCAAAATCCTAACCAATGGTTTAACAAAAAGTGAAACTATAATAGCATACAATGCACCTTTGGAATTTGAGGATCGAGTTAACGAGATTTGAGGATCGAGTTGTTCATGGTTTAACAAAAAGAAACACAAAAGAAGAAAAATAAAAAACGAAATTCGTTACTTGAGATTGGAGGGACCATCTAAGACCTTAACAAAGAAATTGAATCCAGTCCTAGGTTTACAAACAATCGCATATGGGCCCGGGATTCTTCAATTAGAGACTCGTAACCAAACCCTAACCGATGAAAAAGGGCGACGAAGAAGACTATTAATGGCGGCGACAGTAAACGGCGGTGAATAGAGGTAGCAATCAAAGACGAAGGTGTGGGGCGGACGAAGAAAGTCGACGAGCGACCAGAAGAGGAATCGCCAGACAAGGGAGAGACGATGAGCGACCAGAAGAGGAATCGCCAGAGAAGGAAGAGAGCGGAAGAGAGCGAATAAGCATTGAAAAAATATTAAAAAATCTATTTATACATGCACACTTAGTATCTTAATAAAATTTTACCTACACACCTAATACACTACATAAAAAAACCGCACTACTAGCTCATTTATCTCAAAAATAATCTAATAATAAACAAATATATAATTATTGAGTCATTCTTCATATTCCAACAAATATCTCGTTGTAACAACTCTTTCCCTTCATTAAAATTCTCCACGTGAATGACATTAGGCCGGTGCCCACAACTACATGCACAAAATCCCTATTCGATAGTATCTTGCCTTAAGTAGCTTTGTAATCAAAGTCTTTGGTTAAATGAGGATTGTTCTTCCTTGCTTACTAATCAATGTTAAATCAAAAGCCTTCATATCCCGAAATCCAAGCCCTTTATCACTCTTTAATCGGATTATTCTTTTTCATATGAACTAGTGTTTTTTCCTCTTCGATTCATGCTCCCATCAGAATTTACACATGATTTGCTCAATGTCCTTGTAGACCGCATGTGACATCTCAAAACAAGACATTGTATATGTGGGAATGGCTTGAGCCACCAATTTTTGCAATATCTCCTTCCCTACTTTGCTAACAAAATTATACTCCCTGTCTTCCACCTATTAAGTTTCTTCCAAACCCTCTCCCTTAAGTTTGCATAAATGACCTTCTTTACGATACCGTACTCAACCTCACTCTAACCTTATACTCGTACCTAGCATGCTACTAACGCTCATACTAGGAAAGGAAAGGATCTACCTAACTTTAGGTAGAACCGGAACAAAACGCACCTGCGTGACACAAGGGACGCAGGGGCGGAAGGCAGGTACCGCGGGCGCGGCGGGACGTAGCCGCGGGAGTGGTGACAAGGAACGTATACATGCATCTAAACCTAAGCTAAGAGATTGAATCCAAGGGAAGGAAGGAAAGAAAGAAAGAAAGAAGAAGCAAACACTTACCACTCTTGTGATCCTAAGCTGCAGGGAAGATCAACACACCAAGGCTGGCTTCCAAGCTCAGCATACTCACAATCATCAACTACAAAAGCCACAACACAACCAAAACTCAAACCAACTCTTCTTAACCAAGAACAAGGTCAAAGGGAAGCAAGGGAAACTAGGGACGTGGGAAGCTGGAAGGAAAGTGAAGAACAAGCCCATGATCAGCCAAGGCAAAGATTAAGAAAGGTAAAGAGTAAAGCACGGGTCAAGGAGTCAAAGAAGACGGCTGCAGCCGCCGGAAACCGCAGGGGCGGCAGCCAGGGCCGCAGGAGCAGAAACCCGCAGGGGCAGCACCCCCATCCGCGGGTGCGGCTAAGCCACAACTCGGTCAAAACTAGTCTCGGCTAAAGATCAAACTCGGTCCAAGAACTAAGGCTCTTACACCTCACCCCCCTAAAAACAAGTTTCGTCCCGAAACTTGTACAAACTCCGAAAGCACTCAGACTCAAAACCGGGATACACTCTCTCCATCGGAGGTATCATATCTCGTACATAAGGTATCAACCCATGTGACACTATACCTCAAAAGATCACACTACTATCCGGGGCATAGAGGGACATCTCTAGCCAAACCATCATCGGGGCATGGAGAAGACATCTCCACCAAACTATGTCCATCAAAATAGCATGGAGGTAGGAACCATCTCCAGCTATCCCTAACAGTCGTACTAGCACAACAGGATCTAGTAAGATCATAAACACATCATAACTAGCACGAAAATAAACATTGCATAGCATATAAGCACATATGCACGTAATCATATCGCTCCTCAGGCTAGTCCTAAGACCTACTCTTGGATCCTATAGGTATATCTATCCCCGCCTATAACTCTGGATAGTTTCTTTGGATACTATCCTCAGTCTCCCATGTAGTCTCATCAGATCCTCATCTCGACCTCTGTATCCTCAACATAGAAATGTCCTTCGAACGAAGGTGTCTTATACCTCGTTCTAGGACTGCAATCGAATGCTCAACAAGGGTGTGGTCCGGCTCAACCACTAAATCATCATGACTCACAAAATGTATCAGATCTGGTACGTACTCCCTCAGCTAAGACACCTGAAATACAGGGTGAACACCCTCTAATCTCGGAGGCAAAACTAATCTGTAAGCTGCACTCTCAACCTAATCCAAAATCTCGAACGATCCCACATGTCAGGGGCTCAGCTTCCTTTTACTGTCAAAATGTCTAACACCTCGTGTCGGAGACACTCTCAGCCACACATGGGCTCTACTCTGAACTCTAGAGGTCTACGCCTCCTATCAACATAAGACTTCTGACGGCTCTGCGCAGTCAGCATCCGCTCTCTAATCAGTGCTACTCGAGCCATATCATCCCGAATCTGATAAGGTATCAAACCACTAGCCGTACTAGGCTCATCCCATCATAACGGTGTATGACATCTCTACCCATACAGTTCCTCATAGGGCCATCCCAATAGATGTATTCCAACACACAAACTCGCAGCATACCCTCCAGCGTCTGAATGGTCCTCTCTGACTGACCAGCTGTCTGAGGATGGAATGCAGTAGTAAAGTGCAAACTCGTTCCCAAAGCAGTTTGAATCTGCTGCCAAAACCTCGAGGTAAATCGTCCATCTCGGTCTGAGACGATCGTCCTCGGTACACCATGGAGTCTCACTATATGCCTAATGTACACCTCAGCCCGTCTACTCACCGGCCGCGTCTCCTTAATAGGAATGAAACGTGCCGTCTTCGTCAATCTGTCCACAATGACCCAAATAACATCAAAATTTCAGCTCAGTCTCAGCTCGGTCACAAAATCTATGGTGACGTCCTCCCACTTCTTCTGTGGAACAAGAAGGGGATGGAGCTCACCTCCAGGTCTGCAATGCTCTATCTTGACCTGCTGGCAGGTCGCACACTGTGCCACAAATTGGCTACATCGGCTTCAGCCCTTTCTACCAATATAAACGTCTCAAGTCCTGATACATCTTACTCGTACCTGGATGTATAGAGTAAGGTATACAGTAAGCCTTCTATAAAAAAAAATCTCTGTCTCAGCTCTGTATCAGCAGGTACACAGACGCGATCACGGTGTCTCCAAACTCCCTCTGCTCCCAGCAGGAACTGTGGTGTCTCATCCCGAGACATCCTATCTCATACCCTCATCAAGATCTGGCAGGTCTCCTGCTTCTGTTGGATCTCACTCAAAAGATCAGGTAGAACCTCTAAAGTACTCAGCCGGCATCCTCATCCGGAAACAAAAAGTCCAGCTTCAATCAGACCAAATCCTTCAATACCTTCTGGCTGTGCCCAAACAGGAGCAGAAGTCAAACGTCTCTTCAACTCCTCAAAACTCTGTACACACTAATCTAACCATACAAATCTGGTAGTCTTCCTCAGCAAACTTATCAGTGGACGGGCGATCACAGAGAATCCCTCCACGAAGCGTCTGTAATAACCGGCTAGGCCAAGGAAACTACGTACTTCCTTGACGTTCGTTGGTGTAATCCATGTTGCTACTGCCTCAGTCTTGGCTGAGTCCATCTTAATTCCTTCAGCTGATACCACATGACCCAAGAATGCTACCTCTGGCATCCAGAATTCACTCTTAGAGAACTCAACATAAAGTTCTCTATCCCGCAAAGCCTGCAACCCAATCCTCAATTGTCCTGTGCACATCCTGCTCTCTCACCCTCAGCTGGTGATATCCTGAGCGCCCGTCCATCCTAGAAAATATTGTCACTCCCTGAAGCTGATCAAACAAGTCATCCATACACGGCAATGGATACTTATTCTTAAGGGTCACCTTGTTCAGCTCTCTTTAATCACTACACAGTCTCAACAATCCGTCCTTCTTCCGTACGAAGAGCACAGGTGCTCCCCATGGAGATATACTAGGGTGACTAAAAACTCTTCTCGGCCAACTCCTCAAGTTGCTTCTTCAGCTCCAACATCTCAATAGACGACATCCGATATGGGCCTTCGAGATCTACCTCATACCAGGCTCTAACTTGATACCAAGGTCCACACTCCTCTGAGGCGGCAAACCGGACGACTCAGCGAACACATCTGCAACACACAGACCACTGGGATATCCTCTAATGTTGGACTCTCCCCCTCTTTCATGGCATAACACCAAAAGACCTCACATCTATGATGTGCAAACAATCTAGCTGCTCATATCGCACTGATAACCATGCTAGATTTTCCAAGGTTCCAACCTCGGAAAACCTCTATTTGGCCTAACTCGGTAGAAAAGTAACGGTCCTCCTACCTATATCTAAGATTGTAGAAAGTCCATCCATCCAATCCATACCTAGTATGACTTCTTCATGCTCTAATGGCATGACAAAGAAGTCAACCAGTAAAACACAGGTCCCTACAGAAATGGGACAGTCACGAATCTCATGGGTACCTCTGACCCTACTACCATCGGGTAACCCTATACTAAAGGGTATCCCCTCAATTATATCTGAACTCAAACACTCAATACAAGCATCAGATATAAAAGAAGACATAGCTCCAGTATCAAACAAACTCTAACAAGTAAACCATAGATCAGAATGGTACCTGTAACAGGCGGTGCGGCTAGCTCCTCTGCACTCCTCAGTGCAAAACTAGACCCTGTGGTCCTCTAGTGTCCACAACATCATCATCCCGACCTAAGCCTCTACTCGGCCCCGGAGCAGCTCCCGGAGTAGTAAGGCAATCTGGGATTCTCCACGGTCCATGTATCTGCTATGGTAATCTCCGTCCACCTCTCACTGCAAGGGCAGGAAAAGAACTTTGCTGTGATAGAACTCCGCCCCATCTACAGAAAATCTCTAGGTGATCTGTCCTGTCCGCTATCTCTTCCGAGACCTTCTATGCTCCCTTGAAACTCGGGTAATCTCAGCAGCACGTGCCGATACAACTGGCACCTGAGTAATCCTATGCAATCCTTCAAATGATTCCCCCTGTACTGGTAGATCAGGAATACGTTCACCTGCTCTAGCAGCCTCTTCCACTTGTCTAATATACGCACGGAAATCTGGTCCCCTCATAATGACATAACCCGAGTCATCTGACTGGACTCGTTGTGGTGTATGTCTTTCAGCTATACCATTCCCAATCCCCGAGGCGGCACTCTCAGCCACATTCTCCTGAAGCTCTATTGTTACCCATACATCATCAGCGGGAATCGTACCCCATCCTCTACCTAGAGGGGGTCTACCTCTACCTCTACCCCGTCCAGCTGCAGGTGCTCTAGTCTGAAACATCTGCAGAGGACGTAACCTACTCAGGAGGCTATATTTATGCCGTATGTATAGATATATAGATCACACATCACATCAAATAATATCTATCTATATATATATACCTATATTGTCGAGATCTTCAGAGGGGCGATGACTCACGCACACGATATCCCAAAACATTTTGTACTCATTTCAAAACCAAAACCTTTTAAAAAGTCAAACCCCTTTCGGTTTCTGTTTATTTATCTATTCGAACTTTATTGCAGATTACTAGTGCCATTGTTGTCAACCTGGGCTCTAATACAAACTTTGTTACACCCCAAATCCGTAGGACACGGAGAGCTACTGGGCTAGGATCTCACAATGGCTCCTGACCCTAGCCTGACAACAAGTTCACTGAATCTTACAACAAGGCACCGATAGATTAAATACAAAACATCAAACTGTTATAAAAGTATCAAAAGGTTTATACAATGCTGTTGAGTACAAACAAAACATAATGTATATACATGGTCAAAATAACCCGTAGCCCACGAGTACGACCCCAGTGTACGGAGCCCTCAGCAGATCGCCCACTCTGAATCACTCTGCAGCTCTCCTATCCTGCAAAGTGTCTACAACACGGTATGAAACCGTTAGCTAACCATACACAAATATAGGAATATGCTAGAGCACAAACACACATAAGAAATCTTAACGCCTCATCATGCTTTCACACATTTACCCGGTTCATTATCTTTATAAAGTCCAGAAATCAACTCATATATATATATCCATATAAACATAAGTGACACGAGGAATATAACCCTCGCCTCTGGGTACTATAACCAGCTGGAATGGTGTCTGGAACACCTCCCCGTGTACCCTAAGGGAATGGAGAGTGCCCAAACCGTTTACCAGGTCTGGCTTGACCACAGAGAATCCCCAACTCCCAGTGGGATGAATGGAAAAGTTGTCACAACCCTACAATGGGCAATCAATAAATCATAGGTCGGTGACCATCATAACCGGCATAAACGATACCGTACTCAACCTCACTCTAACCTTATACTCGTACCTAGCATGCTACTAACGCTCATACTAGGAAAGGAAAGGATCTACCTAACTTTAGGTAGAACCGGAACAAAACGCACCTGCGTGACACAAGGGACGTAGGGTCGGAAGGCAGGTACCGCGGGCGCGGCGGGACGTAGCCGCGGGGGCGGTGACAAGGAACGCTGGCAAACACAGGCACGCCGCTGGCACGACGCAGGCGCTGCGACATGGTAGCCGCGGGGGCGGCGACAACGCAGGAAACGATTCTGCGATTTCTCCTCAGCTCTTCACGTGATCACACACGTCTTCTCTCATCCAGGTTTAAACACATACATATACATACACGTACAAACATCAATACACACCTATACATGCATCTAAACCTAAGCTAAGAGATTGAATCCAAGGGAAGGAAGGAAAGAAAGAAAGAAAGAAGAAGCAAACACTTACCACTCTTGTGGTCCTAAGCTGCAGGGAAGATCAACACACCAAGGTTGGCTTCCAAGCTCAGCATACTCACAATCATCAACCACAAAAGCCACAACACAACCAAAACTCAAAGCAACTCTTCTTAACCAAGAACAAGGTCAAAGGGAAGCAAGGGAAACTAGGGACGTGGGAAGCAGGAAGGAAAGTGAAGAACAAGCCCTTGATCAGCCAAGGCAAAGATTAAGAAAGGTATAGAGTAAAGCACGGGTCAAGGAGTCAAAGAAGATGGCTGCAGCCGCCGGAAACCGCAGGAGCGGAAACCCGCAGGGGCGGCACCCCCATCTGCGGGTGCGGCTAAGCCACAACTCGGTCAAAACTAGTCTCGGCTAAAGATCAAACTCGGTCCAAGAACTAAGGCTCTTACACCATGAACTCACCTTATCCGTACCGGTCTCAACGTTTCTCGCGATCTTGCCAGTGATAGATCCGAATTCCCTGATCAGTATACATCAACCCTTAGAACCATATCAACCCTTAACACTGCTCGACTTATCTATCTAATCAATCAAGGTATCATATAGCATCGATAACCTGGCGTTTTATACGCCTAGGTTCACGGACCAAGACGTCCATTTTAAGTTCACAAATTATCATCACAGTCGTTTCCTTAAAATCCCTCTAACTCGGAAGTCTGTATTTCATCTATCGTTATCGATCCAGTTAACTATTTCATAGCTCTCATTCCGATTCCTCTAACATAACAATTCACAACTTGTTCCAATTCCAACACTCCGATAATTCCATATTAATTCCGAAACTAGATTTCACCTCACCGTTTCACTACTTATCCCATTAACATTCACAAAATTTATATAACTAAATTATCATGAAATTAATTAAAGAATAATTATAAACAGTATAATTAATTATTATCGGGAATTTAACCTAACGGAAAAAAACATGTTCGGGTCTAACTGGAACAAGGTAAAATTGGTTGCGTAAATGGGTTAAGCTCTTTGAGTACACCGGTCGACCTTGGCTGGCGCCGGTTGGCGTTAGACGTGCACTGGTGGTGTCGGAGGCATGCTAGATCCTGGGTTCGAGTCTTATCGGAGGTAAAGCAAATGGCATTAGTCAGAACAAAACCCATCGGTACGGATTCAAATCCCACTAGCGACGATAAGAGTAAATAGTTGTGGTTTAATATAACCTTGTGGTTGTGATTTCGAGTGTGGCTAGCGACAAAACAACAGAGATGACGCGCGTTAGGTCGTGCATTCGTGACCTGAGATTAGTAAGCAAGGCAAGGATTTATTCTTAACTAAGGGTCCTATGTTCGAGCCTCACAAGACTCAATATGTATCGTTTTATGACACGATGGTCATGGTTTGATCCCAAAGAGCCACCCTTCTATTTCATCATTCAAAATTATCAAAGCATGTCAAAGAAGGTAGGGGTTTACCTAGCTCCTTCACTTCCTCCACCTAAGAGGTTGGAGGGTGCAAGGCTTGCCGGTGAGATGTACCGTCTAGTTGTCCCCTTATATCGAAATGATTTGTATGTTCAAGAGAAACCAAAAAAACGTAAGAAGGGTAGCAAGGGAGGGGAGCTCACCGGGGTCGGCGTCACCGGCACGTACGGAAGGTCGTCGGTATCTACATTGGTGCTTGTGGATGGAACCACCTCTGGTGGCCCATTGATGTCGGACGGCGTGGGAGGAAAGAAGGGGTGTGTCACGAGTCGGCTATTTCAACAGGTCTCATTGAGCTCTTTACTTGGTCAAGGCATCTTCAATGGTGGTTTCCTTCACCTCCTGCATTAATGGCCGTCATCCATGCTCGTTCGGTTTGTAACGTCCGTAATGCCGAGGTCGAAGAGAAAGTATGTGTATGGCGTCTTTGATGGCCCATGAATTAGTACGTTATTATGGAGTGGGGTGAGACGAAGAGATTAGATGGGTCATCACTGTTTGGTTTCCCACTTGGACCAGATGGACGAAGGTCAAGCGGAGAGGGACAAACTCATGTCTCGGCTTCGTGACATGATCGTGCTACTTGGGCCTGCCAGACCGGTTTCGGCTCCGGCATCAATCGAGCCCACTGCTCGGTTTGGTTCGCTTATAGAATGGAACTAACAACCCGGTTCGGTTTGATCGGTTCAAGTTAAGGCAGTTGTTTTGAAACTTCGATTCAAGTCTTGGAATTAATTTAAATGAAAAAATTAAATCAAGATTTATTTCTTCAAATTTTTGGTTATTACAATAAGTTTTGTTGTAACTTTATTTTGTTAACGGAATTGATCAACCGTATCATTTTTTAATCTCGATAATATTAATTATAATAATTCTCATTTGTTAATATTTTTTGTATCATTAAACGAAACCATCATATATAATAATTTTAAATTTTTATATCGCTATATTTAGTATCAGTGAACGAAATCATCATATTTTTATTTTTTCTTGTTGAATCATTAATGGTTATTCGGTTGGCCGAAAATAATAAGAACAAACAACTATAAAGAGAATATGAGGCGTACAAAATATGTATAAACGTACATAAGTTCCACATTACAATATTAGAAATTACATCACAAGTAGGAAAAACGAAATAACACGAACAACTTAAAATCAAGAACCTCCTATTTGTTGTGCTTGTCTCCATGATTGTGTGACTGGGGATAGGTGCACGAGAATGGAATATATTAAAAAATTCTTGTACTTCTTCCCTTGTAGGTGGATATCCACGTACAACTTCATATTGGTGTCACGCTACCTCTAATTTGTAAGTATCCTTGGACGACTTGAGGCGAAAGAAGTCATTTGTGGATCCGGGAGAATCCAAGACGACTTCAAGACGTATGGGTGGTAATTTTTTATGTACCAAAGCATATATCCATCTTCATCTTGCCATTAAACTACCACGAATAACGCATCATGCAACTGGCTGGATATTGCATCAAGTCGGATGTCCACTTGTGCCATATAGGGTCAAAATCCAAGATGTAGTGTCAGGAGTTTCGACTTCTCTGCAGACGCAATGGGCGGATGGGTTCCACGGGAATGTGTTGAACTTGGCCGAGTTAACGGACGACCTTATCTGGATTGATATGGCTCGATGTACGGACCTAATTGGATTGTACCCCTATACGTAGATACTTGCTCTAGTGAAGTTAGGTCGTAGGGGAACCATACGACCTCGCTCGCGTCCAAACCCTCAATTTGCGTCCTATAACGACGCAAACGGTCCTCTGAAACTCGTGATGTCTTGTCCGCCTCGAAGTGGGCCCCTTTGGGTAGGTCTTTGCCCAACGACACTCCCTGGACTCTTGCTTGGAAACATGGAAAATGCAAAGAATTACAGTGTTATATATTGATGTAAACCATAATGTGATTAAATATGACGGAAATATTAATTTCAATTATAGTAAAATATAAACAAATAGTTTAATTACCCCGAGAAGTACGGTAAACCAAGATATTTGATGTGTTCCATCCCGAGTAGCCTTGCCCAAGTGTCGGTATAGGTACACTAGAGTGAGCGTCCCAATGTCGTCTCTCCTGTCCTACCATGGTCTTGAACAAGGTCCAAGTAGTATGCCCGGACTTTATTGCCGGACTTGTCCTGAAATATTGTGATGCATAAGAATTGTAATAGCCAAGCGTAAGCGATTGCAGCGGGGTTACCATTGTTGTTCATGAGAAACTCCATGCGTTCTTTGAGTACCTCCGTTACAAACCCGCCCTTCCGATGGATCAAACGCCAATCATCATCATCCTAGAAGCCAAATAAGTTGATCGCAAGTTGTTGGATCTCGAACTCCGATGGGATGATAGGCATGTCGTTACCATCAATGGACAAGCCGGTGATTTGAAGAACGTCGTGAAGGGTTATCGCCATTTCACCGAAACGCGTTCATGAGTGTGTGTTAACGTTTGAAAGATGAACCAATAACATCCTTTGTAACCTGAACGCGTCCACCACACGCCGCCATGGTGTGTTTGGATGTGTGTTACGGTAAATGGCCAAAATTTCATGCACACATATATATCGTCGACGAATTCTACATACTACGGCGTGTTTTGGTCAAAAAAATACTTAGTTATTTTGTTTCGTCAGAAAATGGTCTCCCGGTTTCTCTATCAACAATGTGGTCAGGAAACCCGTCATCATAATTATTTTGGAGGGGGTTTCTTGTTGTTCTTGAATCGGTTCGATCATGCACCCTTGGTAATAGTTACCCTCGTGTGACTACGGATTGATGGTTAAAAGAGTTGTGAAACGAGTAATTCATACATTAAAATATGGACAAAAATTGAACGTGTAATTCTTAAGAACTGACCTGGTAATATGGATTGCTAGGACCCGTAATGTTCGTATAATCATACACTTTGGGTTTACTTTCCTTGCAAGAGAAACATAGGAGACATACTGTTGGGTTTTGCAACAAGTCTAGGCTTGGTGCAGTCACCAATTGCCAAGGGTGATAATCCCGGACATGAATCTTTGTCTTCTCGAGGCCCTTCCTTATATAATTTTGGAGGCCCATCACATATTGTGCATATGGCACGTTGAGCGCAATATAGAAGACTTTTCTTATCGCAAAAGCCGAAGTGTGAGTGTCCGTAACGAATTCTTGGCTAATTTCTATACCTTGTTCAGATCAGACTCAAGGGAGTCGTACGAGGAGAAACTCCAACAAATGCACGATATTTGGGGGGGGGGGGGGTCGTTGGGGTTAAATGGAGTATTTGATAAATACTTGGTTGTTTTATGGTAATAAAATTGTAAGCTTCATGACCGATCACAATATGCACCTAGGAAATAGAGCATCTAGTTGGTAAACCCTAAACACATATTTGTTGAATTAAGTTGTGCTGATAATCTCGCACTTGACTCCTACAAACATAATTGCAAGGTTAAATATAATCCGCTCATGCGGTGTTCAGAAATGATATGAACTCCAGAAACAAATTGTCTCGATACGTGTTTGGATCATATCCATAGGATGTTGATGGATGAATTTCGACCACTTATGGCTTCCCTTGAGAAATCGCGCTTAAAAGTCCAAAATAAAGTGTGAAAATTGCCAATGTTTAGATTTGTGGTGAACAATATGTCTCATGAATGCCTATCCATGCTTTATGACATGTTCGTCACCATATGCAACGGGGAATATAACCCAAATTGTACATATTGCTACACTAGGAGTACATATGGGATACCATGTATTCATGAAATAGCAGAAATGGCTTACGAAGGACGCCCATTTGTGGAAACGGATGTCGATGTCTTTTGGCGCCAGGTTCACTAGTTCGATAATGAGGATGGTGAACCAAGTGACCTTGCGCACGTGGGCCTGAGTGATCTCGAAGCATCTCGTGACTTAACACATGATGAGATTATGCAAATTGGAACCATATGGTAGACGCTTAGAGACCCAGAAATCATAGAAACCATTATGCTACAACCTCCGGAAACTAACCCGAACTCGAAAGGGAGGCCGAAGAAGAATGCAAATGAGCGTAGAAGATCAAGCTTTGAGTACAATATAGAAGCCGCGGCCAAAGGAAGGGAGAAAAGGGAAAGGAAAATGGCAAAGGAGGAAGCGGGTGGGGATGCGGTGGGGGGAAGATGGGGAAGAGTAAATGGGGGCCAATGAAGCACCGTGAAAACCCTTCCTTTGGTCGGAAATTGTGGATTTCGATCACTTTGTCTCTTTTTGGGTCGTAGCGAGGAATACATGGCCTGACATGCACAAAATTATGATGAAAGAGTTTCGTGAAAACCCTCAAGGATACGATGTTTTCCTAGACCATGAAAGGGTCGATCATAGAGAGATGATGAAGAGACTCAATTTGTTAAAACCAAATGTTGTGGCACCATCCAAATATCGGATGGAAATGCCATGTGGTGCATTGTTTTCAACGATCTCCAATGCACTCTAGTTTTTTTGGATTGGAATACGGCTCACATAAGCCTCCCGTGAGCAAAAACCCCCCCGAAGATGGCCCGCCCCTGGGATCGATCCTATTCATCGCTTTTGATATTGCTTGTCACCATTACGTTGAGGTAAGTATTAAATATTTTCAGCAACTTAAATCATTAGTTGTAGTTATTTATCGTAAATATTTTTTTCTCTTGACCTCCTATTTGATCAAATTTTTACATCTGCAATGTAAACCAAATTGTCCATTGAAACCCGTTCTCGCATCTTGTTACCCGGCGCACGACAATACCGTAAGAGGATTAAAAAGACGTATGAGCCACAATTTGAGACGTTTAAGACTCTTCATCAACAATGGGCTCGACCTACACCTTAAACATTCATATTATGTATAATGATTGAGATGATGCTTTGTCATACGATTTATTCATTAGCAATATTTAAGTTTCATTAAGAATAAACCCCTAATGTGGATTATTATTATTATTATTATTATTATTATTATTATTAATGAACCTAAATATGGATTAATGATTATAAGATAATGATTAGCATTAATGATCACCTAATGATTGACAAGGATGAGCTTAATATTTGGTGACTAGTAGATGCACCTATAGTGCGTCTCACATAGAAAAAGGCCAAAAAAACCGTCGATGCATGTGTACTTCCTCTGCTGCCGACATTTTACACGCAGTTGTTGTGCGTCTCCGCTTTCCCGCCGCCACGAATTTGGGGCGTAATAAGATCCGCAAAAAGTATAACATCAAAGTTAATGTATTGTATTAAAATACAACAAACGAAATATAAATCTACACATAGTTATAACGTCTTTCGGTCAACTGTGTACAACGATACCTACAAATTGGCGGTTTCTTGACACGCATGGATGCCCGCAAACAATGAAGGATTTTCAACGATTATATGTACAATATGTTCGATACCATCTGTCCCACCAAGTACAACAACGTCTACCGGATTTTCTTTGTTAAAGTGCTGGGTGACCATCGGGTGAACGTCGGATCCGCTGGTAGACCGGGTAATGATTTTTTAATATCTTCACCCGGAACCGAAACCGGACCGTCATCCAATCAACCATCACCCGGATTCCAACCTTATTTATCGAGTTTTTTTCGTCCGTATGGTTCGGTTTATTGGATAACCATCAATTGCGTGCGGTTGAGATCGTCATCCTTTGGATTAGGTAAAAACATGTTTAAGGTAAAAAATAAGAACAAACATTTTCACGCATGACAAGTAAAAAATAAAATATATTCATGTTGTAATAAGGTGCACAATTGTGTGTAAATTTTACACGATCATTCATCTAAATGGACTTTTAAGCATAAGAATTAATAAATAAATTTTTATAAAAGAATAAAGAGAGAATTGTGGCCCTAATTGTAGTTTTTTTTAGGGCGATGCTATAGACACGCCAAAAAATTACTTTTGACACGCCAAAATATATAACGAACTACCATGCGCCTTACGATGCGCATACTATAATCTAATTTTCTTCTCTAATTTTCTTCTCCCCTTCCGGTTGTACGAAGAAGAAAAAACTATTTCTCAGGTGCCTGTAATACAACAAAGGTTTCCTTCTCATTACCCTCCAACGTTCCTTTGTTATTTGTAGTCCTATTATTGCTCAATTTAGTCTATAGATTGATGTACATTTCGTATGTGGTTTTAGGGGTTAGGGTTTATGATACTGTCATTTGAGATGGAAGGTTCCGATAGAAATTTCAGCTTCCGACTTGATTCGATCTCATCTTCATACTTTGTTGTAGTATTATACTCACAAGTCCATGAATAGGATAATCGAATTTCCACAACCCACTCTCCTTGACCTGGTAATTTTCCCTTTTCCAGTGTTGCCGATGTTTTCTTACGCATTATTGGAGCCGCTGATCAGGACCATGGAAGAATTTGACTTTCCGCCCTTGTTAGATCCATTTCTTATGTTACTACTTTTGTGGAGCAATCAAGGGAAATTACTGGCGTTACTGTTTCTATTTTCGGGTCCTCTTTAATTCCAACAACTTTCACACTCTCCTAAATTGTATGTCCAAGATGAATTAAGAGGTCATCACGTTTCAACTAATATGCTATACAATAGGCTTCTCGTGGATTGAGTAGGTATTCCTTTTTTTGCTCCTACTTGTTGTCTTCTTATGTAGCATTTACAAGTTATTCTATTTGATTCATTTCTTTTGTTCTTTCTTGTTTGGTTATTAGAAACTTAGGGTTGGGACAAGTGTTATTCATACAATTTGCAAGGTTCTTTTTATCTTTTGTTATTCAATCAGTTGATTAATATCCCGGTGCGAATTTTGTAACAACAAATGACATCCAGAAGCAAAATTTTATTTTTTTTGTAACAACAAATGAAGACCTTCATACCTTGGTGAGTGGCCATTGAATGCTCACTACTGAACTTGAGCTTCTACTGTACTTAGCCAACTAAATAGCTGAGTAGTAATCAACATTAATCAGCACAAAGGATACAAATCAAAGGTATATGTAGTTGAGCTACAAATCAAAAATAAGACCAGTACTGATGAGACTAATGGTCTTTGACAGTAAACTAAAACGGATCTGTTGACAAAAGTAACTATCTCAATACAAAGAACAATAGAAAGATTTCACGAAAAGTTCAATTTTAAGGCATATTTTTTTGGAATAGTGGGTTCTTCTTATGTTAAGGCATATTTTTGGGGGCATTGGCAATTTGTCGCTATCTCTATTGCATGTACTAGGGTGACGTCATTTTGTAAAGTATGTGTTTGATAAGGTTTTTAAGTTGTAGTATTTTCTCTGATCATGTAACTGCCTATTTCCTACTTTCAACATTCAATCTGGAAGTATATTTTTCAAATGCTTGTACTTGATGTTTAACAAAGTTTTCTACTTGGCTGCTAAATATGTCTCTAGCTGTTGAATCTATTTCTTCTTGTTTTGGATGTTGAATATGCGTTTGCTGATTTTTTTTGCTATTGAATAAGGATGTTTGTTGAATCCGTTTTTTCAGTCTTGTAGTTGCTGAATTTATTTTTTATTTATATATTTGTTGAATCTTTTTTTTTTACATGAAGCTTGTTGTTTTTTAATAGATTAATCTTACTTTTTTTTCTACCCGTTGAATCTAATGGGCTGCTAGGCCGTTTTAAAGATGAAGCTTGCCGTTTTTTATACCTAGTCATAAATCTTAAGGCAAATACATGAGCTTACTTTAATTCCCAAAAGAACTATGACTGCACTATTATGAACAACGTCTTCTAACCTTTTGAATAACCTCATCTCAATCCATTTGATTTACAAAACTCTAACAGTGAAGCAGTACCAAGTTTATCTTTTTATTGGATGATTTGCTGCTTCTTTGATAAATTCAAAGTGTCATCACTAGAAATACTTTCTAGTGCAACAAATGACTGATATCTATTTGAGAGATCACTCAATTTTTTTAACTTGTGATGAATTGCTTGAAGAGTAGACATTGTCAATCCATGTATCATGTATGTATATTGGTAGAAACTACAAATTGTAAATCATTAGTACACAAAGCTACACACTCATCAACCAAAAAGATACTAAATTTGATATGAAAACCAAATTGCCTAACTGAATTATCACATATCAAGATTAATATTAGTATTTTCCACGCGTGGTCCAGTAGTTGTGGCGAAAGAAACTACACGAGCTTTGCAAGTAGGATATAGATGTTGCCGCCAGTAATGCACAGGAAATAAATGTCCACATATAAAGCTTCATAGTAGTGATCATCTCCTCCAAAAACATTATGCAGGTTGCATCACTCCTACAAACCAAATAAAAAGTGTTAATATGCCAGTTTGCATATTAACCTTGACTTATAAGGAAATGTGAACAACTCACACATTCAACTCTTTGTAATCAACAACATAGATCTTGAAGTTGTGGAATGCCTCGTAAAGCTCTATTATGCGGTGCAAAGGCACACAATAGTGTTCATACAAGCCATGAAAACAAATGCTTCCATTCTTCCTCCAAGAACATCACAAGACAGATGATAAAAAAAAAATTCTCTAGAAAGATCTATCTTATAACTTTAGCAGTGACATCATATCATGAAATCAGGACTTCCATACCAAAACCATGTCACCAAGCTGGTGCAAACAAATAAATTTACTTACCAACTAAACTTGTAAGGAATCTAGAAGACCGGAGTGAAAAACACGGTTGTGATACATCTTGCATAAATACCTCCTTCAAACAAAGTTAAATTAGAAACTAGGATTCGGAAAAAAATCGATCAAAACTCACTTAAAATGTCTATCATAAATCGTAGAGCTTCGAATGCTAGCCCTTCTTTTATGATCAATAACCTTCTATCACCTTAGCTATATTTTTTCCTAAAGAGCTTCAATTAATTAGCAGTACTAACCCTAACTCTAAAAAAACATTTTGATAGATTCAAAACAATATCAATTTAATCACAACTCTGAGATTCATGAAATCGATTGATTAGCAATGAAAATTGAAAACATATATGTATAGAAGGGAGAGTGTACATGTCAATTTAGGGCATCAATATCTACAATATAGGTTAAGTGCCCTTCTGTATAAAAAGATTTGAATTTGTTGCCTAAACTGTTTGTATTGTTCACTTCATACTATCGCACTCGAAACATCGTTGTCATAACTCGAAACAGGCATTTTAACACAATCAAAACAACACCAACACAACAATATAATACCGCACCATCTTTAGTCCAACCATCATTACGGTTATTAGATGAACGGAGGACACATGACGGTAAAGAAGGACAGATCGAGAAAGAAGATGGATCACGAAGGTAGGATGGTCTGTCTCAAAGGCTTTTCTTGTAGGTTGTAACCTTTCGACTTCTTCACGAAGGTAAAATGGAAAGAAAAGGAAAGGGTTTTTAACTACCTTTTACTGCTTATGAGCCACACACTATTTCACAATTTAACTTTACTTGTGCGCCTTTTGAAACGCACGTAATTAGGCGTGGAGAAGTAATTTTAGGGCGTGTATATGGCCAACGACTTTTTTTTTATTATGGGTACAAAGTGTGTACCCAAAATTTATACTTTTAACCGAGTATGCAGGTATATATATCCTCTCTCTTTTTTCTCGCTCTCTCTTCCTCTCTAACCATCGACGATTTTAGTCTTCTCTTCTCTTCTCTTCTCTTTTCTTATCTACGATTGATTTCCTCATCGATTTTGCGCACTCTTATCTTGACCTGGTCTCTTCTCTCGACCTCGTCTCTTCCTCTCTGGCCATTGACGATTTCTGCGCTCTTTGGAGTTAGGGTTAGTATGCAGGTAAAGGCCGCATTTCCTCTTTCATTTGTGGTTATTCTAGCTCCCGAGTTACAATTGAGGTATGCTCACAATTAGATCCACTTTTAATGTTGAGTTCCGAAAACCCTAAATTCCTTGTATCTATTTGATTTTTGGCATTGATTCATAAACTGTTGATCGTTTTGTGCTGTGATCTTTAATTATGGTTCTATTTCAGTTTGAAATGCTTATTTCTTGATTGTGTTTCGATTCTTCTATCCTCATTCATCTGTCTCATTCAGTTCGGAGGTACAATGGCCATCCTCAAGCTTCTGTTGATTGGATTGTCAGTTTGAAAGAGGAGCGTCTCAGAAATGATATAAATTACAAACCGAAGGACATCTTGAATGACATTCAAAAGCAATATGGTATTACTATACCTTACAAGCAGGCATGGCGTGCAAAAGAACGAGCCCTTGCTGCCCTTTACGGGTCTACAAGAGAAGGTTATTGTACTCTTCCTGCTTGTTGTGATGAGATTAAAAGAGTAAACCTTGACACCATATATGAGGTATTTACATCTGGTGTAGATAACCGTTTTTTGCTTCTTAATTTCAATTTTTGTTCTTTACAGGATGAAGATATTTTCACCAATGACAGTCCTCGTAATTTTGATCCTCATACTTGTTAATATATCTGGAGGCACATTGCTTTTCCTTAAGAGAGAATTGGTTACCAGTGAGATTGACAACCTATCCATATCAAATGTTGCACCAAAATCTTATAAGTAAGTCTTAGTTTTTTCCATGGATTTTACTCATAGTAACATAAAGTTTTGTTGACTATCAATGTACTGCCGTAATTTTGGAGTTCCAATTGACCTGAGATGGGTAAATGATCTCTTCCTGATATGACATACTGGAATGTTCTTAGTCAAAGTTGGAGCTCGAATGCTTACCTTTAGTTTCGTGTTGAATCCTAGAGAATTTTCCGTGGATTATGACCGGATACATGATTGACTTTATACTACATTTACCTTCTTCTAAATGCCACAAATTGACTTGGTTCAATGATTATGGCAATGAACCACATCCTCTGGCTGGTTTCAGTATTCATTATTTGTCGGTACAAATTGGAAAACATGAATCTTACTTTTCATTTTCAGTGATCCTTGAAATTGTTGACATTTTAAATTCTAGTCAAGGAGTTGAGCTACTAAACTATCTTTTGCTTCCTTGTCAGCAATAACTTTAAGACATTTTTAATGATATTCATATCAAAATGCTCTACTTCTTGTTTTCAAATGAGTTAAACACACAAATTTGCACACACAAAAAAACACTTTTACTTGGCAATTAAAATTTAAAAAAGTTTCTTTTTATCTACAAGTCTCATTTAAGTTGATGTTGAAGTATGTAATAGTACCTTTGTCTGGTAGAATTCTTTTTTTATTTGAACATCTTTGTAATGCAGAATGCTTGCACAATTTTGAACCAATTTTGCACAATTAACCAATCAAGTTCTCGCTCACATTGAATGCAATACTGCTCTTTTTTCAAGGTATAAATATTTTCTTCCATGTTATAGCTATTTTCTTAGCCTGTGTGCTTTCAAGGGGTTATTCATTGACAGATTTTTCTAGAATGAATTATTGGCAATGACATATCATTACCAATGTCTGTCTTGGTCTGGCTTACTAAGTATTCTATTGTAACTCTTAATCGTAGGCCTAATGTTAGGATTTCTAGGTACTTTCCGTCTAAGTAACTTGACTCTTTTTTTTCGTTTATAGAGACCATTAAGTTACTTGTGTCATTTTGAGAAAGTTTTTTCTACCACTTGTGATGTTTTGGTCTAATCTATGCTTTAGAAAGTTTTTATTTGGTGATATCTTTACAAAAAGTGCAGCACATTTATGTACTTGGTTTCTCTTGTCTAACCCATCAACTAAATTGCAATTATGTAAAGCTTGAGTCGGAGACATCAAAGAGCCGAGATAATGTGGAAAACGGACAACTATTGGCTCCCCAAGAGGCGTGCAGTAGAATAGTTGGTGTAGTTAATGAAGTAGTGAGAAAAATGGAAATTGTAGCTGATCTGAAGATGAGGATGATAAAGAAAGCCCGTCTAGAAGTAGAGTCATGTGAGTGAGACGTCGAGGACAAGGCAAGGAAATTTGCAAAGATGAAACTAGAGAGGCAAATGAAGAAGCAACAACTTGAAGATTTTGAAGGTATCACAAGACTAAAGCAAGCTGAAGCCGACATGTTCCAGCTTAAGGCGAGTGAGGCAAGAAGGGAGGTTGAGAGACTTCAAAGATCATTCTTAACAAATCAGATAAAACTGAGGATTACGCAAGCACTTATCTTAAGCTTCGTTTGGCAGAAGCCGAGGCTGAGAAACAATTTCTCTTTAATAAAATCAAGATCGAGGAGAGCACTCGGGCTTCAAGAACAAGTAATTCTAATACACTCTAGGACTTGGGGGCATGACAATTTACTGTAGATTGTGACATACAATTAACGGTAGCTATTATTGAATGCCCTTGTGCTTATATATACATATATATAATGCTTCTCTTTCTCTCTCTCCCCTAGTTTTGTGATGTTTACTTGTTTAGTCAGTGATGAATTGCATTTGAAGCTTCTGTCAGCTGAACTTGAATGGAGATAGTTGATATTCTGGTGTTCATAGAGTCGGAAATGAAAACTTAGCTCAATTGTTGTTGTTATATATTCCTAGTTTATATTGGAAAGAACTAGACGATTCTAGTCTTTACACTGATGCAAGTCTTGTAACTCATTCAACAGTTAAGTAATACACAAGTTAAAGACTAGAAACCACAAGGATGATCTCATCTTCTACTTTTCCCCCTCATATTTGATCTTATTTGGACTAACCGATTAAACTCTACATCTCTAGTTATTTTGTCTACATATAATAATTCAATCCGGAAAGTGAAGTTGGATATGTAACGTTGGGTATTAAAATCATGTAACTACGAAGTTGGGTAACCGAAGTGAAGTTGTATATGTAACATTGGGTATTAAAATCGGGTAACAACGAAGTTGGGTAACCGAAGTGAAGTTGGATATAGAACGTTGGGTATTAAATTCGGGTAACAACGAAGTTGGGTAACCGAAGTGAAGTTGGATATAGAACGTTGGGTATTAAATTCGGGTAACTAACTTTTGGTAACCTAAGTTGGGTACACGATGGAGGTTGGGTATTAAAAGTTGGGTATTACTATTTAAAGAAATGATTCATTCACAAATAGAAAGTGCATAGTTACTGCTTAGGTATAATTTAGCCTACACACTTTGTCACACTTATAAAAAAGCTACATCTTATCTTATATATATTATAGGAGTAGCACTCCTTGCCACGTGTCACACAGAAAAATGTCCACTGCCACGTGTCATTTTAGCATTTAACCACAGTCCATCAAAATATTAATTAAGTTTATTCATTAAAAAATTATTTAACGAAATATTAAAATTAAATCTTAATTAAATTGGGCCAACCAATTGGGTCAGTTATACAACAAACATGATTAATCTTAAACTTAATTAGTTTTGATTATAGATTGTGTTATTTCTTAAAAAAAATTTATATATAACAATTAATTTAACATCATATACTACCAATATACTATTTCTATTAACAAATGAATCAGTATAATAAGGGGGAGAAAAATCAAATTTTGAATTATTATACGGTTAGATATTTTATTAATGTATTATATAATATTATATGTAAAGTGTACAAATATTTAATGCTTATTATCTACTCTATCTAATGACAAAAAAAATAGTTTATATATAATCCCTTAAAGAAATATAATAACAAATGATGTTTTTATCAAAATCTCGTGCAAGACCCGGGTAATACACTAGTATATATTAAAGGAGGAGCTTCTATTACCACGTTTTGCGCCCACGTTTATCAAAGCCCAAAAAATTAGAGAAAGTATATGTCAAATTATTTTTTTTAATAAAAGAAGTAAATCATCCGTAAATTACTCATAACAAAATTGTACCTAATTTTAGTGATTTAGTCAACAGTAAAGCTACTATATATTTTCATTATTAATTTTGTATGTAAAATGATTTTAAATAAAAATCGCCCAAATTTAGTTCAAATCAAATCGTATATTACTTGCAATATCTTTTAAGATTATTTTAAACTCATTGCACCCCTCCCGCTATATATATAGACATACATTTAAATTAATATTTAATTTATCGGTTAAAGTTTTAAAAACTCATTTGTAAGTTAATTGTGTTTTTTGTTTGTAACTATCGTAGTTCCATTTAATCAAAATTTATATTTAATGAAAAAATTATAAAATTTTAATGAATTTATAATATTGTTAAAAATATTAATATTCTTAAAAACGTTAAAATATTTTTTTACTAAGGTTAAAATACAAATACAATATAATAATATATTATAAAATAAAGTTTAAAACGCAAACTCACACAAGGTGCGGGTATTACACTAGTATATATTATAGGAGTAGCACTCCTTGCCACGTGTCACGCAGAAAAATATTCACTGTCACGTGTCATTTTAGCATTTAACCACGGCCCACCAAAATATTAATTAAGTTTATTCATTACAAAATTATTTAACGAAATATTAAAATCAAATCTTAATTAAATCCATCTCTTTCAATCACCTTTTTATTTAAATTAATTTATATATAACAATCAATTTAAGAGCATATGCTACCAATGTACTATTTCTATTAATATATGAATCAATATAATAAGAGGAAGAAAAATCAAAATGTGAATTATTATACGGTTAGATATTTTATTAATGTATTATATAATATTATAGGGACAGTGTACAAATATTTATTACTTATTATCTACTCTATCTAATGACAAAAAAAAATAGTTTATATATAATCCATTAAAGAAATATAATATCAAATAATACTTTTATCAAAATCCCGTGCAAGGCACGTGTAATACACTAGTAGTTACTTAATTCAGCCAAGAATAAATGATAAGTAAAAAAAAATAAAATAGTTTGTGAATGTCACGACTATGTTGTTCAATCTAACAATTTTAGACTATGTTGTTCAATCCCGTGCAAGACACGTGTAATACACTAGTAGTTACTTAATTCAGCCAAGAATAAATGACAAGTAAAAAAATAAAATAGTTTGTGAATGTCACGACTATGTTGTTCAATCAAACAATTTTTAGACTTTTTTTTATTTATTTATTTTTATTAAAATACAATATGTTTATAGATGGGTTGTATATATGTAGGAATACTTACATATGTTATGATATCAGTAATTTTTTCATGCAAATTAAATACAATATTATAGAGTTTTATTGATAAATAGAAAAATAAAATAAAAATCATAATTGGACTTGTTGCAACGGTCATTGTTTTTGGCCTTAATGTAATATTTTATTGCGTAAACACAAGAAACAAAAAGTTAAAGCATCTATTTACTTGTTTGTTGTAGTATTGCATCACAGATGTGTCATGGTTTTATGGGCGTAAATAAGATCGAGCCAAAAAAATAGTTCATTTGTAAATCTGGGTCTTAAATTTAGATCGGTTTAATGAAGGATTATATGTTGATTTGATGGGAAGCGATATATGGACATGATCTAAACTAATCTTCTATGTATATTACCACACGTCGTATCCTAAGACAGGTCATATGAGATTTTTTTCGAATTATTTACAAATTTGTCACACTATATTTATCGATTTGTCATGGATTCTTTAATAAAAAAATGTATTAAAATAAATAAACAATCATCGTGACACATTAATTTCCATTATGCATGACACATCATCTTGTTAATCTAAAATAGATTATTAACAAAACTGGAAAAAAAATTCCGATTACCACAAATACCAAATTTAAAATAAGTTTTCTAACATAATTTGTTTTAAATATAAAAATTATTTGGTTCCTCTAAAATATCCGTATTTTTATACGATCTTTTTTTTTCTAGAGAATATTATGATATCAATTCTTATCCTTAAAAGTCTATTTATTATATAATTAAAATTTTATTTTATTAATATTGATACTAAAAATTATAATATAATTTTTTTTTATTCGTGTAAAAACCGTACAAGGTCCGGGCATTGAACTAGCTTATTATTATAGTTTTCTTTGAACTTAATCTATATACTCTATTAAAGTAGTATACATTAACGCTGACATGGCACGTTGTGCGATCAATATTTTGAAATTGAGCTCTCACAATTAACGTCAATAAATCTTTTTGTTTAATCAATTATTTATTTTTTAATTTTTTCCATCGATTTTAGAAGATCTGCTTGAAAAATTAAATAGTTTCAGGATTTTGCTATCCCACATCAAGTATTCAGTAAGTTTGATAGTTTGAAATCAATATAAATATACTAAAGTAGAGTACATACAGGCTGATGTGGTACTCTGTGATGCGAGTATTTTGAAATCGAGCTCTCTCGATTAAATCCATATAAACATTTTTTTAAAAATTATCCAAATAAGATTATATATCTTTTTTAAAAATACGGATGATTTTGGTTTATCCTAACCAATTCAATTTAACGGATATTTTTTATGCAATAAATCCTCAATACGTATCTTTAGATCCAAATATAATCTCATTCATTTTATATCTCTCGACTAAAGCCATATAATTTTTCTTTAAAATTACCCAAAAAAAATATATCTTTTTTTAAAAAAAAAGATGATTTTGGTTTATCCTAACCAATTCAATTTAACGTCCAGATTTTTTTACACCAATAAATCCTTAATGCGTGTCTTGAGATCAGATGTAATCTCATTCAGTTTATATTGATTTTTTTTGCTTATCTGAATTTGATTTTATAAAATGTATCGAGTCCTGCATATATACCATATTCATTATCCATATCTTTTTTTCATAGATCCTTTCCTAACAAAATAGTATAATTGTTCCTTATATAGTACAACGTCAAGCCATTGTTCGTTCATTATTTGTTCCCGTTTTGGATTCACCAATTGAGTATTCCACATGGTACAATCCAGGTTCGTAATTAACTTCTGGTAGAAGGTCTTGTATAGTAGTGTTCTGTACCTATTTAATTCAATCGTAAATATCTTCTGGTAGATAGTCTTTTATTGCATTGTTGGTTGTCTATGTACCTAATCAATTCGATCATATATATCTTCTAATAGATTATCTCGTTGCAGCATGTCTCTCATTGTACCAAGGATGTTGAAGTAGGCTATGACGTACTAAAGGAGGGATTGCTTGTCGAAATTGTAACACCCCGAATTTTGGGAACTCGGAGCGTTTCTGGCTAGGACCTCACAGTGGGTCCCGACCTTAGGTTGACGTCAATAACGTCGGATCTTGCAACAAGGCACAAATATTTTAAATACAAATTCTTTCAAATCACGTAACTAACTCGACAGACTCTAGACCCGTACATCAGCCAACTGTTTAATAAACAAACTCTACTTTAATAAATAAATAGAACATAATATATAATCCTATCATCCAAACTCATAGTACGGAAACCCGGCTGACCACTCCACTCCCGATTTCTCGGTAGAGATCTACCTTGCAAATACCTAACAACACAGTAAAACCGTTAGCTACAATTCTAATACTAAGGTCACTAAAGCACACACATATAAGAAAGTACTATAAATCAAACAACATGCAACACACAATGTCCCGGTTTATTATCTTTCATAACGTGAATTAGATCATTCTATTTTCCAACTTTTTCTTGTAACACAAGAGTCTCCCAACTCTTGCCCCCGTCCCCGTTTACCAGTAGGACTGATTTTGATGCATCTCCCCCATATACACTACTGGACTGGCCCGGACCGACAATTACGGCACGTTGTCATACACTTGTGCCTCTCATAGAAATTAAAATACGGAGATCTAGTTCGTTCATTTTATTTCACAATAATAACACATGATGTTCGCTGGTTTTACACCCCTATAAATCCCTATCAAAAGAGATAGAAACTCACAAGATATATAGCAAAACTAGGAAGGGATAGTTTTATATTTATAACATGTAATAATTCCTCTAAATAGCAACGAACCCACAGTGTATGAATCGTACGAAGTAGGACAAGTATTCCAGGGTCGAAAACAAGGACTGAAAGGATTAATCCTGCAGCAATGATTATAGATAAGATAAATTTAGAATGAGAAAGGGGGTTGGAAAAGATAAGGAAAGAAGTCAAAAAGGTTTTGTAAAGATTTTTGGGTCGCTCTCAATTGAATGTCAACTTCAATCAAGGGTAGTTTTATAAAAGGAAAGAAAAACAAAGATAGTCAAATTAAAGGGAAGAAAATTTGATTCCAATGATTCAAGATCATTGTTTATACACAAAAACTCAGGGCAATCTCACAAAACATATATGATTTGAAAAGCATACAGGGATGAATGTTTCTACTTTGATGGTCTATTACCGGGTAAGTCTCAAGAACATCTAGTTGCAATCCTAACTACCTATTACCGGGTAAGTCTCAAGGTAGAGAAGAAGGAAATTCTAAACAAACCACATTACAAACTAAAGATCAGGTAAACCTTTACCGGGTAAGTCTCAGGTATTACCCTACGAAAGAAAGAATAATGGCACATTTCACCTTTATTACTTATGGTCAATCTACTTATGTATCTAAGAAGGAATATCACCGGGTAGGTCTCAATTCCAACATAGGTTGCTAGTTTAGAAGGTTTCTAATCTAGAATCAAGTCCAAACCAACCACAAGGTTTCAAAGCAATTCAAACCAATTATAGGGAACAATTCCTCATTGATCTTTGTATAAACAAATCTCTATTCCTCCTTGGAACCACAAAGTTCTAGCCAATGAAAATTATTTCAAAGAGAAACAAAGAAATAACAAAAGGGAAAAAAGAAAGAACTCAACTTTAATGAATAAAAACTTAAAATCTTGCCAAATCTTGAATTAACAATGTCTTCCAACAAATCTGAATCCCCAAGTGTGAATCTTTAATCTAAATTAACTAAGAAGAATGATGCATGAAGAAAGCGGCAGGGTAGGAGACTGTGAGACCCATATTCTTTCGGACCGAGATCGGACCATAGCCGAGATTGGCTTTGGGCCGAGATTGGTGTAACGCCCGGAATTTTATTAATTTTATTCCGGACTTAGAGCGCCTTGTAGGTTATCCCGTAGGTCCGAGATGCCGAGTGCCGGAATTTATTCCTAAGAAAATCCCGAGCCGACTCGTCGTTTTTTCCTTTTTCCCGTGTTCCGACCTTTCGTTCCGAGTCGAAGTGACAAGGGGTCATTTCCGACCCCTCGTTCCGGGCAAAAGAGGACAAGATGGCTATTGTCCCATCTTGGCAGCCTTGTCCCCTTCCCTCTCTCTCTCCTTCCTTCACTTTCACGTTAGTTTTCTTCCACACTTCTCTTCTCTTCTCTCCTCTTCACTTCTTCTTCCATTGTTGCTTGAGGATCCAGCTGGGGACTGCAGAAGAGGATCTCAAGTTGTTGGTAAGCTTTTCCCTCTCTTCCCCTCTCTTCTTTGCTGTCTTTCTCCCTTCCTTCTTCCCTCCTTCATCCAAAGCCATGGATGAAGCTTTTGAGTGGTTTTTACTCAACTCCTTGCATGGCTGCGTTCTTAGCTCGATTAGGTCGAGGAGAGGTGCCTAAGACCAGTGGTGGGTGTTTGGAGAAGATCTAGCAAGAGAAGAAGCACTTGGGAGCCAAGGATCCACGATCGAAAACGAAGAAGACGACGTTCTGGAGCATGACCGCGGGGGCGGATCATCACGGCCGCGGGCGCGGACGGCCGCAGGGGCGGCTCAGAACGGCCGCGGGAGCGGCACAGCACAGCCGCGGGTGCGGCTCGGCATGGCCACGGGGGCGGCGGCAGGCTCACGGCTTAGCACGGCCGCGGGAGCGGCACATCACCGCCGCGGGGGCGGCACTGCACCGTCGCGGGTGTGGCTCGGCATGGCCCCGGGGGAGGCGGCATGCTCCGGGGCTCCAGGACAAGACGACCGCGGGGGCGGCTCCCTTCCGCCGCGGGTGCGGCCGGCAGCGCCGCAGGGGGCGGCCTCTGGTTCCGCAGGGGCGGCTCCTGCTCCGCCGGGGCGCCAGCTTGACTCCGCGATTGCGTTTCTTCGACAGTAGGTTCCTCCTCTCCTTTCCTCTTCGTTCCTTCCTTAGTATTGATGTTGGATCATGTTAGTAGCATGCCTAGGATGGATCTAGAGTAGCTTGGAATGTCACTTAGTGGTTGTGAACCTAGGAGCCCTTAAGGCTCGATGTAAGTGATGGATATGAGCATGTGAGCATGATGGACCTTCTAGGCTAGCTTGTGCCTCTTTGGTTGAGGATTACTATCTTGTGGGATTATGGACTGTTGTGGGCTGTTGCATGTGTTGAGAGTGTGATGAGTACTTGGGACCTAGGATGCATTCCTAGTTTAGGGTTAGGTGATCTTGCATAGATCACTAGAGTGAAGTCTAAGACTTCTTGAGTGTGAGTATGTATTGATATGCATATCTCTTGTGAGCAGGTTGTGGGCTTCCTCCTTAAGGAAGCAAGAGTGTGGTGACTTGAGTGTTGTGACGAGGTAAGTCTCCGGACTTACTTAGCTCGTATTTTACGTTTTAGCATGATGTGTGTTTGGTGGTGTGTGTTTATGTACTTGTTATAACTATTAAACCGGTAAATAGGACCACCGACCTTATATGTAATTTTGGCCCAAGTGTATGATAACGGGCGGTGACAATACTGCCTGGCTCAAGGGAAGTCTAGGGGATTCTCGGCGACTAGCCCGGCGGGTTAGATGGTCGGATGTATCCGTACCATTCTTTGCCGGTAAGTAGGGACCGGGGCGAGACCATTGGGGTCTCGTGTCACAACCGAAGTTGAATTAGAATGGGATACGAGTTAAGAATAAAAAGATAATAAACCGGACTTACGTAATTTATGTTTTGTGATATGTATGTGTTTGTGCCTTCACCGTTATTCTAATGCTTAGAATATTAGCTAACGGTTATAAACCGTGGTTGTAGATGACTTGCAGGTTAGGGACGCCTCCGAGTGAGGTGGAGGAGTGGACAGCCGGGGTCTCCGTACATTATAGGACGGGGACGGTTTTTGGGTTTATGTTGTTTATGTCGTTAGTTGGATGTTGTTGCATGTTTAGACTTTCGTATTGAGGTTCTATCGTTTTGAGGACTCGGCTGAGTTTCCACTTTGTACTTCTTACTTTCGGTTTCCGCATACATTAAAACATTTTGAGTTTTGCCTTTATTTGTGCCATGTTGAAAGATCCGGTGAAATTGTTGTCAGGCTAAGGGTCGGGACCCATTGTGAGGTCTCGCCCGTAGCGCCCCGAGTCCCGCGGATTTGGGGTGTTACAATTGGCCTTTCCGCACCAGCGGGCATGACCGCCGCTCCTGCGGGTTCCCTCCCCTGCGGCTCATGGGACCGCCCTGCGGTTTCCGGCGGCTGCAGCCGGTTTTGTTGACTTCCTTGACCGTGCTTTAGCTTTCTTCCTCTTATTCTTTCCTTTCCTTGCTGAGCAAGGGTTACCTTTCACACTTCTTCCTTCAGCTTTCACGTCCTCCTTGCTTCTCCTTCACCTTCCTTTGATCTTGTTCTTGTTCTCCTTGGAGTGTGGCTTGGAATTGTACCTTGTGGTTGATGTTGATGCTTGTGAGTGTTATGTTGAGCTTGAGAGCTAGTGGAGGTGTTATCTTGGAGCAGTTTCGTGCCTAGGCCACACCTGTGGTATGTCCTCCCTACTTCTTCATTTCTTTTTCTTCCTTGTTCTTCTTTCCTTAGCTTAGGATTAAATGTTTGGACATAGGATGATGTTGGAATGTGTATGTATGTGTATGTGTGTGACTATGGAAGAGAGTAGACGTGATTTGATCACGTGAAGAGCTAAAGAGAAGCCGCGAGATTTCATTCTGCACTGTCGCCGCCCCGCGGCCAGAAGTCACCGCCCCTGCAGAAGACGTGCCGCAGTGCCCGCGCAGCGCCTTGCCTGCGTTACCTGCGTCCCGTGTCACCACCCCCGCGGCTGAGTGTCGCCGCACCCGCGGTTGCCTGCGTTCCGCCCCTGCGTCCTTAGTTCACGCAAGTGCGTCTTGTCCCGGGACTACCTATAGTTAGGTAGTTCCTTTCCTTTCTAGTATGAGGAACTTAGTACCATGCTGGGATTCGGATGTTGATGAGTATAATATAGTTATGCCGATTACGGCTTGAGGTTTACGAGTTGGACTTGATCCTTATGGATCCCTTGGGTCTAGGTGTGACCCCTTTGTGTGATAGGATTGTGATGTATATGTATGTGTGCCTTGTATAGGTTGTGTTGTCCTCCAGTTGGAGTAGACGTTTCTGAGAGTTGTTCGTAGTGAATTACTTCTGAGATCTAGGTAAGTCCATAGGACTTACTTAGCTACTATCCTTATATTGGATGTATGCTTGAGTGGTGTGTGTTATGTGCTTTATAGCATGTGTTATTATGATCACCGACCTATGTTATATTGACCGCCCATTGTAGTGGTTGTGACAACTTACCTTTCATCCCGTAGTGGAGTCTGGGAAGTTCTCTGTAAGCTAGTTCTGGTATACGGGAAGGGCACCTACCACTCCATATGGTATACGGGAAAGTGCGCTGATACCACTCCAGCTAGCTATTGCACGCAGAGGCGAGGGTTATATATACATTCCTCGTGTCACGTATATTCATATACATTTATTATACGATCGAGTGTTGGACTTATTAAAGATAATAACCGGGTAAATGTGTGATATCATGATGATGTGTTAACATTATTGACGTGTGTTTGTGCTCTAGCATCTTCTTATATATGTGTATAGTTAGCTAACGGTTTTATACCGTGTCGTAGATCCTTTGCAGGTTAGGAGAACTGCAGAGTGATCCGGATGGGTGATCTGTGGAGGGTTCCGTACACGGAGACGATATCGTGGTTGGGATATTTATATTGTACGGGTTTATGTTTTGACTTTTGTACTCAGCAATACCTTGTATCACCTTTTGATATGTATATATATATCAGTTTTATATTTTGTTTTTAACCTATCAGTGCCTTGTTGTAAGATTCAGTGAAGTTGTTGTCAGGTTAGGGTCAGGATCCATTGTGAGATCCTAGCCTAGTAGCACTCCGAGTCCTAAGGATTTGGGGTGTTACAAAGTTGGTATCAGAGCCCAGGTTGACAACAATGGCACTAGTAATCTGCAATAAAGTTCGAATAGATAAATAAACAGAACCCGAAAGGGGTGTGACTTTTCAAAAGGTTTTGGTTTTGAAATGAGTACAAATGTTTTGGGTTATCGTGTACGTGAACCATCGCCCCTCTGAAGATCTCGACAGCATAGATATATATAGATATTCTGTTGTGATTGATCTGTGATATCTATACATATGGCATATATATAGTCTTCTAAGTTAGGTTTACGTCTTCTGCAGATGGTTCAGACTAGAGCCTTACCTGCAGCTAGACGAGGTAGAGGTAGACCCCCTCTAGGTAGAGGACGGGGTAGGACTCCTGCTGACGGTTCACATGCGGGAGAGATACATGAGGAGGTTGCTGAGAGCGCCGTTCTTGAGACTGGGAACGGGGCAGCTGAGAGACAGGGGGCACAGAGAGCCCAGTCTGGCGAGTCTGATCGTGTCTCCATGGGAGGATCAGAGTTTAGAGCTTATATTAGACGCGTAGAGGAGGCTGCCAGAGCCGGTAGACGTGCCCCAGACTTACAGGCACAAGAGGGACCATCTGAGAGGTCCCACACCGTTACTCAGGTACCAGCTGTACAGGTACCTGCTGCTGAGATTGCTAGAGCACCAGAGGAGCATAGAGGGCCTAGACCAGATACCTAGTTAAAGGCATTCCATCAGATGGGTGTACCCCTTTCACTGGGAAGGTAAGGTTAGAGGTTGAGCTCTGGATCGGGCATGTAGACTCAGCTTTGGAGTCTATTCGATGTCCAGCTAACAGACAGATCGAGCTGGTTTAGACTTTATTCCAGGACTTGGCACAGCACTGGTGGAGATCAGTACGGGGTCAGGATACCAGTTATGATCAGATGAAGACGATGATTAGAGAGTGTTTTTGCCCTGCCTCTTTGAGGAGGGAGAAACTGCGAGATTTTGTGGAGGCTGGGTTTGAGGATGTACCAGTCTCTGAAGCCATCAGGAGGTTTCAGGAGGAGCTGGCATTACTGGGACTAGCTGCACCTGCTGCAGACCAGCACGTTTATCTCTTTTCCCGACGACTGAGGGATACTACCCGGACCTACATGGCGGAATTTCATTGTGAGACTCTCACAGATTATCAGGACAAAGCTTCCGATTATGAGAGGAAGCGAGCTGGACAGAGGAGAGCTTCTCAGACAGAGGGTCTGAGAAGAGGCAACGTACAGGGCAGACTAGTGGTACTGGTGGTTCTGCTAGTGGTTGGCGTGGTCAAAGACGCCAGAGTCAGCCTTCATCTGCGCCGGTTGCAGAGAAGGGACGTCAATGCTTTAACTGTGGAGATTCAGGGCATATGAGGCCAGAGTGCACGAGGCCATTGGTGACTTGCTACATCTGTTGTAGGAAAGGTCACTGAGCTGTTTACTGCCGCCAGGGCGTAGCTTCATCTCAGCAGGTTCTTCTCCTACTAGTTGATGCGTCCTTGAAATCGTTGAAGGACGAACGCCGGATCTAGACCAAGCTAGAGTTTCGACTACTCGTTGTTGATGTGCAAATGAGAACTTTGATAGAAGTTTGGTAGGGCGGAAGCGATTGATATGGATGCGGAAGCGTAGGTTTGATTCGATCTAGAGAGATCGAGCAAACGTTGTAGTAGATTTGATAGTTTGATTCTTTAGAAGAATCCTCGAATGTGAGTTCTTGGATCTAAGACTTGATCCAAGGAAGAACTTTGAGGGGATTGAAGAGGAAGTGATGCCTAGATCAAGAATGAGGAATTTCCTTCAAAATACTTGATTAAAATTAGACATGATTTACAAGTGAAGCCAAGCATCCCTTATATAGTGGGTGAAGGCTACACCAAAAGTCGGAAATTGAATGACGGGAATAAAGGCGGGAAATAAAGTCGGGGCAACTCCCGAAACCAAAGGTCTAGACTATCAATGCCGGAAATTAACTCACGGAATTAAGTTCCGGAATTAATGTTCCGAAAATTAAAGTCTATTATTATTTAAAATGAAAAATATAATAATAATAATATTTGCTAGCTTGATGACATGGCGCCGGAAGCCTATGCCATGGTGGAGTGGTGACATGGCATGCCACTAACGGGTCCAAGTGATGTGACGGTGCGTCGGATGATTGAGCCGGTAGCTTGGGCGATGGCTTTGGCTCGGGAACGAGTGAGCGGTCCATCGGAGCGAACCGCAAAGCATCGTCCTCTTCATCCGCGGTCATGGTGGTCAAGGGCGCATCAGTCCCCCCATCTTGGATGTGAAACGTCCCCGTTTCACCGTCGTCAAATAAGGGCTCAACATAAGGGGCTAGATCCTTGACATTGAACGTTGGGTGCACGCCGTAGGAATCCGGAAGTTCCAACTTGTAGGCATTTGGACCATGTCGTGATAGGATCCGGAAAGGGCCATCACCTCGATCCGATAGCTTGCCCTTGTGTCGAGATGGGAAACGCTCCTTCCTTAAGTGGAGCCAAACAAGATCGCCGGGCTCGAAAGATATGTCGCGACGGCCCTTATTGCGTTGTTCGGCAAGTTGGGCAGCACGACGTTGGAGTTGCGCTCTTGTCCGCTCATGAAGTTCAATGATTGAGGAGGCTCGACTTGCGGCGGTGATGTGTTCACCGTCCTTGAGTGGACGTGGTGTGAAGTCCAATGGCGTGTGTGGATTAAGGCCGTAGACAACTTCAAATGGTGAGAGTTTAGTTGCCGAGTGCCTAGACCTGTTATATGAAAACTCCACAACCGAAATTAAGTCCTCCCACTTTCGTGGGTTGTTCCTAAGCGTTGCTCTAAGTAGAGCACCGAGAGTCCGATTGGTCACCTCCGTTTGACCATCGGTTTGGGGGTGATAACTACTTGAAAACAACAAGTTGGTTCCAAGTTTTCCCCACAACGTTCTCCAGAAGTGACTCACAAATTTCACATCCCTATCACTAAGGATGGAACGTGGTATCCCGTGTAAGCGCACCACATTGTTAAAGAATAATGTGGCAACATCGCTAGCATTTTGGGTGCTCTTACACGCGATAAAATGAGCCATTTTGGAAAAACGGTTGACTACCACAAAAATGGAGTCGTTGCCTCGTTTGGACATAGGTAGGCCAACTACAAAGTCCATAGAAAGATCCTCCCAAGGTTCCATTGGTATAGGCAAAGGAGAATACAATCCGTCCGAACCTTGACGCGATTTGGCATGATGACATGTTATGCAACTTGTGCAAAACCGTGTCACATGCTTGCGCATTTTCGGCCAAAAGAAGTGCTCTTGGAGAGCGGCGAGAGTCTTGGTAGCACCGAAGTGACCACGACCCTCATGGGCTTCCTTTATCAACAAGTGGTGTATGGACGAACGCGGAATACAAAGTTTTCCCGCGCGGAACAAATAGCCATCATTAATAAAGAAGGTCTCATGCTCTCGGAGGTCAAGGCATTTGACAAATATATCCTTGAAGTCAAGATCCGTGGCATATAACTCTTTGATAAGAGCAAAGCCATGGATCTTGGCGTCCATATGCACCAAGAGGATATATCGCCGAGAAAGGGCATCGGCTACCACATTCTCTTTTCCTTTCTTATGCCGAATGACATAAGGAAAGGTTTCTAAAAATTCTACCCAACTTGCATGGCGCCGACTCAAATTAGTTTGACTCTTGAGATACGAAAGAGCCGCATGATCCGAATAAATCACGAACTCCTTCGGCCACAAGTAGTGTTGCCATGTCTTTAGACAAAGAACTAAAGCATATAGTTCCTTGTCATAGGTTGGATAGTTGAGTGGTGGACCGGAAAGCTTTTCGCTAAAGTAAGCAATGGGCCGATTCTCTTGGAGAAGAACCCCCCAATGCCAACATTAGATGCATCACACTCCACCTCGAAGGTTTTCGAGAAATTTGGGAGTTGGAGTAGTGGTGCATTGCAAAGTCGGTCTTTGAGCGCATCAAACGCTCGAGCATGGGTATCACGCCACTCAAACGTGACACCCTTAGTAGTGAGCTCATGAAGCGGCGCCGCTACCGAGCTAAAGTCTTTGACAAAGCGTCGGTAGAAGCCCGCTAAGCCGAGAAAGGCTCGGACCTTGGTGACCGTACTAGGTGTAGGCCACTCCCGAATAGCGCGAACTTTGGATTCGTCTACTCGGAGTCCGTCCTTAGACACGACATAGCCAAGAAATATAGTTGTGTCGGAACAAAAGACACATTTTTCAATATTGACGAATAATTGTTCTTGTCTAAGGCACTCGAGCACTTGACGAAGGTGCCCGATGTGTTCATCCAAAGACTTACTAAAAATTAAAATATCGTCAAAATAAACAACTACGAAATTACCCAAAAACCGACGAAGGACATGGTTCATGAGGCGCATGAACGTTGATGTGGCGTTGGAGAGTCCGAACGGCATGACAAGCCACTCATATAATCCGTACTTTGTCTTGAAAGCCGTTTTCCACTCGTCACCCTCGGCCATCCGGATTTGGTGATACCCGCTCCGGAGATCAATCTTTGAGAACACGGTGGCGCCGTGTAGTTCATCCAACATGTCGTCGAGGCGCTGGATCGGATGCCGGTACTTGACGGTTATTTGGTTGATGGCTCGGCAATCGACACACATCCTCCAAGTCCCGTCCTTCTTGGGCACCAAAATGACCGGCACGGCACATGGTGAAAGTGACTCACGAACATATCCCCGGTCTAGGAGCTCTTGGACTTGACGTTGTAGCTCCTTAGTTTCTTCCGGACTTGCACGGTAAGCGGCACGGTTGGGTAAAGACGCGCCGGGAACCAAATCGATTTGGTGCTCAATTCCACGGATCGGTGGCAAGCCGGGTGGTAGTTCATTGGTCAAGACGTCCTGAAAATCAGACAACAAAGTAGACACCTCGTGCGGCATATTACTAAGGTCATTGGAAGTAGATAAGCAAAAAGGAACAAGTAAGAAGCATGGCAACTTGCCTTCCTTGACCGGTGTCACATCATGTTTCCGGGCGAAAAGTACCCTCGGCTCACACCGGCCTTTGATTATTGGTTCCGGAGATGGTAAAGTTGCATTTGTTGGGAAGATGCTTCCTTTACTACCTCTAGACTCAATAGCACGGTTACTAGAGGCGGTGTTCCGGGATCCGGAAGAACTAGCAGCCACAACATCGGAAGGACTCCTAGGAGGGTCCGATGTTGCCGGCGTAGTGGTCTCATCAATGGTTTGTTGCCTCTTCCGTTCCGCATAATCAATTAATATTTCATGTGGAGTCATAGGCAACAATGTGACCCGTTTTCCATTATATTGGAACATGTATCTATTAAGATAACCATCATGGAATGTACGGCGATCGAATTGCCATGGTCGTCCTAATAATACATGTGTGGCGTCCATCTTGATAACATCACAAAGGATCTTATCAACATAGCCGCCTATGGAAAACGTCACCCAAGCTTGTCGTGTGACGGTGTCACACGCCTTATCGGAAATCCATTGGATTCCATAAGGTGTTGGGTGGGGGGTTGTAGGCAACTTAAAGTGTTTTACCACTTTTTCGTTGATAATATTACAACAAGAACCCCCATCAACTATGAGAGAGAGACTAGTGTTATTGACCAAACAACGAGAGTGAAAGAGATTCTCGCGTTGGTCAATAGGGACAAATTCCTTAACGGCTAAAATTCTACGAGATACAAGGGCGAACTTACCGGGTTGTGCCGGGCCGCAAGCCATTTGTTCGTCGCATGGTTCCATGCCGTAGTAGGGGTCGGCGTCTTGGTCATCCTCTATGATGATATCGCCGTCTTTTTCATCTTCCTCATCTTCATATGAGGGATTGGCAAACAACACACGCTTTGTGTTCGGGCAATCACGTTGGACGTGACCGAATCCGCTACATTTATAACACACGGGCTCCCTTGGCCGTGCCGCCGGTGGAGGTCCTTGAGGGGTGCGGGCGGGAGGCACTTGTGCCGGGACATTGGGACCACGTTGTGGTGCCCTCTCGGTATCCGCTTGTCGGGTGGATTGGACCATCCGTTGGGTTCCTTTGGTGGCGCCGGACTCTTGATAACTAGATACATCTCGAGCACGGGTGTTAGTAGAATAAGCGTATTGATTTGGAGAGGAGTTATACCTTGAGTATTTTGGAGTCTCTTGTTGTTGCTTGTGAAGCTTCATGGCCGCATGACACAAAGCTCCCAAGTCCCTATATGGAACGATCTCAAGGGGTCGTCGGATTGATGGATTGAGGCCACTCATGAACTTGGTGCGTAAGGCGGAGGGCGAGGCCGAGATGCCGGCCTTCATATGCATGTCCTCGAGCTTGGCCAAGTAGGCCACCGGAGTGAGTTTGCCTTGTTGGAGCTCGGCAATTTGCATCCGCATATCATTTTTGAAGTCGTCGGGGACATACTTCTTTGTCATGACGTAGATCAGTTGATCAAATGTCGCAACCGGTTCCCATCCTCGGTTTTCACGGACGTGTTCATACCGGTTCCACCAAGATTTTGCATTGCCTTCAAAGTACAAGGTTGCCGCTTCGATCTTCTCGTACTCCTCATAGTGGCAATGCTTCAAAGCCCTTTTCATGTCCTGTGCCCAATCAAGAAACACACAAGGATCATATTCCCCATAAAATATTGAAAATTTAACTTTACCTTCCCTACGAGCTTTGTAGGGATCCGGGCGGGGCGGTGGCATTTCATCACGATGGGCTCGTTGATGTGCATGCCTTGGTGGGTTAGGAGGAGGCAACCATTCTTCTCCTCGGTCTTGGTTCTCAAATGGATCTCGGACGGGTGGGTGCCATGGACGGACATGAGCCACCCGTTCCAAGTTGGCTTCATCGTCGGAAAACTCATCAAAATCGTCCCCCTCGTCATACTCATCATAGTCGCGGTATAATGAACGCCGGCTACGTCGTTGGTGGCGTTGCTCATATCGATCATTACCGGAACGTCGAGGATGACATTCTTGTTGATTGGTGTGCCGATATTCTTCCTGTATGGGACGGTTAGTATTATGTGCATTAGATAAAGGTGGGGGCGATCCGTACTGTTTACGATTGCGCTCGAAGCGCTTGTTCCGATCCATTGTATCTACATAAAGTAGATCATCCGGAGTCGGGCCATTATTGTTCTCGGTCTCATTGAGGTGGTGCCTGCCGTCTTGTTGAGTTTGGCTTTCGATGACTGAGGCAAGCCTAAGACCTTGATACGGGTCGGTTCCCAAAAGACCTTTGCCCTTCCGACGAGCGTCGGACGTGGAAGTCTCGGCCATGGTGTCATTTGGATTTGGGGCGGGGCGTGGAGTGGTCGTAAGGGCCAAAAGTTGTGCCCTCATATCCTCCATTTGTTGCTTTAGACTAACAACTTCCTCGGATAAGGAGGCCTTTTCTCGTTCACGAGCATCCTGTGAGTTTTCTATATCCACGTTAGTCATGATTCCAAATGAATACAAACAAATGCAAGCAATCAAATGAGCAAGGTGACGAATTAAGTCAACGTTACGCAAGTTCAAGTGCGTTAAGGTTCTACTTTTGGGAAGGCCGTTTGGCGGTTAAGCAAGGTAGGCAAATCCAACAAAATTTGAACCAATTCACACAAATAAACAAGTGATATTTTGCACGTATGTAAGAAAATGGAGAGACAGAAGATGGACGGATTGTTCACTCGGCAAGCTTTGCTTGCTTTCGGTCTTTGACCGTTTTGTAAAATCCGATTTTTCGGATGGACCGGTTTGCCAGACGTCTTTTCACTTTGTATTTTTTTTTTTTTTTTAACTTTGCAACTTTTTGATGCAAGAGATGAAACACTTTGGAAACAAATCCGCTTTGTTGAAGAGTTTTGATTTTTGTTTTTGTTTGAATATCAAAATGCAAGATATCCGAATTTGTTAACAAAAAAATCCCAAGAAATTTGGTAAAATCGATTAACAAACTTGTCGGATTGGGTCGGTTGAAGAACAAATTGTTTTTGATAGATGGTTTGATGGCAAACCAACTATCTCCTAAATTTGTTTGGTGAGAAAAAAGAAAAAAAAATTCCAAAAAAACTTCGAAGAACACGAAGAACACGAAGAACAAGTTGAAGATCTTCAAGAAGGGAAGAACAACAAAGGCAAAGAAGGATAAAAATATAACGCACAAAAAACAAGAGTAAAGAGAACTTAGCTTCGATCCCTTTGCTCTGATGCCAATTTGATGCGTCCTTGAAATCGTTGAAGGACGAACGCCGGATCTAGACCAAGCTAGAGTTTCGACTACTCGTTGTTGATGTGCAAATGAGAACTTTGATAGAAGTTTGGTAGGGCGGAAGCGATTGATATGGATGCGGAAGCGTAGGTTTGATTCGATCTAGAGAGATCGAGCAAACGTTGTAGTGGATTTGATAGTTTGATTATTTAGAAGAATCCTCGAATGTGAGTTCTTGGATTTAAGACTTGATCCAAGGAAGAACTTTGAGGGGATTGAAGAGGAAGTGATGCCTAGATGGAGAATGAGGATTTTCCTTCAAAATACTTGATTAAAATTAGACATGATTTACAAGTGAAGCCAAGCATCCCTTATATAGTGGGTGAAGGCTACACCAAAAGTCGGAAATTGAATGACGGAAATAAAGGCGGGAAATAAAGTCGGGGCAACTCCCGAAACCAAAGGTCTAGACTATCAATGCCGGAAATTAACTCACGGAATTAAGTTTCGGAATTAATGTTCCGAAAATTAAAGTCTATTATTATTTAAAATGAAAAATATAATAATAATAATATTTGCTAGCTTAATGACGTGGCGCCGGAAGCCTATGCCATGGTGGAGTGGTGACATGGCATGCCACTAATGGGTCCAAGTGATGTGACGGTGCGTCGGATGATTGAGCCGGTAGCTTGGGCGATGGCTTTGGCTCGGGAACGAGTGAGCGGTCCATCGGAGCGAACCCGCAAAGCATCGTCCTCTTCATCCGCGGTCATGGTGGTCAAGGGCGCATCACTAGTGCAGCGGGAGGTGGGCAGAGGCCACCTCAGCAGCAGCAGCAGAATCAGGGACAGCAGAGAGTCCCAGATCTCCTTACGACTCAGGGATCTGCTCCTGGGCCGAGTAGAGGCAGAGGTCGTGGTGGGGGCACCACTGATACTAGAGGCCCACAGGGTCGTGTTTTTGAGCTGAGGAGTACAGAGGAGCCAGCTGCACCTACTGCTACAGGTACCATTCTGATTCATGGTTTACCTGTTAGCGTTTTATTTGATACGGGTGCTACGCACTCTTTTATTTCTGATGCCTGTGTAGAGCGTCTTGGGTTAGATACAGTTGAGGGGATGCCCTTTATTATAGGGTTACCCAATGGTGGTAGGGGCAGAGGTATCCGTGAGATTCACGGTTGTCCCATTTCTGTAGGGACGCGTGTGTTGCTAGTTAACTTCTTTGTCATGCCATTAGAGCATGAAGAAGTCATACTAGGTATGGACTGGATGGATAGACACTCTGCAGTTTTAGATGTAGGTAGGAGGACTGTTACCCTCTCTACCGAGTTAGGCCAGATAGATGTTTTCCGAGGTTGGGACCTTGGAAAGATAGGCACAGTTATCAGCGCTATACGGGCAGCTAGATTGATTGCACAGGGTTGTGAGGCCTTCTGGTGTTATGCCATGAAGGAGGGGGAGAGTCCAGCTGTAGAGGACATTCCAGTTGTTTGTGAGTTTACTGATGTTTTTGTTGAGCCGTCCAGTTTGCCGCCTCAGAGGAGTGTGGATTTCAGTATCGAGTTAAAGCCTGGTACGAGACCCATCTCGAAGGCCCCATACCGGATGGCGTCTGTCGAGATGCTGGAACTGAAGAAGCAACTCGAGGAGTTGGCTGAGAAGGGCTTCATTCGCCCTAGCGTGTCCCCTTGGGGAGCACCTATCCTCTTTGTACGGAAGAAGGACGGATCACTGAGGTTATGCATAGATTACAAAGAGCTGAACAAGGTGACCATCAAGAACAAGTATCCACTGCCGCGCATTGATGATTTGTTAGATCAGCTACAGGGAGCGACCGTGTTCTCCAGGATTGACCTGCGTTCCGGGTATCACCAGCTGAGGGTGAGGGAGCAGGATGTGCACAGGATAGCATTCCGGACCAGATATGGCCACTACGAGTTTGTAGTGATGCCATTTGGGCTTACGAATGCCCCAACCGTCTTTATGGAGTTGATGAACAATATCTTCATCGACTTCCTGGATCAGTTTGTGGTGGTCTTCATTGATGACATTCTGGTATACTCTCGCAGTGGAAAGGAGCATGCAGGACATCTGAGGACTGTACTACAAGTTTTGCGGGATAGAGAACTTTAAGCTAAGTTCTCTAAGTGTGAGTTCTAGATGCTAGAGGTAGCATTCCTGGGTCATGTGGTTTCAGCTGAGGGGATCAAGGCGGATCCGGCGAAGATTGAGGCAGTAGCAGCATGGACGACACCGACGAACGTCAAGGAAGTACGTAGTTTCCTTGGCCTAGCCGGTTATTACAGACGCTTCGTGGAGGGTTTTTCTGTGATTGCCCGTCCACTGACGAGTTTGTTGAGGAAGACTACCAGATTTGTGTGGTGTGATCAGTTCAGACAGAGTTTTGAGGAGTTGAAGAAGCGTTTGACTTCTGGTCCTATTTTGGCACAGCCAGAGGGTACTGAGGATTTTGTTGTTTACAGTGATGCATCCAAGCTAGGCTTGGGATGTGTTTTGATGCAGCGAGGCAGAGTTATTGCTTATGCGTCTCGACAGTTGAAGACGTATGAGCAGAACTACCCGACTCATGATCTGGAGTTGGCAGCGGTAGTTCATGCACTGAAGATCTGGAGACATTACTTGTATGGTGCTACATGTCAGATCTTCACAGACCATAAGAGTCTGAAGTATATTTTCACGCAGCGGGAATTGAATAACCGCCAGAGTAGGTGGCTCGAGCTGATCAAGGACTTTGATTTAGAGATTTTGTATCATGCAGGGAAGGCGAACGTTGTTGCCGACGCCCTGAGCAGGAAGACGCCTCGAGAGCATGTGATTGCGAGGCTGACAGTTCAGCATTAGTTGTAGAGAGATCTGATCTGGCTAGAGCTGGACATCTAGTTTCCTGATGAGGATGCCCAGCTGCGTACATTAGAGGTCCTTCCTGATCTGTTGGATGAGATCCGACAGAAACAGGAGACCTGCCCGACTTTACAGAGGATCAGAGATAGGATGTCTCGGGATGAGGCACCACAGTTCCTGCTTGGAGCAGATGGAGTTTTGAGGTACCGCGGTCGCGTCTTTGTACCTGCTGATACAAAGCTGAGGCAGAGGATTTTACAGGAGGCTCACTGTACACCTTACTCTGTACATCCAGGAACGAGTAAGATGTATCAGGACTTGAGACGTATATATTGGTGGGGAGGGCTGAAGCCCGATGTAGCCAGATTTGTAGCTCAGTGTGCGACCTGCCAGCAGGTCAAGATCGAGCATTTCCGACCTGGAGGTGAGCTTCATCCCCTTCCTGTTCCACAGAGGAAGTGGGAGGATGTCACCATGGATTTTGTGACTGGCTTGAGGCTGAGCCGGAGTTTTGATGCCATCTGGGTCATAGTAGACAGATTGATGAAGACGGCACGTTTCATTCCTATCAGGGAAACGTGGCCGGTTAGCATATTAGCTGAGGAGTACACTAGGCAGATAGTGAGACTCCATGGTGTACCGAGGACGATCGTCTCAGACAGAGATGGGCGATTTACCTCGAGATTCTGGCAGCATATTCAGACTGCCCTAGGGACGAGTTTACACTTCACGACTGCGAGCTTGTGTGTTGGATTGGGGACAGGTGTGGACGGATCATCTCCCACTTGTTGAGTTCTCCTACAACAACAGTTAGCATGCATCTATTGGGATGGCTTCATATGAGGCACTGTATGGACAGAGATGTCGTACCCCGTTATGCTGGGATGAGCAAAGCAGTGTCAGTGGTTTAGCACCTGTTCAGATTCAGGATGATATGGCTCGAGTAACATTGATTAGAGAGCGTATGCTGACTGCACAGAGCCATCAGAAGTCGTATGCTGATAGGAGGCGTAGACCTCTGGAGTTCAGATTTGGAGCCCATGTGTGGCTGAGAGTGTCCCCGACACAAGGTGTTAGGCGTTTTGGCATTAAGGGGAAGTTGAGCCCCCGATATGTCGGACCGTTCGAGATTCTAGATCGGGTTGGGAGCGCAACTTACAAATTAGCCTTGCCTCCGAGATTAGAGGGTGTTCACCCTGTATTTCATGTGTCTCAGCTGAGGGAGTACATACCAGATCCGAGGCACATTGTGAGTTATGAGGATTTGGTGGTTGAGCCGGACCACACGTTTGTAGAGCATCCTATTGCAGTCCTAGAGCGAGGTATGAGACGCCTGCGTTCGAAAGACATTCCTATGTTGAGTATACAGTGGTCGAGACGAGGACCCGAGGAGGCTACATGGGAGACTGAGGATAGTATTCAGAGGAACTATCCAGAGTTCTATGCCGAGATAGGTGCACCAGTAGGATCACCGAGTAGATCTTAGTACTAGCTTGGTGAGTCTTATCTGCTTATATGCTTATATGCTATGATGTGTTATTTCATGCTAGCTTTGATGTGATTATGATCTTATTAGATCTTGTTATGCTAGTATGATTCTTGTTTATAGCTGGAGATGGTTCTTTCCACCATGCTATTTTGATGGACATAGTAGTGCTGGAGATGTTCTTCCTCCATGCCTTTTTGTTATGGTTATGATACGGCTAGAGATGTGCTTCCTCTATGCCTTGTGATATGTTTATGGTTTGGTTAGAGATAGTTCCCTCTAGGCCCTAGATAGTATAGTTTACTGCTGGAGTTGATGATTTCCTCCATGCTTATGTTTGAGGTTACCTCGACTTTTGAGTCCGAGTGTTTTCAGGATCTTTGCAAGTTTCAGGACGAAACTTGTTTTTAGGGGGGTGAGATGTGAGACCCCTATTCTTTCGGACCGAGATCGGACCATAGCCGAGATTGGCTTTGTGGGCCGAGATTGGCCTTTCCGCACCCGCGGGCATGACCGTCGCCCCTGCGGGTTCCCGCCCCTGCGGCTCATGGGACCGCCCCTGCGGTTTCCGGCGGCTGCAGCCGGTTCTGTTGACTTCCTTGACCGTGCTTTACATTTCTTCCTCTTATTCTTTCCTTTCCTTGCTGAGGAAGGGTTACCTTTCACACTTCTTCCTTCAGCTTTCACGTCCTCCTTGCTTATCCTTCACCTTCCTTTGATCTTGTTCTTGTTCTCCTTGGAGTGTGGCTTGGAATTGTACCTTGTGGTTGATGTTGATGCTTGTGAGTGTTATGCTGAGCTTGAGAGCTAGTGGAGGTGTTATCTTGGAGCAGTTTCGTGCCTAGGCCACAGCTGTGGTATGTACTCCCTACTTCTTCATTTCTTTTTCTTCCTTGTTCTTCTTTCCTTAGCTTAGGATTAAATGTTTGGACATAGGATGATGTTGGAATGTGTATGTATGTGTATGTGTGTGACTATGGAAGAGAGTAGACGTGATTTGATCACGTGAAGAGCTAAAGAGAAGCCGCGAGATTTCATTCTGCACTGTCGCCGCCCCGCGGCCAGAAGTCACCGCCCCTGCAGAAGACGTGCCGCAGTGCCCGCGCAGCGCCTTGCCTGCGTTACCTGCGTCCCGTGTCACCACCCCCGCGGCTGAGTGTCGCCGCACCCGCGGTTGCCTGCGTTCCGCCCCTGCGTCCTTAGTTCACGCAAGTGCGTCTTGTCCCGGGACTACCTATAGTTAGGTAGTTCCTTTCCTTTCTAGTATGAGGAACTTAGTACCATGCTGGGATTCGGATGTTGATGAGTATAATATAGTTATGCCGATTACGGCTTGAGGTTTACGAGTTGGACTTGATCCTTATGGATCCCTTGGGTCTAGGTGTGACCCCTTTGTGTGATAGGATTGTGATGTATATGTATGTGTGCCTTGTATAGGTTGTGTTGTCCTCCAGTTGGAGTAGACGTTTCTGAGAGTTGTTCGTAGTGAATTACTTCTGAGATCTAGGTAAGTCCATAGGACTTACTTAGCTACTATCCTTATATTGGATGTATGCTTGAGTGGTGTGTGTTATGTGCTTTATAGCATGTGTTATTATGATCACCGACCTATGTTATATTGACCGCCCATTGTAGTGGTTGTGACAACTTACCTTTCATCCCGTAGTGGAGTCTGGGAAGTTCTTTGTAAGCTAGTTCTGGTATACGGGAAGGGCACCTACCACTCCATATGGTATACGGGAAAGTGCGCTGATACCACTCCAGCTAGCTATTGCACGCAGAGGCGAGGGTTATATATACATTCCTCGTGTCACGTATATTCATATACATTTATTATACGATCGAGTGTTGGACTTATTAAAGATAATAACCGGGTAAATGTGTGATATCATGATGATGTGTTAACATTATTGACGTGTGTTTGTGCTCTAGCATCTTCTTATATATGTGTATAGTTAGCTAACGGTTTTATACCGTATTGTAGATCCTTTTCAGGTTAGGAGAACTGCAGAGTGATCCGGAGGGGTGATCTGTTGAGGGTTCCGTACACGGGGACGACATCGTGGTTGAGATATTTATATTGTACGAGTTTATGTTTTGACTTTTGTACTCAACAGTACCTTGTATCACCTTTTGATATGTATATATATATATCAGTTTTATATTTTGTTTTTAATCTATCAGTGTCTTGTTGTAAGATTCAGTGAAGTTGTTGTCAGGCTAGGGTCAGGATCCATTGTGAGATCCTAGCCCAGTAGCACTCCGAGTCCTACGGATTTGGGGTCTTACAGAGACGGCTCCCCCCTCTAGGGTAAACTCACCCCGAATAAGCACACCTTGGAATGAATCCAAGGCTTCCTTTTATAACAAAAGCCTAGCTAAAAGATATTGGGCCAAAAAGGAAAAAACCCGTAAACAAAATATAACGCTCATGGAAGAATCTCGGGCTGGATCTCGGTCGTGATCAATCACTGTCGGGGCCGAGATTTCGTCTTCAATCTTCAGCTTCATGGGATCTCGGTCAATGTCACCCGAGATCAAGGCCGAGATGCCGACCGAGATATTGCAATAGTAGCTTCCAAGCCTTCCATCTCGGACCGAGATAGGTGGATCTCGGCCGAGATGCTCCTTGGTCGTTCCTTCATGCCTTTAGTTTGATTCTTAGCCCATTCCCGTGCATGTATGCTCGCTCCAATGCATCCACTTCAAGACTTGATCCTCAAATACGTCGTTTTAGCTCCATAAAAGACACAAACTAAAGCTAAAACATGAATGCGAAAAGGGGAAGTCTACATAAATTCATGACTAAAACAGGTCTATAAATCATTATATCACACACCACCCTAGTACACACTCGGTAATAAAAAAATATCTAAGTGAGTCCTATGAACTCACCTTATCGGTACTGGTCTCAACATCTCGCGATCTTGCCAGTCAGAGATCTGATTATCCTGTTCCACATTTATCCTCCCTTAGAACGAGTTCAACCCTTATACTATTCGACTTTACGTTCCAAATAATCAGGGTATGATATCTAGCATCGATATACTGACTTTCTTAAACAACTTAGATTCGGGGACCTACACGTCCAGTTCAAGTTCTCTTATCGTCAATCTAACCATTCCAATAACATATCACTATCATGGACGCTCGTTATTATTCTAACATTATCATTCCGTTAACTACTCAACCTACCCGTTCTGGTTCCGTTAATATATTTCTCCATTCTGTTAAATCTAAAGTTCCAGTTTTCTATTTGTTTCGCGTAATCAAACATTTCCATATTACCGTCCACTAATTAAACTTAAATTATCATGCAGTACATAATTAATTATTTTATAGTTCATTATTATCTCTAGCGAAAATTAAATTAACGAGGTTGGGTGTTCGGTTCTAACAATACATTTTCTCAAATATGTTAAAAGCCAACAATTTTAATTCCTCTTAAAAAGTTCGCAACTATCGGTCAATTTAACGTTACCCATTATTAACCTCTCCCTTAAGTTAATTCCTTACGTTATTAAAACAAGTTATCAGTTAACAATTTAAAATCTAAATTATTAATTAACCCGGAAAATAAAATTACGGAATTAAATAGGTTAGGGTCTAACCGGAATTACATCGGTTGTAAGTGGTTAACCGGGTCAATGGAATTTTGAAGGCAATTAGACACAAGTTCGAATCCCACAGGTGGCGTACAGAGAAGGGCGTGTCCAAGCAATTTTCAGGTCCGTTGAGTCGCAGGTTCGAGCGTCAGAGCATGTAGATCCCGCGTTTGACTCCCCTTGGCAGCAGGTTGGTGCAGAGGAGAAGCAAGGTCGAGAGATCGAACCCCGCCACAGTGAAGATGCCGGCGTAGACTGGAGCAGTGTTCCCCGGAGCTTCTCATCGGTCGATGAACGGAGTCGGCGCTAGACTCAGGTGGCGATGAGTTAGAAGAGGGTGCCGGTGTAGGTGGATTGTAGAGGAAGTAGCAGGAACGACAAGGAGCTACCTGTCCTGGGGTGCACAGGCGTGGTTCCAGAGACGTGTTCCCGTCCATACTTCAGCAAGCTCGAGAGAGGCGAGGGGTGAAGCTGAAGAGAGAGGCTGGAGGTGATTTTGGCTTAGGGAGGCTGACAGTTTCGGGGTAGTCTCGGTGGCGGAGAAGTTCGGCGCCGGTATCGGTTCATATGACAGAGGGTAGTCCGGCAAGGTGCATAGGAGGAGCAAGATGTCGAGAGATTGGACTTCGTCTTCTACCACTGCCGATGTCGGTGTCATGTCAAGTGGAAGCAAAACTGCAGAGAACCCACGTAGAGGTGGCCGGAAAGAAGGACAGTGTAGTATGGGGAGGCAGGAGGGCGGTGGAAGGAAGGAGACGGGTTCTGGTCTGGCAGGGAGAGGATGGAAAGCTTAGTGGTTGGGGAGTAGGGGAAGCTCGTCGTCTCCGGTGATACTGCAGGGGTAGGCGGTATCGGGAGAGAAGGAGGGGAAGGGTGCCACGATTCGCGTCTTCAAGGCTACCGAAACGGTCGGAGTAATGGTGCCATAACTGCCCGTGGCCGCCGTTACCAAGATGAAGGAAAGGGAAGACGAGAAGGGTGACGTGGAGTGGTGACATGGCGTGCCCAACTGCATTTGCAAGAGAGTAGACCGAATGAATGACTAAAGGACCTGAGCCGAGATATGAATTAAAGGGACGGTGGCCCAAGTACAAGAAAATCGCCAGATGGGCTGGAATGGACCGTCACTAAGTGGGTCGGTTAAATTTTATATCAATCGACCGGACTTGGATCTGTTTGGTTTAATTATACGTACGCGTTTCGAGTTTTTGGTTATTTAAAATAAATTAAATTAAATTAAAATTAAAAATAAAAAAAAAAGTTATTAAAATTTTTCGATTTTATTACAGAAATGATCGAACCTTCTCCGGTAGTTCATGAAGATGGCATAGGTGATTTAGATGGTTTGCTTGCTAGATCTGTGCCTTTTATCTGACAATTTTCTTTCTTGATAAGCTCACATCTTCTACTGATTTCTTCAACTTCCCATGTATTACGTACACGTACAATATATATATTAGTTTTACGGTGATCAAATGTAATCTTGTGCTCAAAATTACTATAAAATTTTAAAATCTTCTTAAATATTCAAAGTAGATGCTCACAATTTTCGATCCTTATAATGTAATTAGTTTGTTAAGCTTCAATTAATTAAGGAAAATTCCGGATGGTACCACTGTGATTTGGAGTTTTTCGAATTTTGCCCAGAGATTTTTTTTAGTTCGGATGGTGCCCATGTGTTTTAATATTTTTCGGAAAATGCCCATCGGTTAAATTCAACTAAAATAATTTTTTTTAAATGAGAAAAAAACATTCTATAAAAAAATAGTAGAGGCTAAATACTTTCCATATAAGTTTTTTCTAAAAAATTATTTTAATTTGACAACCCTTTACAATTTAAAGAAAATTAGGCATTTTCCGAAAAATATTAAAATACAAGGGTACCATCCGAACTAAAAAAAACCTTTGGACATAATTTCTGAAAATCGCAAACCACAGGGACACTATCCGAAATTTCCCATTAATCAAATATAAAATTTAATTTATATTTAGTTCAGATCTGACAAGTTTATATCAAAACATATTTGTCATATTAATACTCACTTTGCATGCTTACCATTCTGGAATTCCTTTTATCAAAAAAAAAAAAATAAATAAAAATTTGTCATATTAATCAAAACTGTTAGATAGCTAATACTGGCGAAATTTATGACTTTTTTTAAATTTTCGGTGTTTATTACTTAAACAATTCTATGTTGTTCATAAGCACTACGTCACAGCCTTGTTCAAAGAAGGTAAAATATAGTCGAGTTCTCTACCTTGATAAAGCAACATTTTACTTAATAAATAATAGTCAATATATATATATATATATATATATATATATATATATATATATATATATATATATATATATATATTTAAAATATAGTCGAGTTCTCTACCTTGACAAAGCAACATTTTACTTAATAAATAATATTCAATATATATATATATATATTACAAATATACTCAAAATATATTTTTAGATATATACATGCATCTTATAAATATCCGTGTCGAGGGTTTGAATCTATATACTCTACCAAATTAGTATACGACGTGACGCGGTGTGGGAACATCATTGACTAAATTTAAGTATAATTTTTATTAAAATCGATTTAATATCCGTTTTATGGGTTGTTTACCTACTAAAGTAGTTCGTTTACTTATAAAGTTTTAACGTACATATACATTCAAAAAATTGTATGTGTACGCAAGTTAGAACACGCACTCAGATCCATATGACGAGAACAATATATACACCGGCGTAATTATGAAGTATAATATTTGACGAAACAATTTTTATTACCACAACAATATACATCGTTCAACACTCCGCTCATAAATGAATGATTGTTACTTACTATAATCAATACTTACAAAAATGTTCATTCAACTGTTCTTGGTCGTGAACTTGTGGCTTCTTAATCAGTGTGATACCATTACCTACCCTACACAATTTGTGCTCTTCAACATTCAAACTAACCTTCTTATTTCCTTGCAATCTACGAGCAACGACGTCCTCACCGACGGTACAACTTACCCCTCGGATCTTCGAACCAGACTTGTTATCGATATTCAAAGGGAGATATTTCCGCGGAAGCTGAGATTCGGGGTTACGGCAAGTATCGTAATTGGAGTACAATGGAGGGACGAAGAAATCGGTAGGGAAGAAGTAAAGTTGAGCCCCTGGTCCTGCCATTCAAATTCAATAGATTTTTGCGGTAATTTCTTTTGTTGACGTATGGGGATTTTGTATGAATGTTTAGGGTTAGGGTTTATGATGTTGTAGAAATCTTGTTTGGCTTGGGCCCCAAGAATTTGTCAAAAGACAAAGCCCTACTAGAAGGGAATTCCAATATCTTGACCGGTTGACAAGTTTCAGGTCACAATAGTTAAAATTGAGAATTTACCGCAAGAGAATATATCTAGAATTAATTTATTCTAGATATAGCCCTACTAGAAGGGATTTTGTATGAACGTTTAGGGAATTCCAATGTTGTAGAGATTTCATCGTCTCAAACAGGTACTAAGCTAACATAAAATTGAGATAATAGGGTTTTTTTAATATTTATTTTAGTTAGTAAATAATATATTAAAATATATAAAAATTAATTTATTCTTATCTATTACATTTATTTATTTTTTATCCTAATTGTTACAAGAGAATATATCAAGAATTTTTATTCTAATTGGTTACAAGATAATCATTCTAGAATCCCATTATTATAATGTTATTATCAAATTAATTGATTATTATATCAATTTACAATAATGTCATACTTTATGATTATTTTTTATTTTTTTAATTAAAATTTATATTGCATATATTTTTATATTATAACTTAAATCATTTATAGTTTTAAATTTTCAAATTTTACAAATTTATTTATCGTAAATAGTTTTAAATTTTGGATTTTAGAATTTTAATTATAGTACCTTCTTCACCCTAATATCAACCCGACAAGTTACCGACAAGTTAGATGACAGATCTCATGATTTATTTTTCTTTTGAAAAATTATAAAGATGTGTTAGTTATGGTACCTAAATTTTATCTTATACACAATTTAATCTATAACATAAATAATTTTTTGTACAAGAATTAATGCAAATAATTTTGTATAAATAAAAGGAGCATTTGAAGATTAAATAAATTATACATTTATTAGCCTTTTGGCTAGACTCAAGTATAATTTTTATAAAAATCGGATTAATATATGTTTTGTGGACAATTGACCTATTATTTTGTGAGTAATTGACTACTATTTTATGGGTTGTTGACCTACTGTTTTGTGAGTCGTCGATCATATTCTTGAACGATTTGATATTTTTTAGATTCTGGTTTTTTTAAATGTAAATAAGTTTAACATTTAGCAAAGTTAAAAAAAAAATCTAGCAAATACTCTTTTTTTAAAGATTATTTTTTGGAGCAATTTTTTCTTATCTTTAATAAGGATTATAAGGACAATCTTGGAACGCTAAATATTTTCAAATGAATATAACACACACCACTCAAATGCACACTCAATATTAAATGGTAACTAAGTGAGTCCTACGAACTCACCTTATCATTACTGGTCTCAACGTCTCGCGATTTTGCCAGTCAGAGATCCGATTATCCTCTTCCACATTTATCCGCTCTTAGAACTATTTCAACCCTAAATTATGCACGACTTATCATTCTAAGAAATCAGGGTATGATATCTAGCATCAATACCCTGTCATTCTTTAACAACTTTGGTTTCGGGACCTAAATGTCCATTCACCTTTTTTTTTATCCATAGCATAGTCATTCCCTTAAAGTATCACTATTCTTAAAAGTGTATAAATTTTCTTAACGTTATTAAACCACTTAACGTTCTCATTCCCGTTCTTACTAACATAACATCATTATATCATTTCACTAAAGTCCCGCTAACTCGGACGTCTCATAATCCGTCTATCGTTATTTACCCATTTAATTTCTCACCGTATCGTCCCGATTCCAAAAACATAACCTTTATCAAACCCTTCTACTTCTCACTTTCCGGTCCTTCCGACTAATTTCACAACTATTGTTCATCCCGATATTTATACTTAACTCGTTCTCATCCTCTAAAATAATAACTAAGTTATCACACCATAATTAATTAAATATATATAATTCATGATTAAAATATTAACGAACCTTAGCTAACGGAAATTAAATTAATGGAAAGGGATCGGGTTCGAGTCTAACCAGCGAAAGGTAGCAAAATTTAAGTGAAATGAGTTACTCCTCTCGATGACTGAAGGTCACATGTTCGAATCAGGAAACAACATCCGGCCAATTTAAATTCCATAACCCAAAGGTCTTGAGTTCTCACGTGGTAGTAGGATTTCAATTCCATCTTCACAGTTTGCACATAATCCCGACTCGAGCTTCACTCCCTGCACAATCGTATAGACTACTTCATCAACAACATTCAATATCTCATTCAAGTCGAAGGCTAAGAGGGTGCTTACCGACGGTCATCTCGCGTCGCCGGTAAAGGTCGTCGGTAGTGTCTATTCTGCCCACAACTTGCTGGGCGCCGGTGTTTTGATAGGGGTGAGTAGGGAGGTACAAAGGAGGTTAAATCGGGCCACGATTCACATTCAACAGATCCACCCAGGGTGGTCGACGGCGTCGTCTTGCCTGACTGCGGAAAGAAGAGTAGGAGGGAGAGCACAGGAAAGTGAAAGGGAAGAGAAAGAGGATCTGGGTGGCGATGAAGGGCGGCAAAGTGAGGGGTCGCTGGTTCGCAGGGAGTGAAGTCACAGCTAGAGTTGCAGACGTAGACGAGATCGAGTGAGGGAGAAGAGAGTGCAGAAGAGGGATCGGAGGTCGGCGGTGTTCCGTGGTATCTCGACAAGGCAAGGTCGTAGGAGATTGAGTTCCCGCTCGTCTTTGCGGGGCTAAGGACAGAGGAAACGTGATTGGGGTAGGAGGGAGAAACTCGAGTTATGGTTCATAGTTCCAAGGCATTCAATGGCAGGAGTAACGGCTTATGAATGCAGGAGTAACGGCTCATGAGTGCAGAAGCTGGAGTTATGGTTTGACCGGCGTTTAGAAGCTGCGGAGTCTGGGAAGACGCTGATGTGGCCAGCTACATGCTTCAGCGTGGGCTGACTTCCTTGGATCAGTAAGCAAGAAGTGTGTGATTGGTTTCGTTAAACAGGAAGAGGTGAGATGGGCCGGTGTAAAATCTGTCCAAGGCCCAGGAAGAAGGCATCTCCAACAAACAGCAAGGTTGGGCCGTGGAAACGGCTAAGCCGGTCAATGGACGCCTACTTTGTTGGTTAACCACTAAGTCAAGACGGAACCCGGTTCAGGTGCTTCCCCGATTAAATGAACCCGTTGGTCCGGTTCAAGTTCGGATAAAAGAATAAACAGCATCACTCGATGACCAAGGCTGTGTTTGTTGGAATACTGAAAAACACTAGTGATAGTGTTTTTGGTGGTTTTTTAGTGTAAATTAGTGATTGTTTTAGAAAAAACACATGTATGTTTGTTTGGCATAAAGAGTTTTTTTAAACGTAAATGTACTATTATGTCCCTACTTGTAACAAAATTACAATTTAACCGGTATATTAACCATCCCTCTCATCTTGCTCTCATCTTTTGTCCGTCGCTCAACCTAGATCTACAACAAAAGAAACGACGGCCATGGACTGCTCCTGTTTGGCGTGACAGAAGGCGTTGCTTCCCCGAATTTGGAGTTCAGATAGACCTTCGACGACGGTCCACGGTGCTCGTGATAGGAGTTCAGACAGAGCTCTTGTTTGGAGAAATCAAACAGAGTTGCTTCGGAATCCTCTATCCTCTCTTCCAATTTTCTTCCAGTTCCGACGACTTATCCATTCCGACGACCAGGTTTGTTCTTTTACCGATTTTCTTCTCTGTCCTCTCTTCCAGTTTTCTTCATGTATCTTCTGGGTTAAACAGAGTTTGCTTCACTGTTCTATAACTTGCTTCGGAATCCTACAGTTTTACCGATTCTTTGCTTCGTTCTTCGAATAACTTGTTGATGCTTGAGATGTGCTTGAAATGAAATGATGAAGACTTAATTTATAGTTGTACATGATTAAATTGAGTTTCTGGGTCAATTTCTTTGCTTCGTGTAAACAGAATTCCATTCCAGTTGGAGTTTCTGTCCAGCTTGAGATGTGCTAGAAATGAAATGCTTGAGATGCTTGCTTCGTGTAAACAGAATTTATAGTAGTACATGATGCTTGAGATGCTTGCTTCGTGTAAACAGAATTTATAGTAGTACATGATGCTTGAGATGTGCTTGAAATGAAATGATAAAGACTTAATTTATAACTTGAAATGAACTAATGTGCTTGAAATGTCGAGCTTGAGCTTCTTGAGCTTCTTGAGTTTCTTGAGTTTCTGTCGAGCTTCTTGGCAATAAGACATTTGTGCTTCATTATGTGGAAGAATTCAGCTTCTTGAGTATGAGGAGTTTTTTTAACATTTTCTGTCAAGTTTGTGCTTCACTGTTCTTGGCAATAAGACATTTGTGCTTCATAATGTCCAGCTTCTTGAGCTTCTTCAATTAAATCCTCATCGGAGGAAGCCGGATCCCATGTCTCCAAATGTAGTAGTCCGGATCACCACTGTCACAACTAGAGTCATCTGCCATCTTCCTGAGTAATAAAGGCAGCAAGACAGCAAGCATTAAGGCAGCAAAGTTTGTTACAGAGAAGGCAGCAGAATTATCAATGTTGGGTTGGATGTTGTACAAATTTTAGTGTCCACTTCCAATTCTGTTCTTACTAATGTATTACAAACAAAATAGTAAAAATGAAAAAAAAAAAGAAAAAGAAAAAAAGAGAGTATTTTATTGGGATTAATGTTAAACCTACTGCATTTGTGATTTTTTTTTTCTTTTTATGCTTGCGTACTTATGAATGCTGAAGATATTTTAGTTAGTAGTTATCTTTATTTTCCTGTACAGATAAACTGAAACAGAGAAATTTTCTCATACGCATTTTGTCAAACACCTTTAGTGCATTAGTAATCTCTAGTTGATTCATAAATACCTAAGTATTCTCAACCTAGAAATTTTCAAGTAGCAATCACATAAACACATAACAATAACACAATCACATTACAATCACAACGTTTCTCATATCCTAAATTCAATCAATGGTGGTTAAGCATAAACGGTTGAAATATATGAAAAGGAAAACAATCAAGGGCAAGTTTTTGGAGCAGGAGTGGTAATCCACGTCCATAGATTCATATCTTTCGGCGAACAGACGATGAGAAGTAGTTGTTAGTTCCATATGAGATGCATAACATGATTCTTGAAAATGGCAACGACTTGGATCAGGCATAAGCAGAGAAGAAGATGAAAGTTGAAAACATTGGCATATATGTAATTTCAATAGTTTGTCAAGAAGATGAAAGGGCCCTATAATTCATGCCACCCAACTCCCAAGCAGCTCTAAATCAATTAGGCAAGATCAAGCTCATAATTTAGCAAATTTTCACGGTAGGTGAAAGTGGCTAAAACAAATAATCAAATCAAAAAGCAATAATTAAAATTACAAATTCCAATCAATAAGCTAGTGGCAATAAACAACCAAGCTAATTAGCATCAAATTACAAAACCCCATCACTGAAAACCAGCAAGCAAAGCAAGCAGAAGAAGAAGAGCTGTGACGATGTAATTATCAAACTCAGGGAGGTCGAACAAGTATATCAACATATATCTTACTGAATTTCACACAATTTCTTAGTGCAATACTCAACAATATACATTTCTCATGAAAACCAAAATTGATACGGGCACGAATACATCCGAAGCCCTAATACTCAACAGAAAGAAGAGGGAGGCAAAATCGAACCTACCTAAAATCGCTGTGACGATGGGTGGTGGCGATATGAGGCGTCTCCCGCCGTCGGCGACTCTGAGACTGAGAGTGAGACAGAATCGAGAAGAGAGGAGGAAAATCAGGAACGGAGATTAAGGAATCACCCAAAAAAATCCAAACCCTAGCCGTAACAAATCTAAAAAATCCAAACCATAACCAGCCGGAGACGAGAAAGTGTATAACCTAACCTGACCAGCCGGGGATGGCGTCGAACACCAGAGAACGAGCCTTCTTCCTTCGACGGCAATGGAGTAACACCAGCAAGCCGGGGACGAGCCTTCTTCCTTCTCAGTGCAACGTTTGTTTTGATAATTTTCAGAGAGAGGGTTTTTATACTTGGGCATTCGTAAATACTAATAATACTAAGGGAAAGAGTATTAATACACGCCCAAGAACACTCACCCCAAACCGAAACCCTTATTTTTTAAGAGTTTTAAAAACACTCGGAATAAACATAAATCACAAGTCCAACAAACACCAATATGAGACAAACACTCATAAAACACACAAAATTACTAGTGATTTTGTGCCAACAAACACAGTGATTTTGTGCCAACAAATACAGCCCAAACCTGGTCCCGGAAAGAATTAACTAAATTTTATTTAATTCGTTAAATTATAATTTATTTATTTATTTTCGAAATTTCCAATTATTACATTCCCTTCCCCTCTGAGCGTTACCAGAGTCTTCAATGGCGGCCATTGATGGCTATTCAAGCCGAGTTAACGGCCGGCATCAGTACACCACCAGTAGTTCTTCCTCCCCGTCGCTCCCTTACCGCGCGAGCGATCTCGCTCTCTCGCGCACCACTCCCCTGCAACCTCCCGAGTCATCTGCTACTCCTCCTACGACCCTTCCTCTCACTTCATCGTCTTCATCCTCCCCGACCTCCCTCGCTTTAATCTGAACAACCTCCCGTCACCGGACTCTGCTACTACCGGGATTGGAACTTCCGACTTCCTTGCGGCCTCTGCTTTACTCCCTCATCTTCCCTGACCATCTATAACTTTCCGACGCCACCACCGAGCACGCCAGCGATACGCAGTACTCCACCGCAGAGACCTTCTGCGCCTTCTTCCTTCGGACATCGAGCCAGCGCTTGCAGGTGTAAGCTCTCCTCCCTCGACCTTGTTCTTATACCGGGGAGAGACGAGCTTCTAACTTTTTGTTGCAGGGATGGGAGACGAACAACGCTTCCCCGATCCAGTTCATGCCGACCGGTTCTGCATTCACTTGCTCGTGACGGGATCGAGTTAGCACGCAGGGAACCGCAACCAGTTGAGAGGGAAGAACCGCCACTTGTACGTGTAGAATTAGGTACAGTCTTACACCTCACCATTTGGCCATTTACCACCTCGAGGATCGATACCTTAACCACTTGAATAATCATGTATTGGTGTCTGCTGATACTTGTCACAGGGAAGAGTCGAACTGGTGACCTTCCACACCTGCAGTGTTGCCAGCCGGTGCCATTTGGTGCGAGACCTTATCACTAGCATAATTCCGGTTTGATCCATATTCAAGTATTTTCAGTTAATTCAACTCCGTAGATTTTAACGGGAAATTATAAAATAATTACTATTGTTGCATGATAGTGTAGTGGTATTTAGTTAATGGAAATATCAGGATATTTGATGATTCGTACTTAAGTAGGAACTGAAACCTTTAGAGTTAGCGGAACGGAGGAAGTGTACTAGAACAAGTTGAGAATACGGAATAGTAGAACGGTTGATAACAGTAGATAAACGATGCTTCCGAGTTAGGTAAATATATAATAACGAGATTCCGGAATAGTGATATTTTATGAGGACGGCTATGCTTTTGAATAAGAGAACTTGGAATGGACGTCTAGGTCCACGAACCTAAATTGTTATCGAAGATCCGGGTATTGATGCTAGATATCATGCCATGATTATTTAGAATGATAAGTCACGTAATATTAAGAGTTGAACCCGTTCTAAGGGTTGATGAATGTGGATCAGGATAATCGGATCTCTTATTGGCAAGATCGCGAGACGTTGAGACCAGTACCGATAAGGTGAGTTCGTAGGACTCACTTAGCTACCTTTTTATACTGAGTGTGCACTAGAGTAATGTGTGTTATGCTTGTGAAATAAAATGAACGTACTAGATCACCGTATATTATTTCTTAAGAGAGGCACAAGTGTATGATAACGTGCCGTAACCGTCGGTCCGGGCCGATGGTGCCGGAGGATTGCCCCGCGACCAGTCCAGTAGTGTATACGGGAGAGATGCATCAAAACTAGTCCTACTGGTAAACGGGGACGGGGGCAAGAGTCGGGAGACTCTTGTTTTACAAGTAAAGTTGGAAAACAGAATGACTCATTCACGTAATGGAAGATAATGAACCGGAACATTGTGTGTTGCATGTTGAGTGATTTACAGTACTTCCTTATATGTGTGTGCGCTTTAGTTACCTTAGTATTAGAATTGTAGCTAACGGTTTTACCGTGTTGTTAGGTATTTGCAGGATAGATCTCTACCGAGAAATCGGGAGTGGAGTGGCCAACCGGGTTTCCGTACTAGGAGTTTGGGTGTTTGGTTATATTTTATGGTTTGTTTATTTAATTGCAGTAGAGTTGGTATAGTATACAGTTGACTGATGTACGAGTTTAGAGTTTGTTAAATATTAATTATGCATTTGTGAAAGAATTTGTATTTCAATATTTGTGCCTTATTGCAAGATCCGGCGTTATTGACGTCAACCTAAGGCCGGGACCCACTGTGAGGTCCTAGCCAGTGACGCTCCGAGTTCCTAGAATTTGGGGTGTTACATAATTTAATCTTCTTTTTTTTATAGTGGTGTAATTTAATCTTCTTTTTTTTCAGTTGTAAAACTAATAAACTTTTAAATTTAATCTTGTTTTTTTTGTTAGTATATGTTTTACACATGACTTCTTATCTATCTTATATAATAAAACAACTCATGAACTAATATTTGGCGTAAATTTGCGTTGTCATTAATTTTACAATGTCGTCTATTCATTAACTCAATTCATGTATTCTAACATTTAATTTAATAAACCCTATTTCTTTCTAGGATTGATACTAACTTTGACATTCGAGTATCTCAAAGGATATTGTCCCGAAATCCTCTTTCCCAATTGTTATTGCGGGATTTGAATTCTTGTTTGATTTTCATTCATAATGTGAAAAAATACATCCTAACAACAAGTATCAAATGACAATTAAGACAATTCTCAACATAATGAATTATCAAACATTTTTAACTCACAATTATTGTCTAACCCGTGCTGGGCACGTGTATTAAAACTAGTAAGTATTAAAGGAGAGACCCTTATTGTCACGTGTCAACGCTAGAATTCACGAAGCCTCAAAAAATCTTTTAAAAAGTTAATATTTTACGTTAATAAAAAGTCAAATTAATTAAGTTTAAAAAATAAAAAAGTTAGTAAATTATTTGATTTAAAATCATATTAATTAAGTTTCTTAAAATAGAATATTTAGTAAATCTTTAACGTAAAAGTATTTTTTTCCTTCAAAATTAACGACTCAAAACTTGATCCAATGTACATTGGCAAAAACATGAAATCAATTTCATATATAATTATTTTAATTTTTATATTTTATATGTCGATTATTTGTTAACTCTAAATTGTTATTATTTCTAAAAAAAATTTAGATAACCATTTTTGACCTATAAATATATCATATAATGTTTGTCTAATTTTTTATTGAAATAAATATGTTTATATGTGAATTTAAAATACAAAATATATATATAATAATAAATAAATACGTCTAATTCAATTTTATGCAAAACCCCACACATTTATGCGGGTATTATACTAGTTTGTATAAATAGATGAAGGATTTGAAGATTAAACAAATTATACATTTATTAGCCTTTTGGCTAAATTCAAGTATAATTTTTATTAAAATCGGATTACTATCCGTTTTGTGATAGTTAACCTATAGTTTTGTGGACCTACTATTTTGTGGGTGTTGACCTACTATTTTAACTTACATATACATTCAACAAAAAAGAAAAAAAAATACATATAATAAATTACTCTCGTATTAAATTCTATCATATATATATTTTTTTTGATAATATATATATATATATATATATATATATATATATATTAAAATATCTGAATAAGTCTCGTGCACTAAACTAGTTCTCCCTTATTTTCATCTGCGTGGAATTATAAAAATGAATAGCCATCATTATCCATAAAACGGTGTCGTATATTTATAATATGACAATTGGAATTTTGTATTTTTTAATAAATAAATATCCCATTATCTTCAAACAGTTAGCCGAAATTTACGTACTCTTTGAAAGGAATGGCAACATCTAATCCTAACCTCCGACCAACCAACAAAAGCGTAGCAAAAGATACCAGTTACTGGAATTCAATCATAAAGCACCAAGCTATTCTGAAAACATTTACCCATATGGAATCTCTTAACGTCTTCCCTGATTCTACTGTCTTGTCCTTGGTTCTCAAGTCTTGCTCTAAGCTCAATGCCGTTGAAACAGGGAAGATAATTCCCTACAAGATCAGGAACCACAAATTGATTGATGATGTAAGGGTTATGACCGGGCTTGTTAATTTTTACTGTAACTGCGGGTTTCATGAGGATGCTCGCCACCTATTCGATGAAATGCTTGAGAAAGATGTTTTGTGGAATGCTATGATCAATGGCTACGTTTTGTGTCAATGTTACGAGGCAGCATTGACATTGTTTAAGAAAATAGTGATCACCAGAGTGAAGCCTAGCTCAAGGACTTTGGTAGCTTTACTTTGGTTTGTAAACAGCTGTTGGACTTCAGACTCGGACAAGAGATGCATTGTTATTGCTTCAAGAATGGTATGTTTGATTCAAGTTATCATATTGTATCTGCTTTGATTGGATTCTACATCATATATGAGTATTTCTCAAATGGTGTTTGACTCATTTGAAATGCAATCAAACATGATACTGAAATTAATCTGGAACTAAACACTACATTAACAAAGATGTACATGAACTGTTGTGACGACGAAACCACAAGATTTTTATTTGAGCTGTATCCCGACAGAGATCTTATCATGGAATTCTTTGATTGCCTGTTACATAAAATTGGTCTGGTGAACAAAGCTGTATCACTTTTTCACCAAATGATATCTGAAGAGGAACCAAATTCAGTTACAGTTATTAATTAGTATACTCGCATCATACACGCACGTCATGTGTCTTCCTCTAGGAAAATGTCTGCATGCTTACTCAATCCGCAGGAAACTCAGTCTGTCAAGCTTATTGATTTTCATGTATGCAAGATGTGGAAGCATAGAAAGTGCAGAAATCATATTCAACTCTATCAATAAAAGAGGCCCTGTATTATGGAACGCTATGATAGCGGGATATGGTCAGAATGGTCGAGTTTCCGATGCTTTAGGTGCATTGGTAGAAATGGTGGAAGAGGGTTTGAGACCAAATGGTAGGATTTTCTTGTCAATTTTATCTGCTTGCAGTCATGGTGGTATGATTGAACAGGGAATCCAGATTTTCAAGTCAATGACTAATGAATTCAATATATCTCCTACGCTTTCTCATTACGGATGTATGGTGGATTTACTAGGACGTGCAGGATATGTAAATGAAGCGAGAGAGATTGTCGATTCAATGAGGATCGAACCAGATGGGTCTATATGGAGAGCTCTACTTACTGCTTGCAGGTTGCATTTGGATCTGGAACTAGCTGAAACTATATCTGAAAGGCTTTTGGAAGTAGAACCGAGCAATGCTGCAAATTATGTTGCGTTAACGAACTTGTATGCTGCTGCTGGTATGTGGTCTGAAGTTGCAAGCTTGAGAATGTAACTTAAGGAAAAAGGTATGGGGAAAGCTCCAGGAGTTAGTTGGATTTTTATTAGAAACAAACTTCATTGTTTCACTTCTGAGGATCATTCACACTCAATGTCATTCCAAATTTATGCAGTTTTGAGACATAGTTGTTTGATGCCACTCTTATTTTGACACTTGTTACATTATTTACTGAAAAATAACATATACATGATTTATGTAAACGGTTTATTTTATCAAAATTGAATTGATAACATGATTTATCGACCTGTTACACTCGTGCATTTAGTTAGATTTCCTCTTTCCACATTCATATTTTGGCCTTAGTTTGTGCCGTTTATGCTTGTTTAGTTCTACTTTGCAAGAATAGATGTCTACACACTATTTGTGGATTTGTAGGTGATTTGACACATTTTGGAGCTAAAACGTCGTATTTGAGGATCAAACCTCGAAGTGGATGCATTGGAGCGAGCGTACGTGAACGGGAAAGGGCGAGGAATCGAGCTAAACACGCGAAGGAACGAAGCAGATCGCATCTCGGACCGAGATGGATCGATCTCGGCCAGACCAGACCGAGATGGTCAATGATCTCGGCCGAGATTTCATGGATCTCGGACCGAGATGGTCCAATCTCGGACCGAGATGGTCCAATCTCGGACCGAGATGGTCCAATCTCGGCTGAGATTCCATGATCTCGTACCGAGATGGTCCAATCTCGGCCGAGATTCCATGATCTCAGACTGAGATGGTCCGATCTCGGCCGCGATGGTCTGATCTCGGCCGAGATTTCCGAAGTCCTGACGCGTTGAACTTTCTGTTGCCAAATCTCGGTCCCGACAGGCCTGATCTCTGCCGAGATTTCTGCCCGAGATTTTCTGTTCGGCGATTTTATTTTATTTTTGGATCGGTTTTGGCCCAGCCCGTCCTTTGTAAGGTTGTTGGCTATAAAAGGGAAGCTCTAGGTTATTTCTAAGGGTCCAAATTAGTCCGATTTTAGTCTCTTTTTAGGGTTTGTTTACCCTAGAGGGGGGAGCCGTCTCCTCCCCTCTCTTCCTTTCCCTTCTTCTTCTACATTGATTCTTCATAGTTTAGTTCAAGATTCATACTTTTGCATTGAGGTTTGTTTGGAAGACCTTGTTGGATTCGAGATTTGTTAAGATTGCAAGTTTACATTTACTGAAGCTAAGTTCTTTTATTCCCTTTTGTTATTAAACTATTTGTCTTTCTTTGATATGATTGTTATTGGCTAGAACCTTGTGGTTCCAAGGTTGACAGAGATTTGTTTATGCCTTTGATTATGATGGATTAGATTGTGTTTTGTTTTGACTTTGAATTGCTTGAAATCATAATGGTTGGCTTGGACTTGAACCTAGTTAGAATCCTTCTAGCTAGTAACCTAAGTTGGAATTGAGACTTACCCGGTGATATTCCTTCATAGATACATGAGAGATTGATCATAGGTAATAAAGGTTTATCCTTTATCGGTTGAATGTGCTTAGATTCCTTCCTAAGTAGGGTAATACCTGAGACTTACCCGGTAATGGTTTACCTTTCCCTTAGTTTGTAGTCTGGTTTGTTTAGAATTTCCTAACTCTCTACCTTGAGACTTACCCGGTAATAGGTAGTTGGTTTGGAACTAGATAGTCTTGAGACTTCCCCGGTAATAGACTGTCGGCCTAGAAACGTTCATTCATGTGGCTTTTCTACCATATATTTGTATGAGTCTTCCTGAATCTTTATGTATAAACAATGATCTTGAACCCTTGGAATCCATTTTATTTCCTTTAGCTTGATTATCTTTGTTTTTCCTTTGTATTTGTTTGTTTTGACTTTCAATCAATAGTGACAATTGATTGCGAGTCCTTAAAACCCTTTTCAAAGCCTTTTTGACTTCTTTCCCTTATCTTTTCCAAGCCCCTGTCTTTATTTGAGATCTATTTTATATTAAATCATTGTTGCATTTTAATCCTCTCAGTCGTTGAGATCGACCTTGAAATACTTATCCTTACCGTGATTGACCCATACACTGTGGGTTCGCTACACATTGGGTATTTATTATGAGTTTTATAAATTTAAAGCATACCGTGATTTTTACTAATTTATAGGTCTTTATCATTATTGATAAAGGTTTATAGGGGTGTAAAAATAGCGAACAAGTTTTTGGCGCCGTTGCCGGGGACTGAGAAAGTTTAATTTGCTTGTTTTGATTATTTATAGTGTAGATCTTTCTTCTTACTTTTGATCGCGGTTTCCCTTTTGTCTTTGTGTTTCCCAGGTTCAACACAATGGCATCTACAATCTTTGATGAGCTGAAGGAAACCAGAAAAAGAATTGATTATCTAGAGTGGAACTTGGAGTATGAGATTTATTCGGTCAACCTACAGGGAGAAAGTGAAGAAAGCTTGGAGCAGATCCGTTATTAAGAGGACGTACTGAACTACCAAAGATATATAGAACAACAACAACAGGGTCTTTGGTGCGCAAGTATGATCGAGAGACTTGACAATCTTGAAAGTACCTTGACTCGCAGGGAAGAACCCCGAACGTTGAGCCAATTGTGGAGATCAAGGGAGAAATCTGAAAGCATCTCTACTCCCAGGGAAGAGGTTCGACCAAAGGAAGAGCGCATCGAGGATGAAGAGTCGACGAAGGAGGAAGACGGATCGGACAACCCTATCCCGATCTCGGCTGAGATCATTCTTATCTCAACTGAGATTTCACGACAGAGTGTCATCTCGGTCGGCATTTCGGCCGAGATCCTTGATATCTCGACCGAGATCATACCCATCTCGGGCGAGATTCCTGTGCAGAAGGAAAATCTCGGCCTAGTCCATACAAATCTCGGCCGAGATTTCCTACATGGTTGCCCGAGATTTGCTGAAAATCGTCCATGTGGCTTCCATCCTACTCAAGATGCGCCTAAAAGCTGGAGGGCAGTGCCAAAGGAACCTCCCAAGGTCATATTGAAGCTTCTTCCTCATCAAGGGAAGTTTTCAAATAAGTATGGGGTAACCCACAAGACTATCCCATGCCACCCTCCAATGCTGGGAAGAGTGAGAATCTTCCAACAGGACATGAAGAGAGTTCTAAAGAAGAAAATCTATGGGTCTTGTGAAGAGTGGTTGAAAGGACTGGGTGAGCAGTCCAAGGTTTTTGATGTGAGCTAACACAACCACAGAATTGGGTCCGGCTAGAGACCTTAAATCAAGCGCTTCTCGGGAGGCAACCCGAGGTATGAGTTTTTCCCTTTCTTGCTTTTTTTTTTGTTTTTGCCTTTTGTTTTTGCGTTTCTGCGCGTTTGGTGTCTTGTCTTTTCAGGTTTTTAGGTAATGAAGAATAGTTGCTTGAAGGAGATTGCATGGCCGCTTGTTTCCAACACCACTTCTATTTAGATGTGTCATATCACTGATTTTTACATTGTGAGTATTCTTTTTCACTTCTATTTATTCTTCACATTGGGGACAATGTGTGTTTTAAGTATGGGGTGAGATACTTGCAATCTTTTAGCATGTCTCTTTTCTTGTCACACGTTTCCTTTTAGTATGCATAATAAAAAAAAACGTGCTTCTAGGAATGGCATGCCCCTATGATGTATTGCTCTTGTGAATTAGCCTTTGATTATTACTTTTGAGCTCAATTTGATTTATGGCATGTATGAGATTTGAATACTTTGCTTGAATTTTATGTGAATTATGAAAATTACCTTGTCTAGTTGGATTGAGTTTGGATAGTTGAAGCTTCATGATAAGGTAGCTAGTTTGGAACTAGATAGTCTTGAGACTTCCCCGGTAATAGACTGTCGGCCTAGAAACGTTCATTCCTGTGGCTTTTCTACCATATATCTGTATGAGTCTTCCCGAATCTTTATGTATAAACAATGATCTTGAACCCTTGGAATCCATTTTCTTTCCTTTAGCTTGATTATCTTTGTTTTCCTTTTTTATTTGTTTGTTTTGACTTTCAATCAATAGTGACAATTGATTGCGAGTCCTTAAAACACTTTTCAAAGCCTTTTTGACTTCTTTCCCTTATCTTTTCCAACCCCTTGTCTTTATTTGAGATCTATTTAATATTTAATCATTGTTGCATATTAATCCTCTCAGTCCCTGAGATCGACCTTGGAATACTTATCCTTACTGTGAATGAACCATACACTGTGAGTTCGCTACACATTGGGTATTTATTACGAGTTTTATAAATTTAAAGCATACCGTGGTTTTTACTAACTTATAGGTCTTTACATTATTGATAAAAGGTTTATAGGGGTGTAAAATCAGCGAACATGAATAAATAAAGAAAACTATATAGTTGACTTAGGACAAACCAATACATTAACTCATTAGCTAAATAAAATAAAACATAAGGAGTATAAGATTATCATTTAGTTTTAATTATAACTACCCTACTTAAAAGTAGATAAAGTGCATGGGATCATATTTTTCATAAATTTATAAATAAACTTGTAACACCCCAAATCCGTAGGACTCGGAGTGCTACTGGGCTAGGATCTCACAATGGATCCTGACCCTAGCCTGACAACAACTTCACTGAATCTTACAACAAGGCACTGATAGATGAAAACAAAACATGAAACTGATGTATATATATATACCGATCAAAAGGTGATACAAGGTACTGCTGAGTACAAAAGTCAAAACATAAACCCGTACAATATAAATATCCCAACCACGATATCGTCCCTATGTACGGAACCCTCAGCAGATCACCCCTCCGGATCACTCTGTAGTTCTCCTAACCTGCAAAGGATCTACAACACGGTATAAAACCGTTAGCTAACTATACACATATATGAGAAGATGCTAGAGCACAAACACACGTCAGAAATATTAACACATTATCATGATATCACACATTTACCCGGTTTATTATCTTTAATAGGTCCAACACTCAATCGTATAATCAATGTATATGAATATACGTGACACGAGGAATGTATATATAACCCTCGCCTCTGCGTGCAATAGCTAGCTGGAGTGGTATCAGCGCACTTTTCCGTATACCATATGGAGTGGTAGGTGCCCTTCCCGTATACCAGAACTAACTAGCTTACAGAGAACTTCCCAGACTGCACTACGGGATGAAAGGTAAGTTGTCACAACCACTACAATGGACGGTCAATATAACATAGGTCGGTGACCATAAAAACACATGCTATAACGCACATAACACACACCACTCAAGCATACATCCAATATAAGGATAGTAGCTAAGTAAGTCCTATGGATTTACCTCGATCTCAGAAGTAACTCGCTACGAACAAATCTCAGAAACGTCCACTCCAATTGGAGGACAACACAACCTATACAAGGCACACATACATATATATCACAATCCTATCACACAAAGGGGTCACACCTAGACCCAAGGGATCCATAAGGATCAAGTCCAACTCGTAAACCTTAAAGCCGTAACAGGCATAACTATATCATACTCATCAACATCCGAATCCTAGCATGGTACTAAGTTCCTCATACTAGAAAGGAAATGAACTACCTAACTATAGGTAGTCCCGGGACAAGACGCACCTACGTGAACTAAGGACGCAGGGGCGGAACGCAGGCAACCGCAGGCGCGGTGACACTCAACCGCGGGGGCGGTGACAAGGGTCGCTGGCAACGCAGGCACGGCGCGGGCACAAGGTCTGCAGGGGCGGTGACTTCTAGCCGCGGGGGCGGCGACAGTGCTGAACAAGATCTCGTGATTCTTCTTCGGCTCTTCACGTGATCAAATCACGTCCTTACCATTCCAAAACCACACACAACATGCGCATACACATACCAGCCATCAATACCCTTAGCATACATCTAATCCTAAGCTAGAAAGATTGAATCAAAGAAGAAGAGAAGGAGAAGAAGCAAGCACTTAGCACTATTGAAGATCCTAGGCTGCAGGGAGGATCAACACACACCAAAGCTGGCTTCCAAGCACAGCCACAACAACCACTAGCCTCTACCTCAACAAGGCCACACAAAACCTCTTGCAACCAAGGATAAACCAAGATCAAGATCAAGGGAGGAAAGGAAAGAAGAAGAACGTAGGTTTAGCTGGGAAGGAAATGGAACACTTGCTCCTGAGGCCAAGAATAAGCTTAAGGAAGAAGAAACAAAAGGTAAAACACGAGTCAAGAGAGTCAACAAAACCGGCTGCAACCGCCGGAAACCGCAGGGGCGAGAACCCGCAGGGGCGACGGTCATGCCCGCGGGTGCGGAAAGGCCAATCTCGGCCCAAAGCCAATCTCGGCTATGATCCGATCTCGGTCCGAAAGAATAGGGGTCTCACAAAACTATCCTACTCATGATTCAGAAATTTAGTTCTAAAGATTAATGATTGAATTAAAACTTATTATTACTAAAAGTGACAACAATATAATAAGTAAGATAATTGGTTTAGGAAATATCTACAAATAATATGGTTTACCAAATATTTTAAAATGCAATGTGTTACCTGAAAAAAGAACAACCATAAAATAAAAATTTTAAATTTAAATATTTTAAGTTTTATTTAAAAAGATATTAAAATATTTAATCTTTTCTAAGAAGAAAAACGACATTAAAACTGCAGGAAAGTTATCATTTATCAAAATTATTTAAATAAATTAGTTGTTTATACAAATGAAGTTTTAATGCTAAAAAAATATGACATATTAACAAATAAGTGATGAAAAAATTGATGTTACCTTATTAATTGCTTAACATATGATTTAAGTAGAGCTAACAAGTGAATTGAGTTTGGATTTGATCATTCGGGCTAGAGTCACTTTTGGGCAGATAAAATCTCGTGCTATTGGTCGTGTCAATATGGATTTGGATTGTGAAAGTTATAAATTTGTCATGTTTTGATTTTTTCGGGTTTTAGTTATCTTGGGTTTCAGATTAGTTGGATTATTGGTTAGTCGGATTTCAGGCTCATTAGGTCTAGTACACTCCGGTTAAGGTTATGCGGGTTGGGTTATACAACACGGATATGTTCACGTCCCGGCTTTATCGGTCAATCAAGTAGAGTTTTCAATTAAACTGGTTGGTCGGTTTAGATTTGGATTACTTTGATTTAGGTATTTTTAAATTAGGTTGAAGTGGAGTTGAATGACCAACGTGGAGGAAGTTGGACCGGATAATTAATTGGTTTTATGAGTTAGGCAAATGATTTTTTTGTTTGTTGAAATTAGGGTTACGGTGACATATTACGATGGTTTGCTTGATCTAGATCATTTTTTTATCTTTTTAATTATGCATAATTAAGTTTGGACACTTTTAGGTGCTACATATGACCTCTTTTAGGGATGCATTGTCATCCGTATTCCACGAGCGTCCATGATTTGTCCCGAAATACGGGTAAAAAGTTTTTAACATACATATGAAACATGGGCCCGACAATACAAGTGACAAAATCGCAGAATGACAAGTCAAACGAAAATTTTAGGGGACGGGAAGATGTCACTAACCCATTTATATCCTTACCCTTTTACTTCACATTTATTATATTGTTCTACTTTTACAAGTATGTAACTGGATCAATCAAATTTGATCCAGACTCTTAGAGCTATATAAACATTTTATAAAAATTCCAAATCTAACCCTACAACATTTGAAGCCTTAGAATCTTTAGTCAAATTGAAATTTGACTTCTTATATTAACTTTAATATAAGCTATATTATCGGATGTGTTGGATGTAATATTTGGATAACTGATTGATCTAGGTAATTTGTACAGATCATTCAGATAAATCTTATTTGTCACAATTTACTATTATTAATAGATTTTGTGACAAAGTGAGAACTTGTATATTAATAAGACAAAGTTGTAACACCCTAAATCCGTAGGACTCGGAGTGCTACTGGGCTAGGATCTCACAATGGATCCTGACCCTAGCCTGACAACAACTTCACTGAATCTTATAACAAGGCACCAATAGATTAAAACAAAACATAGAAACTGATATATATATATATGTCAAAAGGATGATATAGAGTACTATTGAGTACAAAGTCAAACTGAAATCCGTACAATAAGAATAAACCCAAAATCCCACGAATACGCCCAGTGTACGGAACCTCAGCAGATCACCCCTCTGGATCACTCTGCAACTCTCCTAACCTGCAAAGGATCTACAACACGGTATAAAACCGTTAGCTAACTATGCACATATATAAGAAGATGCTAGAGCACAATCACATATCAGAAATAATAAACACTTCAGCATGATATCAAACATTTACCCGGTTTATTATCTTTAATAAGTCGAATCACTCAATTGTATAAATAGATGTATATAAAGATATGTGACACGAGGAATATAATCCCCGCCTCTGAGTACTCTAGCCAGCTGGAGTAGTATCAGCACACCTCCCGTGTACCCTATGGGAGTGGTGAGGGTCCTTCCCGTATACCAGATTTGGCCTGACTACAGAGAACCTCCTAGACTCCACTACGGGATGAAAGGGAAAGGTTATCACGGCCACTACAATGGGTGGTCAGTATAACATAGGTCGGTGACCATAATAACACATGCTATAAAGTATAAAACACACACACCACTCAAGCATACATCCAATATAAGGATAGTAGCTAAGTAAGTCCTATGGACTTACCTCGATCTCAGGAGTAACTCGCTACGAACAACTCTCAGAAACGTCCACTCCAAACTGGAGGACAAGACAGCCTATACAAGACACACATACATATATATCACAATCCTATCACACAAAGGGGTCACACCTAGACCCAAGGGATCCAAAGGATCAAGTTCAACTCGTAAGCCTCAAAGCCCTAACCGGCATATCTATAACATACTCATCAACATCCGAATCCTAGCATGGTACTAAGTTCCTCATACTAGAAAGGAAAGGAATTACCTAACTATAGGTAGTCCCGGGACAAGACGCACCTGCGTGAACCAAGGACGCAGGGGCGGACCGCAGGCAACCGCGGGCGCGGCGACACTCAGCCGCGGGGGCAGTGAGACAGGACGCATGTAACGCAGGCAAGGCGCTGGCGCGGGCGCTGCGGCACGTCTTCCGCAGGGGCTGTGACTTCTGGCCGCGGAGGCGGCAACACGGCATAGGCGATTTTCTGCAGTTTCTCTTCGGCTCTTCCCGTGATCAAATCCTGCCTCTTCTCTTCCAAATCCACACACAAACATGTACAAACACATACTAACATCAATACCCTTAGCATACATCTAATCCTAAGCTAGAAAGGTTGAAACCAAGGGAAAGAAGAAGAAAGAAAGGAAGGAGAAGCAAGCACTTACCACTTCTGAAGATCCTAGGCTGCAAGGAGGATCAACACACACCAAAGCTGGCTTCCAAGCTCAGCAACATACATCACTAGCATCCACACACTCTAGCCACAACAAACTCTCTTCCAAACCAAAGGAAACCAAGACAAGATCAAGGTGAAGCAAAGGAGAAGAAAGAAGGACGTGGGAAGCTGAAGAATGGAATGAAGATGGAAACACTTGATCAACCAAGAGCAAGGAAAGACATAAGCCAGGTAAAGCACGGGTCAACGAAGTCAACAAAGCCGGCTGCAGCCGCCAGACTCCGCAGGCGCGGTCTCCGGAGCCGCAGGGGCGGCGGTCAAGCCCGCGGGTGCGGAAAGGCCAATCTCGGCCCAAAGCCAATCTCGGCTATGGTCCGATCTCGGTCCGAAAGAAAAGGGTCTCACATCTCACCCCCCTAAAAACAAGTTTCGGCCCGAAACTTGCAAGATCCTGAAAACACTCGGACTCAAAAGCCGAGGTAACACTCTTTATAACCTCAAACGTAAGCATGGAGGAAATCATCAACTCCAGCAGTAAACTATACTATCCAGGGCCTAGAGGGAACTATCTCTAGCCAAACCATAAACATGGCACAAGGCATAGATGAAGCACATCTCTAGCCGTATCATAACCATAACAGAAAGGCATAGAGGAAGAACATCTCTAGCACTACTATGTCCATCAAAATAGCAAGGAGGAAAGAACCATCTCCAGCTGAATCTTAAACATATCACAATAGCATGGAGGAAAGAACCATCTCCAGCTATAACCAAGAATCATACTAGCATAACAAGATCTATTAAGATCATAATCACATCAAAGCTAGTATGAAATAAATACATCATAGCATATAAGCATATAAGCAGATAAGACTCACCAAGCTAGTACTAAGATCTACTCGGTGATCCTACTGGTGCACCTATCTCGGCATAGAACTCGGGATAGTTTCTCTGGATACTATCCTCAGTCTCCCATGTAGCCTCCTCGGGTCCTCGTCTCGACCATTGTATCCTCAACATAGGAATGTCCTTCGAACGCATGTGTCTCATACCTCGCTCTAGGACTGCAATAGGATGCTCTACAAACGTGTGGTCCGGCTCAACCACCAAATCCTCATAACTCACAATGTGCCTCAGATCTGGTATGTACTCCCGCAGCTGAGACACATGAAATACAGGGTGAACACCCTCTAATCTCGGAGGCAAGGCTAATCTGTAAGCTGCGCTCCCAACCCGATCCAGAATCTCGAACGGTCCGACATATCGGGGACTCAACTTCCCTTTAATGCCAAAACGCCTAACACCTCGTGTCGGGGACACTCTCAGCCCCACATGGGCTCCAACCCTGAACTCTAGAGGTCTACGCCTCCTGCCAGCATAAGACTTCTGACGGCTCTGTGCAGTCAGCATACGCTCTCTAATCAATGCTACTCGAGCCATATCATCCTGAATCTGATCAGGAGCTAAACCACTGACACTGCTCTGCTCATCCTAGCATAACGGGGTACGACATCTCTGTCCATACAGTGCTTCATATGGAGCCATCCCAATAGATGCATGCCAGCTGTTGTTGTAGGATAAATCAACAAGTGGGAGATGATCCGTCCACACTTGTCCCCAATCCAACACACAAGCTCGCAGCATATCCTCCAGGGTCTGAATGGTCCTCTCTAACTGACCATCGGCCTGAGGATGGAACGCAGTCGTGAAGTGCAAACTCGTCTCCAGGGCAATCTGGATCTGCTGCCAGAATCTCGAGGTAAATTGCTCATCTCTGTCTGAGACGATCGTCCTCGGTACACCATGGAGTCTCACTATCTTCCTAGTGTACTCCTCAGCTAATCTGCTCACCGGCCACGTCTCCCTAATAGGAATGAAACGTGTCGTCTTCGTCAATCTGTCTACTATGACCCAGATGGCATCAAAACTCCGGCTCAGCCTCAGTCCGGTCACAAATCCATGGTGACGTCCTCCCACTTCCTTTGTGGAACAAGAAGTGGATGGAGCTCACCTCCAGGTCTGAAATGCTCGATCTTGACCTGCTGGCAGGTCGCACACTGTGCCACAAATCTGGCCACATCGGGCTTCAGCCCTCCCCACCAATATATACGTCTCAAGTCCTGATACATCTTACTCGTACCTGGATGTACAGAATAAGGTGTATAGTGAGCCTCTTGTAAAATCCTCTGCCTCAGCTCTGTATCAGCAGGTACACAGACGCGACCGCGGCGCCTCAAAACTCCATCTGCTCCAAGCAGGAACTGTGGTGCCTCATCCCGAGACATCCTATCTCTGATCCTTTGTAAAGTCGGGCAAGTCTCCTGTTTCTGTCGGATCTCATCAAACAGATCAGGAAGGACCTCTAATGTACGCAGCTGGGTATCCTCATCAGGAAACTGGATGTCCATCTCGAACCAGATCAGGTATGAAATGCTCGATCTTGACCTGCTGGCAGGTTGCACACTGTACCACAAATCTGGCCACATCGGGCTTCAGCCCTCCCCACCAATATATACGTCTCGAGTCCTGATACATCTTACTCGTACCTGGATGTACAGAGTAAGGTGTATAGTGAGCCTCTTGTAAAATCCTCTGCCTCAGCTCTGTATCAGCAGGTACACAGACGCGACCGCGGCGCCTCAAAACTCCATCTGCTCCAAGCAGGAACTGTGGTGCCTCATCCCGAGACATCCTATCTCTGATCCTTTGTAAAGTCGGGCAGGTCTCCTGTTTCTGTCGGATCTCATCAAACAGATCAGGAAGGACCTCTAATGTACGCAGCTGGGCATCCTCATCAAGAAACTGGATGTCCATCTCGAACCAAATCAGGTCTGAAATGCTCGATCTTGACCTGCTGGTAGGTCGCACACTGTGCCACAAATCTGGCCACATCGGGCTTCAGCCCTCCCCACCAATATATACGTCTCAAGTCCTGATACATCTTACTCGTACCTGGATGTACAGAGTAAGGTGTATAGTGAGCCTCTTGTAAAATCCTCTGCCTCAGCTCTGTATCAGCAGGTACACAGACGCGACCGCGGCGCCTCAAAACTCCATTTGCTCCAAGCAAGAACTGTGGTGCCTCATCCCGAGACATCCTATCTCTGATCCTTTGTAAAGTCGGGCAGGTCTCCTGTTTCTGTCGGATCTCATCAAACAGATCAGGAAGGACCTCTAATGTACGCAGCTGGGCATCCTCATCAGGAAACTGGATGTCCATCTCGAACCAGATCAGGTCTGAAATGCTCGATCTTGACCTGCTGGCAGGTCGCACACTGTGCCACAAATCTGGCCACATCGGGCTTCAGCCCTCCCCACCAATATATACGTCTCAAGTCCTGATACATCTTACTCGTACCTGGATGTACAGAGTAAGGTGTATAGTGAGCCTCTTGTAAAATCCTCTTCCTCAGCTCTGTATCAGTAGGTACACAGACGCGACCGCGGCGCCTCAAAACTCCATCTGCTCCAAGCAGGAACTGTGGTGCCTCATCCCAAGACATCCTATCTCTGATCCTTTGTAAAGTCGGGCAGGTCTCTTGTTTCTATCGGATCTCATCAAACAGATCAGGAAGGACCTCTAATGTACGCAGCTGGGCATCCTCATCAGGAAACTGGATGTCCATCTCGAACCAGATCAGGTCTCTTTGCAACTGATGCTGAACTGTCAGCCCGCAATCGCCTGCTCTCGAGGCGTCTTCCTGCTCAGGGCGTTGGCGACAACGTTCGCCTTCCCTGGATGGTACAGAATCTCCAGATCCAAATCTTTGATCAGCTCGAGCCACCTACGCTGGCGGTTATTCAATTCCCGCTGCGTGAAAATGTACTTCAGACTCTTATGGTATGTGTAGATCTGACACGTAGCACCGTACAGGTAATGTCTCCAGATCTTCAGTGCATGAACTACCGCGGCCAACTCCAGATCACGAGTCGGGTAGTTCCCCTCATACGTCTTCAACTGTCGAGACGCATATGCAATCACTCTGCCTCTCTGCATCAAAACACATCCCAAGCCTAGCTTGGATGCATCACTGTAAACCACAAAATCCTTAGTACCCTCTGGTTGTGCCAAAATAGGAGCAGAAGTCAAACGCCTCTTCAACTCCTCAAAACTCTGTCTGCACTGATCAGACCACACAAATCTGGTAGTCTTCCTCAGCAAACTCGTCAGTGGACGGGCAATCACAGACCCTCCACAAAGCGTCTGTAATAACCGGCTAGGCCAAGGAAACTACGTACTTCCTTGACGTTCGTCGGTGTCGTCCATTCTGCTATTGCCTCAACCTTTGTTGGATCCATCTTGATCCCCTCAGCTGAAACCACATGACCCAGGAATGCTACCTCTGGCATCCAGAACTCACACTTAGAGAACTTAGCATAAAGTTCTCTATCCCGCAAAACCTGCAATACAGTCCTCAGATGTCCTGCATGCTCCTCTCCACTACGAGAGTATACCAGAATGTCATCAATAAAAACCACCACAAACTGATCCAGGAAGTCGATGAAAATACTGTTCATGAACTCCATAAAGACGGTTGGGGCATTCGTAAGCCCAAATGACATCACTACAAACTCGTAGTGGCCATATCTGGTCCGGAATGTTGTCCTGTGCACATCCTGCTCCCTCACCCTCAGCTGGTGATATCCGGAACGCAGGTCAATCCCGGAGAACAAAGTCGCTCCCAGTAGCTGATCTAACAAATCATCAATGTGCGGCAGTGGATACTTGTTCTTGATGGTCACCTTGTTCAGCTCTCTGTAATCTATGCATAACCTCAGTGATCCGTCCTTCTTCCGTACGAAGAGGACAGGTGCTCCCCATGGGGACACGCTAGGGCGAATGAAGCCCTTCTCAGCCAACTCCTCGAGTTGCTTCTTCAGCTCCAGCATCTCGACAGGCGTCATCCGGTATGGGGCCTTCGAGATGGGTCTCGTACCATGCTCTAACTCGATATTGAAATCCACACTCCTCTGAGGCGGCAAACTGGACGGCTCAGCAAAAACATCAGTAAACTCACAGACAACTGGGATATCCTCTAACGTTGGACTCTCCCCCTCCTTCATGGCATAACACCAGAAGGCCTCGCAACCTTGTGCAATCAGTCTAGCTGCCCGTATAGCGCTGATAACTGTGCCTACCTTTCCAAGGTCCCAACCTCGGAAAACCTCTATCTGGCCTAACTCGGTAGAGAGGGGAACAGTCTTCCTACCTACATCTAGGACTGCAGAATGTCTAGCCATCCAATCCATACCTATAATGACTTCTTCATGCTCTAATGGCATGACAAAGAAGTCAACTAGTAACACACGGGTCCCTACAGAAATGGGACAACCGTGAATCTCACGGGTACCTCTGACCCTACCACCATCGGGTAACCCTATAATAAAGGGCATCCCCTCAACTGTATCTAACCCAAGACGCTCTACACAGGCATCAGAAATAAAAGAGTGCGTAGCACTAGTATCAAATAAAACTCTAACAGGTAAACCATGAATCAGAATGGTACCTATAGCAGTAGGTGCAGCTGGCTCCTCTGCACTCCTCAGCTCAAAAACACGACCCTGTGGGCCTCTGGTATCAGTGGTGCCCCCACCACGGCCTCTGCCTCTACCCGGCCCAGGAGCAGATCCCTGAGTCATAAGACGATCTGGGACTCTCTGTTGTCTCTGCATCTGCTGCTGAGGTGGCCTCTGCCCGCCTCCTACTGCACTAACAGGAGAAGAATCCTGCTGTAATGAAGCTCTCCCTCGTCTACAGAAGATAGCTCTGTGACCAGGTCTACCACAAGTGAAGCAGATCACCGGCTGCCTCATACACTCTGATCTCTTATGCCCATACTCATTGCAGTTGAAGCACTGTACTCCCTTATCTATAGCTGGTGCAGATGGGGAATGACTTTGGCGACTCTGACCTCGCCCTAAACCAGTAACTTCAACAATATCCTGCGGAGATGGAACTCCACCCCATCTACAGAAAATATCCATGTGACCTCGCCTGCCACAAGTAGAACAAGTTACTAACGGCTTCGTACACGCTGGTCGTAGATGTTCAGGATCATCACAGTTAAAACATCGTCGACCCGTAGCTGCAACCAGTGCCGTTGCGGGGTAACTTGGACGTCTCCAGTTTAGTTCAGAACTACTAACCCCACTAGTAGCACTGGTCTACCCAGTCCGTTGTCTCTTTCCAGGCCTTCTATGCTCCTCTGGAACTTGAGGAATCTCAGCAACATGTGCCGATACAACAGGTACCTGAGTAACTCCATGGGATCTCCTAAATGATCCCTCCTGTACTGGCAGATCCGGGGTAGGTCTACCTTGTCTAGCCGCTTCCACTATTTGCCTGATATACGCACGGAAATCTGGTCCTCTCATAGAGATGTGATCCGAATCATCTAACTAGACTCGTTGTGGTATACATCTCCCAGCTATACCGTTTCCAGTCTCAGGAACAACACCTCAACAACAACCTCGTGAACCTCCCCCGCTACAAATGAATCATCAGTCGGAATCTGACTCTGTCCTACATCTACTGGAGGAAGAGGAGATCTCTCCCTACCTCGTCCATCTACAGATACAGCTCTAGTCTGAGTCATTTGCAGAACAAAAGCACTTAACCTATCAGGCTATATATATGCCGTATGTATATATCAAATCAATCACAACAGAATATCTATATATATACTGTCGAGATCTTCAGATGGGCGATGGTTCACGTACACGATAACCCAAAACATTTGTACTCATTTCAAAACCAAAACCTTTTGAAAAGTCACACCCCTTTCGGGTTCTGTTTATTTATCTATTCAAACTTTTTTGCAGATTACTAGTGTCATTGTTGTCAACCTGGGCTCTGATACCAACTTTGTAACACCCCAAATCCGTAGGACTCGGAGTGCTACTGGGCTAGGATCTCACAATGGATCCTGACCCTAGCCTGACAGCAACTTCACTGAATCTTACAACAAGGCACCAATAGATTAAAACAAAACATAGAAACTGATATATATATATATATATATATATATATATATATATATATATATATATATATATATATATATATATATATGTCAAAAGGATGATACAGAGTACTGCTGAGTACAAAGTCAAACTGAAATCCGTACAATAAGAATAAACCCAAAATCCCACGAATACGCCCAGTGTACGGAACCCTCAGCAGATCACCCCTTTGGATCACTCTGCAGCTCTCCTAACCTGCAAAGGATCTACAACACGGTATAAAACCGTTAGCTAACTATGCACATATATAAGAAGATGCTAGAGCATAATCACATATCAGAAATAATAAACACTTCAGCATGATATCAAACATTTACCCGGTTTATTATCTTTAATAAGTCGAATCACTCAATCGTATAAATAGATGTATATAAAGATATGTGACACGAGGAATATAATCCCCGCCTCTGAGTACTCTAGCCAGCTGGAGTAGTATCAGCACACCTCCCGTGTACCCTATGAGAGTGGTGAGGGTCCTTCCCGTAAACTAGATCTGGCCTGACTACAGAGAACCTCCCAGACTCCACTACGGGATGAAAGGGAAAGGTTATCACGGCCACTACAATGGGCGGTCAGTATAACATAGGTCGGTGACCATAATAACACATGCTATAAAGCATAAAACACACACACCACTCAAGCATACATCCAATATAAGGATAGTAGCTAAGTAAGTCCTATGGACTTACCTCGATCTCAGGAGTAACTCGCTACGAACAACTCTCAGAAACGTCCACTCCAAACTAGAGGACAACACAGCCCATACAAGACACACATACATATATATCACAATCCTATCACACAAAGGGGTCACACCTAGACCCAAGGGATCCATAAGGATCAAGTCCAACTCGTAAGCCTCAAAGCCCTAACCGACATATCTATAACATACTCATCAACATCCGAATCCTAGCATGGTACTAAGTTCCTCATACTAGAAAGGAAAGGAACTACCTAACTATAGGTAGTCCCGGGACAAGACGCACCTGCGTGAACCAAGGACGCGGGGGCGGACCGCAGGCAACCGCGGGCGCGGCGACACTCAGCCGCGGGGGCGGTGACACGGGACGCAGGTATCGCAGGCAAGGCGATGGCGCTGGCGCGGGCGCTGCGGCACGTCTTCCGCAGGGGCGGTGACTTCTGGCCGCGGAGGCGGCAACACGGCATAGGCGATTTCTACAGTTTCTTTTCGGCTCTTCCCGTGATCAAATCCCGCCTCTTCTCTTCCAAATCCACACACAAATATGCCTATACTTCTAAGCTAGAAAGGTTGAAACCAAGGGAAGGAAGAAGAAAGAAAGGAAGGAGAAGCAAGCACTTACCACTTCTGAAAATCCTAGGCTGCAAGGAGGATCAACACACACCAAAGTTGGCTTCCAAGCTCAGCAACATACATCACTAGCATCCACACACTCTAGCCACAACAAACTCTCTTCCAAACCAAAGGAAACCAAGACAAGATCAAGGTGAAGCAAAGGAGAAGCAAGAAGGACGTGGGAAGCTGAAGAAAGGAATGAAGATGGAAACCCTTGATCAACCAAGAGCAAGGAAAGACATAAGCCAGGTAAAGCACGGGTCAACGAAGTCAACAAAGCCGGCTGCAGCCGCCAGAATCCGCAGGCGCGGTCTCCGGAGCCGCAGGGGCGGCGGTCAAGCCCGCGGGTGCGGAAAGGCCATTCTCGGCCCAAAGTCAATCTCGGCTATGGTCCGATCTCGGTCCGAAAGAAAAGGGTCTCACAAAATTAAAATGATTGTAACTCACTAACTTGCAAAGGTCAGTTTTTGATCGAGTTAGATTTAAGTTTGATAGATTCTTGTTGGATTAGTTTTGGTTTTGATCATTTTTTGTTTGAATTGGTTTCAGTTTTGGGCCCGTCAAGATGTGAGCTTATAACAAGTTTGCATCATAAATGTGAATCTTTCTACTCCACTAAAACAACAGTCATAATGTCAATGTGATACTCTCAGAACTTTTCTTTCAATAAATCTTTTTACCAAATTAATAATTAAATAAAAAGTATTTAAACTTCTCTTGTACGTTAATTCTTTCTGACTAAAAACTATCTAAACTTCTCTTCTACGATAAAACAATATCTAACTTTTAATTTTAAAATATCGAAATATACTAAATCAACAATATCTAAACTTTTCTTGTACGATACAATTCTCAGTTAAAATCTAAACTTCTCATGTAAAAAAATACGTCTCTATTTCTATCATTTCCCCCCTTTTTTTCTTCTTTTTTAAGGTTTCCGTCATCTTATATTCAGCTACGTCGTATCTTTTTCAGGTAAAATAAATATGTCCCTGTTGCTATCATATTTTTTCATTTATTTATCTTCGACTATCCTTCTTTTTCTTCTTTTTGACTATCAATCGTTTCTACAAATTTTATTTCTTGTCATTACTTTTTATCTTATTCTCCATTCTTTAATAGATAATCTACGATGGTTATTATTTTTTATTTTGTTATTGAAAATTTGCCATGATATATATATATATATATATATATATATATATATATATATATATATATATATATATATATATATATTATCTTAAAGCAGTAAATTTAATAATTAAATATAGATCCATAATGTTCTTTTTTTCTATTTTTTAAAAAAGTAACTTCGTATTTCTTGCTGGATTTGAAGAAAAATTTAGTAATAGAATTTGTACATTTGATAATCCAATCCATATAATGATAGGGCGATTTAAAGGCACGGCTGAAGAATTCATAATTGCACAACATTTTTGGGATCCGGGACTGTCACGGTTACGAATCCTGTGATCGTGGCAGAAAAGGTTATGAAAAAAAAAAATTTCTAACACGATCACAGGATTTGTGACCGTGAGAAAAAAAAATTTTGTTTTCTTCCTCTATATTTGTAAATTTTATAAAGTAAATATGTCACGGTTTTGGGAACCGTAGCCATCACGGTTCCGGAAACCGTGACCGTGGATATTTTTCACGGTTACGGTTTTCGAAACCGTGGCGGCTACGATTTTCGTAAACGTCATGCATTAGTTAATTTTATCGCCGTGTAGTTAGTCTTTCCGTAATGATATAAAAATGGGTTGGGCTCCCATGAAACTTCACCTTAAAGCTGAGTAGATCTACACCATTAATTATAATCAAGGGTCAAGATTCGATTTCTATTAAATATAAAAGGTAGCAAATGGGTTGGTGACATCTTCTCATCCCCTAAATATAGATCTACACCATTAATTATAATCAAGGGTTAAGATTAACTTAAAACAATAAAAACCAACCGATAAAAATTAAAGAAATTATAACTCCTTAAATTTTCTAAAAATGAATAATTAAATTTAAATCAATATAACTAAAATAAAATTTTATTTTAAACATATGATTGTCATCTTATGATGCCAACAATCTTCTTAACTTTAACCGCAATATTATCATCTTCAATTTGTTCTTCAAAAACTTACAAAAAACACTAATTGAAACACATGTATTCTCCGATTTGTTTTTAAATTAGCAAAATCTTACATTATTAGTTGGGACAAAATTTGTTAGAGTCATATGGATGAGGAAGTAAACAGTTTCACATACAAATTTAAGCCGGATTATCAAATAAAAGAATAAACTACCGATTTAAAAAAATATTGTTACCTTTTATGTTCAATAGAAATCTAACATCAACCCTTAGTTATAATTAAGGGTGTAGATTGCCTCTAATAATTCGATTTGTTTTTTTCTTGCAATTAATTCTAATAGTTATTTAATCCATAAATTTATTTATATTAAAACATTATTTTGGATTTAAATAAAAAATATTCTAATCAAAGTCATACATAGTTTAGCCATAAAATTAAAACATTAATTTGGTGGGTTGTTGACCTCTACATCGAGGTTTGAAGATTAAATAAATCATAATTTTCTTGGCCTTTGACCTACTGTTTTATGGGTCGTTGCCATACTATTTTATGTGTGGGTCGTTAAATATTTTCAGTGATTTCGCTATCCTACATCGATCATCAAGTAAGGTTGAATAGATGAATTTGAAGATTGAGTAGAGGATTTGAAGACTAACAAATAATAAATCGTAGCATTTGAAGTTTAAACAAATCATACATTTCTTGACATTTTGGTTAAGTTGAAGTATAATGGGTCATGACTACTGTTTTGTGGGTCGTTTACCTACTGTTTTGCGGGTCGTTGATCAACTGTTTTGTAGGTCGTTAAATATTTTCACGATTTTTCTATCCCGCATCGATTATAACAAGTATGGCTGGTAGTTTGAAAACTTGTATAAATAAAGGGTTTGAAGATTAAACAAATCATACATTTCTTAGTCTTTTAGCTAAATTAATGGATAATTTTTATTCATATCAGATTAATATCCGTTATATGGGTCGTTCACCTAGTGTTTGTGGATCTTTAAATTGTAATAATCAGAAAATTTCAGATATTAGTTTAATGATATTAGTTTATAAGTTGGTAAATTAATTCGAAACGGAACCGATAACGTAAGCAAACCGACGTTATTCTGTTAAACCTGACTTCCCGGTTTATTGACTATAATCATGTATACATTGGTTTCTTTTAACCAGCCCAAATCTCCTTCAATTGGTTCTCCTGGGCCATTACACATCTCTTCTTTGGACTGGCCCAATTCCTCCGTTCCTGAGCCACTAACCTCGGCCACATTCTTGTTTATATTCAACCGGGCATACAAGCAGCCGGTGCCACGTCATCTCCGTTCGCGTTACGAAACTGCTGACTTGAACGTTTTCAGCGTTAATGAAGATTCAATGACAGCCGTTACTCTTCACGCCAGACCGAGTGGAAGACCGTAGTTAACGGGAAGACTTCCGACCTTCTGGCTTTCATCTTCAACCGCTTCTCTCTCCCTGCGACAACATCCCTCTCCTTTCACGCCAATTTGCATCGAACCATCTTCCGCCCAACCTTCCGTTACCGATCTCGCCAAAACACGTCCCGTACTCAATTCGTTGTTGAACCTCACCTCGACCCTTCTTCCTCTGCAGACTATCTCGAACCACCGCCCAACCGCTGCTAGCCTTCTCGGAGTCGAACGCCGATCTCGAAGCTGTCTTCGAGTTATGACCTCCTGCACACCGAGATTCTGGAGCAGCTTCTCCTTTCCACGGGCCGGGCGATTCGAACCACTGAGGCCACGACCGTTGCTTTAGGGACTTCATCGCAGGGCGCTAGTCCAGGGGCTCAGTTCAAGTCCGTGCTTGTGGCCATTACGGAGAGAATAGAGGTAAGAGGGAACTGAGTTAAGTTGGGCACGGATGGGTGTGAAAGAAAAGAGTTTTGAACTCGAACCTTGTGATTGCAGGGACAAGGAGGGATCGAACGCCGGTAGTCTACACCGAGAAACCGTGCTAGTGTGTTCACTGTAGGAACACTTGCTGCAGAAGGTATCGATCAGCCTGCCCATGTTTATTCCTGGATTATGTTACTAATAAGTTTCGAACGTGTGACCTGATCCGGCAGCCAGAAACTAACTCTCTTGTGTACGCTTGTTAGGACTCGAACCGGAGGCGTAACGTACCTTGCTTAGCCAGCCGTTGTCACTTGGGCCGGTTAACCAAATTCTCGATCACTACAATTTACGGTTAGACCGCATCCGACTTTTGTGGTTATTTTAATTTAGTGGGAATTAAGAATAAAGTATTCTATAACCAATTGATAATGCATCATACGATAAATTGCTTTACTGAAATATTTAATATTACGGAATTTATTACTAGTACCGGAATGAAAAGGTGGATGGGATAATTAGAGTAATGACGGACGATTTTATTGCACGTCCAATACAGAGAAAAGAGGAAATGAACTATAGTAAGGAATTAATAGGGAATGACGAAAAACTTGTAATTAGAACAAGCCGAGGAAATGCAACATTAAGGATTTCGGCCTGAGAATGTTAAGTCGGATAAAGGTAGATAAACTACGAACCTCCGAGATAGCAGAATTCGGGAAATGACTTTAGAGGATACAAGATTATGGAATGGAAGTGTAGGTCCCTGAACCTAGTTGGTTAAAGAACGTCAGGGTATCGATACTAGATATCATACCCTGATTTAAGAGACTCATAAATGGAGTGGTATTAAGAGTGGATAATTTATTGTTCAGGATAATTGGATCTTTTGCTGGCAAGATCACGAGACTTTGAGACCAGTACCGATAAGGTGAATTTGTAGGACTCACTTAGTTACCATTTAATACTGAGTGTGCATTTGAGTGGTGTGTGTTATATTCTAGTGAAATAAAAAACGAATGAATTAGATCACTGTACGGTATTTTGTTAAGTAAGGCACAAGTGTATGATAACGTGCCATAACCGTCGGTCCGGGCCAATGGTGCCGGAGGATTGCCCCGCAACTAGTCCAGTAGGTATACGGGAAGAGGTACATACACCAACCCTACTGGTTTACGGGGACGGGGGCAGGAGTCGGGAGACTCTTGTGTTACAAGAGAAGATGAAAATTAGACTGGATCAAGTCACGTAATGAAAAGATAATAAATCGTGATATGTGTGTACATGCTGAGTGATTTACTGTATATTCCTTGTGTGTGTTTGTGCTCTAGTGACACTTTAGTATTAGAATTGTAGTTAACGATTTATACCGTGTTGTTAGATAATGCAGGTTAGATCTCTACCGAGAGATCGAGCGTGAAGTGGCCAGCCAGGGTTTCCGTACTAGGATCGGGTGTTTGGTTATTTAATTCAGTTATATTTTTCCTTAGTTGACTTTTAGTGTTAGACTCTCTCGTCCTAGAGATTGGCTGTGCTGTATTGGTCACGTCTTTTACTTTGAGTACTTTATTTAATGATTTATCGTTTTAATATTTGTGCCTTGTTGCAAGGTCCATTGTGAAATTGTTGTCAAACTAAGACCGGGACCCACTGTGAGGTCATAGCCAGTAACGCTCCGGATTCCCAGAATTCGGGGTGTTACATAAATATTTTCTGTGATTTTGCAATCCTACATCGATTAAGAACTTGTATAAATAGAGAATTTGAAGATCAAACAAATCAAAACTTTTTTGGCATTTTGGCTAATTTCAAGTATAGTTTTTATTCATAACGGATTAATATCTGTTATATGGGTCGTTAAATATTAGTTTGAGAACTTATATAAATAGAGAGTTTGAAGATTAAACAAATCATAGATTTCTTGACTTTTTCGCTAAGTTGAAGTATAATTTTCATTAATAACAGATTAATATTCTTTATTTGTGGATCGTTAAATATTTTTAGCGAATTTGTTATACCACATCGATTATCAAGCAAGATTGATAGTTTGAGAACTTGTATAAATAAACGGTGTGGTTCGTTAAATGTTTTTAGCGATTTTGCTATCTCACATTGATTATAAGTAAGACTGATAGTTTGTGAACTTATATAGATAGAGGGTTTGAAGATTAAACAAATCCTACATTTGTTGGTATTTTGACTAAGTTCAAGTATAACTTTTATTAATAACTGATTAATATTCGTGATATGGTCGTTGATATACTATTTAGTGGTATTTTAAGTGATTGTGCTATTTCACATTGATTGAAAACTTGTAATAACAGATGATTTGAAGATTAAACAAATCATACATTTAGACTAAGTTCAAGTATAATTTTTACTCGTAATGAATTCATATTCGTTATATGAATGAGTCGTTAAATATTTTTAGCGATTTTATTATCTTACATCTATTATCCAAACGGTGTAATTTTTTTTTATAAACAAAATGAACTAGTTTGAGTCGTTAAATATTTTCAGCGATTTTAATATCTTACCTCTATTATCCAAATGGTAATTATAAACAAAATGAACTAGTTTTGCGTAAAAAGACTTTTCTTTTCTCAAAAGTGGTAGTTTTCAATACCAATTTGGTTTCCATAGCATTGTCATATGGAATCAAATTCAAGTCCAAATCAAGATTTGACAATGACATAAAAGAAAAAAAAAAACTTTGAACGTGTCATAGCATGAATCCACACCAAAGCTGCACGTCAATTGCTATATTGCAATTCAGCTCAAATATTTATTTTTTATCAGACCAAATCTAATTCTGAAGCAAAAAAAGAATTTATTTATTTGTTGAACTCGTTTAAAATATGAATATTTCCTCAGAGGAATTCAGCATATGAATTTATTTGTGTCTAGAGTTCAGTCCACCACTTTGATTTGAAGTGCTACACCCCCACCAATTGGTATAACCGTCCAGATTCAATAGAAGGCTTCCATGGCGCCAAGTATCAACCAAAACTTCACATTACCTTTGGGTTGGACAGCTTTGAACCTCATATTTATATCTGGTAACCTAATTTCCCAGCACCCAAACAGGACCCAAAAATTCTTCATTCTACACCATTAGTCCTCAATTTCATCTAACCTTCTACTAGTATTTCAATGTTTCCCCAATTGAAATCTAACAACTCCACTCTTCTTTGACACTCACCAACTGTTTGATAATATTCCCAACTGAACTGGCTTTCTATAGAACCTTAATTAGTTAGCTCTCTCTTTGAAGGAATGGTGGGGACTTTGACTGTCGTCTTTGATTCTGCCCGCTCATGTCCCTGCTCGTCCTTGTATGTGAATTTTATCAGGCAAACAGCTGTTTCTTCTTCGTTGGAGCTTGGAAGCTCCTTTGTTGGTGATGGGAAAATTCTTAACAGGGTTATCAATAGGAGCTTAACAATGAAGAAAAGGAGGAGTCAGAGGAGCAGTGTGATCATTAGTGAACTTGCTGGACAGTACGAAGATAGCTTTGAAGATGTCAAGGCGGTATAGTTCTTCATTGTTGATGAATTATTTTTCTTCATTTTTTTAAGAAAATAATGTTGTGCTTTGATGCATTAATTTGAATGCAGCAAACACTCAATTATTTCACTTACAAGGCTGTGAGGACTGTTCTGCATCAGCTGTATGAGATGAACCCACCTCTATACACATGGTTTTACAAGTACGTTGATGTTCTTGTCTTAGCAAAAACACTGCCTTGCACCTAATTCTGAAAGGATATAAACCTTTGTTGCATTGTGTAACAGTTTTACCGCGTCCAATAAGCCTGGGAACGGAAAGCTTTTCATCAAACTCCTTGTTAAGGTAAAAGAAAAGCATTTCTTTCATCTGAAGAACAAGTTATAAAGGCCTTTTTTATTGGCAGGAACATCAAGAGCTTGCGGAAAGAGTCATGACAACCCGTCTTCATCTCTATGGAAAATGGCTTAAGGTATTCAATTTGAACTTCTTGCTTCCCTGTCATGAAGAGCAAAAACGTATAGCAATACCGTTTATGACACAGATCTTTCTGTCTCATTAGAAATGCAATCATGCTGAAATATATAAGGAAATATCTGAAGAAAACCTGGAATTGATGCGCGAGAGGCTTATTGAGACTGTTATATGGCCATCAGACGACACCAACATGGAAAAGCTCGGTTGATCACACGCTGTTATCATCAATTTTTATCTACCTTCATCTGTGCTCATATGAGAAAGATGTATATATAGCTAGGTCAACCTTTAATTGGATACTTTCATGGACAACAACTTCTCTCACATTGATCAGCTGGGTTTTGTTTCAATTGAAATTTTGGTTTGTTGAAAACTTTTGTTATCATGTCATGTAACAATTAGTGCCATAGGGCGTTCGACAATGTATATCACACATACATCACATAAGAGTGTGTAAAAGTATATGTAAACATGTATGTGTAGAGTGATATATGTTATAGTGTTTCATGGACCTCTAAGACCTATATTTAGATTGGATCTCTTGATCCTAGCCTGACACAACTATAATATATACACAGGATGCCTCATATGTATGTTAATACTTAGAGTAAATTACACAAACTCACCTCTTATTTATTTCCTTTTTCACCTCTTATATATTTTTTTCAATAAACAACCTCATATTATACTTTGTTAACAATCTGCCACCACAAGACATTGTCAAGTATTCAGTTAGTAGGTTCTACAATTAGTTAAAAACTAAAGAAAAAAGAGAAGTATTAGTTTATAGTTTGATTAACTAGGAGCTAGACAAAGATTTTTACAAAGCAAAAACTAAAAAAAAAAATGCGCTCCTCGCCGCCACCGCTCAAAAAACCAAAACCTATTTCCCAAAATTATCTTCCTTGCCTTTTCCGTCATGCGAGAAGCTTCCCCTCCCTATGGAACTACAATTATCGATGGGGCTTTCCTTTGGAGATTCTAGTTGCTCATCGATTACTACCTCTACTACAAAAGAACAAGGAAAAAAGACAGGTTTCGGCTATGGCTCGAGGGAATTTCGGCTAGACGTACGCCGTTGCCTGTTTGGCGGTGACGGATTTGTGATTCCGTGTCAACCTCATTGCTAATCGGCGAGCACTTGTGGCTCGCGAAATTCATGGAGTCTCAAGTGTAGGAAGAACGTGTGGTATCGCTGATGTACATCCTCGAAGAAAGATCGAGAAAAAGAAGGTAGAGTTAGTTTCCTAACATCAACACCAAGATGTGGAGAAAGCTCTCTCTCATCAATGTTTCTCCAGTGGAGGAAAATCATCCAATGAGACAGGTTTCTCTTTCATTATCTAGTGTTGCTGCTTCTCAACACCAAGATGGGGAATCTATCAATTCGATTGTTCATGGTGTCTGTCTTGGTGGCCGTGGATGAACAACATAAGCTCATGCTTATGCTCAACGAATAAAGGAACAATTCTGATAAGAAATCTCTTAAATAGTGAGCAATAAATTTCGACTCTCAAACTAACGCAAGAACGTAGAACAAAGTACTCTCTGCTCCTAGTTTCTTTGATGTGCCGAGTACCTTCTGAGCTTAACACACTGAGCATTTCTTTAAATATTTAATCTGGAGAGGACGTATAGTAGAAAGATACTTATAGGGAAATTAGTTTCTAAATTAGTGTGTTCTACTGTAACAAATTTTTTATTTTTTCTTATGATGTATCACAAGTTTTTCATTGGTGAGAAGATTATTTTTCCATAATAGACCCGGTAGACCTTCTGATGGGATAAAATAAGGGCTATAAAATCCTGCACCTCACCAACGTGATTCAGTTAGTTCTATGTTAGTTTTTATTTCGGCTAGCATAATCATATTAATATGTTCATTTTAGTCGTTATTTTGGTTAGTTTTATTTTCATAACATTCGATTTTAAGCTCAAAATTCTTACTTTATACTTGTCCTTCGTATCCGATGAACTCTCCTTTGAAAGAAAGTCGTAATATGAAGTGTTTTTTTTTTTTATTATTATTTAACTCAAGTTTGTCTCCATTGTTTGCTTTTCCATTGTTGGTTTCATTGTCTCTTCCTTGGTTGTTTACGTGAGATAATATTAAAATCTCAATTGCCTTCATTTTTCTTTCTGAATTGGGTTTTATATATTTTAGACCTCAATGTAGTTAGTTTCACAACTAGAGAGATTGTCAATTTTTTTAAGTAGATAATATTGTCGTGATTTTTTTGATCATATTAGTCAATCCATTTTTCTTTCTCCACACTTCTGATGTGATCAGAGAAGTTTGATTTGTCGTACTCATTATCAACCCAAATAATTGATTTTTTTTAAGGCTGTAAATTTTACTACAAATAATACGGATTTTAAATTTGGTTTGGGATTCCACTTGGAACCACTTTGTATATTATGAGACGGATAAGTTCTCTTTGTTCTGTCGATAAGATCCCAAAGGAATCTCAAGTTCAAGTTTGTACACCAATTGAAAAGTAACTTCCAAGATTCATATTTAATGATTTCAGGGAGTTGTTGGGTGCTTTCATTTTGCAAATCATTATCTTGAAACAACATGAGATCAGAAGTATTATTTAGCTTTCAGTAAAGAAATATAGACTCCGAAAAGAGGATATTCAAAGGATTCGACATTCTCAAAACACATTTGATCGATGACGGGAGAGACCTAATAACATGATTTATTGCAATAGTTTAGGCATGTATTTAGGAAGTTTTCCCCTTTTTGTTTAGCATGAATAAGTCTTAGTTTGTGTCATTTGCACTTGTTATAGTTTACTTTGCAAGTATAGATGTCTATACACACTTGGTGGATTTTGTAGGTGAAATGGTGAATTTCGGACCTAAACGACGTATTAGATGTTCAAGCTTCGAAGTGGAGCGTGCCATGGAAGGCGCGAATGAAGGAAATGAAATCAAGCAAGGAGCAAACAAGGACTTTCTGAGCAATCTCGGGCGATTTGGAAGTAATCTCGACCGAGATTTGATTTCAAGATTTAATTGAAGAATGAGATGAAGAACTCGAGAGAAATCTCGGGTGCCATCTCGGGCCGAGATTTGTAGAAGTTCCAAGGAAGAATGAAGACAACAGGAAATCTCGACCCCGATTTGCCATGATCTCGGGCCGAGATTTTCAACAGATGTGCCGAGATTTGCTCTCTGCATATGTCAACTTTACCTTTTCATAACTTTTTAGCCGACCCTTGTTTTTCTAGTAGTTGGAGTATAAATATGAACTTGCAAGGCCTTTGTCTAGCTCTCTTCCCTGATCTTTTTTTTGAGCCTTTTGACCTTCTTCTTCTTCTTCATTTCTCCTCTCTTCTTCTAGCATGTAAAAGAGAGATTATTTTCCAGATTTTATGGTTGAAGAACATTAAACAACTGTGTTGGTTTCATTTCTCTTGATATTGGAAGACTTATCTACCGAGTTTGTATCTCTTGCTCCCTTTGTATTTCAATCTCAAGAACAACATGTTTTCTTCTCTTTATTCTACAGAGTTATCATGTGCATATTTGGCTCCAATCCTTGTGATTATAGAGTGAATGGATCATTGTTTATGGCTTGGATGATGATAGTTTAGGTTGCATGGTTGTTTTGGTGCAGATTTGTGTTAATTCCTAAGGTTGATTGTGTTGAATCTAGGTTAGATCTTACTAATCTAGCAAACTAAGTTGGAGTAGAGACTTACCCGGCAATATTCCTCCTTGGATATAGAAGTAGATGAACCTTAGGTAGTAGCGGTGGAAAACCCTATATTAGATTGTTCTGTGTTGGTTTAGTTCTTAAGTTGGACAATTTTTTGAGACTTACCCGGTAAAGAGTTGATTAGTCCTTAGGTAGTGAAGTCAATATATGCCAAATTTTCGTCCTTGTTGCCTTGTTACTTACCCGGTAATAGGTGGTTTGGATTGGAATTAAACAATCTTGAGACCTCCCCGTAATAGATCATCATTGACGTAGCAACCGTCCTTGTAGCAATCTTACCAAAGCAATTGCAAGTTAACTTGAGTCCAATGTCATAACCGATGATCTTGAGGAATCTATCTTTTTCCGATAATTTGATACAATCTTGTTGTTTGTGTTTTTTAGTTTACTGTTTTGATTTAAGTTGATCTTGGATCAATAACCAACAAAAACCCAACTAAAATATGAAATTTCTAACCCTTATCCCTCTCCCTCTTTTCTTATTGATGCAGGAGCATCTAGCAGCTTGACTTCACCTCCTTGTACATATGAACATATGAACAAGAGGAGACGAATTACCACAGAGAAGGAGCAAGATCACGATAGCCCCAACATGAGTCAAACCACGGCCGAGATCACCACAGCCACGGCCGAGATGCACGATTGGATATGACCGAGATTCATGAGCTATGCAAGAAGAAGAAGCACGTCGGGCTGCCTTGGAAGAAGGAAAGTTTCGGGCTAATTTAAGTGGCTAAATTAGGCTCAACTTGCTTATTAATTTTCAGCCCATATTTTAGACTCTTTTAAAATTGGACTTGTTTTTATTTAATTGTTTTGGGCTTTTCGACTTGTTAGTTCAACCCTTTAGTTGATCTTATTTCTTAAAAATTTGATCATATCTTTTATTTAGAAGATCGTATATATTGAAGATTTGATCTTATTTGATCTGTTCTTTTTAATTAGATTGGACTCGATATTAGATCCAGCTCATAGCCCTTTCTAGCTTAGATTTCACGCACCCCTAGCCTATATAAGGCATAGGTTGGACGTTTTCTACTTTCACCCTTGAATGAAATTAAACACAATACTTTTTAGTATTTTTCTATCTTCTCTCCCATACTCTTCTCGTGGAATCGAGACAAACACAGAGCGAGTGGAATCTCGTTCGCCCAGTAACTTGGACTGTTTTGAGTTGTGTCACTTGGATTGGCAAATTGGTGCTCTCAATCATCTTTAGGTGACTTCTCGTGCTTTAGGGACAATCTATTTCTCTTCTGTGTGAAATTATAGCGGAAAGGCTTCTTCAATCATTCTGTGTTGTGTGTTAGGGCCTTAGTTTCCCTAGTGTGCTCACGGTTTCTTCAAGGGATCGACAAGATTTATCCTTCGACAGATCCTTCACAATCATTGGATCATTCATTCATCTTTTATTTCAAGTTTTCATCTTTTTCCCTTTTTCTATCATCCTGAGCTTTGGTGTTGAAAGATCGGGCAACCTCACAGTTAACCCAGTATCAAATTGGTAACAGAGAAAAGGTTCATCAACACCCTATATCCACGCCCCATACACAAAAACAAAAAAAATCGAGCTTTCAAGATCCGTCAAGAAAGTTCTAAACAAAAAGAGTCACCGGAGCAGGAACCGTAACGGTTAGTTCTACTATTCTTGTTATTTTTCTACATTTTCAATTCCGCATTCAATTTCTTAAAAAGAAAGATTCTTTGTGGCCTATTGTTATATTTTCATACACTTTTTGCCAAAAGATTCGATCTTTTTCTCGTATTGATTGAAATCTAACCCATCCACCACAAAACAGAACCCGCTGCCCTAAACCGCCACCCTAGACTGTAACACCCCAAATCCGTAGGACTCGGAGTGCTACTGGGCTAGGATCTCACAATGGATCCTGACCCTAGCCTGACAACAAGTTCACTGAATCTTACAATAAGACACCAATAAATTAAAACAAAACATAAAACTGATATATATATATATATATATATATATATATATATATATATATATATATATATATATATATATATATATATATATATATATATATGTATATACATATAAAAAAGGTGATACAGAGTACTGCTGAGTACAAAGTAAAACATAAATCCGTACAACATAAATAACCCATCCCACGATATCGCCTAGTGTACGGAACTCTCAGCAGATCACCCATCTGGATCACTCTGCAGCTCTCCTAACCTGCAAAGGATCTACAACACGGTATAAAACCGTTAGCTAACCATACACATATATAAGAAGATGCTAGAGCACAAACACATATCAATAATATTAACACCTCATCATGATATCACACATTTACCCGGTTCATTATCTTTATAACGTTAAGCACTCAAGAGTATATAAATCGGTATATATGAATATACGTGACACGAGGAATGTATATAACCCTCGCCTCTACGTGCAATAGCTAGTTGGAGTGGTATCAGCGCACTTTCCCGTATACCATATGGAGTGGTAGGTGCCCTTCCCGTATACCAGAACTAACTAGCTTACAGAGAACTTCTCAGACTCCACTACGGGATGAAAGGTAAGTTGTCACAACCACAACAATGGGCGGTCAATATAACATAGGTCGGTAATGAACCATATCGCATGCTATAAAGCATATAACAAACACCACTCAAGCCTACATCCAATATAAGGATAGTAGCTAAGTAAGTCATATGGACTTACCTCAATCTCAGAAGTAGTATCACTACGATCAGCTCTCACTCAGGTCCACTCCAAACTGGAGGACAACACGGTCTATACAAGGCATACATATATATATATATATATATATATATATATATATATATATATATATATATATATATATATATATATATATATATATATATATATATATATATATATCAAACTCCTATCAAACAAAGGGGTCACACCTAGACCCAAGGGATCTATAAGGATCATGTCCAACTAGTAAACCTCAAAGCCGTAACCGGCATATTTATATCATACTCATCAACATCCGATACCTAGCATGGTACTAAGTCCCTCATACTAGGAAAGGAAAGGGGCTACCCAACTATAGGTAATCCCGGGACAAGACGCACCTGCGTGATCAAGGGACGCAAGGGCGGAGTAGACAACCCGCAGGCGCGGCAGGGAGCAGCCGCAGGCGCGGTGACAAGGAACGCAGGCAAGGCGCGGCCGCTGTGGCACGGCTTCCGCAAGGGCGGCGGCTTCTAGGCGCGGGGGCGGCAACGATGCAGAACGTAGCCCCGCGAGTCCTCTTTCACTCTTCCCGTGATCAAATCACGTCTTCTTCATTCCAAAATCACACACATGCATAAACAAACACATTCAAACATTAACCTACATTCAATTCATCTAAACCAAAGCTAAAGAGATGGAATCAAAGAAGAAGAGAAGGAGAAAAAAACAAGAACTTACCACACCTGTGGTCCTAGGCTGCACAGAGGATCAACACCCAACACAACTAGCTCTCAAGCTCATCACAGCATCCAGCATCATCAACAACAACCACAACACACAACTCTCAAGCAAAACTCAAAGAAGAACCAAGAACAAGATCAAAGAAGATGAAGGAGAAGCAAGAAGGACGTAGGGTCTGGAATGGGGAAGTGAAGAAGATAACCCTTGCTCAGCAAGGAAAAGAAAGAAGTAATGCAAAGGGTAAAGCACAGGTCAAAGGAGTCAACAAAACCGGCTGCAGCCGCCGGAAACCGCAAGGGCGGTTCCCTGAGCCGCAGGGGCGGAAACCCGCAGGAGCGGTAGTCATGCCTGCGGGTGTGGCAAGGCTAAACTCGGCCAAAGCCAATCTCGGCTAAGGTCCAATCTCGGTCCGAAAGACTAAGGCTCTTACATAGACCTTGCCGGCGCCGCCGTTCCCCGGCTGCAGCCTATGCCGCCACCCTAACCGAGGCTTCGGCCTCCACACACCTGTCCCTCAATCCCGGTTTTGCTGCCGCCGCTGCCCACACCTCGGCCTTACGCCGCCCCACCGAGGCTTCGGCCTTCATACCACCCGCCGCCCTTCCCTTCTCTTTTTGGCCTTACCGGCGCCGCCACCCCGCGCCTACCGTCCCTGCGCCGCCGCCAATCGAGGCTTCGGCCTCCTTTCCCGCGGCCTCAGCCACCGCCCAACCCTGCGCAGCCTTCGCCGGAGGCTTCGGCCTCCCTACACATCTCGGTTCATTAGCCCGAGATCTCTATCTCCGGCCGCCACCCGCCACCATCTGTGTCGTCACGCCACCGCCTGATCCGTCCTCGAAGCTCTCGGCCGCCGCCCTCCTAACCCTAGTAGGGTTTGTTTGTGTGATTAGTTTCGCAAGTTTGTACTCAAAAAAAAAAAGTAAAGGCCAAAGGCCTTCGTCAAAAAAAAAGAAAAAAAAGAAAAGGTCAAAGGCCTCGTCAAAAAAAAAGACGTTACTTGCGAGCTAAGTCATTCAGTTTTCTGCGGTTGCTCAATTGTTCATATTATTTGATGGTTGGTGCCCCCTGGAGTTCAATTGTTATATCTATAATTCCCTGAGGCATATTTGCTACTGTAAGAGCCTTAGTCTTTCGGACCGAGATTGGACTTTAGCCGAGTTTAGCTTTGGCCGAGATTGACCTAGTTGCCCCCGAGGGCATGAGTGACGCCCCAGCGGGTTTCCGCCCCTGCGGTTTCCTGCGGCTGCAGCCGTTTTTGTTGACTCTCTTGACCCGTGCTTTACCATTTCCTTCTCTTATTCTTTCCCTTGGCTGATCAAGGCTTCTTCTTCACTTTTCACTCCAGCCTTGCACGTCCTCCTAGCTTCTCCTTCCTCCACCTTGATCTTGTGTTGTTTCTCCTTGAGTTTGGAAGAGTTGTGTGGCTTGATGTTGATGTTGATGATGGATGTGTGTATGTTGAGCTTGGAGGCCAGCTTTTGAGGTGTGTGACCTTCCCCTGCAGCCTAGGACCACAAGAGTGGTAAGTGTTCTTGCTTCTTCTTCTTTCTTTCCTTGATTCCTTCATCCTAGCTTAGGATTAGATGCATGTTTAAGGGTGTTGATGTTGGTATGTGTATGTATATGTATATGCTTGGTTTTGGTGAAGAGAAGACGTGAGTAGATCACGAGAATAGCCGAAGAGGAATCGCGGGTTTACGTTCTGCATAGACGCCGCCCCCGCGCCTGGAAGCCGCCGCCCCTGCGGATGCCGTGCCGCAGCGCCCGCGACAGTGCCCGCGCCTTGCCAGCGTCCTTTGTCACCGCGCCCGCGGCTGAGTTCCACCACGCCTGCGGGTTGCCTGCTCCGCCCCTGCGTCTCTTGTGTCACGCAGGTGCGCCTTGTCCTGGATCTACCTAGAGTTAGGTAGATCTTTTCCTATCCTAGTATGAGCAGGTTAGTAGCATGCTAGGTACGTGTATGAGGATAGAATGATGAGGATGTGATATATCTGTATGCCGGTTATGGCTTTGAGGTTTAGGAGTTATGTTATGATCCTTATGGATCCCTTGGGTCTAGGTGTGACCCCTGTGATGGATATGAGTATGATATATGTTGTTATGCCTTGTTTAGGCAGTGTTGATCTCTAGAGTTGGAGCCGTTTAAGTTGAGTTGAGTTGAGACTTCAGAGATTGAGGTAAGTCCATAGGACTTACTTAGCTGCTATCCATATATTGGATGTGTGCATGAGCGGTGTATGTTATATGATTGATAGCCCGAGTTATGTTGATTACCTACCTATGGTTTAGTGACTGCCCATTGTAGGGCCATGACAACTTGTCCTTTCATCCCGCTGGGAGTCTGGAGGTTCTCTTAGGGCAGGCCAGTCTAGCTCAGTGAACCGGCCACCTGCACCACTCCCATAGGGTACACGGGAGGTGGGACCGGATCTCCACTCTAGCTGGCACCATTCCCGAGAGGCGAGGGTTATATTCCTCGTGTCACATATGTTCATATTGATATATATATATATATATATATATATATATATATATATATATATATATATATATATATATATATATATATATATATATATACGCTTGAATGACTGGACGTTATAAAGATAATAAACTGGGTAAATGTGTGATAGCATGGTGATGTGTTTATGATTCATTGGTGTGTGATTGTGATTATGCATCTTCTTATATATGCGTATGGTTAGCTAACGGTTCTATACTGTGTTGTAGATCCTTTGTAGGTTAGGAGAGCTGCAGAGTGATCCAGAGGGGTGATCTGCTGAGGGCTCCGTACACTGGGTCGTCCTCGTGGGATGGGATCTTTTGATCATGTATATGTTTATGTTTTGTTGTACTCATCAGTACTTGTATAAATCTTTTGATACTTTTATAATAGTGATGTTTTGTATTTAATCTATTGGTGCCTTGTTGTAAGATTCAGTGAACTTGTTGTCAGGCTAGGGTCAGGATCCATAGTGAGATCCTAGCCCAGTAGCACCTCGAGTCCTACGGATTTGGGGTGTTACAGCTACGTCCTCGGGAACCCTGTAGAGCATTGTTACTATTCCTTTTGTTTCCCTTGACATTTTCGCTTTGCCCCTGGGAGTTCCCTGTATCCCTGTAAGGCAACATTCAAAACCCTTTTCCCTTTTTTCTTTCTTCATTACCTTTTTCCTTTCCCCCTTTTTCTTTTGTATTTAAATTTTTCATAAGGCCTCAATTTATCTTTTGCTTTGAGATTATTGACTTGTTGGTTGAGAAAATTGCAGGCGAGATTAGTTTTGCTTTTTTTAGCTAGCACCACTTAAAAGGCCATTTTCCCTTGAGATTTGCATCGTTCACCTTATTTTCTTCCTGAACGCATTCACTTGTTGTTGCTTGAGACATTTTTCTTGTAGATCCACAGTGATCCTCGCAAACCGGTTGAGAGGAGTTGCGAAACCTACGAGATAGGTTACTAAGCGATACACTTGAAGAGGGTAGCTGAGGAGATTTCTCTTTAAACTAACCTTAACATGTTTGCTTGTTTTGAGTCATGTCTGCTTCAGGAAGGGAGAACGAGAACCGGATACCCGACACTCCACGAGCTATGGACGTCGACACTATGCTAGCCCGCATCATGGAGAGGCTAGATGTTATAGAGGCACGTGGTGAGAGGACACCTCTGAGGAACGATCCACCACCACCACCACCGCCCCATCACCCACTGCCACTTCGGGTCAACCCCGGAGTTATGCCATCTAGGCGATTCTTACGGAGAGAGCTGGACTATAATGATAAGAAACTCATACTAGAGACTGAGGTGTATTCTAAAGCTAAGGTAAAGATACCACATTTTGAAGGGAAGTGTGATGCTGATGTGTACCTTATCTGGGAGGATAAAGTAAAACAAATTTGGAGTTGTCATAACGTTTCAGACGTTAAGAAGGTACAATACGTTGCCCTTGAATTTACTGGTTATGCTTTAATGTGGTGGAATAACTTGTTGGAGGTAAGAAGATGAGCTTTAGACACATATATCAGCACGTGGGAATGGATATAGGCTATCATGAGAGCCCGATTCGTTCCACCATATCATGGAAGAGACCTGCGCTAGCGACTGAAGAACCTTAAGCAAGGTTCTATGAGCGCATAAGAGGTATATGCAGCCATGGAGATGGCCATAGTTCGAGCCGACGTACAGGAAGATGAGGAAGCTACTATGGCTCGCTATCTTAGGATATTACATCCTTACTTTGCTCATGAAATAGAACTATATGCTTTTCTAACCTGACATATTTACTACATCTCGTTGTGAGAGTGGAAAAGAAGCTGAAGATACGAAGTCAAGGTAGGAAATCTCCCAACACCACGTGGAGAGGAAGTGTTGGCCGAGACTACGGCCGAGATGGTGACAACACCAGCGAGACACTCTCAGCACTAGCCGAGATGTCAAGACCCCGGCCCCACCCGCGCCTACTCCTATGTCAAGCAAAGCTACTACTTCGACACCGCCGGAAAGTGGTTCTAGTTCCTCTACTAGAGCTAGAGACATCACGTGTTTTAAGTGTCAAGGACGAGGTCACATGGCTCGAGAATGTCCCAACAAAAGGACATTGTTCATCAATGACAATGGTTGTTATGAGTCGGATTCGGATGCTGAGGAAGAGGAAGAAGAAAGACCGGTCTTACTAACTGAAAAGGATGAAGAGGAAGAGTACAAGCCGGAAGAGACATTTGTTTCTAGATTATGCCTTCATTCAAGTAAGATTGTTCCTGACCCTTGTCTTACTTTGAGTACTTTATATCCTGTTTCTCCTGAGATTTCTATTGATAAGCATGAGCTAGATATACTTGCTGAAAATTCTAGTCATGAAGAGGATATGTCTAAATGCTTGAATGTTGAGACCATTTTTGAGTTAGTTATACCTTCACCTATGTGTTTAGATGAAGTAATACCACCTACTATGAATGCTGAAATTGTAGGGAATGTTGTTGAATTTAATTCACATATGTTACTCCCTGTTGATGCAATTGATTACATTACTGATTTTGTTGAGCATCCAGCTGACTATGAGACAAGGAAGGCCACGACTAAGGATGAACAGGAGGCCGTACCCCACGGCTCACAGGGCAAAGAATTAATGTGTTATATATGTGCCCCTCACCCTATTGTTAATGTTGATTTGATTGACTGTTTTGTGATTAGGAGAACTTTGAGCATCATACCTTCTCTAGATGAGGATAATCAAAGAGAAAAATTTCCATACACGCTGTTTGGTTCAAGAAAAGGTATGTAATATGATCATTGATAGTGGAAGTTGCAGCAATCTGGTAAGCACGGGAGTTGTTAGCAAGGTGCAACTAAATTCTATTCAACATCCATGACCTTATAAACTCGGATAGATGAATGACTATGGAGAAGTCAAGATCAATCGGAAGGTTCACATCACGTTCAAGATAGGGACGTATGAGGACACGGTCATATGTGACATTGCACCTATGCATGCATGTCACATCTTGCTTGGAAGACCATGGGAGTATGATAGAGATGTAACACATAAAGGAAAAATAAATCGTTATTGTTTTACTTTTTAGGGAAAGGATTATATACTGAAGCTCATGACTCCCACAGAGGCTACTAAATACTATGAGAAGAAGAGGAACAAAGAAGAGGATGTTAGAAAGAAGACGTTGGTAATCAACAACACAGATCCTCCAGGGAGCTCAATTCCTAACCCTTTTACTTGCCTAACTTATAAATATGTATACATGGAAATTTTATCCTCTTGGCAAAGTGTTGAGTTACTCAATGGTTTAGTTGAATCTTTCAATAGACTTCGTATAGCTCTGTCTCTTTACTATTGGAACTACTTGGCTGCTGGTTATCCACACTTTATCACTGACTTTGAGGATCTTGAATTACAAGTGACTGTAGAGGTTGAGCTTTCCACACGTAGACACACGCCTTACCCATACAATATGGCACAAGTGGAGCTTTTCTCATCGCTTTGAGATAGGACTTTAAGACTTTATAATATCAACCTTGTACCAAAGACTGATGGATGTTTTACTTTGACCATTTCTGTAGGTACCGATGAGTGGATAGGAGGCGAGGAGCAACCATGTCAAGGAGATGGCATGAACAAGCAGGACTCATAGACGCTGGTTCCGGAGCTGGACGCAACACCCGAGGAGGACGCTAAATGGGACACCATGGTACCATATTACATTTTAGCTCTACGCGTTCCATAAATGGAGGTAGCACCTGAAAAGGACGTGAAAGTAGAGATAATGGATGTTGAGATGGAGGAAGAAAAGTTCATAGACTTGGAGATTGAAGAGCCAGAGATGATGCAGCACGGATCAAGCCCATACTCTATGGATTCGTGGTCGAATCCTTTTCAAGAGAGGGAGAAAGATGCAGGAGCATCTAGCAGGTTGACTTTACCTCCTTGTACATATGAACATATGAGCAAGAGGAGACGAATTACCACAGAGAAGGAGCAAGATCACGACAGCCCCGACATGAGTCCAGACCACGGCCGAGATCATGACAGCCACAACCGAGATGCACGAGTTGGATATGACCGAGATTCACGAGCTATGCAAGAAGAAGAAGCACGTCAGGCTGCCTTGGAAGAATGAAGGTTTCGGGCTAATTGAAGTGGCTAAATTAGGCCCAGCTTGCTTATTAATCTTCAGCCCATATTTTAGACTCTTTTAAATAATTGGGCTTGTTTTTATTTAATTGTTTTGGCCTTTTAGACTTGTTAGTTCAGCCCTTTAGTTGATCTTATATCTTAAAGATTTGATAATATCTTTTAGTTAGAAGATCATATCTCTTAAAGATTTGATCTTAATATTTAGCTAGAAGATCATATCTCTTAAAGATTTGATCTTATTTTATCTTTTCTTTTTAATTAGATAGGGCTCGATATTAGATCCATCCCATAGCCCGTTCTAGCTTAGATTTCACGCACCCCTAGCCTATATAAGGCATAGGTTGGACGTTTTCTAGTTTCACCCTTGAATGAAATAAACACAATACTTTTTAGTATTTTTCTATCTTCTCTCCCATACTCTTCTCGTGGAATCGAGACAAACACATAGCGAGTGGAATCTCGTTCGCCCAGCAACTTGGACTGTTTTGAGTTGTGTCACTTGGATTGGCAAGGTGGTTCTCTCAATCATCTCCAGGTGAATTCTCGTGCTTTAGGGACAATCGCTTTCCCTTCTGTGTGAGATTATAGCGGAAAGGCTTCTTCAATCATTCCGTGTTGTGTGTTAGGGCCTTAGTTTCCCTAGTGTGCTCACGATTGCTTCAAGGGCTCGACCAGATCTATCCTTCTACCGATCCTTCACAATCATTGGATCATTCATTCATCTTTTATTTCAAGTTTCCATCTTTTTCCCTTTTTTTCCTATCATCCTAAGCTTTGGTATTGAAAGATCGGGCAACCTCACGGTTAACCCCGTATCACTTATTTTAGATCTTTACTATCTCTTGATCATTGTGCAAATCAATCTCATCATAGTCTTTGTGTTTGACCTTGGAATACTTATCATACTATGTAATGACCCATACACTGTGAGTTCACTAGTAGTTTTTGGTATTTATTACGAGTTATATAAATTATAAAATTGAGTGAGCGTTTTCGAGCGAACAATTTTTTGGCGCCGTTGCCGCGAACTTGGTTTAGGTTGATTTTCATATTGATTAACTATAGTTTGGGTCTTTCTTGTCTTATTGATCTTGTGTTGTTTGTGCCTTTGGATTTTTTCAGGATTTTTGTGCCTCTTTTAAGTGTACATGAAGTTCTCGGGGTCTTAAAGAATTAGCTCATTTTGATCCCAAACCGGAAAAAACCTTGCAAAAGAGATCCAAACTTGCTAAGAAGAAGAAAAAGATGGCTGAAAGGACCTCCAAGTAGTACTCGATGAAGCTAATGAGCGAATTTGGATTAGAGATGAATCTTTGGAAAATGAAAGGAGAATGGCTAGACAAAGAGAGGAAGAAACAAGAAGAGAAATAGAGGAGATTAGAGCCGGGATGAGACAAATGCTTGCACTCCGTAATAGAATGGGAAATATCGGTGTCCCTAAGACCTCATGTTTTATAGATAGTATCCAAGCTAACCCTGAATTACATGTGTGATTGTCTTAATAGGCAGAAGCCACTCGGCTTAGGGATGATTTGGGCCCGATGTGGACATCAATTGTTTAAATGGAGAAGATTGTGGTTGTATATAATTAGGGTGTTGGAGAGTTTTATTTAAATTTAGTTTATAAGGCTTCGTTTTTTGCTGTGGTGTTTACTTACAGCTTTGGATTGCACTACAATATTGATGGTTTTGATTTTGAAGGTTTAAAAACTTGTATTTTGCAATCATGTTAACAAAATTCTTGATAGATTATTTGAAGGTTTGTGAAAATGGAGTCCTTTTTTTATTCCCCTTTTCTACCTTCGATACTTTTCATACCCCACTATCATTTTTCCTCCATTTCTTCCTCTCCAATATTTTAAATATAGCTCCATTGAAATTAGAGAGTCCATAAAATCAAATCAATAAAACATCACCACAAGATCCCAGAATTAAAAAAGAAAATCATTGATTTAAGGAACTGAACACAATGGAAATCAAATAAACAGATAATCGGGAGAGCCAGTCTTTCCCAATTTGTTATTCTTCTCCAGCATTCTCCATAATCCTTCTTCTCCGGCATTTTCCGGCCCCAAATTTTCTTCTTTTGTTCATATCTATCGAAGATTCAAAGCAACATGTGCAAAGTGTCGGAAACCGCAGTGCTTTCTTGCGCCGATGAGGTGGAGTTGTGTGTTGCTTGCGATGAGAAGGCTCATTCTAATTCTTTCTCAAATTTATACCGCTAACAAGCTTACTAGTAAGCAACCTAGGGTTCCTCTTGCTAATTTGTCTTCTTGGATGCCTAATGGGTTATTTCATAACAAGTGACGGTTGGTAATCGTGAAGACCTTTTTGAATGTTCTTGGGATGGTGCGGAAGTTAGGGCAAATTGATAGGGGTATATTGGTCTTTACCTAAAATCAAAACTAAGCTAGACACATATACAAAGTTTTTTTATAAACCATATATCTCAAAACAACCCCGACTAAATCGCAACCACAACCACAATTTTACTAAAAACGTCAAGTAACATCACATTAAAAATTATCATCACACATCATTTGAATGTGGATTTATTATTAACTTATAAGGAATTGAGTTGCTACTCATGTAAATGAGATTTTTTTTTTCTTCTAACGGTTGAGTGAGGACAAAAAACTCTAGAGTAGCATGGACAGGAGTAACTTCAATATAGGTGACCTTATGAGAAGTTTATATGCGAGCATGGTTGACATGAGGTCGGTGTCCCTAAAACATCGGGTCTTACAAAAATTTCACATGTGTGGTGTGTCAGTCCAAATAATAAGAGGTAAGTAATAAAATACTTAGTAATAGTAGAAACATTTAGACCTTGGCAAACTAAGAGTAACATTGGAGAGTGCCAATGGTCGAGCTTGACACATGGATAAGCATTGTTAGACCCGTAGCTAGAGTCCGAGTTAAGGTGAGGAAGAGGACGAATGCAACATTAATTTTTCTATAGAATTACTTTTGTGTTACTCAATTATAATACGATTCATTCATTCATTAAGTAAATCCACAACATAAAAGGAAGTTCAAACACAAATAACAACCCTCGAGATTCACACTCTTTTCTTTTTTTTTACTTAATCCCATACCCAACTTCTTAAAGACGTCCACGCGCCTAACTCACATACATTGGTGTTCTTTTTTTTATCTGTTTTGGAGTCATGTAACTTGTTTACTTCGGTAACTTAGGATATTATATTCTATAATTTGGGTATTTTTTTAAAATATATCCGTTTTATTTTTAGCAGTTTTCACCTCCTTGGAGTAGTATAAATAGAAGTATTTTTTTGATTGGAAAATTGACTTTGAAATTGATTGATATTGAACATGGAGTCAATGTCAATCAATCATCCAAAACCTAAAGTAAAAGCATTTGCAAATTTTGAGTTTGATCCGAGTTTTCTCTCTCTTGTGTTGTTTCCACTTCCATAAACTTTTATAAAGTACTCGCCTCAATCGGTATAGGTTGAGTTTGTATCGTTCTATTTTCCATTCAATTCGTTTATAACTAATGTTTGTTGTTTGCGCGTCTTTCAACTTCATATTGTTTCCTTCCTTCGAGTTCTCTCCTCTCCCCTCTATTATTATTAATACTAGCTCGTAATTTCCAAACATAAATGAGAGATAAGTGATTACTTAAGTTAAAAATCCTAGATTATCAACTCTTTCTTCAAGTCGGTCTTAGGATAATACCCGCCTTAGACAGCCGAGTTTTAACACTTGGAGACAAAGTCGATCCCATTCGAAATATCAATTTAAAAGAAGAAGAGTTAAGGTTTATACCTTTGGTGAACATTTTAACAAAAGGACGGGAAATATTGAAGTGCTTTGTAGAAACCAAAGTTAGGTAAATGACGACGAGGTGATGTTCTGGATAGGCTTCCCATATTTTAAACTTTCTCTGGTCCAAAAGTTTATTATTTAAAAAAAAAAATTGACTTGTAGTTGAACAAGAAAAAACTCACATTTGAAAAAACTCTAGCAATTGAAACCGATTGAAGATATTTTTAGTTGCCAACCTTAGAATCGGATATGTACGTATCTCAAAATATTGCAGCAAATCAATTATTTCCAAAAATGATTTTGTTAACATTTTACCAAAATTTGGTGACGGTGGTAACTATTCAAATGACATGGTATTTTCAGTGGCAGATAAAGTATACACTTTTCCTTTGTAAATAAATAAGTGGGCAATCCAAAATGAATTATTTTTTTTACATTTAGCCGAATCCATTTCCTTCCTTTTACACAGTCGTCTCTTTCCTTGTGGCATGCCATCTCCATCCTGTTTCCTAGTTAGGGTTTTCGCCCCCTTCTTCTAAAATCCCTTTTCTTCTTCTTCGTCTTCCCTTTCTTCAAATTCCTCTCTTTATATACAAATACATACATAGATAGATGCCTCTTGTTCCCCATGTTTCACTCATAAAAATCAAATGAATTTCGCTTACTCATCAATGGATTCTAAACAGTAAAACAGGTATCTGTGGATTCTTCTTCTTCAATTCAAATTCATTATTCATTGTTAAAAAAGTCACCCTTCTATATTGCTTTTTTTATTATATATAAACAGAAAAGCAAACAACTCAGTCTCAAATGGCGCCTTCAAGAAGAAGAAGAAAAACAGCAACAGTCAATCCCACAGCAAGAATAATGACTAGAAGCATCTACAAGAAGCAGATTCAGCAGAAGACATTAATGGGTCCATCTCCAGCAGCTTCTAACAAAGAAATGATCAGCTGCAGCGATGATCTTTGCTTAACTCCAAAAGGGGATAAATATATGATACCAAAGATTTCAACTTGTCCTCCTGCTCCTATGAAGAAGAGACTGTTCTTGAGTTGCACTTCCAAGCCTTCGTCTTCAAACAACTTCTTTGCTCATCCTGATTTGGAGGTTTTCTTCTTGTTCCCGCCTCGAGATATTCATGCTTGATTAGTTAAACTTTTAATTTAACCCTAACTAGACTTTTAGTGTTTGTTTGGTAATCTATACTTACATCAAGTATGACCAAACACATTAGGGTTTTTAATATATGACAAGGCATGGCCTGCAGTTTTAATTTTGGGCTAGGAGATTTGCATAATTAGGGCAAATGGTAGTCCTAATTAACTTGAATTAGACTTTGATTAGTACTAGCTTCATTTCTATATAAAATATAGTTGTATGCTTCTCTTATGTTTTCATTTTGTAAATCTTATGGTGTTCTTCATTTCTATGAAATCTTCTACTTAGTTTTTTTTTTGACTGCCTCAATGATGAAGAAGATAGAACTGAAGTTGAATAATTATGTGACAGAAAGAGTAACACAATAATAAGCTCAAGAGAAATCTTGTCACATCTAATTAAAAGGCATTGGAGAATGAAAAATGGATAATTATTATTAATAAAGTCACAAGAAAAGTATAACATTTGAGATGATTATTTTTGGTGCTTTGTTTCTTGGACGAAAGTTGAGACTAGACAAAATCACATATTTTGATTTAATTGTCATTTACGTGTGGGACATGGAAATTATTGAGTTCAGAAAATAATAATTATTGGTCTTAGATGATTTATAATAGTAAATAGAAAAATGATTGAAATTGAGAGGAAGATGTCAGAGTCTGGTGGGCCCATACACAGCACTTGAAGGGAATCCAATGAAGCGGACTCGTGCGGCTTGCGATCATTCTCTCTCTCCACTCTTCACATAAATTATCTCTCTCTTTTTATATTTCTCATGGAACCAATCACCATGATTATAATTATTATTATTTGTAAAATATTTCTTATTTTTAAGTCGAGCAAATTCTATAATATGGTTTTCGCAAAAAGAAACTACAGTCGATAATAAAAAGAAACTGCATGGGTATGCATACAAAAATATTACTAATAAAAGTGCATATTTATTTACTTTTTGTTAAGCTTAATGTAATATGTGGACTTTTTCGTACGAATTATTACATCCCATTACCCATCAGGCCATTATGTATATTTAAATCTTTCATTCTCACTATTACCATAAGGTAGTCGTACACATTTTATTCATATCTTATATAATTGGATCTAATACAAACAACTTATTAATATGTTATCTTATATATAAATATTTGGCCCATTTGGGTGAGAAACAACTTATCAAAAATATGAATATGTGATACCTTATTAATTTATGTTAGTCTATATTTTACTTCTGTATAAATAGTACATTTTTTATTCCAACACTTTTTTGCTTATACCATCATTCCATATATGTTACATGTTTTGTATCATCTTTTAAGCATTATATATATATATATATATATATATATATATATATATATATATATATATAATATTTTAAAGTTTATTAATTATTAATTGTTGTTGATATTTTTTCGATCGCAATTCATACAGAACACGGATATCGCACTAGTTTACAATAAAAGTAAACTGGTGATAGCTATTGATGTAAAATTCTAATTTCAAAGAAATTGCTTTAATTTTTGAGTAAAAGTAAAATCTAATTAAAATGTTACTTCCTCTAATCTTGAAAAAAAATGTTGGGCTATCATTTACATTTATATCAAATTTAAGTATCTTATTTATATTTTTAGGTCAACAATTAAAAAAGAGTTGTAGTTTTTGAAAATTGTTTGTACAGACTTTATTTTTGCTAACAAAATGTCCTTTTATTGGTTTAACGTGTAAACATTTAATAAGCGGCAAAACAAATAAAAAAAATTTTATAAAATTAAGGTTGTTTAATATTTTTATTAATAATCATAATGACTAAAATGACAATTTTGCTATTGGAGAAAAAAAACATTTCTAGAAAAAGATATTTGATGAATTAATTAATTGTGATCAAACTTGTAGTCATGAATGGAGTATATAATCTGATATGAAAAACGAAATAATTTATAGAACATTTTTAATTAAATATTACGGATATATGTATTCAATTATTTTATAAATTTCTTTTTAATTTGTTGCTTATGTATTTTTAATTTAAAGGTATCCTAATACATCCTACCAAATATCACAATTTCTAAATATATTTATATTCTCTAATATTCTCCGGCAATCAAAGTGTAGGGTACCGAGACAAAGATTAGAATACATGACGACAACGGATGTTGTGTTCAGATTGTGGTGATTTTGGTGTGATTTTATCGACACGGTCAATATATAGTTGCCCGTAACAAGGTTGTGATCGGGCAAAAGTTGATCCCTATTGTATTTGTTTGACAATGTCAATATGAGTTAGTTTCTTCGGACAAGCCGGAACGGAGTACAGATGAACCTTTGGTTGGATCGACAAAGTTGACGTCATAACGACATACTTGTCGTGTTCCGATCAACACAAGCCATCTCGAAAATGTGTGATGAGTTGATAGGATCGAAAGTACGTGCCATCAATAATAAAAAAAAATGCTTTATTACCATGATAATGTTAGGATTCGAGAACTCGTATAAATAATGGGAAGAACCGCAAATATTATTAATGATATTACATTATTACTTTTTTATATAGGGACTTATAAAAGATAATGTAGAATTAATATGTGCCAAATATTATATTCCTAAATATTATTAATGATATTATCCTAATACATCTTAACAAATATCACAATGGCTAAATATTATATTCCCAAATATATTTTACGTTATGTATTGTGTATATTCAATTAATGATTTAGTTTAATTTGAAACTAAAATTATTTATTTTAAATATTCAAATATTATATTTACAAATATTATTAATGATATTATGTTTTGAGAAAATTTTTTTTTAAAGTATTTTAATATGTGCCAAATTTTTATTAGCAAATTTGTGTCAGAGTAAGTTTAACTTTAATTTTATGAAATAATAATAATAATAATAATAATAATAATAATAATAATAATAAATATAAAAGAATGAAAAAATCGTTTAAGAGGCTTAAATTTTAAAATAACCTATTTGAATTATGAAATTGAAAAATAAATCACCAACGTACTTTGCTTTTTAAGTACTTAATAAAAAAAATTTGCATTTTTTTTCTCGGACCGTCAACAAATGTTTATCGACAATCAACACATATTAACAATTCAATTGTTGACAATAAGAATGTAAATGACTGTCAATAAAGGTAAAAAAATGTATCGTTAACACGTCTAAAATGGATTGTCAACAACTCAACAAGTATAAATATTCATGAAAAAAAAATTCTGGTCTCAACAAGTGTAAAATGAATTGTCAACAAGTATAAAAATGTATTTTCAACAAATATACTTGTTCATATTTTTTTATAATTTCAACAAGTGTAAAATGTACCGTCAAAAAGTGTATAAACTATTATAAACAAGTATTTTTTTTTCCAGACAGTCAACAAAGGTAAAATGAATTATCAACAAATGTAAAATGAATTGTCAACAACTATATTTTTCACAAATTTTTTCCGTACTATCAACAAGTAAAACAACCTCATTGATGAACTCAAATAGGAGGAAAAACGTAAAAGATGAACGGGATCGAAGAGAATGAAGGGAGAAAGATTAGAAGAGAATTTTTTTCCGTACTATCAACAAGTAAAATAACCTCATTGATGAAGGAAAAACGTAAAAGATGAACGGAATCGAAGATAATGAAGGGAGAAAGATTAGAAGAAATAACATTTAAAAAGGTGAATGAAGAGATCGAAGAGAATCGGCAATTGAATGGATATGCAAATATGCAATGTCCTGAATAGAATCATGTGTTACACGGCTTAAAGAAGTAACGTTTTGTTGATATGCCTTTTCCTTATACGAGGGACTATAATCTATTTTTGATGGGGGGCACACAAATGGAGAAAAAGTATGGAAATATTCCATTCTGATTGAAACACCATTATTACTGCTGTACTACCCATTTTTAATTTCCTTCAATAATTATTTTTAATGGAAAAAAGATATTTGGACTACTCCTTTTACCTACCCTTAATTTGCTTTCCCTCTCCTAAAACTAAGAGAAAAAGGAAACATAGTATTCTTAAATGTTCATCTTGCATGTTAACAAAATTTTCAAAATAAAGCCTTCATTTCCAAATACTCTTACTATCTCGCTATTTTTGTTCTTATTGTATTAATTTTAATCATCACTAACCTATTGTGAGGAAATTAGGGGTATTAGGGTGTGACTATGATGCACGAAAATTTTTATACAGTGTCGTTTTTCGTGTCCTTCCGTGTCGGAAACTTGGAAGCTTCCAGAAATTTTTCAGACACGGTCAAAATAGTAAGGACATGGTCAAGACACGTTTTCAACACCGGATATGGGTCGGACACATCCAAATCATGATCATAAATGACGGTTCAATGTGGAATCAGAGAGCGATACAAAAGAGATGAATAAGACATCCATGACTGTTACGTTTTGGTTTCTTTTTTCAAATTCAAGATGAATAAGACATTCATGAGTACTACCTCAGTATCACTTAACGCAATCAATATTTCTACAACTAATGACGCATTCATGTGTCATTGGTTATATCATATATGCATCTCTTCTTATTATATATACATTTCTCTTCGCAAAGCTTTAAAATGATATATTATCTATATTTTTCCGCCGTGTCCCCGTTTCCTACGATTTTTAGGATTGCCGCTTCCCCGTTTCTCGCTGTGTCCGTTTCCCATATCCGTGTCTGTTTCCGTGCACCATAGGGGTGTGCAACCGGTCGACCGAATCGGATTATTTGTATCTTATTATACTAGCTTAATTTTTGTGCCTTGTACATGATTTGATGAAAATTATGCGATATTATATATTATTTTAAAAATTAATTTAACTGTCATCAAATTTGAAAATACTTGATGTGATTTGATTCAGTGAAATTTATATATTTTTTGTATAAAAAAATCATTTCAAAATTAACGTATTTGGATTTAACAAACTCCAGACTCGTACGGCAGCCAACTGAGAATGAAATATACTCTACTACTATATGATAAGTAAATGAATCACAACCAATAAACCCAACGGCCACAACTCCTAGGACGGAAATCCCGGCTGGCCACTCCACTCCCGATTCTCTCAGTAGAGATCTAACCTGCAAAACCAAACAACACGCTAAAACCGTTAGCTACAATTGTAATACTAAGGTCACTAAGTCACAAACACACCCAAGGGAAATACTGTAAATCAATCAACATGCAACAAACAATGTCTCGGTTATTATCTTTTCTTTTGGTGAAATTTGTCATCTATTTTTCAACTTTTCATGGTAGCGCAAGAGTCTCCCGAACCTTGCCTTCGTCCCCGTAAACCAGTAGAGCTGGTTTTGATGCATTTTCCCCGTATTCTCTACTGGACTGGTCGCGGGGAAATATTTCGACACCCTCGGCCCGGACAGAAAGCTACGGCACGTTATAACACACGTGTTCCTCTCTTTAGAAATTTAAAGACAATGTTTTAATTCGTTCATTTTATTTCACAAGCATAACACACATTACCCTAGTACACACTCAATATTATAAAGGTAGCTAAGTGAGTCCTATGAACTCACCTTATCCGTATTGGTCTCAACGTTTCTCGCGATCTTGCTAGTCAGAGATCCGAATTTTTTGATCAAAATACATCAACCCTTAGATCTATATCAACCCTCAACACTTCTCGAGTTATCATTCTAATCGATCAGGGTATGATGTTTAGCATCGATACCTTGACATTTTCTACAACCTAGGTTCACGGACCTAGACGTCCATTTCAAGTTCTCATATTATTATCACAGTCGTTACCTTAAAAACCCGTTATCTCATAAGTCCATATTTAGTCTAACGTTATCAATCCCTTTAACTATTCATAGTTTTCATTCCGTTTCCACTAACACAAATTTTGTCCCAACTTGTTCCAATTCCACATTCCAATCATTCTATACATCTCCGCAATTATACTTCATCTCACATTTTACACTTAACTAAAAGTCATCCACTAGTTTAATTCACTAAATTATCACAACATTTATTTAATAATACTTATAGCCCAAATAATTAATTAATATCGGAAAAATAATTTGACGGAAATTAAAAGGGTTCGGGTCTAACCGGAATCGGATTAATAGAAAACTAAATGGCACCGGATGGCACCAAGTGACGAGGCAGCAGGTCGCGGGTTCGAGTTCCCCTAAGAGCAAGGCAACGCAGTCCTGAGTCCATGGGTCGGCGGTTTGAAACTCATTAGTAACAGAGAGCGAAATAAAAGGGTTAGGCAAAGGGTCTGGTGTTCGATACCTCTCGGCCGCAAAGAAGGCAAACGTGGGGCGGCTGGCAAGGCACAATCCAAGGGGTTGCAGGTTCGATTTCCACTGGTAGCGAAAAAAGGGAGGTATCGGTTGTTTGAAGGTAACACAGAGGTTGCGGGTTCGAAGGCTGCAACGACACGGTGTAGAATTATAATACCCATTGGTCAGACCAATACTCAGTTAGTCTAGTGGGATGTGGTGCTAGGCTCCTTAAGTGTTTAGCTTGAAGATTCGAGTTCGACTCCTCCTGACGGCATGTATGAAAAAATTGATATTGGGAGGGTATCCCAAAGCAATGGACCACGACTTTCTACCCGATCCGGACGTAGACCGGCTAAGCCGATCGAACTGGGTGATATACGAATTTACCATTTACCAAAAAAAAATAATACCCATTAGTCAGGGTTTTGAAACTCGTAAGCAACAAAACAACAACAAACGGCAGGGCTCTAACGACACAAGGGTCAGAGGTTCGACACTCACCCCGTACAAAGAGGAATGTTTGCCGGTGTCTGGCGGACGTGACGATGGGAGGTTTCCGGAACAGAGCTTCACCGAGGGGGCGTAAACGTGGCTCCAATCTGCTAGAGGTTCTACCGCAATTTGGCGTGGTTCACGGGACTAGGACGAGGACTGAGAGAGGTGGTTCATTGTCTGTGTTGGTTGGTGTCGGGGAGAGGATGAGCAGGCCCTGCGAGACAAGGAACGAACTGGTGGTGATCGGAAACTGGGCAGGGGAGGAAAATGTGGAAGAGTAGGGTGGGCTAAGTGATGGTGACTGAGTTGATGTCGGGGAAAAGAGTCGGTCCTTACGATGCCGGTTTCGAGAGCTCGAAGGTTTGCCGAGGAGGTTGGTGAACGAGGAAATGCCGGACCGAGGGGACAAGACACTAGTATGGAAGTGGATCGGAGGGCTGGTTGATCTACGGCGCCTGCCTTCAATGGCTCCTTAATTCCGGGCGTAAAGTCGGTAACTGCCGTAGTAACGGCTAGTAACGCCGGTGTTGAATGCGATGGTGAATGGCTACTCTGGCGGGGAAAGAAACCCTGAAGCGGCCGTGGACGAAGACGCCATGTGGGCCAGGGATAGTTGGGCCTCGCTATGGGCCAGCAGATGTCGGATTTGTACACAGGCCTCCCGGCTTAGACAAAGGAAAGGCTGGCCGGTTCGGTTTAAGAACAATATATCTGGTTTAGTTTCGCCCATTCGATCTGGTTTGAATCCGGTTGCCTTATCAATTTGTTTTTTTATTCGGGTTTTCGGGTTGAATAAAAATAAAATAAGAAAATAAAACAAAATAAATTAAATTAAAATAACAAGGAAAATTATTAAAATTTTCCGGTTATTCAATAAATCTGTTAACATTTATTTTTATTAAATTCAAATCAGGTTTAATAAAGTGTCAACACTTTTTTTTGATAATGATTTGATTAATAATTACTTGAGTTGCAAACAAAAATTTATAATTATATTGTTAAAATCATGAAAAGTCAAATAAAGTAATTTTGATTCAAATATATTTTCTCATTCATTAGAACAAAAAAAATCCTAATAAATTCTAGTGTAAATCCATGCTTTTTATCTATATACAAATCTTCATACTTTATACTATTTATATGTAGTTATTTCAATAAATATAAAAATATATACAAAGGTTTAATTTATTTATTAATCTAATTTAGACTTGTACATAAAAAGTCTTAGTAAGCAATGAATCTACAATACATAGGTAATAAACTTTGGGTATACTTATCAATGAGCGATGAAGATGAAGATAAATATATATATATATATATGATAAAATATAAATAGTAATCTTATAAAAGGATTGAACTTATCATTGAATAACGTCATAAGAATTTTTATATTGCGACGATTCATAACTTTTGAAGTAAATTTGCTTTTATAAATAAATTTAGACAATATAGTTTATTTATATATTATTTCATAATAACAATAAGTTGATAAGATTTTGTCTAATATATTTATTAAATATAGATTAGGACTATAATATGCATTAATCAATTGGTTAGTATTTTAATTAAACACATTAATCGTATATAGTTAATTAGTTTGGTAGAAAATATCAAACATATTTATACAATAGAAATTAAGATAAGTTTAAATATTTATAATTTATCATAATTAAGTGAAAAAATTAAAATCATATTCCATAATATTAAGTTGACATGTGGTAAAATGTTAGTCCTAAAAAGGAAATTACTTAAATTAATAAAATTATATATAGTTATAATTGGTATAAAATTTCATAAGATTAATATCGTATATTTCTGGAAATAAGTTTATAACATCTTAATAAATAGAATAAAAGGTGGAAAAAAAGAGGTGGCACAACAATCTTACATGGGTTAACGTAGGAAGGACACGTGGCAGAATCCGAGGTGGTTTAACGTGGTAACGACAAGTGAGATTATTACTTCTGTTTTAGTATTATACTAGTTTAGTACCCTTGCCTTGTACGAAATTGATAAAAAAAAATTAAATTAAGTAATAGTAATTAATGTAATAAATAATGAATATCATAAAAAAAAATGATATTTAAAGTTTAGGTAAATTTTTATCATAGTCAATGACAACTTTAAACAAAATTTAATCTTTTTTAATAATATTAAAATAACTTATAATTGTGTTATTAAGTAAGTTAACTATTGATTTAGGTGATAACACTTGTTATATAATTATAATAATAATAGTATACAAATAGATGTATGACTTTTACATATATAAACAAATAGCTTAATTTTGAAGTGCATATATCTACATATAAAATAATGATAAGATTGATATACTCTCACCAATATATATATTAAAAATAAAATTGGTATATAAATTTCAAAATAGGTCAATATAGTAATACGTTATATAATTTTTTTTCCTACTAAAACGATATATTGTGTAAATTTAGTAATGTAAGAAGTAATACCATAAAAAAAATATTAAAAGAAAATGTAATAAGTTTTGAATACGGAATTAAGAATAAGAATTTGAAAATTCTTCTCTCATAATTATAGAAAGTCAATAAGAAAATTGAATCATATCCAATATAATAATATAGTTTCCTTAGTTAAATGATGACTTAATTTGTTATCTTAATCTTATATATATATTATAGGAGTAGCACTCCTTGTCACGTGTCACGTAGAAAATTGTTAACTGCCAAGTGTCATTTCAGCATTTAACTTACCTCTAAAAATTTTAATTAAGTTTATTCATTAAAAAATATTTAAAGAAATATGTATAAAAACATAGATTCTGCTGGAAAAAAAATGTATAAAAATATAGATTCTGCTGAATCTCACAAGAATTTTGAATGTTTAATAAATTTCACAACCAACAAAATAAAGATCTTTCCTAAAAAAATATTTATTAATGTATTATATAATATTATATAATAGATAAAAATATTAACATATGAAACAGTATTATAAGGGAGAAAAAGTCATAATATGAGTTATTATACAATTAGATATTTTATTAATGTATTATATAATATTATATATAAAGTGTACAAATAAATAATAAAAATATTTTTTATCATACAGTAATAAAAATAAAAAATAAAAAATATTTTTATCAAATCCCGTACAAGGTACGGGTAATACACTAGTTTAGAGAGTATTCAAATAAATAAAATAAAATAAAGAAGTGAAAATGAGGTGGCGCAAGCTGAAGATGACACGTGACGAAGTCTTATGTGGCTTAACGTAGTGGTGACATGGGGTAAAATCAAGGTGACTCAATGTGAAAATGACAATTGACTTTATTTACTTCTATTTTAATATTATAATTGTAGGTTAGTTTTTTTTTAATCCAACCCGAATCACAAAAAAAAAAATTTGGTCTCAAGCCGGGACCAAAAATCACCTCGTGGACCGGATTTGATCCGGATATAATCCAGTCCGATTTGCCGGATTTGGGCTATCAAAATCAGCATACACTTTAACATTTTCTAATTTTAATTTTCTTATAGTGTTACATCACATCAATCAATCAATAATTAAGATGATTTGGTACTTCGAGACAATCTATTGAACACTTACCATCTGAGCTTAGAGCATTCACATCGGTTGTGCTTAGAGGTGTTCTTACCTCCACATCAACCAAAAAAAAGAGAGAGAAAATAAATTTTGCATGACCCAATGAATTTTAATCCTATGCAAGACCATCTTAAGATTAAAATGAAGGGTCCCACCTTAATTAAAATAAGGTTCTTTTTACTTCTAGCCATATTAGTTGCATGATCCAATAAAATTGAATGACTTTTTAAACGTTTGTTGGAAATTTGTTTTATTTTCTTTCATTGTAAAATTATATGCTCTACTTATTATTTTAAAACCTATTTGAATTAATTATTTGATATATAAGGTATTGATATAGATATATATTATAAATTTAATATGTTAACCATAAAATATACACTTTCATTTTATTAGTTTTGTTACTATTTATTTATATTTATTTAGCATGTTTTTTTTAATGTTTTATTGCCAAAAAATTGATATTATATTATATTATATAATTTGTTAAAAACAGGGGTTGTTATATTAATGTGAGTGTAAAATTGGGTGGTATTTTCATTATTTATGCATAAAATACAATATTTATGATACAAACGATTTGATATAACACAAATTTTATAATATTTGAATTGATTCAATTCGTAAAATTGGGTGGTGTTTTTATTATTTATGTATTAAATAATTATTACTATTAAATTTAAATGAACTAACTTTATATTTGAACCAATTTTGATTCGAACTAACTCCTAAAATAAGTTTATTTGAAAATTAATATTCAACATTTTATGATTGTCTTATTTAAAATTGAATATTAATCATAATGTATAATTTCGTTCATATCTATTTAATATAATTCGATTATGTTTTTATATGTTAAAACAAATAATAGTCGATAATATATAATATTTATGTTTGGTTTAGCTTGAATATAATATGTATGTTTTTTTTTTGGTAAGAAATATACTATATATGTTAAGAAGAAGTAGTGTGTTCTATTGATGTGGGTATAAATTTGGTTGTGTTTTTAAGCTGATGTGACAGTGAGAGAAAAGATGAAAAGTGAGAAAAGGTGGGTTAAGATTAATCTTGAGTGTGCTCTGATGTGGGTGCTCTTACATCTCTTACTCTCTTAGAATCCGAGGAAACTCCCACCTCTTTATATTCAAAGCAATACTATAATTGCTTTTTTCTTCAGCTCTTATGAATTCAAAATGTCTTAAAAACATTTTGAATACCGAGATATCGTGAATACGTTATCGCTCGTAAATTAGCAATGGCTTTCCGAAAATGACATAAAAGTTTGTGAGTTATGCATGGCAATTTCCAAATGTCTTAAAATTTACATCATTTTTAGATATATATTACAAATTATTGATGTTGTTTTGAAAACACTGTAAATTTCGACGCATATGAAGATCAAACCTCGGTGTAGATGTCTTAGAGCAATCACACGTACAAGGGAAAGGGCAAGAAGTCGAGCTAAAGGCATGGAAGGGACATTGGATGCAATCTCGGGCAACATCTCGGTCGATATCTTTTTATTTAATTTAATTATTAAGGGCAAGATCCACAATGCCGTAAGCAATCTCGGGTGGCATCTCGTCCCAAGATCCCAGAACCTCGACCGAGATCCTCCGCCGATGAAGAATTGAAGAGCAAAACCTGAAATCTCAGGCCCGATATTTGAGCCTGAGATTTTCCATCTGAACGCGTTATTTTATTCTCGGGCCTTTTTATCCAGCCCATGCTTTTTGGCAGCGGTAAAAATGAAAGCCTGAATACTTTCCAAAGGACAAATATTTTGGCCTAGATTCGAATTAGAGTGGAAGTTGTTACCTGGAGTCCGATTAGAAACCAATTAGAGAGAATTTTAGACCTAGAGAGAAAGTTTTGTCTCATACCTTGTTCCTTTCTTCTTCTACTTATACCATTGACATTTTCATAGCTTTAGAGTGAAAGTTTGAGACTTTATTGTTGAATTCAGTTCGGATACAGTTTGTGATCGAGATTTATTTAATTTGCTGGATTTAGAGTTATTAAAGTTGAGTTCGTTTCTTTTTCCTCTTTTGCATTTCCATTTTATGAAATGTTTTCCTTTTTTCAAATTGATTTCAGATTTTGATATGATGATTATTGGCTAGAACCTTTGTGATTCTAAGGTGGATAAAGATTTGTTTATGACTTGGACTATGATGGATTAGGTTGTATGTTAGAATTGGTTTGAATTGCTTGAAACCTTAATGGTTGGAATGAATCTAGATTAGAACCTTCTAAGCTAGCAACCTAAGTTAGAATTGAGACTTACTCGGTGATATTCCTCCTTGGATACTGAAGTAGATTAACCATAGGTAATAGAGGTGAAAACCTCTATTGGATATAATGTGCCAGATTACTACCTGAGTTAAGTAATTCCCGAGACTTACCCGGTAAGGGATTACTTAGTTTCGATAAAGAATCCGGTTTGTACTGAATTTCCATCCTAGATACCTTGAGACTTACCCGGTGATAGGTAGTTAGGATTGAAATTAGATGATCTTGAGACTTACCCGGTAATAGATCATCACTGAAGAAACATCCAACCCTGTAGCATTTCTACTAGAGAGCTTTCTGAGTTATCCTGAGTTCAGTTGTCATAAACAATGAGGAACGCTGTTATCGGTTGAACTCCATCGTCCCCGTTGTTGCTTGCCTGAACACAGGGAAAAAGAAGGCCGGCGTTGTCCAGTCTTGACACAAGGGGCGCCTGGTGCGAAGTAGTCCGAGGAGTTGGGCCGCAAGGTTTAAGGCAGTGAGGAAGGTGGGCCGGTTTAAGTGGGTAGAAGGTGGGCCAAGAATAGGTTCAACAAGCTGGTTGGTCCAACTGGTTTGGTTCAGGAGTAGGGAAAGGGGTTTGGTTGGTTTACCCGACTTGATCGGTTCAACTCCGCTTACTTAGCTCTTTGTTTTCGATTCGGGTTTCCGGAATATTTAAAATACTTTTAAAAAAAATTAAAATAACAAAGAAAATTATTAAAAATTTCCAGTTATTACATTTGTCCCCCCCTTAAAAATAATTTTCGTCCCGAAACTTAGGGTGGCGTACGGTTAGTCCAATTTTCGGACTTCCGAGTCATAGCTAGTCTTATTCCAGGAATTTGTTTCTTTCCTTTAAACCCGGTCGAACCGGTATCACACGCGTCCTAAGGAAAAACATCAACATATAAATAATCACTCAAGGTGTGAAAGCGAAAAATATAATAAACAAATAACACATAAATGTCTCCATTGTAACACCCCGAATTCTGGAAACTCGGAGCGTTACTGGCTAGGACCTCACAGTGGGTCCCGATCTTAGGTTGACGTCAATAACGTCGGATCTTGCAACAAGGCACAAATATTTAAATACAAAATTTTTCGCAAATGCATAATTATATCTTAACAGACTCTAGATACGTACATCAACCAACTATTGATAAACAACTCTACTATAATAAAATAAATAAACCGGAATGATATAACCCAACACCCAAACTCCTAGTATGGAAACCCGGCCGGCCACTCCATTCCCGATTTCTCGGTAGAGTTCTATCCTGCAAAAACCTAACAACACGGTAAAACCGTTAGCTACACTTTAATATCAAGGTCACTAAAGCACAATCACATATCAAGAAAATACAGTAAATCAATCAGCATGCACACTCAAGGTCCCGGTTTATTATCTTTTCTATTACGTGAATTTCTCCATTCTATTTTCCATCTTTTCTTTTAACACAAGAGTCTCCGACTCTTGCCCCCGTCCCCGTAAACCAGTAGGGCTGGTGTATGTACCTCTTCCCGTATACCTACTGGACTGGTCGCGGGGCAATCCTCCGGCACCATCGGCCCGGACCGACGATTACGGAACGTTATCATACACTTGTGCCTCTAATAAATAATAAAGTACAATGGTCTAGTCCGTTCATTTTATTTCACAAGAATAACACACACTACCCTAGTGCACACTCAGTATTAAACGGTAGCTAAGTGAGTCCTACAAACTCACCTTATCAGTATTGGTCTCCACGTCTCGCGATCTTGCCAGTCAAAGATCCGATTATCCTGATCAATAGTTTAACCACTCTTAGAACCATTTCAACCTTAAGTATTACTTGCCTTATCACTCTCACAATCCGGTATGACCTCTAGCGTCAATATTTGGACATTCTTTAACTTTTCGGTTCGGGGACCTACACGTCCATTTCACCTCCTCTTATCCATAACATGGTCATATCATTAATATATACTTAATTTGGAAGACCTCACTACTCTACTATTACCACGGTTCGACTATTCTCTATTCTCAATACGATCCCCTTTGTGCCCTTTCTCGAATCCGTTAACTTATTGTTCCGGTTTCTACTCAGATCCACATCCTCAATTATTTTAATATTTTTATCCATATCTTATGTCGTTCTTAACGTTCTAAAATAATTCCTCATCATCGTGCTACTAGTTCATAGTCATGCTATTTTGATCATTCCAAACTAATTCCGTTAATACCCTTTATCTCAACCTTTCGTTACTTATCTCGATATCACCTCCTAAAATTAACTCACTAGATTATTACTCAAAATTAATTGAATAGAGAAAGTATAATTTATCGTACAATTAAGTAGTTACATTAATTGATTCTTAAATTATAACTGAATTAATTTAACGGAAAAATTAATTCAACGGAAAGGAATTGGTTTCGGGTCTCACCGGTTCGGGTTTTAGTTGCACGGATACTTGGCACCGGATGGTTACGCGGTTTACGCTATGTTCCCATTTCGCATCCTATGGATAGCATGACACAATTTTAACGACAGGTGCAAAAGTTGTACGTCTTGGGTTCGAGTCCCGGCCGTGTCAAACGAATCGAATTTAATTTCATAAGCTAACCAGGAATCTTGAGTTCGATACTCGCACGTGCAGAAAACGCAACTATGGTTTCCCTCAGGCTTTCGGAGATCTCAGGTTCTAACTTCCCTCTGCATAAAAAAAATAAACTCAACTCTCATTTGCAATCTCTCACAATCGACATAAGCACGTAGGTCAAAAATCCGACTCACCGTTTGGTTGTCTCGGTGGCTGCTCCTTCGGTGACGGTCGTCTTGGTGGCTACTTCTTCGGTGACAGTGACAGTGAGTGAGAGCGGAGGCGAGTCGAGAGAAGTTGAAGTAGGCGTCGGACTCAGAGAAGGCGGATCCGGCCAGAATTCGGTCGAAGAGGATGGGAGAGAAGAATACTGGGCTAGGCTCGAGGGGTTCGTTCCTCGCCGGAGGGAATGGTTACGGCGTTGTACAGAGGGAAGGCGCGCTATGGCGGTTGAAAGCCTGGGAGCATGTGGTCGGGGTGGAGAGAGTTGCAGAGACGACAGAGTGTGCGAGGGGAGGTCAAGAGAGGTTCGCCGGCGGTATGAGAGTAGTGAAGAAGGTGTGGATTGTCTGTCGGCGGCGGAGTCAAGCTGTGATTGCCGCGGTGCTAGCGATCTGGTGGAGCTGGGGAAAAAGTGACAAAAAGAACGAGGGAGGAAGGCGGTAGTAGTGGAAGTGAGAACGGACTCGGTTGCTGTCAAGCGTGGTAGGGTACTCGTCGCGTTTCACAACTCTTCAATGGCCGGCATCAATGTGGCTTAATGTTTGTTGACTGCCGTTTTAACCCCGGCATTGAACTCTCCTCTGTCATCGTAACTGCCTTCGGTAGAAGATGCTGACATGGCTGTGGGTCTGATAAGGAAGTGGGCCATATAAGAGAGATAGGTAAGATGGGATGGGAAGCTCGAATAAGACAATGCCCAATGGCATCATTTAGTCCAGGCCAAAAACTGGGAACATAGTGTGCTAAGTTGGTTAGGTCCGAAACAAGCTTGGGACCGGGTCGGTTCGATTCAAGCTATGGACGGGTTGGGTTTGCTACTAATTGTTCGGTTTAAAATTCATTTATTCTTCCGTTCAATATTGCTTCGGTTCTTGAACTTAGAATTAAATTCTAATTAAATTAATTCAAAATTCAAAAAATTTCGGTTATTACATCCATGCTAACTCGTCGAAACTACAGTCAACGCGAGCTCAGTATACTCTTCCAGGTATGAGTTCTTAATACTTACCTCCAACACCCAAGTAGCCTCATCTATTTCCCGTCGGAACCACTGAATCTTAAGCATAGGAATGTCCTTCGACCGTAGTCGTCTAACGCTCCTCTCTAAAATAGCTACCGGGTACTCCGCAAAAGTGAGGTCGGGCTCAACCGTCAAATCCTCATGGTTGACCACATGTCGTGGATCCGGTATGTATTCCTTGAGATGGGATACTGGAATACCGGATGCACGCTCTCCAAGGCAGTTAGGAGGGCTAACCGGTAGGTGACCTCCCCAACCCGCTCCAGTATATCAAAGGGTCCGACATATCTGGAGCTTAGCTTCCCTTTAATGCCAAAATGCCTAACTCTTGGAGTCGGTGACACTCTTAGCCACACGTGTGAACCGACTCGGAACTTTAACGGTATGCGTCTCTTATCAGCATAAGACTTCTGAGTCTCTGACGGCTCTGAGCTGCCAGCATGTGCTCTCGGATCAAGGCTACCCGAGCCATGTCATCTTGTATCTCCTTCGGAGCGACGCCTCCGGCCTCACTAGCATCCTCCCAACATAGAGGTGTGCGGCACTTCCGACCATATAGTGCCTCATAGGGAGCCATGCCAATAGACGTGTGGTAGCTATTGTTGTATGAGAACTCCACTCGAGGGAGATGATCGGGTCATACTTGTCCCCAGTCTAATACACATGCTCTCAGCATGTCCTCAAAGGTCTGGATGGTCCTCTCCCACTGAGCATTTGACAGCGGGTGATAGGCGGTGGTGAAATGTAGGCTGGTCCCCAAAGCGGTATGAACCTGCTCCCAAAATCTCGAAGTGAACCGCTCATCTCTATCTAAGACAATGGTACGAGCACTCTATGTAGTCTCACGATCTGTCTCATGAACTGCTCTGCTAATTGACTCACCAACCATGTTTCCTTGATGGGAATGAAACGGGCGGTCTTGGTGAGTCTGTCCACCACAACCCAAATAGCGTCAAAGCTCCGGCTAGGTCTCAACCCGGTGACGAAGTCCGTAGATATATCCTCCCACTTCCACTATTGGACCGGTAGTGGATGGAGCTCTCCTCTTGGTCGATGATGCTCAATCTTGACATGTTGACAGGTCGCGCACTGGCCACAAATCTAATCACATCCAGCTTCAGACCGCTCCACCAGGAGGAGCGTCTGATATCTCTGTACATCGTACTGGCACTTGGATGTACCGAGTAAGGTGTAGAGTGAGCCTCAATTCCTCATCGAAAGGAACACAAATACGCCCTTGGCGTCTCACCACTCCATCCCCACCTACCACAAACTGTGGTGCTTCATCCCGGGATATCCTCTCCTAGATCTTGGATATGGTCGTGTAGGTATCCTGCTTTTGTCGGATCTCGTCCAACAAATCCGGCACAAGCTCCAAAGCACCTATGTGCCGATCAACATTTGGAAACTGAATCGCTACCTATAGCCGGGCAAGATCTCTTTGTAGATCGGGCTGAGCTGTCAAACGAGCTATAGCCTTCTCTTGAGGCGTCTTCCTGCTTAAGGCGTCGGCGACTACATTCTTCTTTCCTAGGTGATACAAAACTTCTAGGTCGAAGTCCTTGATCAGCTCAAGCCACCTCCTCTGCCGGTTATTCAACTCCCGCTGAGTGAATATATACTTCAAAATCTTATGGTCTATGAAGATATGATAAGTAGTCCTTTGTGTCCTCTAGCTGGGCTAAGATCGGAGCGAAAGTTAACCTCCTCTTAAGCTCCTCAAAACTCCTCTGGCAAGGTTTGGACCACACAAAGCGGGTGGTCTTCCTCAGTAGGCCGGTGAGTGGTCGGGCAATGACTGAAAACCCTTCCACAAACCGTCTATAGTACCCAACTAACCCTAGGAAACTGCGCACCTCCTTAACGTTCCTAGGAGGTTGCCATGACGAAACGGACTCAATCTTGGCCGGATCAACCTTGATCCCCTCAGCCATAACCACATGACTCAGAAAGGCTACCTCTGACATCAAGAACTCACACTTGGACAACTTAGCATAGAGCTAGTTGTCCAGTAGTATCTGCAATACCGTCCTCAAGTGTCTTGCTTGCTCATCTCAGTTCCGGAAATACACCAAGATATCGTCGATAAAGACTACTACAAACTCATTCAAGTAGTCGATGAATATTCCATTCGTCAACTCCATGAACACGGCCGGTGCATTGGTGAGCCTGAATGGCATCACCACAAACTCATAGTGACCGTACCTGGTCCGGAAAGTTGTCTTAGGGATGTTCTGATGCCTCACTCTCAACTGGTGATATCCTGATCTCAAATCAATCTTAGAGAAGACCGAGGCTCCCTGTAACTGGTCTAGCAGGTCGTCGATACGGAGCAACGAATACTTGTTCTTGATCGTTATCCGGTTCAACTCACGGTAATATATGCACAGTCTCATGGGTCCATCCTTCTTCCTCACAAACAGTACCGGGGCACCCAAAGGAGAGACGCTAGGTCGGATGAACCCTTTCTCTACCAACTCCTCTAACTACTTCTTCAACTCTACCATCTTTATAGGGTCATCCGGTAGGGAGCCTTGGAGATCGGTCTCGTGCTAGGCTCCAACTCGATACTGAAGTCTACGCTCTGTTGTGGAGGTAGGCCGGGGATGTCAACCCTGTCCGATCAATTGTGCTGCTCTGACTGCACTAATCGTTGCTCATGCCTTCCCGAGGTCCCACCCTCGGAAAATTTGTAGTTGTCCCTCTGCCGAAGTAACAGTCACTTTTCTCCTGCCTATGTCAAGTATTGCCTCATACTTGACCATCTAGTCCATTCCTAGGATGACATCCTCGTGCACCAAGTGCATCACTAGGAAGTCCACTAACCATTCCCGGTTGCCTAAACGTATCGGGAAGTTATGAATTTTCCAAGTACCGTTGACCTTGTTCCCATTCGGTAGCCCTACTACGAAGGGTATCCCATCTATAGTATCAAAGGACAAACTATCTACACAAGCACTCTTATTCGAAAGAATGGGTTGCCCCTGTATTAAACAAAACTCGGACAAGTGCGTCCTTAATCCATATAGTACATGTGGTCGTAGGAGCATTCGGTTGATTTGCGCTCCTCAACTCAAATGTTCTGGCCTGAGTCCCGCTAGTCCCTGCTGCACTATCACCACTGCCTCTGCCATGGCCCATGCCCTGGGCGGAACCTTAAAACGGAGCATGTCCCGGGGCTCTATACTGCTGTTGATGCCCCGGTGCCCTCTGTTGATGGTATCCCAGCGTATGAGTAGCCGGGGTGATGCGGGAACATATCAACCACTTCCTACTGGACCAATCACAAGAGCTCAAGCCAAACGTATGGGTGAACAATTAGGAAAGAAGATGCATCAAATGGAAAGTTGTTACATTAAGATGGGAGCATTGGAAAGTTGCTCGAGAATGGTATAATACGTACAAGCCAAAGATAGTGATCACGGGAACGCACAAGATCTCGGTCGAGATCAGCTTACACAGGACCGAGATGACTCAACCATTAATCCAAAGGAGCCACGTGAAGAAGGCTGGGAAGAGGAATGAAATTGGGCTAATTTAAGTGGCTAAATTAGGCACAACTTGCTTATTTATTTTTAGCCCATTCTTGGACATCTTTTAATTAAAGATGGGCTTGTCTGTTAAATGTTATTTTGGGCTTTTTAGACTTGTTAATTTCAACCCTTAGTTTGTCCTTATCTTTTTAGATGATCTTACCTCTTAAAGATTTGATCATATCCTTTCGTTAGAAGATCATATCTCTTAAAGATTTGATCTTATCTTTTCTTATCTTTTTAGCTAGTTTGAGCTCGATCTTGGATCAAGCCCATAGCCCGTTGTGGCTCAGACTCCACGCACCTCCAAGCCTATATAAGGCATGTTGGACGTGTTTTTTGATTATTAGACTTGAATAAACACAATTTTGAATACTCTTTAGTATTTTCTTCTCTCGTGAAATCAAGAACGAATAGGTGGATTCCTATTCAAACCTTGGACGGGTGGAATCACGTCTAAACCCTAGTTTGGAGCCGTCAAGGAGCCGTTCATCTTGGTGAAGATTATAAGATCGATATCTCTTCGATCTCCAAGCGACCTCTTGTGCTTTGGGAACAATTGCGTCTTTCCCTTCAGCATAAGATTATAGCGAAAGAGTTCCTTTCAAGGATCAACCAGTCTATCCAGCTACGATCCAGCCATCCTCATCGGATCATTCAACCATCATCTCCACGTTTTCTATCTCCATCTCACGTCTTATCCATCTCTCTTCTATCCTAAGTTCTTGGTGTTGAAAGATCGGGCAACCTCACGGCTAACCCCGTATCAAATTGGTATTTGAGCTAAGGTTCATCAACACTATCCCGCGCCATCTACAAAGATAAAAATCGGAGCTTTCAAGACCCGTCAAGAAGGTTCCACCAAAAACAAGCGATTGGAGTATGAATTGTAACGGTTAGTAAACTATTCTAGTTAACCTACTACTTTTCAAATCTAAGTTCAATTTCTTGAAAAGGATTAATTGTGGCCTGAATTATCTCACCATAACTCACCCAAAGATTCAATCTTTTTCTTCTCATACCTTTGATTCACTTCGTGCAAACCTATTCGGGCTAAATTGCGGGAAAACCAACCGAGAACGATCTTTTTAGCCACGTTCCACTCTTGAATCACGACCCCTATGCCACCACCACACCACCACACGCAACAACCGTCGCCCCCTACAAAAAAATAGAGAGCCTTTCGGCCGCCCGAGCTTCCCGCCGCCAGCCGCCACTCCTACGCCACCACAGCACCACCACCCCTGCTGGACCATCACCGGTCCTCCACCACCACGCAACAGCCCCACCACCACCGGAAACCTCTCGGTTTCAGCCTTGATCCGCCGGATTCCCGCCGCCGGATCCACGCCACCCCCCGCCGCCCAATCCGCCACCCCGTTGTCACTTCCGTTGCTGCAAAACCACCACAACACCACCACCTCGGGAAATTGTTTAATACCCATTGTTCCTTTGAGCCTTAAAACCTTCTAACTTTCAGGCTACACTTGTCTTTCTTTCTCAAGATAATTGTCTTTAGTTGAGAATTTGCAGGCGAGTCTAGTATTGTTTTCTTGATAATACCTCTGTCAGGAGAAGGAGATATGGATCAGTTTGTGGAGCAAAGAGAAAACATCTTTCGTAGTAGGTGTTTTGTTAAAGATAAGGTATGTGATATGATTATAGACTGAGGTAGCTGTTGCAATTTTGCTAGCCTCGAGATGGTCAACAAATTACAACTCTCCTTGACTGACCATCCGAAACCTTATAAGATCTCCTGGCTGAATGAGAAGGGAGAGATGATCATTGATAAGCAATTCAATGTGAGTTTTCATATAGGGAAGTATGCGGATACCATTCTGTGTGATGTCGCCCCTATGGATACTTACCATTTGTTATTAGGTCGACCTTGGCAGTATGATCGAGATGTGGATCATAAAGGGCGTACTAATCATTACATCTTTAAATTCCAAGGCACTACCTTCTTGCTTAAGCCCATGGGCTCGGAAGAGATCAAGACGTTGATCAAGAAAAGACCACGAGGCTCCGATGTGGACACTACGCAGCCGGAGATTACTAGTACTGAAGAGGATGTTTGCAATCCGTCCCGGGATACGTTCTATACCGAATTCCTTGATTCCGACACCAACCTTATGCTTTTGAGCAAGGACGACGAGATGTCCCAGTCAATTACTGCTGATCGTGTACTACCAAGAAATATTCAGCAGGTCATGATTGAGTTTCAAGACGTGTTTCCAGAGGAACTACGACTTGGCTTACCACCAAACCGAGGGATTGAACATCAGATTGATTTTATTCCCGGAGTAGCTCTGCCCAACCGTCCGGCATACAAGATGAATCCAAAAGAAACACATGAGATTCAAACACAGGTACAAGAATTGCTAGACAAGGGATATGTACGAGAGAGTTTTAAGTCCATGTGTTGTACCTGTCCTTTTGGTACCTAAGAAAGACGGCAGCTGAAGGATGTGTGTAGATTCCAGGGCTATCAACAACATCACCAACAAGTATAGACACCCCATTCCACGACTCGATGACATGTTAGATGAGTTGTATGGAGCTCATATCTTCTCTAAAATAGACCTTCGGAGCGGATATCACCAGATTAAGATGAGAGAAGGAGGTGAGTGGAAGACGGCCTTCAAGACCAAATTCGGTCTATATGAGTGGCTGGTAATGCCTTTTGGCCTAACTAATGCTCCTAGTACTTTCATGCGTCTTATGAACCACGTTCTTAGACCTTTTATAGGCAAATTTGTGGTTGTCTACTTTGATGATATACTTATCTATAACCAAGATCTCCAGGAGCATGAGAAACACCTCAGGAACGTGCTCACGATCCTACGTAGCCAGCATCTCTACGCCAACCTCAAGAAATGTGAGCTATGTACTGACAAAGTCACATTCTTAGGATTTGTTGTGAGTTCACAAGAGTTGCAGGTAGATGAAGACAAGATTAAGGCCATCCAAGATTGGCCAACCCCCAAATCAGCAACACATATCCGTAGTTTTCATGGATTAACTAGCTTCTACCGCAAATTTGTGAAAGATTTCAGCGGCCTCTTTAAATGAAATAACAAAGAAGAAGAGCGAGTTCATTTGGGAAAAAGAGCTATAAAACGGCGTTCGAGGAGTTGAAGGCACAGCTCAACAAGCCCCTTTGCTGAGTTATCCCAACTTCAATAAATCTTTTGAAGTCGAGTGTGATGCGTCAGAATTGGAGGAGTACTCATGCAAGAGGGCAAACCGATTGCCTATTTCTCGGAGAAATTGAAAGGATCTACTCTCAACTACTCCACGTATGATAAGGAGTTGTATGCACTCTTCAGGGTTCTTAAAACATGGCAACATTACTTAAGACCTAATGAGTTCATATTACATACGGATCACGAGTCTCTCAAGCACTTTAGGAGTCAAGACAAGCTCGATAGGCATCATGGTAACTGGATGGAATTTCTAGAGACCTTTACTTTTGTGATCAGGTACAAGAAGGGCAAGGACAACGTGGTAGCCGAAGCCTTTTCACGCAGATACACATTGTTGACTACTCTGGATTCTAGGGTACTTGGATTCGTGTATATCAAGGAGCTATATGACGCTGATCCAGATTTTGGAGAGACCTTTCGAGAATGTAGAGATAAGAAGATCGCAAGGAAATACCACATTTTTTATGGATTCCTATTTATGATGACAAGGTATGCATCCCTAACTGCTCTCTTAGACTACTATTGACTAAGGAAGCACATCGAGGAGGATTGATGGGGCACTTTGGACGGGACAAAACGTACCATACCTTGAGAGTTCATTTCTATTGGCCCCACATGCTTAGGGACGTTGAACACCTAGTAAAGCAATGTCTGGATTGTGTTAAAGCCAAATCTCGCTTACAACCACACGGACTCTACATGCCCCTTCCTACCCCTACGACACCTTGGAAAGATATATCCATGGATTTTATTGTGAGGTTACCTCTTACTAAGAGAGGGAGAGATTCTATTTATGTTGTGGTTGACAGGTTCTCTAAGATGGCTAACTTTATTGCGTGTCACAAGACAGATGATGCTATGAATGTGGCCAATCTTTTCTTTCGGGAAATAGTAAGGCTACATGGGATTCCCAAAACCATTGTAAGTGACAGGGATGTCAAATTTTTGAGCACCTTTTGGAGAACTTTCTGGAGAAAGCTTGGCACAAAACTCCTATTTTCTACATCTAGTCATCCCCAAACCGATGGACAGACGGAAGTCACCAATCTTACTCTTACAACTGTCCTACAAACCATCATTCGCAGAAATATTCGATCATGAGAGGATACTCTACCACACGTGGAGTTTGCCTACAATCGAACCGTCAACTCTTCTACACTGCTTTCGCCTTTTGAGTGTGTTTATAGTATGAATCCTTTAACTCCACTCGACCTTATGCCCTTCCCTAAGAGGGAAAAGGAAAATTTTGAAGCAGGAAAACAAGTAAAATATATAAAAGAGCTACATGAACGGACCAAGAACCGTTTGATGAAAAAGTCAGAAGTAGCCGCCCGAGCTAATCAAGGACGACGTCGTGTGGTATTCCATCCCGGAGACCTCGTATGGGTGCATCTAAGGAAAGAACGATTTCCATCAAAGAGGAAGAACAAGCTGGATGCACGAGGAGATGGACCATTCAAGGTTCTCAAGCGAATTGGAGACAATGCATATAAATTAGAGTTTCCAGGAGATTATGAAGTCAGTGCCACTTTCAATGTTGCGGATCTCACCCCTTTCTATAGTGACGAGACATGCTGGATTCGAGTTCGAATCGTTTTCAGGAAAGGGAGAATGATGCGGGAGCATCTCAACCACTTCCTACTAGACCAATCACAAGAGCTCAAACTAGACGTATGGGTGAACAATTAGGAAAGGAGATGCATCAAATGGAAAGTTGTTACATTAATATGGGAGCATTGGAAAGTTGCTCGAGAATGGTATTTCACGTACAAGCCAAATATAGTGATCACGAGAACGCACAAGATCTCGGCAGAGATCAGCTTACACAGGACCGAGATCACTCATCCATTGATCCAAAGGAGCCACGTGAAGAAGGCTTGGAAGATGAATGGAATTGGGCTAATTTAAGTGGCTAAATTAGACCCAACTTGCTTATTTATTTTCAGCCCTTGGCTAAGGCTAGAATCATCTCATTTTCCACATAAAACCTCTATATTCCTACTGTCTTTTGTGATGAGTTTCTAAGCTTCCTTTGCTACATTGGGTTGATTGAAGTTGCATTACTATTTGGTTGTAAGTTCTTCTAATATAAGTTTAAATTCATTATCCTTTGTGTTATTTTCCTTGATCTTTCACTTATGTTTGCATGTCTTTATCTACTTAGATTGATCACCTTAAGTATACTAATGCATGCAAAATGCTAGGATTAATCGATTCCGGGTTCGGGTCCTTAATCTAGTATAAACCCATAGGTAAAAGCTGGTTGTGATTATCTAAGGGAAAGGAATATAACTATAAAGAAAGATTTAACGGTTTGTTTTATCCTTATTTATATCTATTTATCTTTATTAGAATGTTAACTTGTGTTTTAATCTTGTAGGTCTACGGATTAATAAACTAGTTAAGTTGTGTTAATGCCGGTCGGCTTAACACATATCTACGATCAAGATGAGAACATCGGTGAATAACTTATAAAAAGAATCAACCAAGTAGTATGTATGCTAAGATCCAACCTAGTGCAGTTCTTTAATCAACTTTATTATCACCAACTTTCTAATTGTGTTTGTCTTGTTTTGCTACAATCCAAACTCCCCCCCCCTTGTTACCAAATCAATAATTGAATCTAATAGAAACTTGATCAAACTCCCTTGGGTTCGACCCTTACTTACACTATACAAATCGGTTAAGTGTAACGTTAAGATTCTACTTTGACTAAAAGCTAAAAGGCAACGACCATAGGTTTTTAGCCTCGTCAATGATCTTATCTCTTAAAGATTTGATCAAATCCTTTCGTTAGAAGATCATATCTCTTAAAGATTTGATCTTATCTTTTCTTATATTTTTAGCTAGTTTGGGCTCGATCTTGGATCAAGCCCATAGCCCGTTGTGGCTCAGACTCCACGCATCTCTAAGCCTATATAAGACATGTTGGACGTGTTTTTTGATTATTAGACTTGAATAAACACAATTTTGAATACTCTTTAGTATTTTCTTCTCTCGTGGAATCGAGAACGAATAGGTGGATTCCTATTCAAACCCTAGACGAGTGGAATCACGTCCAAACCCTAGTTTGAAGCCGGCAAGGAGCCGTTCATCTTGGTGAAGATTCTAAGATCGATATCTCTTCGATCTCCAAGCGACCTCTTGTGCTTTGGGAACAATCGTGTCTTTCCCTTCAACATAAGATTATAACGGCAGAGTTCCTTTCAGGGATTCAACCAGTCTATCCATCTAGGATCCAACCATCCTCATCGGATCATTCAACCATCATCTCCACTTTTTCTATCTCCATCTCACGTCTTATCTATCTCTCTTCTATCCTAAGTTCTTGGTGTTGAAAGATCGGACAACCTCACGGCTAGCCTCGTATCACGGGGTCTCTGTCCACCACCCTGAGCTCCGGGGTGGAAGGATATCTATGCTTGTGGAGCTGCTCCTTGACGGCAGAATGTGGCCCTGTGTGCTAACTTTTCGCAAGTAAAACAGGTGACTGGATGCCTCTGACACTTGGCTCGTAAATGTCCAATCTGGCCACTGTAGTGGCATTGACGTCCAAGGTCTGATACCGGAGTCCTCGGTGGAAACCCAATACTGCTGGAAGTCGGGGCTCTATTCTGACTATCAAACCTACTAGCAGAACCTGAGTGTCCAACTCTCTTCCTCTAATCAAGCCCTACTGACTAAACTGCTCTCCGATGAATGGGTCGATCTCTCTCGTAAGCAACAACCCTATCCTGATACTCCATCAAGGTCTCACAACGGAATCCAGCTAAGTACGATCGGGTGTCCTCTGTCACTCTCAGCGAAAAGAGGTATATGTGCTGATCCTCTAGAGAGGCAGATGGTCCCAGCAAGGCCATCTCCTCTCTGAACCTCCTGATGGCCTCAGATATAGGCACGTCCTCAAATCGGGTCTCATATAAGTCCCTTAATCGTTCCCTCCTCACAGATGCATGACAGAAGTGGCCCGGATCAGCTCTCTCATATGTGCAAAAGTGGTTAGACTCCTACGAACCGACCTCCACCAATAATGTGCCTGTTCCTTGAACAAGGTCTGTACTAACTCCACCTGTCTCTCCTCAGAACAACACATCGCCTCTAGAGAAGTCTCAATGTGTCCCAAACAATGCTCCACCTCTAATCCTAGTGTCCCGTCAAAGGTGGGCACCCTCTGATGGTTGAAAGTCCTCAACCAATCATCGGGTCTAGGAAATCGTGGCTCCTCTCCAGCTCGGACATCCTCTACGACCCTCTTTGGTCCGGCCTTAACCGGGGTACTTCCTTGTGACACAACGGCAAATCTAGCTAATGGGGGCGGGGCTGGAGCCCCCTTACCCCTTATATTTGCCTCAACTACCTCATATACATAGGCTCTCAGCTCAGTAGCACTCATCACAATACGGCTTGACGCCGATGATCCAGTCCTACAGGATCGGAACGAACGTGTAGCTCCCCCTAGACTCGAGGGTTACACTCTCAACAACTTCCTTTCTTGGATCGGCCCCAACATGGGCTTCCACATTGGCCTCGGCAACGGCCTCCACATTGTCTTCTATATCTGCCACTATCTCCTCTCTCGGTGGTGCAAGTAGAGTAGCTCGGCCTCGGACTCTAGCCATTGGGGTCTACCTCGACGTCTGGGTGCCCCAATTGTTGGTGTCGCGGGGTGAAGAGGTGGACGACCTCTTCCCCTACCTGTAGTGGGTATTAAGCTATTACGTGCCATTTGTACAAGACGGGCGACTAAGATTAGTATCATGTAATCCTAAGGACAAAATCACACTAACTTACTACTACCGAGATTTGCAGAGCGAATTGGTGATTTCCGTACTACTACCCAACCCGACTAAGCAAGAATTAAACTTTAAATTCATTTTTGAAAACCATATCCCTTTTCGTGTTCTATTTATACTTGACCTTTTTAGAAGATTTCGAGTGTCATTGTTGTCAACCTAGGCTCTGATACCATGTTGTAACACCCCGAATTCTGAAAATCCGGAGCGTCACAAGCTAGGACCTCAAAATGGGTTCCGGCCTTAGTTTGACAACAATAACTACGGACCTTGCAACAAGGCACAAACATTAAAAAGGAATTTTTTTTATAAAAGGTACTAAAAGTCTTAAAGAGACAACTCGACATAAAAGCAGTCAATCTCTAGAATGGAACAAGTCTAACGATAACAATTAAACTGCATAAATAAATATCCCAATCCTAGTACGGAAACCCGGCTGGCCACTTCACTCCCGATTTCTCGTTAGAGGTCTAACGTGCAATGTCTAACAACACGGTAAAAACCGTTAGCTACAATTATAATACTAAGGTCACTAAAACACACACACATATAAGAAAGTACGGTAAATCAATCAACATGCAACACTCAAGGTCCCGGTTTATTGTCTTTTCTTTGGTGGATTTAGTCATTCTATTTTCCAGCTTTTCAAGGTAGGACAAGAATCTCCCGGCGCTTGCCCCTGTCCCCGTTAACCAATGGGTCTGGTGTTTGTACTTCCTCTCGTATACACTATTGGGCTGGTCGCGGGGTAATCATGTTATAACACACTTGTGTCACTCTTTAGAAATTTAAAAGCAGTGATCTAGTTCGTTCATTTTATTTTATAATCATAACACACACTACCCTAGTGCACACTCGGTATTAAAAGGTAACTAAGTGAGTCCTACAAACTCCCCTTATCAGTACTGGTCTCAACGTCTCGCAATCTTGCCAGTCAAAGATCCGATTACCCTTATCAACGTTTAACAACCTTAGAACTCGTTCCCCGTTAATACTATTCAACCTAACATTCTAAAATAACCAGGGTATGATATCTAGCATCGATACCCTGACATTCTTTACAACTTCAGTTTCAGGGACCTACACGTCCATCTCAAGTTCTCTTATCAATAGCATAGCTATTCCAATAAAATATCACTATTTCGGAGATCTCGTTATAATATTCTAGCGCTATCATTCTGCTTAGCTCTTTAACGTTCTCAATCCGGTTCCAAAACTATACGTTCCGAATCCACTAAATCCAGCATCCCAGTTTTCTATTTAGTTCCGCATAATGAAGCATGTCCACGTTACTATAAACTAACATACAACTAATTATCACGTAATTATTAATTTAATTATTTTATAAGTCATAGCTAAGTTCTAAAGTGATTAAATTAACGGAACTTAATTCAACGACAAAGGTAACGGATTTGGTTCTAACCGGAATTGGATGGGTAACAAGCAACGGTTTAAAATGGCCCCAGGTGACGTCGGTGACAGGTTCCGCAAGATCTCGAGTTCGAGCCTTGGTTGTGACAAAAAATGGTATTAATTTAGTTGATATGCAAGGGAGCCGGGTTCGAAACCCACGGCCAGCTAAAAAGGGAATTAAGGGTTACAATCCGGAGCCGGTGGTTGGAGGTTCGAACCTCCTTGGTAGCAAATTTATTAAGGTGCAGTAAAGAGTCTCAGTTGCTGGAGGTCGCAATCTCGATTCCTGGGGGACACACGTTTAAACATTAGTATGCTCACTGCGGTTCGTAGTTCGAGTCACCGGGAACGCATAAAACAACACACGTTACTCATTGCTCAAGCGTTCTAGATTTGATAGTTGATACTCCTCCACTGCCAAGCAGTCCCAAGTGCGACGGTGAAGAGCCCCGGTTCGCGTGCAATCCTCTACCTGCGTATTATCTGAACTCCATCACGATTATCGTCATTTTATGTGATCCAGAGTTAGGGAAGAAAGCTTACCACCGCGTTAATGACTTCCACGGCGGTCGAAGTAGTAGTAGGGTGACAATGGTGGCAGGTAAGGTGGAAGTTTGTCGAAGTATTTCCCGGCGTGATGATGCAGGGTAGTGGGAGTTTGATCGGCCGGCGGTGTGGCAGGGGTTTTGAATTCGAGAGGTAGGTGAATTGGATTCGAGAGAGAGGGAAAGAGAGAGGGAAATTGGAGCGCATAATGGGGAACGAGAGATGGTGAAACAAGGGAAGTTTCGTCTCCTTCAATGTCGACATTTACGGTTTTTCAATGTTCTTTGACCGGCGTTACAGAGGTTGAAGAAACGAAGAACGGAACGCTGTTATCGGTTGAACTCCATCGTCCCCGTTGTTGCTTGCCTGAACACAGGGAAGAAGAAGGCCGGCGTTGTCCAGTCTTGGCCCAAGGGGCGTCTGGTGCGAAGTGGGCCGAGGAGTTGGGCCGCAAGGTTTTAAGGCAGTGAGGAAGGTAGCCCGGGTTAAGTGGGTAGAAGGTGGGCCAAGAATAGGTTCAACAAGCTGGTTGGTCCAACTGGTTTGATTCAGGAATAGGGAAAGGGGTTTGGTTGGGTTTACCCGACTTGATCGGTTCAACTCCGCTTACTTATCACTTCATTTTCGATTCGGTTTTCCGAAATATTTTTAATATTTTTTTAAAAAAATAAAAATAACCAAGAAAATTATTAAAATTTTCCGGTTATTACATAAAGTCACTTCAAGTCCGATTAAAATATCTCTAAAATTAAAAACTTAAATAAATAAATAAAAGATGAGGATAGGGTCCAATAAGTTACTTGTAAAATTAAAGTTACACAAAAAAGTAAGGATAGATAAAAGGTTACTAAATTGCTCATAAAATTTGAAGCTCCCATAAAAATGATGATTGTGGGTTTCGAACACAAACAATTACAAATTTATGCTACTCTTGTTTTGTGATACATTTAACAAAACTGAAATATATTATACAAAGGCTGATCTAAAAGATGGTAAAACAAATTTCTAGCCATTTCTCTTCTAAAATTAAGTATATAGATCTGTATTTTGATAATGTTGAGAGAAATAGTGCAAATTAACTGTATATTTATCGCATGAGATAACTAATTTTAACCCTCTTATTATTAATATATACCACAATGACTTATAGTATTCTCTGCAGTCACATAATTATACTAATATTAATTTAAAAATGATTGGAGACATCCTTTACAAAAAATAAATTAATAAAAATAAAGTTTTTTTCGTCGTTGACTTGTTTCCATTTTCTAACTTTTAATTTTCACATTTTAGCTTTTTTTTTGGATAAAAAGAGAAGAATATACATTGCTTATAAATTTTGTTTATTTCAATTAAAAAAAGCTATTATTGAATTTGTTCATTAAAAATTTATATGCATAGAACTTTTATAAGTAGAGGAAAATGAGGTGAAGTAAGGTTCCACGTGTCACAAAGCAGCTATTACGTGTAGGGTAAATAATAGAGACTTGTGTTAAAAATCCAATCTTTTTCTGTAAATAGAAGTATAAAGATAAATGTTCGCAGCTGAGAAATTGAGATGAAGTAGGAAGCGAGAACATAGCAGGAGATATGTATACAGCGGATTACAGTTGACTTATTTCCACAGCAATTAGAATCTTAGATCCTTCTAGAGACAACCCGAAGTTTACAGAAGAGAAGCGGATAATCGAGGGGGCAAAAATTCTAGGGATTTGTTCGTGCAATCGCCAAAGTGAGTGTTTTTGACCTATCCTCAGTTTGCCTTCTTTTAATCTTTTTGTTAAAAAATAATATCGGGTACTGTTGGTTTTGTGGGGTTATAGGATTTAGGAATTAGGGTATCAGGAACGGTTCTTAGGTTTGAGGATTTATCATAATTTGATAATCCGGATGTAAATTCTCGGTATATTTGTTTTCTTGTTGAATTTAGATGTAGAAGAATGAAATAAAATTGTGACATCGTAATTCAGAAAGACCCCAAGAAATTTCACCTGTCATTGCATTTAATATGAGTTAACGATGGAGTTGCTGGTTTTCAGTAATTTATGAAAGGATTCCTCAGTTTTCTTTTTTGGATTTCATATACAGTACACGAGGTTGATGATTTGAGCTTCAACAAGACTTTGGGTTCTTGAAGTATGCCAACAAAGTCTATCACGGTAGGCCAATCAGTAACATTGCCACCATCTGTTTGTTCTGAGCAGTGGTGGCGAGACACTGGATATGGTTCAGCAGAAGCACCAGCAAATGTTTCTGATTCTTCTTCCTTAGATCAACTGAAAGGCGCAGAGTGTTCCAAAGATGACCTTTCACAATCAAGTGCTGGGCTCGGAGAAGAAGATGATGACATTAGTAAAGATTCCCAAAATACTGGTTCTTTACAGCTAGGTACACTACAGATTCATTGCAGTGGTCTTAATATCTCTTCTTCAATCTTTTGGTTCTTTAGCATCACTAATGCTTTATAGTTTGATGTCTAATTTTGTTTATTATTGTTATGATTGTGCATTTGATTCAAATATACAAGAAACTGGGTCTGCAACTGTTTCTGCAAATGGGGAATACCTTGGACAACCACCTCAGCTTGTTGGTCACTCGATGGTAATTCGTCTTTGGATCGTTCCTTTTTATTTTATACAATCTTGTCATGAGCAATAATGTGTGCATATCTTCAAGCTTTTGTATATCTGTTTGCAGGCTGTTGCACCAAACCCTTATCCTGATATGTACTATGGAGGAATGATGACTGCCTATGGGCCTCAACCTTTGGTGGGTCTGATGATCTTTTGTTTATCCATGACCATGCATCTGATTAATGTCATAAGCATTTTGTTGCGTTTCTTTTTATCTCCTAATTTTGGATTGGAAATTTCAGTACTCTGACATACCACATCTATTCTTATGGCTAACAATGTCATAAGCATTTTGGTGGGTCTGATGAATGTTTCGGGTTTGTTTTGTAAAGACATTCTTAAAGAGTTAGCAGCGTGACGCCGCTAACTTAGTCTAACTTAATCTAAATAATCTGTGCAAAACATAACCATCCAAATTTGCAATTGACCTTATACGGCAAGAACCAAATTTAGTCTAACTTAATCTAAATAATCTGTCTGTTGGTCAGGTACATCCTTCATTCTACAACATGCATCAGCCTAGGATGCCTTTACCACTTGAAGTGGCGCAAGAGCCTGTTTATGTTAATGCAAAGCAATACCGTGGGATCTTGAGGCGCAGACAGTCACGTGCCAAAGCTGAGATAGAAAAGAAACTGATTAAAGCTAGAAAGGTGAGTTGTGTACTTTGTTCTACCGAACTATAAATCTATGGTAAAAAGGTCGGTGGTATTTGATTGTATCATAAACATTTATTTTTTAATGTGCGTAAAACATTTCCGAAAATAGATGTTGGGGTCGTAAGCTAAACCATTATTATCCTGTATTGATATAGCCGTATCTCCATGAATCCCGTCACCAACATGCAATGAAGAGAGTAAGAGGCTCTGGAGGTCGTTTTGCTAAGAAAACCGAGGCTGAAGCTACAAACCACACATCTGAAGGTGAAGGCAGAAGTTCAGGTTGAAACGGTCAGAGAGAGATGTGAATAACGGTCAACGGTCAAATGCCTACTAGGGCGTTCATTGCAACATGACTCGTTTATGTGGTGAATATGTATGAGAAGAGGGTTCAACTCTTGTGTTCTCATAGCTAGCGGCAAATCATTCTTGGCTTGTTCTTCTGCGTGTTGGTAGTTAGTTGGCTTTGTTTTTGAACTTTGCAGGTGGTTAAACTTCACCATTCTCCACTTTTCTTAGTCTCATGTACAAAGGAAATTTATGTTAGTCCTATGTGGCTTTAGATTAGGATTTGGGTATTTTAGTTTAGGATTGAGGGATATGATGTTATGTAGAGACCATCTTGTGTGGTGATTCCAAGATTTTTGGCTTCCAAATTAATCAGCTTTAAAGGTTGGATTTTCAGTGTGGCTTGTCTTTCAAATTTGGGGTGTTAAAATGTTATCCTACGCATTTGTCTAATCATGTCTGGTCTTGGACCGGAATAATCCGATTCCGATCATGTCTTGGACCATAATAGTCGGTCCGAACTGTTTTTATATTCCGAACCATTAGCATCCGTTAGCATGTAGGAATGCCACGGTCCAGTACAGTCCACTGCATTACGGTCCGCTCCGCGTACCGTTTGCCTCTGTATGCGAACACACAATCAGCTCCTTTCCCCCCATATACCTCAACCCCTTACGGAAATGTGGCCACAAAGCCGATACACCATAGCACGGAGCATCTTTGTTCGCTACCATCACATTTTAATAAATAAACTATGGTACTTACGTCGGCAGTATTGAAAGTTTGAAACACTAGACCGAGCAATCATACCCAGAAGAAGAGACTAGTATGCCTCTGGGCATTTCTGTCTCTCTTTCATTTTCGTAAATAAAGGATTTTAAGTTACTTCTGCTTTCTCGCTGTAGCTGTAAATTACAAAGCTCTACATCTCATGAGCAAAGGAAAAGGGGGGGAAAGTTCTCTAGACTTTAAAACCAAAGACCCACATAAATAGCATCCCAAAAGTTCTCAAGCAACCCTTTAATTTAGCAGTTTTTTTATATCATATATCATCTCCGCTTTGCTGGGACTCGCCTTCTTCAAATCCAGAAATTTCTACTTCCTCGACATCCATCTCGTCTGACGGTACTGCGGATTCTTTGAATGACCTGGGTTCGCTCTCATTTGTCGAGTTGAGAGGATCAGTTTCATTCCCTGTTTGTTGTTTCATCATCCCAGACAAAGCCAGTCTAGGGTTCCATTCAAGGACGTCATCGATGATATTTGAAACCCGCTTCTGATACCTGAAAATGAAATTACACAATTTAGAGACGCATCAAAATCACCAAAACTTGAGCTACCAAAGGTATTGTATTGACTCATTTAAACATGGCTTAGTGAAGATCCAAGTATACCTGGCTCTAGCAGCCTCATCAGGAGCATGGTGTCTCAAGATAAATATGACAACAAAAGCTAGAGTAGCATAGAAAAGACGTGAAGTCCATTTTGGCCCCTCCTCCTCATCTTTCTTCGGCCAAAACTGGAATAATTCACGCAATGTTGCTTCTTCTGCAAGGATGTTGGGGAAAATCCATATGCGCTTTCCAGCAATGATCCACAAAGCCCCAAAGATTGTAGCTCTCACTGCATTTATAATCCCACTATCAACAACTTTACTGGAAACCTTTTCAAATACAGAGGCTACATATATGTTTCATATTAAAAGGGACTAGAAGGTTACATATGTTTCATATTAAAATGGTAACGTCATCCCAGCATATGCTAAGGTTTAGGTTGAGGGCTAACAATGGTTACATATGCTTCATATCACTGACATAAATAGAGATTAGCAAGCAAAAACTTACAAAGCAAAAGGGACAGTATCAGTAGAAGAATCCCTGCACATGAGTAGAGCACTACTAGTTTGCACCGATGAGGATATACAGGAAACAAGCAGATTGCTAGAGTCAAAACAGGCCAAGAGAAGGAGAGGAGAGTCTGCCATAATGGCCTCCGTTTTTCAAATGTCCACATAAAGAAGGCATCATTATCTGAAAAAGTTTGAACCTGAGACAAGATACATACCAGAGCATTAGTAAACTCACGATCATTCATGGGGATGGCATGGCAAAAACATGAAGCTACAACTTTATTTAAAACTATATTGCCAATTATTGATAATTGGAGTAGATCCACTGGAAAAACATGTGTTATGGGACAATAATATAGAAAGAATACACTATTTTAACAGCATAAATCTGCATAAATGGCCCATGAGAAACATTTCACCAGAAAACTTAGAACTGTGTGTAAAGCATTACCAAGTTTGCAAGCAAAGAAATAACATACTGAAGCTAAAATGTCTTCAAAGATAAAGATATTGCTAAACATGATAACAAGCTATATCCGATGACCTGCAACAAAGCACAATCTGTGGTTGCAGTTTGCAGAAAATTTTGATGCTAAACTAGGATCACCAAGAAACTCATGACAAAAATGAAAGAATAAGAGGATTCAAGCATTTTAAAGCCTAAAATGGTAGTAGTAGCATGTAACTGACAAGACCATCAAAATAATTCCATCCCTTGTTTTCAGCGCATCCCAGCACAACATCAAAACAGGTGTATATACTAACGTATATATGTAGTCGCAAAATACATAGGGTTTGCCTGACATGTATCAACAAATGGCTTACAGGAAAAACTTCCAAGTGTGCTGGCCACGTAGACAACTTTTTCTTCCCCGGTCTGACTGTTTTTACAACCCGGTCACATCTGGCAATGAGATTTTTCTTCAGCAAGGCATCACCAATATCTTCTGCATCTAGATTTTTATCATGATCCAGTATATCCTTTATCTCAGAATGATTTCTCAAGAAGGCAACAAAATCCTTTCCCCTAAAATACTCTACACGAGTCTCTTGTAAAACAGCCCATCTTGACTCTAAATCCTTATGATCCCTCATCTTCTCGGCCAACAACAAGTATAAATCCTTTTCCACAGCTTGTTTCTGAAACATGGTTTCATAGTTTGCATCAGAACCGAAGTGACAATGACATTGAAAGAATCAATTGATTTAGCGTAACAAGAGACAGAAAAATTGAGTCCTAGAATGTAAGACCTAAATGCAAGATGTAAAAATTGAAATTGAAACTGCAAAAAAACACAGGGCAAGGCATGAATGATGTTCATCACGATTCCTCTTCGATTTTTTATGCAAGACCACTTATAACATACTTCCCCAATAGCTGTTTTATCACATTATGAAATTAAAAGAATTTACTTATTAACGAGTGCAACTGCTCAACTATATATCAAAAACTACACAATGAGCAAAAGCTTAGACCGTGGGCATCCGAGAGGAAACAGGAATTTCACTTTCTCATTACAGGTATTGATGAATCTTAGTCAGCGAAATCAAAACGAAAGAAAACTAGAATTTTCATTTATTTTGTTTGGAACGGAAATAACTCATTCCACCATAAACTAACAACGAAATTCGAATCGAATGTTCACTATAAATCCATAAAGCTTACCAATCAAGATCAAATTAGATTGCTACAAGAGCCGTAGATTACGGGTACAAAAGGCCATGTCTCACAAAACTCAAGAATTCAAGGGGAGTCGATGCTCAGTATACCCCTAAAATTCATCCAACAAAACATAATTGAAGATCCAGTCTCTGGAAGATCCAAATCAATAAAAAGCCCTAAATCTTTCTAGTAACGGAAAATCAAATCGTATGCAAGCGTAGACATGATAGGATAACAACGAGATAGAATTGTAGAGAGAGACGAACCCTAGGAGGAGTGTCGCTGCCGCCATTTTGAGCGGCGACCGCTGATCTTCGAACCTTTTTCTTCTCTGCTCCGGCCTTCTTCATCGCGCTCTTCTCTTCAACCTTTTACTTTCTGCGATACTATTTCCCTTTATTTGTGCTCTTTTCTGTGCTGCCGTTGCGCAGCACGTCACTATAGTAAATGACACGTCACTATAGTAAATGACACGTCACTATTTCTAATTTGAGTGATTTAGGGTTTACTAATCGTATTTAGAAAAATGGAAATAAATCATACCAAATTCGTCTAATCTGAATTTACCTAAGATGCAAATTCACCAAATCTTTATTAAAAATAAACAAATTGCACTGATCAGTTTGTTTATAAAATAATGAAATTGTGTTTTTCAACAGAAATAAATGTCATCTCATCTTATAGGAGTAAATTTTTGGTTTTTTTTTTACTTAAGTGCATTGTAATTTTATAGAGGAAGCAGACATTTGGTTTTCAATAAAATTCTTTTGACGAGGGCAATTTGCCAATTTTTATAATTTCCGCTTCTTTTTCATAATTTTTTGGGTTTACTTTTTAATTAAATGCTGGTATATTAGTTTTTGTTAGTATTCGTTGCTCACTGGCATAGCCTGACGAGTTTTTTTTTTTTGATAATATACGGTAAGTAATTAGGAAGTGTTATCTCTTCGAGTCTCTCCGTTCTAAGACATCCTTAGAAAGGATCATATCCTGACGAGTTTTTCTAATAAAAAATGAAGCCTAACGTTTAATTGTATTTTTTTTAATAGAATATTCTACGGGATCAACAAATGCTTTTAGCATATTTTACCGACGAATGTGTGTGTATAATATTCAAGATATGTTTGAGGTATTTTTGTTAAATAATCTCTTTTAATATATTTTAGCACGGTATTATTATTCACTTAAACAATGTTACTCGATGTGTATTGTAAGAGCCTTAGTCTTTGGGAGCCGGTTTTGACCTTAGCCGTCCCCGCGGGTCCGTGAGGCCGCCCCTGCGGCTCGTCTGTTCTTCCACCCCTGCGGCTCAGGGAACCGCCCCTGCGGTTTCTTGCGGCTGCAGCCGACTTTGTTGACCGTTTGACTCATGCTTTACCATTCTTTCTTTTCCCTTAAGTATCTTCCTTGGCTGATGAGCAAGAGTTTCATCTTCCTAATCCAGCTTCTCACGTCCTCCTTGCTTCTCCCTTTCTTCTTCTTGATCTTGAGTTGGTTTTCCTTGAGTTTGGAAGAGAGTTGTGTGTTGTTGTTGATGTTGATGATGGTAGATGTGGTTGCTGAGCTTGGAAGCCAGTTGAGTTGTGGTTGTGGAGCTTTTCCTTGCCTAGTCCAGCAGTAGAGGTGAGCTCCTTGTTTCTTCTTCCTTTCTTTCTTTCTTGTTCTTCCTCTCTAGCTTAGGATTAGATGTATGAAGAGGCATGTTGATGTTGGTTTATGTATGTATATGTATGTGCTTGATTTTGGATGAGAGAAGACGTGATTTGATCACGTGAAGAGCCGAAGAGGAACCGCGGGATCACATTCTACATTGTCGCCGCCCCCGCGTCTGGAAGCCGCCGCCCCTGCGGGAGCCGTGTCACAGCGCCTGCGCCGTGCCTGCGTTGCCTGCGGCCACTGTCACCGCACCTGCGGCCGAGCTTTGCCGCGCCTGCGGGTTGTCTTGTTCCGCCCCTGCGTCTTTCCATTCCGCAGGTGCGTCTTGTACAAGATCTACCTAGAGTAGTGTGATCCTTTCTTTTCCTAGTATGAGCGGGTTAGTAGCATACTAGGTTTGAGTATGAGGATAGAATGATGATGAGTGTGATATAGAGATATGCCGGTTAGGGCTTTGAGGTTTATAAGTTGGATATGATCCTTATGGATCCCTTGGGTCTAGGTGTGACCCTTTGATGGATATGAGTTTGATATTTTGTTATGCCTTGTTATTAGGCAGTGTTGTTCTCCAGATTTGGAGTTGATCATACTTGAGAGTACTACGTGGTTGAGATTACTTCGAGGTTGAGGTAAGTCCATAGGACTTACTTAGCTACCATCCTTATATTGGATGTATGCATGAGTGGTGTGTGGTATATGCTTGATAGCATGCGTTATTGTATATTACCGACCTATGGTATATTGATTTCCCATTGTAGGGCCGTGATAACCTTTTCCATTTCATCCCGCTGGGAGTCTAGGAGGTTCTCTGTAGTTAGGCCAGATCTGCTATACGGGATGAACTCCTTCATCACTCCCATAAGGTATACGGGGAGGAGTGCTGGAGCAACACCAGCTGGCTAATAGCGATCAGAGGCGAGGATCATATTCCTCGTGTCACATATGTTGATATATACTTGTATATACGATTGAGTGATAGAACTTTATAAAGATAATAAACTGGGTAAATGTGTGAAAGCATGATGAGGTGTTTATGTTTCTCTGATGTGTGTTTGTGCTTCTGCATCTTCTTATATATGTGTATGGTTAGCTAACGGTTTTATACCGTGTTGTAGATCCTTTGCAGGTTAGGAGAGGTGCAGAGTGATCCAGAGGGGTGATCCGCTGAGAGCTCCGTACATTGGGTCGTTATCGGGGATTATGGGATCTTTTGTTGTACATTTATGTTTTATTTGTACTCAGCGGTACCTCTGTATTACCTTTTGATATATGTATATATCAGTTTCATGTTTTGTATTTAATCTACATGTGCCTTGTTGTAAGATTCAGTGAACTTGTTGTCAGGCTAGGGTCAGGATCCATTGTGAGATCCTAACCTAGTAGCACCTCGAGTCCTACATATTCGGGGTGTTACATGTATAAATATGATCGAGTTTCTTTAGCCTAGATAAGCTCTTCATACAGGAAAACCCTAATGGCGAAAAATACGGCAATTCCCGTTACGCCCTTTTCCAATTAGTGCCGTTAATCCTAATGCGGCCATGACGTGCAACCCTTTTGTCCCGCCGCCTGTAGAATCTGCTAATCCCGTAGTGTTCCTTCCTTTGGAATTGTGCCACCTGACAAACCTCCGGATAAAACGCCATCCTGGAGTCAGATGTTTTTCGGAGCAAATGCTTGGAAACAATTACCGATTATACCGGATAATTTAATTTAGACAGTGAAGATCAAGATTGCATTTCCTTTTGGGGAGGATTCAACTCCATCTATTACAGTGGACTCGGAAATTATTCAAGTTTTGAATGTGCCTTGGAGGAAGTCCATTGTCGTGAAGTTACTTGGGAGAATGATTTCCTATAATGCTTTTGAGCGAGTTCTCCGTCTGATCTGGAAACCAACAGGCGATTGGTCGATCATTGACTTGCCCAATGAGTACTTTCTCGTCCGTTTTGAAAGGGATGATGACATGCTTGATATTTTGACAAGCGGACCGTGGAAGATGTTCGGTCACTACTTGATACGGGATTAGCCGTCAGTTGGCCCGATCTTTCAACACCAAGACTCGAAATGAAGAAAATGAATAAAAAGATGAAAACTTGAAATAAAAATGGAAGAATGATCCAATGATTGTGAAGGATCGATAGATGGATAGATCTGGTTGAACCCTTAGGGCAACCAAGAGCACGATAGGGAAACAAATGCCCTAACACACAACTTGGAATGACTTGAAGAAGCCCTTCCGCTATAATCTCACACAGAGGGGAAAACGATTGTCCCCAAAGCACGAGAAGTCACCCGGAGATGATTGAGAGCACCAACTTGCCAATCCAAGTGACACAACTCAAAACAGCGCCAAAGTTGTTGGGCAAACGGATTCCGCTCACACAATAAGGTGTCTCGATTCCACGAGAAGAATATGGGATAGAAGAGAAAAATACTCGAAAGTACTTGTGTTTAATTTCAATCAAAGCTAACTAGAAAAGACGTCCACCCTAGGCCTTATATAGGCTAGTAGGGCGTCATCTAGGGTTTCTTGCGGACTATGGGCTTGATCCTAGATCGAGCCCAATCTAGTTTAAAGATAAGATCTAATCTCCAAGATATAAGATCAAAAATAAAAGGGAAATAAAAATAAACTAATGGGCTAAACTAACAAGTCTTAAAAAGCCCAAAACAAATAATTAAAAGCAAGCCCATCTTTTATTTAAAAGATGTCTAGGAATGGGCTTTAAAATAATAAGCAAATTGGGTCTAATTTAGCCACTTAAATTAGCCCGAAATCTTCTTCCTTCAAATGCAGCCGGACGGACCTCTTCTTCGTATGGGTCAAGTGGATCATGACCCATCCTTTCTATATCTCGGCTATGATCACGGCTGCTCCTCTCCAAGTCTCGGTCTTCATCTCGACATCTTCTTTTGGTCACTCTCTCCACGTCCAACTCATGATCTCGATCTCCCTCAGCAACAACTCGTCGCCTCTTGCTTGTGTACTCCTCGATGCATGGGGATGAGGTCAGGCTTTGAGATGCTCCCGCATCATTCTCCCTCTCTTGAAAAGGATTTGACCACGAATCCGCATAGTATAGACTTGAACCGTGCTGAGATAGATCAACTGAGTCACTCGAGCTTGAGGAATCTCCGTTTGAATCTCCAGTAGTGCGACTAGAGTAAGATGGATCTGTCGGATCTTCTTCCTCGTCATGCATCTCATCTGGCTCCTGCATCTCCCAATCTACAAATTCTTCATGTGAAGTCTCCATAATGTCCACGTACTCATCATCTTCTTCGGGTGCTACCTCCATTTTTGGAACAGGTGGAACTACTATGTAGTCGGGTGCCATGATATCCCACTCAATATCCTCCTCGGGTGTTACTTCTAGTTCCGGGATGTTCGTTTCTGGATCCTTCTGGGACGTGCTACCCTCCTGATCCGATTGCTCCTCGTCTTTCATCCATTCATCGGTTCCTACATCAATGGTCAAGGTACAATATCCATCAGTCTTAGGCCCAAGGTCGACATCCATAATTCTTAATGTTCTATTTCGAAGAGATGAGAAAGTCTCCCTGTTTTCCATATAGTATGGATAATCCGTGGGTATACGTGTGGATTACTCAATCTGCTTAATAACATGTACATCAAGATCATTAAAATCAGTGAAAACGTCCAAATTTGGGTATTCAATAGCCATATAACTCCAATGGTAAATAGACAATGCTTTACGAAGTCCATGGAACGTCTCCACTAGACTTTCTACCATGCCAACACTTTGCCAAGAAGATAAGATTTTCTGATAGACATAGTTGTACGTAGGGCATGTATAAGGGTCAGGAATTGAATTCTAGGAGAATCTGTGTTAGAGACAAGCAACGCCTCTTCCTCAACATTTTCTTCATTCTTCTTAATAGTAGCTTCTGCGGGAGTCATGGGCGTTAAAATGAAGTCTTTTCCCTGAAAAGTGAAACAATACTGATTAGTTTTCCCTGCGCGGGTTATATCTCTGTCGTACTCCCATGGTCTACCAAGCAAGATGTGACATGAGTCTATAGGTGCAATGTCGCACAAGACCGTGTCCTCATAAGCTCCAATCTTTAGCGTGACACAAGCTTGTTTGTTGATCATAAGTCCGTCACAGGCACTCATCCACCCAAGTTTATAGGGTCGTGGGTGACATATGGTATCCAACTGTAACTGGCTAACAACCTCCGTGCTCACTAGATTGCTGCAACTCCCGCTGTCAATGATCATGTGAAAATCCTTTCCTTGAACCAAACAACGTGTATGGAACAAGTTAACTCTTTGTTTGTTATCTTCCGTTGCTTGCTCTGTCTTAAAATCAGCTAGATGCTCAACAAAATTGGTAAGTGAATCAATCGTATCAACAGGGCCTAGTGCATGTGAATTAATTTCAGTAATATGTCCCCCAATTTCAGCAATAATAGTAGGAAGCATTTCATCACTTAAACACATAGGTGAAGGCGCAATTATTTCAGTAATGATATCATTCCTTAAGCACTTAGACATCTCCTTTTTATGACTAGAAAAATCAGCAGGTATTTCTAGTTTATGCTCATCAGTATGAATCATAGGAGATACATAATCTAAATTTCTCAAAATGGGGTAAGGGTCAGGAATGATCTTACTTAAGTGAAGGCATTTTCCGGAAGCATATCCTTTTCCACCGTCATTCTCGTCTTCTTCGTCGGAGTCGGAATCTGACTCGTAATATCCCTGATCATTAATGATCACTGTCCTTTTATTGGGACATTCCTGCGTTGTGTGACCTTATCCTTAACACTTGGAACATTGGATATCTCTAGCTCTTATGGTCGGACCAAATCTACTTCCCTGCGGTGTCGAGGTAGTAGCTTTGTCCAAGGTAAGTGCAGCCCGGGGTGGTGTTCGGACGTCTCGGCTGGAGCTAGCGACATCTCGGCCGTCGTCTGGGTTCAGGTGGAACACATCTCGGCCGGAACTGCCGAAATCTCGGCCGTCTCTCCTCCACGTGGCGCTTGGAACGCGTTCGTCCTGATTTGTCATCCTCTCATCCCGTGCTTCTAGTCTATCTAATCTTTCCAAGATACGAGCTAGCATAGCCTCGGGGCCCACAACTCGTGGTGCGTCAGGTATCCGGTTCCTGTAGACATGACTCAAAGCAAACAAACTTGTTAAGGTTAGTTAAAGATAAACTCGTAGGCTACCCTCTTCAAGTGTCTCGCTCAGAACCTATCTCGTAAGCTTCGCAACTTCCTCTTAGCCGGTTTGCGAGGATCACTGTGAATCTACAAGAAAGATGTCTCAAACAATCAACAGGTTAATGCGTTCATGCAAGAAAACAAGGTGAACGAACCAGATCTCAAAGAGAAAATGCCTTTTTATGTGGTGCTAGTAAGAAAAACAAAACTAAACTCGCCTGCAATATTCTCAACCAACAAATCAATAATCTCAAAATAGAAAAGATAATTTGCGGCCTTTTGAAAATTAAAATACAAAAGAAAAAGGGAAAATAAAAGAGAAAAGGCAATAAGGGAAAGAAAGGAAACAAGCAAAAAAGGAAAAGGGAAAGCAAAGGAAACAAGGAAAAAGATAAAAAGAAAAAGGAAAAAGAAAAAAGGAAGGAGTGCAATTTATGGTTGCCTTACAGCAATGTAGGGAGCTCCCAGGGAAGCAAATATATATCAATCATGCTCAAAAGGGACGCCTGCCAAAACAAAATTCGCACAAGATGCACAACTGCGGAAACTGAATAACTTAGCTCGCAAGTAACGTCTTTTTTTTTTTTTTTTTTAACTAAGCACTTGCGAGTTTAACCAAGGGCGGCGGCGGCGGAGGGGCGGCGAGTCGGCGACGGCTAAGTGGCGGACCGACGGCGGCGGGCGGCGGACAAGCGGCGGGCGGCAGACCGGCGGCTGAACCTCTGTGGTTCGGTTCCGATTTTTTTTTTTTTTTTGTGTGGATCTCGGTTGATGGGCCGAGATAGGTCGCGTTGGGCCGGTTTGACGAGGCCCGACGGCTAGGGTTAGGGTTAGGGTTTAGCGACGCCGGAGGCGACGGCTAGGGTTAGGGTTTAGCGACGCTGGAGGAGACGGCTAGGGTTTCGGGTAGGGTTTCGAGGGGGCGACGGCTGCGGCGCAGAGAACAAATCTCGGCCGGGATAGGGTTTGGGTCTCGGTCGAGACTAGAGGTGTCAAACGGGGCCAATGGGTCGGCTCCTAACAAGCTCGGGTTGAAACGGGTCGGGTCAAAAAAGGCTTGGTTATTAATCGGGTTGTTTCGGGTCGGGTCGGTTTGGGCCGGGTATCATTTGTTCGGGTTGAAACGGTTATAACAGGCACGGTTGAAACGGGTCGGGTTAAAACAAGCTCACATTCTTATCGGTTTGTTTCCGGTCGGGCCGGTTTGGGTCGGGTATTAATTATCGGGTTAATACGGGTCAATCGGGTTGGAATCGGGTCATTTTTATGATTGGGTTGGGTCAAAACCAGATCGGTTTGCGTAACATCTTGATTCGGGTCAATTTATGTTCGGGTTCGGTCGAAACCGGATTGGGTTGCCTAACATCTTGATTCAAGTCAATTTTTGTTCGGGTTTGTGTAATTTATTCTAAAATTTATACGAAGATATTAATTTGATAAAAGATGAAATAAAAGTTGTGTTGTTTACTTGTTTTAGACTTTTGATGGTGTATTAGTGTTCATTTTCTTTATAAAAATGTAATAGTAAATCAAAGACATGCGTAATAAATAATAATAACAATAATGATTTGCCGAATCGGATAATAATCCTTGGAATTCAGTCGATCTATTTTTCATCCATATTCGAAAATATGGTATCTAAAAACGACTTTAGTCGGATCGGATAATTATCCACATAAGTGTCTGATCGGAATGATTTTAACCCGATCTGTTTGATTGAATATGAATTTAACCAGATATGGATATCCGACTGATCCGTTTGATCAAAATATCTAATGATCCACATATATGCTTGATCGGAATGGTTTTAGCCCGATCTGTTTGATTGAGTATGAATTTAACCGGATATGGATTATTTAATATATATTTTTTATTTATGTATATATAGACAATATAGTAAATAAAAAAAATATCTTTAAAATGTATATTCTTAAAAATTATAGTTATTACGTGACACCGAATACATTATAATTTCAAAAAGTATAATATTAAACATCTGGATACCCGAATACATTATAATTTCAAAAAGTATATATTCCTAAAATTTATATTAATAATTTGTTATATTATACAAAATAATCGGATATCCACACACATTATAATTTTAAACATCCGGATTTACTCAAAATAGTCGGATATTCATAACTCTTATATATCCGGATACCCGAATTTTTGGATATCCGTGTCTAAAATATCCGGATATCCGATTTTCCGGATTTACTCAAAATAATTGGAGTTAACAATCTAATGAGATGATAAATAGTGATGTGTTATTTAGGTTGAATTTGTATAATCGATGTATGTATCAAAATAGTCGGTGTATGATTAACTTATTTTTTAAATTATCATATTTCTAGGTAAAATTTTATCTATTTATTCTCTTAATAAATCATGTAAATAATTATCAATTTAACTCAAACGTATCAATGTAATCTAAAATACTCTATTTGTATAAATTTACGGGGTTATCGAGTCATTTAAGGTCGGGTTACTTTGGGCTACCGGGTCATTCGGGTCGGGTTACTTTGGGCCGTGTTACTTCGGGCTATCGGGTTGTTCGGGTCGGGTCATTCGGGCTATCGGGTCATTCGGGACGGGTTACTTTGTGTCATAAATTCCTTCAGGTTAAATCGGTTTCAAGCGGGTCGGTTCTAGAGTTTCTCTTTTTCAAATTTTTCGGGGCCAGGTCGGATTCGGGTTCGTCGGGTCGCGTTCGCGGGTCGGGCCAACTTTTGACAGCTCTAGCCGAGACCAAGGTCTGGGGCGGCGGTTGGGATCTCGGGTGGCGTCACAAAGGCCGAAAGGCCATGGGAGCGGCGCCAGGACTGCCGAAAATAGCGAGTAGGGCAGCGGCTGAAGGCGGCGGCAAGGCTGGGGATAGGGGCGGCTGAAAAGACGGCGGGAAGGTGGCGGCGGGGTGTTTTGTGGTGGTGGATGGGTGAGATTCCGATCAAAACGAGAAAAGATCGAATCTTAGGCAAAAATATGTATTAAAATTAACAATTGGCCACAAAAATCCTTCTTTTCAAGAAATTGAATGCGGAATTGAAAATCGCAGAAAAATAACGAGAATAGTAGAACTAACCGTTACGGATCTCGCTCCGGTGACTCTTTTTGTGTAGAACTTCCTTGACGGATCTTGAAAGCTCGAATTTTTTGTTTTTGTTTTATATGGGACGTGAATATGGTGTTGATGAACCTGAAGCTCTGATACCAATTTGATACGGGGTTAGCCGTCAGTTGGCCCGATCTTTCAACACCAAGACTCGAAATGAAGAAAATGAATAAAAAGATGAAAACTTGAAATAAAAATGGAAGAATGATCCAATGATTGTGAAGGATCGATAGATGGATAGATCTGGTCGAACCCTTAAGGCAACCAAGAGCACGATAGGGAAACAAAGGCCCTAACACACAACTTGGAATGACTTGAAGAAGCCCTTCCGCTATAATCTCACACAGAGGGGAAAACGATTGTCCCCAAAGCACGAGAAGTCACCCGGAGATGATTGAGAGCACCAACTTGCCAATCCAAGTGACACAACTCAAAACAGCGCCAAAGTTGGTGGGCAAACGGATTCCGCTCACACAGTAAGGTGTCTCGATTCCACGAGAAGAATATGGGATAGAAGAGAAAAATACTCGAAAGTACTTGTGTTTAATTTCAATCAAAGCTAACTAGAAAAAACGTCCACCCTAGGCCTTATATAGGCTAGTAGGGCGTCATCTAGGGTTTCTTGCGGACTATGAGCTTGATCCTAGATCGAGCCCAATCTAGTTTAAAGATAAGATCTAATCTCCAAGAGATAAGATCAAAAATAAAAGGGAAATAAAAATAAACTGATGGGCTAAACTAACAAGTCTTAAAAAGCCCAAAACAAATAATTAAAAGCAAGCCCATCTTTTATTTAAAAGATGTCCAAAAATGAGCTTTAAAATAATAAGCAAATTGGGTCTAATTTAGCCACTTAAATTAGCCCGAAATCTTCTTCCTTCAAATGTAGCCCAACGGACCTCTTCTTCATATGGGTCAAGTGGATCATGACCCATCCTCTCTATATCTCGGCTATGATCACAGCTGCTCCTCTCCAAGTCCCGGTCTTCATCTCGACATCTTCTTTTGGTCACTCTCTCCACGTCCAACTCATGATCTCGATCTCCCTCAGCAACAACTCGTCGCCTCTTGCTTGTGTACTCCTCGATGCATGGGGATGAGGTCAGGTTGTGAGATGCTCCCACATCACTACTTGCTTATGCAACAATGGGATCCCTCTTTCGATCCGTTCACGTCGACAATTTCATCAACAAGAGTGTGGGTGATATTTTTGGTCTCCCCTTTGTCATGTATAATAGCAGTATGATCCGTATTATTGCTTCAGCAATTGGAACTCCCTTGCGTATTGATGAGACTACACTGAAGGTCACGAGAGGTCGGTTTGCACGTGTTTGTGTTCGTGTGGATTTAGCTCGTCTCCTGAAAGGGGAAGTGATGTTGAATGGAACGAGACTGAAACTGGAGTATGAAAATCTCCATACTATATGCTTTGATTGTGGTCGTTATGGGCATATGAGGGAGAATTGTGTACTTAAGAAACCCATGGTTAATATGAATGAGGGAATGAGCGAGGCCGTTAGTACGGTACAAGACCACAGTGTACGTTGAGGACAATGGCAAGGACTATGGTGAGAAGGAACTTGTGCTAGATAATGAAGAGAGTGGAGATGGACCATGGATGGTGGTACCAAGAAAACCAAAACAGAATAAACCTAGACCTATGGGTGGTTCCGGGGATGTTGGTCCTCGCAAGGGAGGAACACAACAGAATGGCCATTCGAATCTTGGTCCAAAAGTTGCAGTTAATGCTGGAGCCGAAAAAGGTAAGATGATTGTGCAGAATTATGGTATGAATAGAACTACTGTCATTCCCATTTCTAATCATAGGAAACGATCCAGAGAGCTTTATGGGAAGGAACTTGGCATGAGACAACCTCGGGTGGAGGGGTCAAATGCTGCTTCTACAAGAAATCTGGCTATGCCGCGACCTAGCTTGAATAAGAGAGTGACTCCTGCTTTGCAAGTTCAGCAAGTGAAGATATTGCATAAGGTGAAGGAGGTTGATATGGTGTTTAATACTCGAAAGGAGGGAGAAATTCTTGTGGTGGATCTCTCGCAAGTTAAAGAGACTATGGACAACATGGAGACTGCGAGTAGGAAAGAGTTGGATGACTCGTTGGTCTCGTTGGTCCCGGACTCACAGACATAACTTTAGGAGCTTGACCTCAATTCCATCCATTCCTTATGATAGATATGTTTTGTAATTTCTTTGGAACAGTGAAGCCTAGTTTCCGAAGATCTATGAGATTATTGTTTCGTAAATTTAAACAGAACTTTGTGGCTCTCTTTGAGACACATGTCTCGGGTAATAGAGCAGATAATATTTGTAGCTTGTTGGGTTTTGACTCGGTGGAAAGGGTGGAAGCCGAGGGACAAAGTGGCGGGATTTGGTTCTTGTGGGATTCTCTAACATGTCCCTGTCAGGTAATTAGGAAGGATAAACAGTTAATGCAAGTGGTGGTGGGAAGTGGAGATGATATGTTTGTTTTGGTTATTATTTACATTTGCCCAGATCCACGTAGACGTGGTGATGTATGTAATGTTCTTTCTGATTTAATCAGTGGTGTTACGTGCCCTATTGTTTTGGGGGGAGATTGGAATGTTATTAAGTCACTTGAGGAAACTATGGGAGGCTCGAACAAACTCTCACAAGCAGCTATTACTTTCGGCAGTTGGATCAATGATAACCAGTTGTTGGATCTCGGTTGTCATGGTTCGCCCTTCACTTCGCATAGGGGTAAAGATTCGACGAGATTGTGTAAAAGACTGGATTGGGTGCTCATGTCTACGCCGGGGAGGCTCCGTTAGGATAAGGCCTCGGTTTAACATCTACCACGACTTTCCTCTGACCACAACCCGTTGCTGCTTCCTTTCAATGGAGCGAAACTTAATGGTGGTAAACGTAGACCTTTTAGGTTCCAGGCTGCGTGGCTCTCCCATCCGGAGTTCGGTCCACTCATTAATAAGGTCTGGGATAGAATTTCCCCTCTCCCTTGGGCGCTTCAGAAGTTGCAGAAGGTTCTGGGGATTGGAATAGAACAATTTTCGGTAATATCTTTGAGAGGAAAGAAGCTTTGGTTAGAGAATTGTAAGATATCTCAAAGGCTTTGACTTATGATGTATCCAGCCATCTGCTACAACGTGAAGCTGAGTGTACTATCAGTCTGAACCGGGTTCTGGAGCAAGAGGAGATGCTTTGGTGCCAGAAAGCAAGACAACAATGGATTTGCCATGGAGACAAAAACACATCGTTCTTTCATCTTGCTACGGTTGTTAGAAGACAACTTAACCGTATTGAAGCGTTGAAATTACATGATGATTCGTGGAGCATGGATGATAGGATCTTGGAAGACCATGCAATGAATTTTTTCAAGGAATTGTATGGACCACTAGATCTTCCTAGTCTCACTTCAATTCCGATTGGTGGGTTTCCTCAACTCTCGGGGGCGGCTCAGGTATTATTGAATAAACCTTTCTCTGCTGAGGAAATTTTGCAGGGAATTAAGGAGATGGGGCCTCTTAAAGCACCGGGCCCGGATGGCTTCCATCCTATTTTTTACCAAAAACTTTGGCATTCAGTTGGCCCGTCTCTTGTCTCCCTAGTCGGAGAGTTTTTGGATAAAGGCGTCCTCCCCGAGAGGATTAATGAGACGTTTTTGGTCCTGATTGGTAAGGTGGCTATACCGGAAAGAATAGAACAGTGTCGTCCCATCAGCCTTTGTAACGTTAGCTATAAAACTATTACGAAGGTATTAGCTAATCGGCTGAAGGCTATTATGAATGATGCGGTGAGCCCAATGCAAAATTCGTTTGTTCCTGGACGCATGATCTCGGATAATGTGGTTTTGGTACAAGAGGTTGTTCACTCGATGAGAAAGAAGAAGGGTAAAAAGGGTTGGATGATTCTTAAGTTCGATTTGGAAAAGGCCTATGACCATCTAAGATGGGAATTTGTCTTAGATACGTTGCGAGACTTGAATTTAGATGCTAAATGGGTAGAGTGGATTTCTAAGTGCATTTCTACGGGTTCGATGAGTGTGCTTTGGAATGGAGAGCGTTGTACGTCTTTTCCTATGACTAGGGGAATCCGTCAAAGAGACCCCATTTTGCAATATCTTTTTGTTCTATGCCTTGAACGGTTGGGACATATGATCGAGAGAGCAACTGAGAATGAAAGTTGGAAGCCGGTGAAACTCTCGAGAGGTGGACCACCGATTTCTCATCTCTTTTTTGTGGATGATATCCTTCTTTTTGCGGAAGCCTCAGTTCACCAAATTGGAATCATCTAGAAAATTCTTGCGGACTTTTATGGAGCTTCAAGTCAGAAGGTTTCGGTTTCTAAATCACGTATATATGTCTCGGAGAATGTTAGAGGACCCTTGGAGACACAGTTGAGTGAAGTTTGTGGGTTTCCGTCGACCAGAAACCTTGGGGTTTACCTTGGAGTTCCGATTGTACATGGCTCTGTTAACAAGGACATCTTTAACCCGATTATCGAGAAGATTAACTCGAGGCTTGCAGGATGGAAGACGCGTTCTTTGAGTTTGGCAGGTAGAGCGACGCTGGTACGTTCGGTGTTGTCGGCTATTCCTATATATTATATGCATACTCAGTTGCTCCCGCGGAGTGTGTACTTGACGCTTGACAGAATTTGTCGGAAATTCTTGTGGGGAGGGGCTGAAAATGAACGCAAAATGCATCTCCTAAGCTGGGATAAGGTGTGTCAGGATTTTGAGAATGGTGGGTTGGGAATTCGACCAATGGCGGACTCAAACTTGGCTATGGTTAGCAAGCTGGGTGGGCGTTTGTTTTCTTTTAAGGAACAACTCTGGTCTAGAGTTATTAGGACGAAGTACCGTGTTGAGGAAGGGTGTTGGCCAAGGGAGTTAAGGAGTAAAGTTGGGGCTTCTTACGTGTGGAGAGGAATGGTTAGGGGGTATAACGAGGTTATAACTCCTAACATAGGATGAAATGTTGTAAATGGGAGGAAGGTGAGATTTTGGCAGGATAAATGGTTGGGTATAGACTCTCTCGAGTCTCTGTGTCTGACGCACCTGTCCTCTGAGGATCTTTCTCTTATAGTTAGTGATGTATGGACTGCTGGTAGGGGTTGGGATTGTAATTATGTGGGGAGCAAGCTCTCGAACAAGAGCATTATGTGCTTAGTTGCGTCCCATATTAGCGATGACTCGGAAAGAAAAGATTGCGTTAGATGGTTGGGTAGTACAAAAGGAACGTTCTCGACTTCTTCAATTTTCAAATTTTTGCGACGTGATAGACCGATGCATGGGGTTCGGGAGGCTTTATTCTCCGCTGTCTGGAAAATCAATGTCCAGGAGAGGATAAGGATCTTCGGCTGGCGTCTCTGTTGGGGGGCAGTCTTGACTAATGCCGAGAGACGAAGGAGACATCTCACCACCGATGGAAACTGCTCGGTGTGTCTGACGGATGAAGAAACTCTATTGCACGTCCTCAGGGATTATACAAAAGCTAAGTCTATCTGGAAATCCCTTGTTGTTGTATGACACCAACAAGCTTTCTTTATCCTTGAATGGGATGATTGGCTTTATGAGAACTTGAGCTTGAGGTTAGTAAGAGGCTCGGAAATTATGTGGAATGTGTTATTTATGATAGGTGTGTGGTGGATTTGGAGATGGCGGAACACACGAGTCTTCGAGGGTGAGGAAGAAAGTAGGGACAAAGTCTCCCTTATATGGACTCGGTATCATGAGTCGAATTCGGCACTTGAGGCTAGACGATCGTTTACCATGCTTCCAAGGAAATCGGAGGTTCTGATTAATTGGGTTCGGCCGCCGGTCGGTTGGGTGAAGCTGAACACTGACGGAGCGTCAAGGGGATATGAAAGTTGGGCTTGTGCGGGGGGATCATTCGGAATAGTGACGGAGAATGGGTTACTGGGTTCGTTAGGAACATTGGTTCGGCTTCAGCTTTGGCTGCAGAATTATGGGGGCTTGCAGAAGGTCTGCAATTGGCATGGGATAGAGGCTTCAGGCGAGTTCAGGCTGAGGTGGACTCTAAATTGGCCGTGGAGCTAATTGAAAGCGGTGTGAATCATTCATATCCGCTCTCTAGCCTGATATTGCGGTGTCAAGGCTTTATTCACCGAGATTGGGAAATCTCTCTCGGCCATGTGTTTCGCGAGAGCAATAGGGCAGCGGATGCTCTTGTAAATTTTGCTTTCGATATTAATCACAGGGTGCATGTTTTGGACACTCCTCCAGTTTGTGTTAATTCTTTGCTTTCTCAGGATGCTTGGGGCGTTTCTGTGCCTCGGATGGTTCACTTTTGATCTTTTTCGTTTTATAATAAGCGTTTTAACGCGGAGGGGTTAACCCTCGTTCTTACCAAAAATAAAAGCTCTTCATACGCCGAGACAATAGGACATGTGTCTTGCGTGCTTATTGAGATTGCACTCCAATTTTTGTAAATTTTGAATGATGGAGCACCTATAAAATTTTTGAATGTTTGAAGAATTGAAACTTTGTATTTAAAAGCAAAAAAAATTAAAATTTTTTTATGTGTTTTCTAAACATATCGACGAAAATCGATATTCGACGCTAAAACTATGCACTTTGCGTTGTATAGTAGAAGTTAAAAAAAAAATCGTGAAAGAGCTCTCAATAATACGCTGCTCTCAAAAACGCTCTCTTTTTGGGCGATTTCAAGGGCGACTCCAAGGGAGACCGGCACTCATCCTTTCGATCAACTCACACCCTCAAATCTCACTAATAATCACTCCTCATCCACAGATTCGTCATCTCTATCATTCCACGATCATTCTCATACACTTTTCGTCCATTTACACCTTCATTCGAGCATTTGAGGGGAGTTGGAGATCTAGTTTGTTTGTTCTTTCTTTTAGTTCACTTAAGTGTCGTTGGCATAGCTTTTAACGTTTGATCCACTTAACATTAGTGATTAAGATTAGTCTTTATCATTAAGTGTCTAAGGGGCAGCGAAGTTGTGAAACGCCGGCGGAGCCCAAGCAATGGGGCGTAAACCAAAGGAGATCGGCATTGAAGAAGAAGATCCAGGCGGAGGTCAAGGCGGAGGCGGAGGCGGGACAATGAATGCCAAAAAGGGGGAAACAAGTGCCATTCAAGCGGCGGCGGCGGAAGCATCATCAACGGCGGGACGTGTCCAGCCGGCAAGGATAAAAGCCAATCCTCTCCTACCTTCCAAATATGGTGATTACGTGACTAGGAGAGATGGCGTGAAAGGTGAAGGGAAGAGTCAAACTTTCCTTAATCAAAGCAACTCACATGGAAAGGAAATAACACAAGGGATGAGTAAGGAAGATATTCAAATAAATGGAGCCTCACAAGGAAACAAAGAAGATATGGTCAAACAAGATAGGGATAATGCTCCGACAATGGCGGACGGCCGTCTGTCCAAGAAAATGCCGGCGGCTAACATGGAAGCAAAAATCCCGCTTCCACCCAAAGCACACTCAACGTCGTCTAACTCACTTGGAGAGGAGGAAGGCATTGTGATTATGGGTGATGCCGACACCGGTGGCGAACTTAAAGGTAATATCTCCGCCCTTCAATCTCTTGAAACTAAATTGTTTCATCTTCTGCAGGGGGTAAAGCCCCAGGCGGGACGCTTGGAATATGTCAATGCCGGCCATAGTCTTGGCATTGAAAACGTTGAGACGGGAAGAGATAGGCATATCTCACTAGGTGTTGTGGGAGACAAGATCAGGCTGAGCGTGGACGGAGGAAAGAGGATCATAAACGAAGACATAGCAAGCATGGCGAATGCCGCTAATGGCAAGGTGCCCGCCGCCGCCGGCCATAAAGACGAAAATGATGCCAAGATGAGGAAGCGGGAAGACAATGAGGCTGGAATAAAAAATGGCCCGACTAACTTGATGGCTAGGAGCATGGAAATGAAGAGGACGACGCCAGGCGGACAGACGGTGCATGAGGTAAGTAATATTGACCCTAAACTTGGGTTTAGTAATAACAACGTGTTGATGGTGGATTCAGGGCGTGCCATTAAAATTGGCCCGACTATACCACCTATGGAGAGGCCAATGGAGGCGGTTCCGGGCCCAGGCGGAAAAGTGACGGACAGGGTGAGTTTGGACGGCGGAATTAGGACAAATGTGGATACGGACGGGAAGATGAATGAAGCAGGGCCCAAGAATGAAATTGGCCTGACTATACAGGGTATGGAGAGGCCAGTGGACTTGGAGCCAGCCTCAGGCGGACAGGTTGCCGTCAGAGCGATGTTGGGTGGAAAAGGACCAAATGATGATACCAACGGGGAGATGAAGGAGTCATGCTCTACAACTGAAATCGGACCGACTATACTGTGCATGGAGAGTACCCTAGAGGTGGCGCCGGGTGCAGGCGGGCAGAATGCAAATAGAGGGTTGTTGGATGACGGAAAGAGGGGGAATGAGATTAGTGCCGGGAAGATGATGGAAGCAGGCTCTGTAAAGGAAATTGGCCCGACTATATGGCCTATGGACGGGCCATTGGAGGTGGTTCGGGAGCCAGGCGGACAGATTAGTAAATCGGCCAATAACTTGAGGGAGGTGGCAAGAACAATGGCACGCCAACTATACCAATCATGGGGCAAACGTTTGGTGGCGTCAGGCCTTGTTGGGGATGCTTTTGTCCAACAAAGGGCGGGCGGAGAGACTAGTAAGGCCAGTCACCTAGCCATGACACTTGCGGAATCGGTCTTACACGAGGAGGACCGCACAAGTATGGACTATGAAACTGTCAATGATACAAATGATGTTCTTTCTGAAAATGAATGCATGAATGAAGATGAGTTAAATAACCATATATTGCATGCTTTAGCGTTGATGATGGGTGACCCTAATATGAATGACTTGGACGTAGGAAATGTCAATCCTGATAATCAAATTGCTAGGCTTGGAACTAAAGATATGAATGAGACCACCTCCAATATGATTGTTTTACATGATAAACCAAATTTGGATTTGATACTGCATGAAAGTACTACTGTTGCTGTGAATTTGAATGAGAACAACAATGATAAGACTAGTGATGAAACTGTTGTTAGGACAGGGAAATTTGTCCCACGTATCATAACCCATGCTACCCGTGCCCCTAATGTTCCTGTGGCCTCTAGGATTGTGACCAGACCTGGAACTAGCAATAATAGGGTGGGAAATAATACTGATACTAATGATAAAGATTTCCCCGAATTACCTAGTAAGGGAAACAATAATCCTGCTAATGGGGCACCATCCAAGCAAAACGCTTGGACCAAACCCTTAAATAAAGTTTTCATGAATAGGGGTTTAGGGGGACACTTATCGTATACACCCCCAACGGGTAATACGGTTAAAATTAAATGCACTGAAGCTCTCCCTAAGGAACAGGTGGGGGGGGGGGCAGCTGTTTGTTAGGTCAGTATGTAGGCTACTACCGGGGTATTTTGCTATTAGAGATCTCCAACAGACTTGGGGGGCTCAATCTAAGCTTAAAATGGAAGCCGGGTGGCTTATTTTCATGTTTGATAGTGATGGGGATAGGGATAAGGTTCTCCGGGGAGGACCATATCAAATACATGGTAGGCCGCTTATTCTCAAACATGTCCCGGACAAGTTTGCCTTTAACAAGAGGGATGTTGCAACCATACCTATCTGGGTTAGGTTGTATGGCATCCCGAATGACTTCTGGTCCCCAGATATCCTGGGTCAGGTTGCATCTATGGTGGGTAAACCCCTACATATGGATCTTGTCACTGGGGAGAGGAAAAGAGGATCTTATGCCAGAGTGTTAGTTGAGATAAATTTTGCTACGGATATAAAACGTGAAATTACCCTTGAGTTTGATGACGGAGTTAATGTGGCTTGCACTGTGCTCATTGAGAATGAGCCAAAATATTGCAAAGGTTGCTTCATATTCGGTCACAATGAGGAGGAATGCTCCTTTAAAGAGAAGAGGTAACCAGGGGGGTAGGGCTAAGTCTAAAACTAATGAAGATACCAATCCCAACAAGGGAGAGACCAATAACAATAACAAAAAGGAAGCTGGGAGGGATAAAACAACTTTAAGAACCCAAGATAATGAGGGAATGGCTAATGTGGGCATAAGACGTTATACGACAGCTGAAAAAGGAAAAGCTAAAATTGGTGAGGAACCCAGGTTTCCCGAGAAGGAGGGTGAGGCTAAGGATGATAGGCCTAAGATTGTCAGTAGGCCTACAATTGATGCCGAGAGGCCCATAAGTAAGTCTGCCATTAGACGCCGTCGACGCCGAGAGGTGAAGAAGGTGGCTAATGCCGAGACGGTGACCGTGGAGGTCGTCCGGGTGGCTGCTATAAAGGCCACTTTGGTAGAGGGTGACCGAAGCGGGCACAGAAAGGAGCGACCTTCTGGGGAAGGAAGGGTTAGTAGGAATGGCACGAAAGAGAGAGAGTTGATAGTTAGACCAAAAATGTTTCCCCCAAGAGTGACAACAAAATCTTCTTCGGGAAAGAAAAAAGTTGTGGTGGAAGAAGCGGATGAGTCCAGTTCTGAGGGAGAGCTAGCTAATACTGAGGTGGGCTCTGATGGTGAAAGTACGGATTACACGTACACGGGAATTAGTGACACGGAGGTCGACAGGTATGAGGGGGCTACGGGAGTGGAGGAGGACTCGGAGGATAGCCAGGGGGACTCTGACCAGGAGAGTGAGGATGATCAGGTGAGTGTTGAGAGTAGAAGGAAACCTCATACTACCCCTAATATCAAAACTTCGAATGCCTATACGGCTTTGGAAATAGAGACTGATAATGGCAAAAGTAATGATAGGGATGAGGGATTCCAGAGAGTCTTATCTAGATCTGACAGGCGTGCACATCGTACCCAGAGAGATAGAGGTAGTACAGAAAAAGTTAAAACCCCCACCATCTTAAAGGCCCCTAGGGATAGGAAGCAAGTAAGGAGGGAGGTGGTAGTTATACCTGAGCGTAGGTCTACGAGGCTAGCCTCTAGCTCACGGATGAGGGCAGATATTAGGGCCCAGGGGAGGACCACTAGACAGACGATCTCCCAATGAGTGTCATCTCTTGGAATATCCAGGGGTTTACCCAACCCCGGAAACAAAAAGGGTTGACCGAGCTTCTGAGGGAGTTTGATGGGTGCTTATGTGGTGTACTGGAAACCAAGTATGAGGCTAGACCTTTAGATATCCATCGTGTGATGGCCTCCAGTTTCCCAAACTGGAAGTATGTCACTAACTTTGAGATTGATGATAGGTGTGGCATACTTGTTCTCTGGGATGATACCCGTCTTGACCTTACTGTTGAAGAGATTGGGGAGCAGTTTATCGCTGTTTTAGTTACTTGTAGAGTAACTGGAGTGCAGTATGGGGTGTGTTTTGTTTATGGGAAAGGTAGCATTGCCTATAGAAGGCAAGTGTGGGACCCCATTAGACGTTGGTTTAGGGACTACTCTTTGCCCTGGATGGTTTTGGGGGATTTCAATAATGTCATGTATCCTGATGAGAGGATTAACGGGGAGCCTGTACGGATGTACGAGTGCAGGGGTATGTTGGATGCATGTCAGGATCTAGGTCTCACAGATGTACCTTTCACAAGTGATAATAAATTCACTTGGACTAATGGTACCATCTGGAGTAGGATTGACAAGATTTTTGTTAATTCTGACTAGTTGGACCAGGAGATGTATTGCCGTGCTAGCTTTCCGAATAAGTGGCAGTTTTTGGATCATAAGCCGGCTATAGCGCATCTTATTCGCCGTCCCCGGGCTGGAAAGCCTAATTTCAAGTTCTTTAATATGTGGATGGGCCATGACCAGTTCCAGGAGATTGTTGAGGAGAACTGGAAGTGTCACCTTAGGGGGACCTATCAGTTCCGCCTCTGCAGCCTCCTTAGGGGTATGAAAGGACCTCTACGTGGGTTAAATAGGAGGCACTTTGGTCACATATCTGAGAAGGCTAAAGTGGCCAACGAGGAGTATGCCACTTGCCTTGAGAGTGTTAGGTTGGATCCGACATCTGAGGTCTTGCGAGCCCAGCTGGAGGGTTGCAGAACGAAAGCCAACAGGCTTTCCTCTGTTGAGAGGAGCTTCTTTGAACAACAGGCTAAGTCGAGGTATGTCCCTAACAGTGATAGGACTACATCGTACTTCCATGGTCTCATGAAGGCAAATGGACAAAGGAATTTTATTCCCGCACTCCATTTACCTGATGGCTCTACCTCCACTTCTCTGGAAGAAGTAGCGGATGAGTTTGTGACGTATTATCAGGGGTTGTTTGGGACTGAGAGGCAGGTTGAGGTACCTCCAAGGGATTGGTTTGCGGTGGGACCACGGGTTAAGGACCTAGACCAGGGGAGACTTATTGGACCAGTTTCTAACGATGAGATTAAGCAGGCTCTCTGGTCGATTGGAGACCTTAGGGCACCGGGTCCAGATGGTTTCTCTTCCAAGTTCTTTAAGCAAACTTGGGAGACGACTGGGAGTGAGGTTTGTGCTGTTGTAAGGGAGTTCTTTGTTAATGGAAAACTGCTTAGGCAAATTAACCATACCTCGGTTTCTTTGATAGCAAAAGTAGATTCCCCAACTCGAGTAGACCAGTTTAGGCCTATCTCTTGTTGTAATGTTGTCTATAAAATCATCACCAAATTGATTGCAAACAGATTAGGGCCGTGTCTTGGGTATCTCATTGATCCGGCACAATCTGCTTTCATTCCAGGGAGGTTGATGTCAGATAACATTTTCCTTGTTCAGGAACTTTTACGGAGATATAGTGTCAAGAGGGATACTAAGCGGTGTTTCATGAACATTGACTTAGCTAAAGCTTATGACACGATATCCTGGCAGTTCCTCCGCTATGCCATGACAGAGCTGAGTTTCCCGACCAGGTTCATTGACTGGGTGATGGAGTGTGTCACCACGACATCCTACTCCATCCGGGTAAATAAGACAATGCATGGGCTTTTTCGTGGGAAGCGTGGGCTTAGGCAAAGGTGTCCTATGTCTCCGTTGCTTTTTGTCATCTGCATGGAATTCCTTTCCAGGATGATACGCAACGAGACTTCTAGGCCTGGTTTCCGTTTTCATCAGCACTGTGAGGAACTTAGGATTTCTCACCTGATGTATGCGGACGATGTCGTCTTCTTCTGCAGAGGAGATGTGCAGTCAGTAAGCATCCTTATGGACTGCTTACGCAGATTTGAGAAGATTTCGCGATTAGCAGTTAGCCTCCCGAAATCTTCAATTTTCCTAGCCTTTGTTCCTGAAACAGAGGCAAATGAATTAACCTCGCTTTCGGGATTCTCTACGGGAATCTTTCCTTTCCGATACCTGGGAATCCCCATAGCACCTCATTTTACGGGCAGCTGATTACACCCCACTCCTGGATAAGATTGGGAGGTACATCTGTGCGTGGAACAAGAGACATTTGTCTTTTGCAGGTAGACTTGAGCTTATCAGGACGGTCCTTCAAGGTACGGAGAGCTTCTAGCTGTCGATACTACCGGTTCCCGCGCTGGTGATGGATAGGCTGACAGGACTATGCAGACAGTTCCTTTGGAGTTGGCCCAAAGTAGCTTGGACGCGAGTTTGCATGCCCAGGAGAGAGGGTGGTTTGGGTCTCCGTAACCTCAGGTGTTGGAACTCGGCATTTATGTGTAAGTACTACTGGCACATTCATGCTAAGAGGGACAACCTTTGGGTTAGGTGGATCCACCATAGATACTTACAGGTGGTCGAGCCAGACCACTGGATGCCCACAGACGTGACTCGCCTCTAGTGAAGGCTATAATCGGAGCCAGAGATGAGCTAGCCACGTTTGTGGACGAGGAGACGACATTGGAGGAGATACTTGAGAACTGCTGCCATGGTGGCAAGTTCAGAGTTAAAGACACCTACGACATGATCAGAGAGCATGGAGAGGAGATGGACTGGTTCAGGATAGTGTGGGACACGGGCAACACGCCCAAGCACTGTTTTATCCTTTGGATGGCGGTTCTAGGACGCCTGTCCACCAGAGACAGATTACATTTCCTTGACATAGACCCTACCTGTCACTGGTGCGGCCTGGAGAGTGAGTCACATGATCACTTGTTCTTTGGTTGTACCTATGTGAGGGAGGTATGGAGGCAGGTCTGCTATGGATTCCGGATGTCTACAGAGATGACCACGAGGGCAGATGTCATAGCATATCTCCTAAACACTGCACCAGGGAGCAGCTGGACGAGCAGAACACGCATATATGCCTTCTCAGCGACGATATATTACATGTGGCACTCTAGGAATGCCCTGGTGTTTGACCGGAACAGGATCCCCATTGATATCCTAGTCTGGATGATTAGAGGGCATACCTACAGATTACTCTATGAGGCCTTTCCAGCTAGAGTTGGAGAGAGGTTCGAGATTTAGCACTTTGTATGTTTATATGCCAGAGTTGTATTATGCTCTTGGCCTGCACATGTTTTGTTTTGTTTTATGTCCCGGACTTGAGACTCATTTGCTGATGGCTTTGCCGAAGGTGAATGATATCTTGATCCGTTGGCTAGGCACTTTGTTGGTTTATGAGTGTCCATTTCTGCTGATGGCATTGCCGAAGGTGGAGGGGCCTTGTACACAGTGCCGGGAGGTTTATTATTTTTATATTCATAGTTAGTTGATGGTAGATGGTACGTTCAGGAGTTTTGCATGCCTACCGGGAGTACTAGGGCTTTTTCTTATGTCTTATATTTGTATGTTGATAAACTCTGATGCTTTGTAGGCTTAGATAGGACCACTCTGGTCTTGGCTAAGCTATTTCTTTACCCTCTTTTATGAATTTACCATTTACCGGTAAAAAAATAATAATAATAATTTTAAATAAAAAAAAGACTATGCACGGGAAGTGTGTAGTTATGGTGATAAATAAAGAAAATATTTCGGTATGTCTATCAACCCAAAAAAATCAAACTTTTTGTTTCCTTCTATAACGACCGGGTTTTTAATAACCCAAGACGTCACTAGGCTAGGGACCACACAGTGGGTCCCATCAGTTAGCCTAACAACAAATTCACTTATAGGACCTTTCAACAAGAAGCACGACAAAATTTTAAAACATTCCACCCGTTTAGTTGACAAACATTATCAAAACCATTTCATGTATGCAACCGCATAACAAAAAAAAAACATAACTTCACACTAGCAGCCTTTACCTGTATCATAAACAAACTTACAACGCCGCTTTCATGCGAGCGTACACATCTGCCTACATGCGGTTTAACAAACACAAATAACTCTAACTCACCATACTGTGACACACACTGCCTCGGCTGACCACCATCATCAATTGACATCCATATATTGAATATATCCATAAGTTAACCTAAAAAGAATTCGACATAAACCGTTAGCTAACGATCATGATCTATCCAGACAATCCTAAAAAAACAAATAACATCTTAATTTCATATCTCACTATCACACTATCATATAATCACATAATTACATAGTCACACTATTACATAACACATAATCACATCAATTTCCAATTCCCTACAATTTCATTTATAAACAATAACTACTCATAATAGATTAGACCTTTAATCAGAAACCATCTTATAAGAAAAACTTACTATTATATCTTTTCATGGAACATTACTAAATAAAATAGTTAAACAACATTTATAAGAGTAGACTCTAAGTAATAGGGAGCTGCCATCATAGCCAAGCTCTTTACATAACAAGCCGCCTTGCGGGCCGGGCTTTAAAATAACAAGCTACCTTGCGGGGCGGGCTTTCAAATAACAAGCTGCCTTGCGGGCCGATCTTTCAAATAACAAGCCGCCTTGTGGGCCGGGCTTTGAAATAACAAGCCACCATAAAAGCCGGGCTTTGACATAATAAGCCGCCATATAAGCCGGGCTTTGAAATAATAAGCCGCCATATAAGCCGGGCTTTTAACATTAACAATTGTGATCTATCATATTATATCATACAAACATAATAAGCATATAATATCACACTAATCTCTCGGGTACGAGGGTTCTGCAGATCGAAGCTAAGTAAGTCTGAAGACTTACCTGGATACGCTCTCAAAGCAACTAAGTTATAGTTAGACCCAAACCTTCAACAATACCTGTCAGGAATATCACATTCCTTATATTAAACTTCTCGCTTCAAAATAAACTAAATCCATTCCATTGAATTTAATTAGCCTTATAACACTTCTAGAAATCTCAATATAATTAATTAACATTTAGTTAATTAATTAAATTTTGTCCGCAGGCAATTTCCGAATCAACCTGTCATCAGTACGAAAATGAATAAAATCATAACTTATTCGTGACTAACCCGATTAACGATCCGAAAGAAGATGTAGAGTCCTGACAATGCCAAGAATAAGAGCACGGCAGTAGACCCAACATACGACGACCTGCGGTAGTCGTCGGCGTTCCGATAGCGGTGAAACGGAGGTTTAACCAAAAGGCTCGCAAACGGAAAATAAATATGTACCACGATGAAGAGAACAAAATAAGGGACTCGATGGTAAAAATGGATTTGAAATCGGACCGAAAACGGAGAATTTGTGACTAGAAGAAAGAAGGTCATACGTTTCGCACGTTTCGCACGTTTCGCATGAATGTTCTCTGTAACATATGTGAATTGAAGATGAAGCACAACCGCCTTCCTCATTCGCTTTAACATGTTTATATTTATAAATATTATATAATAATATATAATATTATATATAAAGTTTGTCCAGATTATTTAATTAAAACACAGTTATATATTTCGGTCTCCAAACTTTATGAAATTGGAATAGAAAATCAGGAATATTATCAGGATAATTATTCCGCAATTTTCTCGGAAAATGAGCGTTTCTAAGCCGCATTTCTTAACCGCTAAGAATCGGAATAACGACTCTTTTGTCCGTCTTGCCTTTCCATTTTATTTCATATATAGGACATATCCGATGTCTTGATCATTTATCTCAACTATAACTTTATTTATTGGAGCTCCCATATACTCCAAATAATACCGAAGGTAAAAATTATTCCCCGAACGAAAAAGTGAAAATTTTCCCACAAGGCTAGTTTCAATCTAGAAACACAATAGTGGAATCCATGCTCGTCAATTTTATCCCGTTTGCAAGTTAACCCAATATTATGATCAATGATTAAGTTTAATCCGCCTTAATCATCATTAATTAGGATTCGAATATCCTATCTTTTACACCTTCGAAGCTATTTTGTTGTGAAAATGTCAAACATATGAATATGCATGTGATGTTATGTTGAATTCGACGGTTTAATCTTTCATTTGACGAACTCAAATATAGTGTTTTAGATTAATTTATAATGCATATCCAATTAAGTTCTCAGTATACTATGATTATGTTATTTTATGGATATGTACGTAGAAACTGTGTAGAGGGCTCTTAGTTGTTTTTTTAGCATAATGTTGTAATATATAGGGTCAAGATCCGGTAGGAACAACTCTTAGAGTAGGGAGTATGAACCTCTAAGATCCGTAACTTTCGTTAGATTAAATAATGAACGTTCATGATGGAAGATACATAATAAGGTTAAATAGGAGAATTTCATATGATTGTTCTATTCTAATTCACTACCCATTAATATATCTTTAGAAAAGGAAAGTCGATATCATATTTTTGGCTTAAAAAAATTAACGACCATTAAAGTAACGTAAAAATATAGTATGCTAGTCGTTAAAAATATAATATACTAGTCGTTAAATTTTATCTTGGTCGTTAAAATATAGTATATCAGTCGTTAAATTTGTAACATCCGGAAATTTTATTCTGCACGTGGAGCGTTTTGTAGATCTTCCCGCAAGCACGAAGTGTCGAGTACCGGGATTTATTCCTAAAATCCCAAGCCGACCCGTTGTTATTCTTTTTTCCGCTTTCCGACCCTTCATTCCGAGTTGAGGTGACAAGAGGTCATTTCCGACCCCTCGTTCCGAGTAAAGAGGACAAGATGTCAGTTGTCTCCTCTCCCTTTTGGCAGCCCCTTGTCCCTCCCTCTCTCTCTCTCTCCTCTCTCTTCTCTTTCACGTTACTCTCTTCCTCTCTTCCTCTCTTCCTCTCTTCTCTCTCTTTGCTCTTCTTTCTCCATGGAAGCTCTTGGTTAT